>OY723401.1:78280534-79480534 GCA_963210345.1 Inga oerstediana | reverse complement strand
ACCGCTACAAAATAGGGACATTAACCTCTACAAATGCTATGCGGATTCCTATAAATACCCCTACCACATCTCATTTCAAACACTCCCCCATTTCTTTTCACCTTATCCTTCTTCCATTTTCTCTCATTTACAAATTTTTTTGTATGCGTTGAGGAGCTTAACAATACGACCAAATATGGTAATAAGTTTTTTAATTTTTTATTTCAATACTTCTTTCATTCGCATAAAAATTATTCTCACCATTTTTTTTCCAGATATTTCAAAGCTTTATCTCATTTTCATCTATTTTTCATACACAATTACATTGTAGTAAACAACATAATAGTTCCTTATTAACTACGTATCCTTCATAATATTATCAATACAATTTTTATACTTATCCAACTAAATTAAATTATTCCTTTTAATTTATAAATGAGCTAAACTAATGAATAATAAGCTAATTAAATTAGCTAAACTACCAAAAAAATAAATTATTTAATTAAATATCAAAATAATAGAAACAAATGATTGTATTTTTTAAAAAAAATTTCCTTAATTTTTGTAGCGGTTATTAAACCGCTACTAATTAACGCTCCTGGTTCAAACTGAAATTAATTTTTTTGCGGGAATTTTGAATTTTGCTGAAATTAGTAGCGGTTCTAGAACCGCTACTAATTTTAGAAATTTCCTATTAGTAGCGGTTCTTAAACCGCTACAAATGAGCAAAAAAAGTTTATTTTTCTTTTCCCGCCTTGAAAATTTTCTTTTTGATATTTGTAGCGGTTATATAACAGCTACAAATATCCCAGAAAAAGCTTACGGCTTGTGGCGATGTTGTAACGGTGGGATTGAACCGCTACAAATAAAGTAGCGGTTATTTTGCTTGAGTACCGGTTGTTTATAACCGCTACAAATGTGCTTGCGACATGCGATTTAGTAGTGGTTTAACCGCTACTAATGTTTCTTGTAGTGGTTAAAATCGCTACTAATGACCATTTTTAACCACTACTAAATCACGTTTTTTTTGTAGTGTGTAGAGCTTTAACTGGTGGGTAGAATATAATTTTGGATAAGTAGATTAAAAGATATGATTTTTCAAATTTAAGTCTTGTTTCTGGAAGGAAATCTGGAACAGGGGAGGTTTGACGAAATTCTGGAAAAAATGTGATGATAATGGTCTGACTTAAGTATTTTTCCTTAAAAGAACACTTAAAGAGCTTTACATAGGCTTTGGAATCAGTCAAATTGGATCTTTCCAGAATTAATTATGAATTTCCAAAGTTGACTGGAAATCTGCTAGTTTCTAGAAACAGTGAAACCGCACTGTGGAGAATTATACTGTGCAGAAACTTATATAACTGTATTAGATAACCAGTAGAATTTGATTTAAATACAGTAATAGTACAAGTAATAATTAGTTACTTGTAACTCTAATTTTTATAGGAACAGAAAATAGCCCGATTTGGAACCAGAGTTTAAGACCGACCGAGGAATTGAAAAAGGAGTCAGGTAGTAACTCTTTTTTTCATGCACTATGTGATTTATGTATATTTGTATATGTCATCTTCTATAACATGAGCACAGTGTCTTGGACACGCACATTAGCTTAGTTGTGGTTTGGGACCCAACGAAGGCACAGAGTTAAGCCAGGGTTGCAAACAATCATTTTGCTTTGGACAGTGTGCACACAACATTCTATCATTTTATATAACAAGGTGCATGGCATATTTATTTTCACATCGTATATGTCTAATTGTATGTTACTACTGAGATTCTTTGAATCTCACCCTTTCCATAAACATTTAAAGTTTTCTGCTTAAGTAAGCGGCTCAGAGGGCAGAATCATAATTACCGGCAACGGAAGAGTCCAAACCAATACAGGAGGAGACGTTGGTTATCTGAAGGCTTTTATTATTTTAAGGTCTGTAAATATTATGTACATCCCTATGGGAAAATTCGTGTAATATAATTAAACACATTGTATCAATAATATCAGTATTTTTATACTATTCCTGTGTATCCACTGAACTACGTGCTAATACTCTAAAAAACGTGAAAATAAGATAAGGGTGTTACACTATTCACTTTCCAATTGTTTCATAATTAACATTCAAGTGTTTTTTTTAGCTTTTTTACGAGGTTTTCTTTAACAAAATTTAACATAACTTGATGTTAAAAAACCCAAGACTTTAACTAACAATGTTAAAAAATATATACAAATTCCTTCGTTACAAGCTATCAAGATCAACTAACGGTGTCAAATAAAACCAAATCCATTACTACATGCTTTCAAGAAATATAATAATAGGTTTGACTCTCTAAATTCTACTTAATAGGTTAACCTCGCTGCGTTTTCAAGCTTCATTATTTGTCTTTAAAAAATACTTAACATGAAATTCACAGTGCGATGCATCAACCCAAATACATAAAAAAAACTCACATGATGAAATTTATTGGTTTGGCTTATCATCTAAGTCACAAAACTCTGTTCCATAAACTTGACAAACTCAGATCGATCAACAACTCCATCTCCATTCAGATCAAAAGAACTGATCATTCTCTTACACTCTTCAACATCTCTCTGCATACCCAGACACTTCAACACCCTTTGCAAATCTTTTGCTTCAATGAAGCCATCTCCATTTTCATCGAACACCTCGAAGACATCCTTCAACTCCTGGAAACTTGGTTCTTTCTCAAACAATGATTTAACCTCTTCTTCCCCAATCTCCTCCTCTAACCCTTCTCCATCTGATTCTGCACTGATCAGTCCCAATTCACCCATCACCATTATCACTTCCTGTCTGCTTAATCTCACCTTGTGATTTGGACTCTGTTTATCCTGGGTTCTGCAACTAGGGTTCTTCACATCAGCTCTAGAAGATGACGATGATGATGTCCATGAGTTACAGAGAGATTGGAAGTGATGAAAGAGAAAAGGGAGGAAACCCCTTGTTTTGATATCCACGAGGAAGAGTCCATAAGAGAGAAAAAGCTTAGGAAAATTGGCTTCTCTGAGAATTTTCTCCATTTTTCTGAAGGGTCATAAAGAGTTTGGAGTTCCCTGTGACTGATATAGAAACTCTAGTGTTTATTTATAGAGACATGTATGGGTTTTGGCTTCAAATTGAAGCGTCAACGACTCAATGGATGGGTAAATGGGAGATTGCAGAGTGATTTCCCGGAAAGAAACTGAAAAGATGAAGCATATATATATTAGTAATGATAAGTTGTTTTGAGTCGATATAAGAAATCAGTGATATGTTAAGTGAGAGGCGAGAGGTGAGAGATTAAGTGTGTTATAATTCAAGGCTGGGGAACTTTCTGCGAAACTCAATGGGAAACTTTGGTGAGATCTTCAAGGGAAGACTGGAACTTTTATGTTGCAAGAATATAAACAGAGCAGACGAATTGCGAATAGAAGATTTGTTATAAAAGTTGTGACTTATTCATATGTGCACACATGTTTGTTTCAGAGCACTATGGCTGCTATGACATAGACACCAATCACTTGATGGGACCACGCACCTCCTTCTTGGGTAATTTCATGGCAATGTCCTGCTGAATTTTTTATACTTTTCTCCGATTTTAAATATAAAGTCTTCTTAACTACTTTTCTCCTTCCAAATACAAGTTACTTCTAGCTAGTTCCTGCATACTAATATAAATAATTAAAATAATATCAAATATTAATTTATCTTACTGTCCTTATTAAATAGAGGCATAAATGAAAATTAATACCTGTTACAACTATTATACCTCTTATAAAAAGGATCAAAAGAACTTTCTAGAAGGCTTCATATAATTGAGATCAGAGTAGTGATTTAAAGAGATTAAGAAAAGTAGGTAAATTGGTTATTTGTGATTAATATTAAAGAACTTGTCACACTTTTATAAAATTACCCCAATCATCAAATTATTAAAATTTAATATTTATAGATAAAAATGCCTCAATAAATAGAGGTATTATGAGAAATAAAAATTTAATATAGATAAAAAGTAATAAAACCTTATATTTAGAATTAAACTAAAACCCTTAAATAGACTTTTTTTTTTTTTTTTTACTTTAAACGTGCGCACAAATATGTGAACATTTTGAACTCAACACCTTATTTAAGTATAATTATGTATTAAAAATCAGACCAGACTAGATTAACCGATTCAGACCAAAAATTAGTGAAGCCGCCATGTGTTTGGTGCGGTTGAGGCCTAAAACGGGAAATATTCAACTCAATGTGAACTGGGATGGACCGGGTAACCCAGCCATAACTCAGATAACCCGCCGAGTTAGAAGGGTTGGTCGGGTTTCTTTTGAAAAACATAAAACGTTCAAGGTGTACCCAGAGATCCAGATGACAGGAAGGCGAAGAAGAAAGAGTGCTGATGAAGAAGCTCAAAGAAAACGTAGGAGAAAACCTGAGACAGAGAATAACGAAGAAAGTTGATTGTCTTTCGGCCACCGAGAGAAGAATGAAGAAAGCAAAATACAAAAAACCCATGGGAGCGATTGGTCTTCTCAAGAAAAAGAATCTGACATTGCTTTAAATTTTTCTTGTTTATTTTTGAAATGGCTCGTTTTCTTATGTTTTTCTCAGTCTCGCTTTTCGGCGTTATATTGCTCGTTTAATTACCTGCCATATATATTGTGTTTGCTATTTTACAAGTCTAAAATATTGCTTAAGAAATTTTAGGGCCAAAAGTTAAAAAAATAAATGAGGAAATGTTTTTTAAAAAAAATTTTGAAAAAAATAAATTGGATTAAAAATTTAAAATATTTTTATATATAATCAGATATGATCTTTTGACCAAAGAATATGATATATGATCAAAACTAATCTAGTAAAATAAAAAATTATATACTGTCAAAAAAATTCAAATATTATATAATATATGTAATTAAATATAATCCCTTGACAGCACCCAATACAGGCACTCCACGTTTATAAAAGTACTCTTTAAATTTAATTAAAAATATTCTTAATCAAATATAATTATTTTTAATTCACATTATTTAATTACAGCTGGTCTGACCCCTAACTTGACCCATTGACTCTTGATCCACCGCCTCGACCAATTTAGCGACTTGTCCGGTTTTTAATATATTGATTATAACAAGAGACATTGCTGTGGAGATAACTTGCCATTGATAATAAACATCATATTTAGGGAAAATTTTATATAGGCCCCGCTGTAGTAAAATAATTACCAATTGCCCTCATAAAAATCTAAAACATCATTGCACACTTTTGGGGGCAAATAAAATTAATTTGTGGAGTGACAGACATAAAAAACCTTTGTTGAAAGAAAGAAAGAAAGAAAGAATAAACAGAGTTTATAAGTCAATTATGTTTATTTATAAAACACATGTGAGAATTTACAAGACCATATCGACCATGCACAAGACAAGGGAGATATTCACAATAACATGTGGGAATTTATAAGTCAAATATGCTTATTTATAAGACAAATAAGTGAAATTATAAGAATTTCTCGGCCATGTATAAAACAATGAGCATATTCATTCACAAGAACACATGATATTTACAAGACACATGCAAAAATTTACAAGTCAAATATGCGTGTTTACAAGACACATGTAAAAATTTACAAGACCATATCAGCCATATACAAAACAAGAGGCATTCACAAGAGCACATGCTTTTTTTTATAACAATAACACATGCTATTTCTAAGACATATGTGGAGATTTACAAGTCCTATATGCTTATTTACAAGATAAATAAGTGAAATTACAAGACCATCATGACCATATATAAGGCAAGGGGCATAATCACATATTTATAAGATAAATAAGTGAAATGACAAAACCATATGTCATGTACAAGACAAGGGGCATAATCACAATAACACATGCTGTTTACAAGGTAAATATGCCCATTTACACGACATACATGAGAATTCACAAGATCATCTCATCTAAGTACAAGATAAGGGCATAAATGTCTTTTGACCCAAAAAAAACTTAATTTTAGTTTAGTCAGAGTGTAATGAAATTTTACAAAATTTTGGGATTTATTTGATATTAAGTGTTTGTGGTGGGCTGCAGTTAAATTTGCCCTTATATTTAATTAAGATCAAAAGGAGCATGTGCAAAAGTAAGATGCAAAAGGTGCATTGAAATGTACTTGTTTTTCTTTTAATTTAATTTTGGAATATTAACACCCATACACAGAACAAGAAAGACTCGTTAAAAGATGCAAAATTATTTAGGAACAAGGTTTCTAGCTTATTTGGAATAGCTTATTTTTAGGTAATAAGTGCTTATAAATCGTGATTCACAGTATACGAGGTAAGTATATAAAAGGAGTTTTATCTCGACTTACATAATAAGAATTTATTATCTAAAAATAAACTGAACCAAACACACCCAAACATCTTTCCGTGATTCCCCAACTCCCGGTATGGCCGCAGAGTATTCCTTTGACCAAATTAAATGGAAAGCATCTGATGCTAGTGGGGTAAATGTGTGTGATGGAAAATTAAGTAGAAATGAATTAGAAATTATAATTAAGACGTATGGAATATTAGCATCCAAATAAAGTGTATTGGAATTCCAGCTGCTTTAAAAGAAATTTCTGAGTTAGTTCTTTCTGCAAAATAGGCCGAACGCTTGGAGGAAACTCTGAGAATAGTCTATGAAAAGACTATGTTATTGCTTTGGGAATTGGCAAAGAATAGTCTTAAATCTACGCTAAAAGCATCCTAGGGTCTCGAGCGGGGGTGACTATGGATTACAAATGTTCTATTGGTTAAGGAGTTCCAAAAACTCCTCTTTATTCAATGGGCCACTTTAAGTGTTTTTTTCTTTACACATAAATTTTAGGCAGGGGTTCAGGCTTAACCCAAGTTAAGGGCAGGACGTTTGAACAGTCCTTCCCAATGATACCAATGTAGGGCAGGACAACATCTTATACCATCAAGTGTAAACTAGTATCTCTCGTTTGAGGATGCCTCTCCAAGCACCACAACGAGGGATCGAACCTCCTCTCTATCGGTGAGAAGGCGCAGTCCTTACCGCTGAACCCACGGACAATGGGTACTTTAAGTGTTTTTTGGTTTAACGGTGAGAATTCAAGTAAGTCCATTTAAGCCTATAAAAGTGGTTATAAATCATATTTATCTTGTTTGAGTAAGTTCTATAAAATTCTTATCCATTGTGATTTCATTCTTCCACTGCGATTTAAGCATAAGTTGTAACATCCCAAATTTCAGTCACCAAAATTCCTTATATTCAAGGGAATAAAATAGTGAATTAAAGAGCACATGAAATTATAAAATAAGGTAATTGGTGGCGACACACAACATGAATATATTTCGAACACACATTCTAAACATTTGAATTTGCTGCCAGTGAATTTCCTTGTGTAGCAATCTTATTGTGTGACATTTTTAAATAGGTAAATGGTATCCAAAAGTTGTGAAATTTTACAGAATGAAAGTAGACTTATCAAGATTTAATTTGATAGGTATATAAGTCATTTGGAGTTGTACACAAAGAGTTATGTATTTTTGAAATTAGCCCAGTGAAACTAATCAGCATCAGTGGTAGTATCCAAAGATTTAAATTCTAGGAATGTTGAACTTTCAATTGGCTAAAGGCTATATTTTTCCTTGAAACTAGACTCAATAAAGGTTCTATAGGCTTTGGAATCACTTCAATTGAAGTTCTACAAATAAAGTGATGATTTTTCAAAGTTTGGTCAGAAAATCTGTTAGAATTGCCAACTATTCTGAAAATGGGAAGAAAATGTTATAGCAATCTTGTAATTATGGGATAAAATAATATCATCCTATTTTGCTTTTCCTATGGGCTTGGGTTGTGAATTTGGGCTGACTAAAAAGGGAAGGAGTCAGTTCAATTTTAATTGAAGTTATGACACCATTTGAAAGAGGATAAGGCCCAAATAAAAGATGTCATAAAAGTCAAATTTTTGGAATAAAGATAATTAGGGAATGAGATATTTATGAAGCCTTTTTGCTTCATCTTTCTTGCTTCACTTCCGCGGCCAAGCATACACCAAGAGAGAGAGAGAGAGTGTGTGTGTGTGTGTGAGCTCAAGAAATCTAGTGAGAAGGAGGAGAAAACCTAAGGTAAGTCTTGGTTGTTCTTGATGATTTGGCTTCTAATTTGTGTAGTTCCTTCTCTAAGCTCCTCTTTTTCATGAAATTCATTGTTTAGCAAGCAAAACATCAAGGGAAAGAGAGGGAGGGTTTCAGCAGAGAGAGAGAGAGAGAGAGAGAGAGAGAGAGAGAGAGAGAGAGAGAGAGAGAGAGAGAGAGAGAGAGAGAGAGAGAGAGAGAGAGAGATCAAAAGGTAACTTCAAAACCTCAAATCCTTAGTGTTGTTGTTGTGATTCCTGGCTAGATTTGTGGTTTATATTGGATTTGTAAATTTGGGAAATGATAACCTTAAGGGATTATGCTGCGCAAATTTCCTCATATTTTTTTTTAGTATGTGTTTAAATGGTTAATAAGATGATTAGGAGTGACAAAGGAATAAGCTTTTGGAGTTGAAAATCAAAAATTCAATTCTCCCTTTTCTTCCTCTAGGTTTCAGCTAGGGGTTAAAAGAGGGGTAGAAGCTGGATTTTTAATAATCTGATGATTCCATAGAAAGTGAAATTACGAAAATACTCTTAAAACCCTAAATAGGGGCTATCAAAGGTAAAGTTGTCATTTGACAGTGAATTTTTGAAAATCAAGGTCAAAATGGATTCCTTGAGCGAAAATATATCAGAATAGCTTGGGTCAAAATTTCTGAAAAAGTACATTCGGACCGGGTAAACTAGGGCTAGACTGGGTCTTAAGGGCATTTTGGTAATTTTACAGTTTTAACTAATATAACCAACAAAAACACTTTGGAAGAGTCTAAAATAGTACTTGAATAAGTTTTAACTTGATTCTTGTACATTTGAGATTTTAGGATCGGACAATAGCCCAAGCCAGACACAGAATATCAGACTGCTAGACAAGTACAAGAGAAGGACTCAAAGACCAGAGCTAGGGGGCTTACCTTACTTGCATGCACTTGATATCTTTGCTTATGTAATGATGTATGTGATTGCTTTACTTGACTGTGTAGAGTATATTTGAATAAATGAAGCTCTGTTTTTGTTTATACTGTGGCCATAGTTTTGTTGCATGAAACATTGAGCATGCAGAAATTTCATTATGGGGCATGTATCTAATTAAAGCTAACATGTTATGCACATAATATAAATCTTGCATGCACTAAGGTAACTGTTTTTCTGCTTGGATTCTCTTGAATCTCATCCTCCCCTACCAACAATTTATATAGGTGAATACAAAAAGTGCGCAGAGATAAGAGAAGAGAACTACAGAAAGGATTGCGGTGGTGGAACGAAGAGAGGAAGATGTCTCCATTTCACTTGGATGAGTTTATACACCAAAGTAGCCTTGTGTTGCTACATTAATTGTAATTATAATAGATGAACCCATATGAGAAATTTTTGTAATCATGCACATATTATTAGTATATTTATGTTATTCCTGTGTTGCCCATCAAACTACGTATCATTTGCAAATACTTTGAAAAAGGTGAAAATAAGATAAGAGTATTACATAAATGGCCAGGGGTTTAGTTGCCTTTGCGATTGGGAAATCTCGATAAAACTTCTACAATAGGAATTTCTCCAGTTTACCCTCTCCTCACTTTTCAAAAATTCTTTCTCCAAATATTCCCTCCACATATTTTGCCTATTATTTTTCAACCAAAGTAATTTAAATACTATTTTTCCATTATTTAACTTGAATTTTTAAATTATATTCATGTATAAAATCATATTTAACAAAAATTATTAAATATTTAATGATAATCACCATTAAATAATAATCAAGAAAATGCAAACAACTTTATTAAATTCATACCCTTATTTGTAATTATAGATCTATAAGTGATTTTAATAAATGAAATCCAAATATAATCAAAATTCCCAATGTCACTTATATAAAAATATGCAAATAGAAATTATGATTAACCAGTGTTACTTTTAGTCACTTATAAAAATCACTATCATGTAAAATTACAGTTGTTCATCGCTAATTCAAACAAGCGCTGAAAGTGCTACATAGATGTGGGAAATTCTATTTTGGAGGAATGACTTGTAAAAAGGGAGAAGGGCAAGTAGGGCACACTTAATTGTTAAGTAGTATTGGGAAAAAGGGCCAGCCCGTGACGGGCTTGGGCCTAAACGGGATGACCTATTTACCCGAGTCCAAAAAAACCATTGAAACTAGCATCCTGGCCCATTTGGCCCGCAAGCTTCAAGCCTGTTTAAAATATTTTTGCTTCTTATGAGCTCGAAAACTAAAATACCTAATTTAAAATATAAATATCATCAAATCTAAGTTAAAATATCAAATATTATCCATATTTAACAAAACACAAACACTAAGACCTAAGTCCAATCCAAACCGACTTTATGAAACAGGAAAATAAAGCATTAAAGCATGAATCCAACAAATGTTCTTTAAATTTTGAGTCTACCAACTAAAAATATAGATATATAAAAAGAAAATCAAAAAAGAGAAGCTTGAAAAAGTACAGAATTGTTGTGTTCGACCTGTTTAGTTAAAGCCTGCGGCTGGGCTTGTTTAACACCGTTTATATTCCTACATGCTTAAAAACTAAAATACCTAATTTTAAACATAAATATTATCAAAATTAAATTAAAACATCAAACATTATCGATGTTTAACAAAATACAAACACTAAGACTTAAGTCCAAACCAAAACAAAACACAAACATTATTGATGTGTGAGGTCTGAGTGGAGTATGGGAGCTTCTGACTGTTTGAGGGTTAGGTTATTAAGTCTGCTTATTGCCCTACCCAGTTACCCTTATGGCCTTATTTAGTTATTTAAAAACCATATTAAACGGATCTAAAAGGGCTGACCCTTTCACATCCGACTCCTTCTAAAGACTCTAAATTATAAGTCTGGTCCTTGATCAGCTCGGGTCTAAACAGACTAGCCCGACAAGCTTGATTTCCTGACTCTATTGTTAAGGTTCTTCTATGTCCTGGTGGTATTAAAATCCAATTTGGGGTGTCGTTATATGATAAGTGATGAATAGGTGAATCAGTTTGTCAGGTTTTGTACTTTAGTAACTTCTTTTTATTAGATTATTTATATTTGGGTTAAGGTGCTTAAATAATCTTTAAATTTTTTGAAAAGTGCAAAAATAACTATAAACCATTTTTTAGAGTAAAAGTAACCATAAATATTATAAAAGAGGGAAAAAGTCATAATGATGTTAACATACGTTAATGTGAACTTTTTAATGAAATGTTAAGGTGCTAAAATAGTCATTAACTAATACTAAAAATGCAAAAATAACCATAATTTTTTTTTAGATGCAAATGTAACTAAAAAGTGATTTCTTGAACATTAATTCATAAGTTTTTCTAAGCTTTTGTGTTATAAGTTTTTTATTAATTTGGGAATTAAAATGATAAAAGTCAAAGAAAAACTTATGAATTCATGTTTAAGAAGTTCCTTATTTTTTTAATTTGGCGAGAAGGAATAAGTAGAAGAAACTTTTCACCCAACTCTAAAAGCTAAAATCCCTAACATGCATCACTGGCCTTAAAAAGAAAAATTAATTCATAATTTATTTTTTTAGTCTTTGGAGTTAGGGTGACAAGTTTCTTTCATTTTGGCATTTTCACAAGAATAAAAAAAAAGGCAACTTCTTAAATATTAATTCATAAGTTTTGTCATTTTAAAGCCCAAATTGATAAAACACATAATACAAAAGCCAAATAAAATCTTATGAATTAATGTTTAAGAATTCACTTTTTAGTTAATTTTGTATCCAAAAAAAAGTTTATGATTACTTTTGCACTTTTAGTATAAGTTAATGGGTATTTTAGCACCTTAATATTTCATTAAAAAACTCAAATTAACGGACGTTAACGTCATGATTACTTTTACCCTCTTTTATAATGTTTATGATTGATTATTTTTCATCTAAAAAATAGTTTATGGTTACTTTTACATTTTTCAGAAAAGTTGAAGGTTATTTAAGCGCATTAACCCTTTATATTTTATACATGCATGTTTCGTTTAGTAATAAATTAATACCTTGAAATGTGGGTCTCATCAGTCTTCTTTCTCTGTATTATTTTAATATTTTTTAATAAAAAAATATCACTTAGGCCACATAAAAAAAAAATTTATTTCAGATAATGCCTAAGATTCTGAAATATCACTGCACCCTTTGAGTTAAAATGACATTAAGCTCTATTAGTAAAAATAAATTAAGTTTTGCAGTGAAATTTTAGAATCTTCTGGGCATTAATTGAAATGATTTTTTTTTATGTGGCTTAAGTGATATTTTTTCATTAAAAAAATATTAAAATAATACAGAGAGAGAAGATTGTTGGGACCCACATTTCAAAAACTAACGTCAGTTAAGCAGATTTAACGACGTTGCTAAATCTGCTCCTAAAACAATAGTTTATGGCTATTTTTGCACATGAAAATAGACAAGTCTTATGGGTGCTCCTAGCGAAATTGTTGAAGGCTAAATTTGCTCTTCCGCCCTTATTTAAATATTAATTCTTTTCATGGTTACATATGAATGTTTTTGTATACTCCCTCCGGTCTTAATTATAAGACAAAGTTGACTTTTTTGGATAAATTAAGGATGCCAATTAAATTACTTTAGAGTATTTATATTTTTATTTTTTTCTTCAAACTAATTAATTTGACTAATAAAATAATATATAATCTAAAGATAAAAATATAAATACTCTAAAGTAATTAAATTGGCTTCCTTAATTTCTCCAAAAAAATCAACTTTATCTTATAATTAGAACCAGAGGGAGTACTTTGATTAAATTATACATGTTATTTTAATCTTGATCGGGGGTAATCGATTTAGTTATGGTTAGACCACTCAATATAGTCATGGTTAGACCACTAAGCATGATCAAATTTTTAGACATGGTTTCTCTTCAATACTCTTCTCATCCACTTCCTCTCTACTACCCATCTCCATGGTAGATTGAAATTTAGGTGGTACAATCCAAATCTAATAATAAATAAAACCGTTCAAATTTCAATCAAACAACAGATATGGATAGTGAAAATAAAGTGAATGAAAAAGGTAGGGGGAAAAAAGTCAAGTCATATTTTTTCCTCCCAGACAGGGAGTCTTCTTTCGATGTAGCAATCATGAAATATCATGGGCAAATGGATAAAATGCTTTATGAACAAAATTTCTTAAAAGCGTAGAGTGAAATTTCCAATTTTCAAATCCCTTGATATTTTTTTTCAGAAAAATAATATAAAAATACCATTTGAATTACAAAAACTTCAAAATGTCTACTAAATTAGTAAAAGGATACATAAATAATTTGGTAGGGATCTAGGATTTTGAAGTTTGAGCGCTGATAACTTGAGTATAGGAATTAACAACTTAGGTATAGAAATTAACAACTTGAACTCCTCAAGTTGTCATTGTATATACACAAGTTGTTAATTGATATTATTAAGTTATCGTTGCTTATACTCAAGTTGAAATACTCAAACTTCAAAATCTCAAATTCCTATTTGATTACTTATTTATCCTTTTACTAATTTAGTAGCTGTTATGGAGTTTTTTTTTTTTGTAATTTAAATGGTATTTTTTAGTCATTTTTCCTTTTTATTATGTGCATTTATTGAGTTCCTCTCATCGTATAAAAAAAATCATATAATAATTTATGCAGAAAATTAATTCATATCACCATAATAATGTTAAATTTACAACATTTATCACAAGACCTTCCATTTTAAACATTATATCTCATAATCTACCAAAAAACCATTATATCTCATATCATAAAATTATGTTTTGGACTTTATGCCCTCTTTCATTTTATAATTATTATTATTAATTAAATAATTTTATTAACAAAGTATTAAAACCAAGGATGAATTTTGAACAAATTTTTTAATTAGAAGAATCCTATATAAATCCAACTGAAATATCAAAATTTAAATTTAGGCCTCCAGTTTTAACAAATCCTTAATCAAGCCGAGAGGTCTAATTAGGGATTTGTGAATATTGTTAAATGACCACATTGTCTCTCAAAGTCATCTTTTCTTTATCAAATCATCACTGTCTGCTAATTCAATTATCTCTTTGCTCTCTTGTTTTTAATTATATATGATTATTAGTGTATTATTTAAAAACCAATGAAATTTACTCAATGATTTAATATGTGATTAAAAAATGGAATAGGTCCATCAATGTTCATTAATTCCCTTTAGAAGAATGGACAACTAATTTCTTTGTCTTGCACATAGGATCAATGTTGGTGAAATGGAACAAATGAAATTCTCCAACCACCACATGCAAAGGTTTTCGATGAAATAGAAGAATGAATCCACCCATTATATTCTTATATCTACATAATATCTTGGTTGAACAAAAATATTTGTTGCGATTATATAGGAAATATTTAAATTTAAATAATTTTATATCAATAAATAGTACAATTTTTTTTAAATAAAATTATATTGTATATAGATTTATACTTATATTTATATAATATATTTGCTAGACAAAAATATTTGTTACGCTTATATAAGATATGTACAAATTTGAATAATTTTATTTTGACAAATAGTACAGTTTTATTTTTTAAAAAATATATTGTATATATAGATAAATATTTGATTGTTTTATAAAAAAAAACTAGTTTTTTCTTATCAAACACAAAAACTAACTAATTAAAAATAAATAGAAAATATTAATTAAATACCGTTGAAATAATAAAAATTGGTTGCATCTAGCTACCTTCAATTTTTTTTTTAATTATAGGAGGGTGTTCTAGTCTTTTAATAATATTCAAAAATTTCTAGTTAGGCCTCTTGTAACACCCCAAATTTTATTCACCAAGAATTTATTGTAATTATTTTATATATTCAATAAAATGGTGAATATTTAAGGTCAAAAGAATTAAATATTGAAAATTGAAAGGTGAACAGTGTTTTCAATGAAATCGCCTGCAAGACAATGAGTTTGTTATGTGGTTTTGGAAGAATAAATGATAAGAAAAAATTATGAAATTTTACAGGGTGAAATTAGACATCCTAAGCTTTAATTTGATAGGTCATATGAATTAATTGAAGCTATGTACAAAAAGATATGAATTTTTGAATTTAGTCTAGAAAATATGTAAAGTTTCTGGAGCAGCAGTCAAAGATTGAAAATCTGGGAATAATATGATCCCAACTAGTGAAATTTCATATTTTTTTCTTGAAACTAGACTTAATAAGGGTTCCATAGGCTTTGGAATCACTTTGAAACGATGTGTATAAAATTAGTTATGATTTTTCAAAATTAGGACAAAAAATCTGCCAGAATTGGGCATTATTCCGAAAATTGAAAATAAAATGTGTTAGAAATTGATTAATAGAATTAAAGATGCCAAGTGTCATGATTATATGAATAGGGGATTAGATTATGATTTATGAAGATGAGCACATGTTCAATTGCATTATAATAATGCTACATGAACATAGCAGTCATGATTGGTGATTGTAAGGATTATCTTGAGTGTAAGGTTGGATGAACTTGAGTGCATAGTTGGGTATAAAGTTGGTTTAGTTGGAGGCCAACTAAGAAGAGGAAGAAGTTAGTTTAAATCCAACTAGAAGCCTAATGGTATAGTTGGAAGAAGATGAGATCAATTGCCATGTGTCAACACAAGGTTGCATCTTGAAGTGCTCACTCGAGAGCAAAATAAACTTTCAAAGGAAAAGAGCACCCAAGCAAGGATCTTGGCACTCAAGTGATGGCTTAATACTCGTGAGTATTAAGACACACTCTTCAAAATTGATCACGAGTGATATCCAGAGACGCGAGTTCATAATGTCAAATACACCTAAACTCGAGTGAGACAAGGTTCACTCGAGTGAGAACCCACAACACTCGTAAGTGAGACAAACATTTTTGCTTTTTGCACGAAATGTTGGAAATTGTGCCCAAAGGGCCAATCATTGTACTTTGGACATTATTAATTTAATGAAATTTCTCTATTCTGTTATCATACTATTTGCATGTTAACTGTGATAATTGTATCCTTGGATAAATCATAAAGATTATCTTAAAATGTCCCTGGTCGGTCATTTATGCGGGAGCAAAGATGAAACAAGACCAGTATGACTTTGATAAGATATGGAGATACGAATAAAAGTCTTAGGCACTTGTAAGAATACAAGGTGCTGGATCCCCCCACTATGAGAAAGCTATATGGATCAAGTCATAAGCTTTTCTCATGTATAACCACGTCACAATGCCCTTAGACCTGAGGTCATCATGGATTCCTACATGAGAGTTGCTAAGCTTTGAACTAGTCAAAAGTCACTTTTGACCGGGTGATGATAAAAGCTACGATTGGACTTAGTGGTTTTTCATGTAGGGGAATATGAATGATCAAGATGAAATTTATCCCTTACATTAGTAGAGAGATATTACTGGGCCCCTCGATGAGTGAGTCTGAGAAATGTATGGCCATACTACGATGGAAAGGAGTTTCCATTTCTAATGTCAGGCTACTCAGGAATCGAGAAAGTGATGGTCAGGAACAAGAGGATGACATTATCCATGCCTTATCCTTGATCGATATATCGTGTGACAAAAGGGACGTGACATGGTTGTATGACAGGTTGTATCGTGTTAACGATCCTCATATGAATTGGGTAGTTGTAATGTCTTGCTAGAGGCCACTTGCGACTTTTGGGTTAGTACATTTATTGCCCCACTGCCAACTTCATATGGGCCTACAGGGTCGCACACAGGAATGACCCAACACGAGATAATGTTTAATTTAGGATGGATGAAATATATATATATATATATATAATATAAAATTTATTCATAATATTATATAAATATATATTTTTGAAATACATATCTTATATATATGTGTGTGTGTGTGTGTGTGTGTGTGTGTGTGTGTGTGTGTGTGTGTGTGTGTGTGTGTGTGTGTGTGTGTGTGTGTGTGTGTGTGTGTGTGAATATATATATTATATGATATTATTATATTGTGTTAGTTTTAAATTTAATATATTAAGATATATTAAATTTAATAACTAACATGATAGAGATATAGTATCTCATATTTAATTTTTGAAGATAACTTAAATTTAATAGCTCTTTATTTGGATTAAATAAATAGGTTAAATTAAAACTGTTGGACAGATTTAATTTAAACTGATTTTATTTAATTAGCTCATCAAGATAATTTATTTTTAATTAATTTCAAAATTAATGAAGATTAATTTTGAAATTCAAATATAGCTCTCATAGGTTATAAACTTGATAGAGCATATATACTCATACACGCATGAGAATTCAGAGTCGCAAGGGAAACCCTAAGAGACATTTGGAGGTGCTAGCACGCAGTTTCTGTTGGAGAGCATTCGTGTGGATACTGGTAGAGGGAGCATACCTGAGGTGTTGGCTCCTAGAAATCGTGAAAACCCTAAGTTGAAAAAGGTATGAATCTTTCTAACTCGATTTAAACGTCGTTGATAGATCCTCGATTAAGATCAGTAAAAATTTTAAAATTCTTCCGTTGTACCTGCCAATCCTAACAGTGGTATTAGAGACATGTCAATTGTGCATTTAAATTAAGTTTATAATTCTGATACATGTAATATATAGGATATGCACATATTTTTATAAGAAACATCTGAACATGAATGTGATTTAGTTAATACAAAACAAAACTATTTTTACAGATGTGATCTTGAAATTCTACTGATTTTTGTTTTCGTTTAAATTGAATCTTGAAATTTTTTTTTGTTTTAGTTTCCGAACATGTATATCTTGAAACATATATGTGATTTGCGTTTCCGGATAGAGCTATATGTTTATGCGATCTGGTGAAATTGTTTTGATTACATGCTTTATGTTTACGTTTCAATTCCGCCACTAGCATCGTAATTTCTGTTCTGGATTTGATCTGAAGTTGAATTCATCGTTTAGGTTTCGAATAGGCTTGCATGAAATCGGGTAGGGTACCTGAGATCATAGTTGGCGGAAATCCAATTGGGTCTAAGTTCGGATATCTATTCGAGTAATAGGGATCCGAAACTATGGGGAAGACAATATGAATCAGAAGCATTCTGGGCCATTGTTGTTTTTAGAAACTGGGCCGAAATCCTTTTAGAATTGGACTAAACAAATTTTTTTAAAAAAATTGGGTCCAAAATTTTAAAAATTTAAAATTTTCAAATATTTTTTTAAAAGGAATGTGCCTTTTTCAAAAAGCTCTAGGGGCACTGCCCCTTGTGTAATATCTTGAATCGTAACTTAGGGCTAATGACTCCTCAAGTGGTGTAATTATTGTTAATCAAATGTTTATATGGTATATGATGTAAATTGTGATGTAAATGTGTTTGATGAAGAAGTGGTAAGTGTTGTGATAATCAAGGGTAAAATGGGAAATTACTGACCAATTGGTCAATTATCGAAGAGGAGACTCCTTAGGGAATAAGGGATCAATGGCTAGGAATAAGAGATTAAGAGAATAGAATTATGTGTGTATGAGTTCATGTGTGTGTATGGAAGGAGAAAAAGGATCATGACATGTGGCAAGTTGGGAGCCATAGGATAGGTCAATGTTTCAAACTACTCATTTCACTCTCTTCTCTTCCTCCAAGTCGGTTAGTTGCATGGGGATAGAGGAAAAATCTGCATCATCCTTTCCATCTTCTCTCTCATCTAACCTCCATTTTCGTTGAGCAAGGAAAGGAAAGAGAAAGTATAAAGGTGAGATTTTGACTTGCTAAATGGCTTCTAATGCTCAAGAGTTCTTCATTAATCATGTTCCTAGTGTCAAGAGCCTTATTCCTATGTTTTCAGATTTTTGATTTGAGGAGTTTGAGAACTTGTGGAAATTTGAAAGTGGGAAAATTAAAGAAGTAGCTTTAGGAACAAGTTGAGGTAAGCATTTGTGATATTTTGGTATATTTGTTATGATTTTTGGTTAAGCTTTGTAAATTATGGAATTTTGCCCTAATTTCATAAGAATTAGATAATGGAGGAGTTTGAAATGTTGTGGTGTAGAAAATGGTGTTAGGATGTGTTATAATGTCATTAGGTTTTATTTGGAATTGAATAAGGAAGTTTGGTAATTTGTGGCTTTGTGTGACCTTGTGAACTAGAGATGAAAATGAGGTGATTGAGTAGAATTTGAGTTGTTTTGAGGTTACCAATAGGTTCCTTAGGAGATTTTGTGTGGGAATGAGCTTTGGTATAAGTTTTGGAACTATTGGGATCAGTTTAGGTAAATCTGGAAAACTCTGTCAGTTGCTGCATTTCTGGGTTCTGATGAATGTCACTTGAGTGCAGCAACATAAATTCCCTTTTCCTTCTACATTTTGCTTGGGTTTTCAAGTGAGAAGTGCGAGTGCATTTCCCAATGTGTGAGTAATAAAAGTCATCACTCGAGTGAGCATAAGTTCACTCGAGTGTAAGTGTATGTTCATGCTAAGGGTTGCTCTCGGTCAAGCACTCGCAGGCTAAATTTTGAGAGTGTGATCTGACACTCTTAAGTGTTATGTTCTCACTCGAGTGGCAGGGGTAGTACTCGAGTGAGCTTTCTCTTCTAAGTTGTATGTGCTTTCAGGAAAACACTTTTAGTATTTTACTTTTGGGAACTCGAGTGAATTTGGGGACATCACTCCAATGCAGGCCGTTATGCTCGAGTGTTGTGAGCACTTTCAAGTCATTGGTGGTGCTGTCTGTCATACACTTGTGAGTGAGAGCCACCTTCACCCGAATGCAAGTCCCTCATCACTCGAGTGAGTCAGCCAGAAATCAGTGCTTTTGCTTCCAAAGATGGATCTTTGGCAGTATCTTCCAACCCTTTAAGCGTGTATCTAGGCATCTTATAGCCACCTAAAGAGTTTAAATGATAACCAACTTAAAGTAGTATGGAATTTAGAACTTGGAAAAGAGATTGATCGGTTGTCCCTAATTTGGTTTATAGGATTTGACATTTACCGTCCTCGTGAGCCCTCGGTGCCGAAGGATGTCAGGAAAGAACAAGGTAGTGACTCTTTCTTTTATACCATATGTGTGCATTGTATGTGCATTATATCATTTATTTGTGATGGTTTTGGATGCTGCTATGTTTATGGATATGTGTATGCACCGCCATGCCAATAGTCCCTGAGTCGCTAACAATGGTTCGGGTAAGGGCTGCGTACCTTCCCAACGGTAAAAGGGGATGAGGATGAGGTGTGATATTTGTGATTAAGTGGGCCAAAAGGCTATATGTGAGCCATAAGGCTATTTGTATGCACTGCCATACCAACAGTTCCTGAGTCGCTAACAACGGTTCGGGTTAGGACAGTGTGCCTTCCCGGCAGTAAAAGGGGATGAGGGTGGAGTGTGATGCTGCTGCTGAGTGGTGATTTGCTTACATGCTATGTGACTACGTGTGGTATGAATGGTTTGTTACTACTGGGATTCTCTTGAATCTCACTCTTTCTATTGACTAACATTTTAGATAGGGCAAGTGGTTCCAAGGAAAAGCAAACGACCAGGAGCGATTAGGACCCTGTAGGGGCACTTGATTCGGGTCATGTTGGTTATTCATTTTGGATAAGGATGATTGTATGATATTTTTGAGTTGTAAATGGTTTTTGAATATATGGTGGTGTAATCCCCTAATTGGGAACTGAAACCCTATAGATCTATACATAGATAAAACCTGGGGGTTATCGGGAATTAAGTTGTACACTCTGATATATTTAAATGTGATATGACTGCATAGGTAATTATATTCGATGTTTGAACTTGAGACCAGGATAGGAAAGAAGTTTTGAAAATTTCGTGAAATCCCTACTACAAGGAGGGAGTTTGAAATGAGTTTGAAATTATCCGACGGTCTCTAATCCATTTTATTATACATTATCAAATCTTAATTATGCTAATGAAGGCAGGGGGTTACACCTTGCAACCCTGCATGGACGCTGCCCCTTTACCCCGCCCGCTAACCAGCTAGCGAGACCGCCATGACTACCTGTTCGTAGCGCAATATAATATAATCACGACATTTATTGCTTTTCATATTGTATGAATTCTTATTGTGGTTTATCTTTTATACTTGTTTGGGTATGGTGAATATGGCTTTAGATTTTATAAAGGGTTGTAATATTTAAATACGGCCTGCGTGCCGTGCCTTCCTCTAAATACTCTCAATGTACATTCTTTTCTCATCTCACTCCCCTCGAATGTTTAAATGAGGTTTCTCTCAATGTATTTCTTTTCTTATTTAGATAAGTCCTCGCATTGGCTTGGGAGGATTTTAGGTTAGGTAAGCCATGTTGTGTCACGTTTAAATTATGCTTTTGATTAGATCATTGCATGAATGCTTTTGCGTTTATATGTATTTATCTGTATGAGATACGACCACGATTGCATTCATATAAAAAAGACTAATTAATTGAGCCCTCTGAATCAAATCTTAAGTCATAATGTCGTCAATTAATGAATACTTGTCAAAACCTAGATCGCTCAATTGTGGAAACCACCAAAGTGGATGCACTTGAGTTATCTTGATGAGACAAGCATGAGTAATAGTGCTGCTTCTAATATTCATTATTGTTTTGACTTAATTGAGATTAACAAAACAGTTTTGAATCTCAGGGCGTTAGATGGGATTAAACATGCTGGATCATATGATGATCGAATCCTATAAACATCTAATAGTTATATGTGATGTAATTGGTAAAGAGGTTACCTACCTAAATAACTTGAATTTAAGCGTCTTGCCAAAGTGGACTTAAGTTTAAGCCAAATATGGATCTTAGCCCACTAATTATTTTAAGGTTTGTTAATTTAGTGGGAGATTACTAACTAACTCTGCATATTTTAATTGTAGAATCATGTCAACTAGTTATACTGCTACACTATCGTTGTAATCGGTCTTTGAGAAGGATAAACTCAATGGAACAAACTTTCTTGACTGGTTTAGGAACTTGAGAATTGTTCTCAAACAGGAAAGAAAGGCTTATGTCCTAGATCAACCCATTCCTGAGGAGCCAACAGCCAATGCTCCAAGAGCTCAGAGAGATGCTTACACAAAGCATAAGGATGACTCTGTGGATGTAAGTGGCTTGATGCTTGCCACTATGGTTCCAGAGCTCCAAAGAGATCTGGAACTAATAGAGGCTCATAAGATGATTATCCATCTTAAAGAAATGTTTCAGCAACAGGCAAGGCAAGAAAGGTATAAGACCACAAATGCCTTATATTCCTGCAAGATGGCTGAAGGTGCATCAGTTAGTACTCATGTGTTAAAGATAAAAGGCTATATTAATCACCTTGAGAGGCTTGGATTTCTTATGATCCAGGGGTTAGCTACGGATTTGTTCCTGAACTCACTCCTGGAGGGTTATGACCAGTTTATTATGAACAACAACATGAACAACATGGAGAAATCAATTTCTGAACTGCATGGGATGCTCAAAACTACTGAACAGAGCATTAAGAAAAAGCTCAGTACTGTTTTGATGGTTCATAAAGGGAAGGGTATGAAAAAGAAAGGAAAGAGCAAATGGAAGGGTAATGGCTCGAGTGGTAAGACCAAAAAGTCAAACAAGCTCGAAACCAAGCCTGCACCCAAGAAGGCAAAGCCTCCAAAGGCAGGAGTCTGCTACTTCTACAATGAACCCAGTCATTGGAAGAGGAATTGCAAACTCTACCTGGAAGATCTGAAAAAGAACAAGAAGGATAGCGGGGCTATCACTTCAGGTATTTATGTTATAGACATTGATTTTTCTACTTCCTCTACATGGGTATTAGATACTGCATGTGGTTCTCACAATTGTACAAATGTGCATGGTCTAAAGGACAGTAGAAAGCTGAAGAAGGGCGAGGTAGACTTACAAGTTGGAAACAGAGCAAGAGTTGCTGCTTTAGCCGTAGGCACTTATGAATTAATTCTGCCCATTGGGCTTTTGTTAGTTTTGAACAATTGCTATTATGTTCCTGATTTGAGTAGTAACATTGTTTCTCTTTCTTATTTGGATAAGGAAGGTTACACTTCCATTATTATGAATGGTAAATGTTCTATTTATCGTAATGACATTTTCTATGCTGATGGTGATTTGCATGTTGGTCATTATATATTAAATTTGCAACATCCCAATAATGGGAATATCTATAACGTAACTGCTAAAAGAATAAAATCAAATGATTTCAATCCGACCTACCAATGGCATTGTTGTCTCAACTATATAAATGAGAAACGCATTTCTAAACTCCATCAGGATGGATTTCTAAACTCATTTGATTTTGAATCATATGATACATGTGAATCTTGTTTATTAAGAAAGATGACAAAGGCACCTTTCATTGGGTATAGTGAGAGGGCCACTGAATTATTAGACCTTATACATACAGATATATGTGGACCAATAAATACAGCTACCATAGGGGGTTATGTCTACTTCATTGCATTTATAAACGACTTTAGTAAATATGGCTATATCTATCTAATGAAACATAAATATGAATCTTTTGAAATGTTCAAAATATTCCAAAATGAAGTACAAAACCAACTTGGCAAAACAATTAAAGCACTTCGATCTGATCAAGGTGGTGAATATTTGAGCCAAGACTTTATTGACCATCTTAGGAGTTGTGGGATAATCTCACAACTGACTCCTCCAAGAACACCACAATGAAATGGCATTTCTAAACAGAGGAATCGAATACTATTAGATATAGTTCGATCTATGATGAGTTAAACAGATCTTCCAGCATCCTTTTGGGGACATGCTCTAGAGACAGCTGCATTCACACTAAATCATGTTCCATCTAAGGCAATTGAAAATACACCATATGAGATATGGACTGGAAAGAAACCAAGTTTATCTTTTCTCAAGATTTAGGGATGTGAGGTATATGTTAAACAACAAGCCTAAGATAAATTAGCGTCCAAATCCTTAAAGTGCCTCTTTGTGGGGTATCCTAAAGAAATAAAAGGATCCTATGTCTACAATCTCATCGATAACAAAGTGTTTGTTATTCGAAACGGTAAGTTTCTAGAAAGAGAGTTTGTCTCTAAAACAACTAGTGGGAGCAAGGTACATCTTGAAAAAGTTCAAGAGTCACAAGATAGTATAGAGCCACAGATGGAAATTAGAGACGACTCACAACAAGTTGCTAAGCCTCCTCAAGTAACACAAGTTCCACGAAGATCTGATAGGACACTGCATCAGCCTTAGAGATATGGATTTCTGATTGCTAATGGCTGCGATATGTTGCTCATTGAACAAAATAAATCAACCACCTATCGAGAAGCCATAGTGGGACCAAACTCTGAGAAATGGCTAAATGCCATGAAGTCTGAAATGCAATCCATGTACTACAATTAGGTATGGACCTTAGTCGATCCATCTGAAGGTGTAAAAACCATCGGGTGCAAATGGGTTTTCAAGGAGAAAACTGACATGGATGGCAATGTAAATATCTTCAAGGCACGACTGGTTGCAAAAGGATTCACTCAAACTCATGGTATAGACTATGATGAAACCTTTTCCCCAGTTGCAATAGCCAAATCAATCAAAATCCTTCTTGCTATTGCAGTATATTATGACTATGAAATATAGCAGATAGACGTCAAAACAACCTTCCTTAATGGAAAGCTCCTTGAGGATATGTACATGACACGACCTGAAGGTTTTATGTGTCCATAGGACTCTGGTAAAGTTTGCAAGCTTCGAAGATCCATTTATGGATTGAAGCAAGCATCTCGGAGCTGGAATCATCGTTTTGATAAAGTAGTCAAAGAGTTTCGATTCATTCAAAATATCGATGAACCTTGTGTTTACAAGAAGGTTAGTGGGAGCATAGTTGTATTTCTAGTGCTTTATGTAGATGACATCCTACTCATTGGGAATGACATTCCTACCTTGTAGAGTATCAAGTCTTGGTTAGGAAAGTCCTTTTCAATGAAAGACTTAGGTGAAGCCACCTATATCCAAGGGATTAGGATCTATAGGGATAGATCCAAAAGATTAATAGGCTTAAGTCAAAGCACATACATAGACAAGATACTGTATAGGTTCAGTATGCAGGATTCAAAAAGGGGCTACATGCCCATGTCTTATGGCATCCATCTTAGTAAGGATCTATGTCCTACTACACTTGATCAACGAGATCGCATGAGTAAGGTTCCATATGCCTTGGCCATTAGATCCATCATGTATGCCATGCTATGTACTCGACCAGATGTCTCATTTGCCTTAAGCATGACTATCAGATATCAACAAGATCTTGGTGAGGGTCATTGGATTGCGGTCAAGAATATCTTAAAGTACTTAAGAAGGACTAAGGACATATTTGTGGTTTATGGTGGCTTGGATGATGAGCTCTGTGTAACCGGTTACACATATGCAAGTTTCCAAACTGACTAAGACGACCTTAAATCGCAATTTGGATACATATTTCTCCTGAATGGTGGAGCAGTAAGATAGAAGAGCTCTAAGCAGAGCACTATGAAAGATTCTACAACATAAGCTGAGTATATAGCAGCATCGGATGCAGCTAAAGAAGCCGTTTGGATCAAAAAGTTCATTACTGAACTAGGGGTGGTGCCTATTATCTCAATCCAATAGATTTGTTGTAACCCCCGTCTGGATAAAGACCACAATTAGCGTTTAAACAAGTTTAATAATCGAATGAGAGATCTGGAATAATTAAAAAACTTTTATAACACTTGTATAAATAGATCTCTATTTATTTCATTCCTTAAAACAAATGGTCTGTTCGGTCTATTACATGTACAATATCAGAGTATACCACAATTCCCGACATTCACCCAGAATAATAACATTAATCCAAAATAATAATCAGGGCATCAATGCCCATCTCAGTATCCATATCGAGGATTACACAAAACTATACTTCTATGGTCTATTCAATATGTACATTTATCCAAAATTATAACCAGTTCAGTATAAAACCAAAATATCTAACTAAGACTACCGCCGGCAGTCCTAATTGTCCTTGTTCACTTGCTTGTTCTTCGATCCACTTGCCCTGTCTAAAAATGTTATTTGGAAAGAATGAGATTCTAGAGAATCCCAGTAGCAACAGTTTACGTATATGATGCATATAAACAAAGCAAGTATACATATATCAAAATGCAGCAATCAATATTTGAGGTCTGGCATATTGCCACATCCCCTTCACTATATACGAGGTCGGGCTTTTACCACGTCCCCTCACGATATCTGTATTCAAGGCCAGGCTTTCACCACGTCCTATCAACTGTATCTATATTCGAGATTGGGCTTTCACCACATTCCCTTTACTATATTGGTATTCAAGGCCGGGCTTTCACCACGTCCTATCAACTGTATCTGTATTCGAGATCGGGCTTATGCCACGTTTCCTTCACTATATCAGTATTTAAGGCTGGGCTTTCGCCACGTCCCCTTACTGTATTCAATAAATAATGCAAAAAGCAATGCAATATACATGATATAGGATAAAGTGTTACTACCTTGGTCTTTCCGTTCTTGAGCAGGCACATGCCTTCTACACTCCGGGAAAATATCAAATCATAAAGTTATAATTAAGGATGAAGCATTATTCTCTATTCCAATACTCAATTGAATCTTCAACACTTAGATTTGGTTATCAATAATGACTCTTAAGAAGCTACAAATGGCTCTAATAAAACCCCTAAAAGGTTGGAAAACAAAAGGTTGAAGATCTCTTTTAAAAAATCTCAAAGTGCTGGAACACAGGTGGCCAACCCTCACTTGGGCCACGACCAAAATATGGTCAGAAGGTCACTGGCTGCGGCCAGCCACCCATGGGCCACGGCCAGAATCAGGTTAGAAAGGTTTGGGCCACGGCTAGCCACCTTGGGCCGCTACCAAGAAATTCCCTAATTCTTGGCTGAACTTTCAAAATTCATAAATAATTCTAAAAAAATGAAAACGAGATGATTCCAAAGCCAAATAAAAGGTATTTAAGTCCTATTTACTAGAAAAATATGGATCATAACCAGAAATCACCACAAAATTCCATAAGTACCCAAAACTCAACACTACTCCAAAACAGAGTCCAGTTTTTGTCCCAAACTTTTTCAAAGCATAACTCTCAGTTCACAATACGAAATGACATGAATTATGTGTTCATTTTGAAGTTTGGGATGTGAAATTTAAGATTGAAAAGTTTCATAATTTTTCAACACCATTTGGTTATTCAAAACTTTCATGTAAACTGATTGCCCAAAACAGAGTTCACACTTGACAGATTTCCAATTTTCTACCAAAGTGTCCAAAGATTCAAAAATCAATAACCAAACCTATTCCCATACAATTTTCCACAAGGAACACAATGGTAACCTCAAAATAACCAAAATCATAACCCATCACCATGCCCTGTTTTGACCAATACACAAAACCAAACACAAAGTTGCCAAAATTTACTTTTAAGCTTCAATTCAATTCTATTCATTCAAAACACTAAACAAGGCACCATTTCCATGACAACAACACAATGACCCTCATTTTCAAAATTCAAGGCAAAATTTCCAAAAAATCCAAACTCAACCAATAGCTACAAAACCTATATGAAAAGGTTTGTCTTACTCACCTCTACAACTTTCCCTAAAAGAGTTCCTTGATTCACCCAAGTCCAAAATTTTGTGAGAGCTCAAACACCACCAAATGATAAATCTAAAACCATGAAATTGAAGCTCTCAACACAAGGAACAAGTTTATAGAAAAGAGTTTTTCCATTAGAAGCCATTTAGAGGGTCAAAATCTCACCTTTTATACAAAGTTCTTCTTCTTTCTCTAGGCTGACATGGATGCACGTAAATGAGAGAGGAAATAAGAGAGAGGAGAGTTGGAGAAGATGAAATGATGACACCCCCTCCCCCTTGTCTCATGTCAGGAGGGAAGGAAAGAGAGAGAAAATGTTTTAGAAATGCAAGATTTGATTTTTCTCTTGCTCTCTCTTCTTGCTAACTTGACAAGTGTCATAATATCATTGGCTCTCATAAAATAAGTAACCAATTAGTTACTCTAATCCCTCCATTAGCCATTTAGTTACACATCTCATTTCTCCTTAATTAGTAATTAATTTCTTCCATCTCTTAGCCATTTGGCACATTTATTTAAATCGCCACATAACACAAATTTAATTGTTTTCCTCTTTTTCATACACCATTTACCCCTATTTTGGCCCAAATAATTATTTCATCACATAATTATTCTAAAATACATGGTGTTGGGCATTTTCAAGAACAATTCATGTCTCAATCAACTTTAATTCACAATTACATTCTTGATAATCATCATTAGCCCTTAATCCAAATTTGGTGTGTTACATTTATTCTATGATAATAGTGGTGCTATTGCACAAGCCAAGGAGCCTAGGTCACATCAAAGGACCAAGCCTATACTTAGGCGATTTCATCTTATTAGAGAAATCAATGATAGAGGTGATATAAAGATATGCAAAGTAGCAGGAGAAGACAATGTTGTTGATCCTCTTACTAAGCTGTTTGCACAGGCAAAGCATGAGCATCATATTAGGACAATGGGAATTAGGCAAATTAATGATTATACCTAGGGCAACTGGGAGGATGTTGGAAATTGTGCCAAAAGGGCCAATCATTGTATTTGAACATTATTAATTTAATGAAATTTCTCCATTCTGTTATCATATTATTTGCATGTTAACTGTGATAATTGTATCCTTGGATAAATCATAAAGATTATCCTAAAATGTTCCTGGTCGGTCATGTATGTGGGAGCAAATATGAAACAAGACCAGTATGACTTTGATAAGATATGGAAATACGAATAAAAGTCTTAGGCACTTGTAAGAGTACCAGGTGCTGGATCGACCCACTATGAGAAAGCTATATGGATCAAGTCATAAGCTTTTCTCATGTATAACCACGTCAAAATGCCCTTAGACCTGAGGTCATCATGGATTCCTACATGAGAGTTGCTAAGCTTTGAACTAGTCAAAAGTCATTTTTGACCGGGTGATGATAAAAGCTATGATTGGACTTAGTGGTTTTTCATGCAGGGGAATATGAATGATCAAGATGAAATTTGTCCCTCACATTAGTAAAGAGATATTAATGGATCCCTCGATAAGTGAGTCTGAGAAATGTATGGCCATACTACGATGGAAAGGAGTTTCCATTTCTAATGTCAAGCTACTCAGGAATCAAGAAAGTGATGGCCAGGAACAAGAGGATGACATTATCCATGCCTTATCCTTAATCGATATATCGTGTGACAAAAGGGACGTAACATGGTTGTATGACAGGTTGCATCGTGTTAACGATCCTCATATGAATTGGGTAGTTGTAATGTCTTGCTAGAGGCCACTTGCGACTTTTGGGTTAGTACAGTTATTGGCCCACTGCCAGCTTCATATGGGCCTACAGGGTCGCACACAAAAATGGCCCAACACGAGATAATGTTTAATTTAGGGCAGACGAATTTTATATTTATATATATATAATATAAAATTCTTTAATAATATTATATAGATATATATTTTCTAAATACATATCTTATATATGTGTGTGTGTGTGTGTGTTATGTGATATTATTATATTGTGTTAGTTTTAAATTTAATCTATTAAGATATACTAAATTCAATAACTAACATGATAGAGATATAATATCTCAGATTTAATTTTTGAAAATAACTTAAATATAATGGCTCTTTATTTGGATTAAATAAATAGGTTAAATTAAAATTGTTGGACAGATTTAATTTAAACTGAATTTATTTAATTAGTTCATCAAAATAATTAATTGTTAATTAATTTCAAAATTAATGAAGATTAATTTTTGAAATTCGAATATAGCCCTCATAGGTTATAAACTTGATAGAGCATAAATACTCATACACGCATGAGAATTCAGAGCCGCAAGGGAAACCCTAGGAGACATTTGGAAGCGCTAGCACGCAGTCTCTGTTGGAGAACATTCATGTGGATACCGGTAGAGGGAGCGGACCTGAGGTGTTGGCTCCTAGAGATCGTGAAAACCCTAAGTTGAAAAGGTACGAATCTTTATAACTCGATTTAAATGCCGTTGATAGATCTTCAATTAGGATCAGTAAAAATTTTAAAAGTCTTTCGCTGTGCCTGCTGATCCTAACACGAAAGTGCAACAAAAAAACTGAAGGAGAAAGATAACATGCAATGCTTCACTCGAGTGATACCCTAGACCACTTAAGTGATGCTTATCAGAAGCCAGAATGCAGCAAAGTTAACAGCATTTTCCAAGTTTTAACTATATGTTTCTAATGATCCCAAATTCCTATCCAAGACTATTCTCACATAATTTTGCACAAGGAATCTAATGGAAACATCAAAACCACCTAATTCCTATTCCATTATCATGCTTTGTTCTAGGCAACATCCACCACAAAATCCCTAAAATTGCCTTTCAACCTCAAACCCATTTCTATCTATTCCAACTCATAACAAAACACCAATTCTATGATCACATTATACCAAACTCCCAATGACCCTTATTTTCAAAAATAGGGAAAAATTCTAGAAATTATTGGCTTAATCAAATGCCAAAAAATATAGATAGAAAGGCTTATCTTACTCACTTCTACAACTTTCTCAAAGTTATTCCTTGCTTCTCCAACCTCTAGCTTTTCTTGAAGGCACAAATAAACACCAATAGAAAATCTAAAACCATGGAATCAAAGCTCTCAACACAAGGAACAAGATTAAAGAAGAGAGTTTTTGCATTTGGAGGGTTAAAATGCTTACCTTTTGCAAGAGCTCTTCTTCTTTCTTTGGTCTTCAATGGCAGCCGAACAAGGGATAGAGAATGAGAGAGATGAGAGCTTGAAGATGAAGAAAATGATGGTCTTCCCTTGCCCCCATACCTATTCAGCCAAATTGTAGGAGGGAAGAGAGAGAAATGATTTTTAAATTCCTTGTTTGACTTCCTTAACCACTTTACCATCATGTAAATTTGCCACTTGTCTAGCTCTCATTGGTCTACATAAAGTAACTACTTAATTACTCTAACCACTCCATTAACCATTTAGTTACATATCTCATTCATTCTTAGTTGGTAATTAATTTCTTCATTAATCACTGACTAATTAACCGACAATTTTCCATTCTTTCTAATTTTCCACTGATTTTGGCACATTAACTTAAATTGCCACTTAACACATATTTGAATTCTTTTCCTCTTTCCATGCGCCATTTCCCTCATATTTAGCCCAAATAATTATTTGTCACATAATTCACCAAATCATTCACAATAATTATCATTATCCCTTAATCAAAATTTGGGGCATTACAGAAATGGGTGTTGACAACCATCACATTCAACTATTCCTACTCAAATTAAAACATAGCACTCCCTCTATAACCTTCCCAAAAAAATAGCACAATAACATTCACACAACCCAATCATAGTGAAACCCCAATTTCAATAGTCAAGATCATATCTCTAGCAAAATCTTAGCATTACTTATCTACCTCCTACCACTTAGTCCACTATTAAGCCCAAGCTCTAACCTTTGACTAACCCATCAATCTCAATCCAGCCAACGTACACATAGAAAAAAAAAATCAGTTCACTGTTCTACCTCTGCCACATCACAACGAAGGCTTTGGCAGCAAAGGAGCAACGAAGGCTTAGGCAGCGGAGGAGTGACGGACGAAAACACCAATGATTGGACTCCGAGGAGCGACGGATGATGCAAAAGTAAAGTAGAACAAAGGAGAGAGAGAAATAATAGAGTGTTTTAAATTTCTTAGGGGCAACTTTTTCATTTCAACTTGCAAAATAATTATAGAAAAGTCCCTAGGAACTTTTCTGATATTGTAATTTTCAAAGGGACTTTGCTGTTATTTTGTTTGGTCCTTGGGACCTGGTAGTAATTTTCCTTTTAATTAATACTATTATATCATGGCATATAATTTCTAAAAATAGCGGAAGTAAGTACTAGGGATCATTGACAAAAAACTGGGCCTTGGGCATTTGAAGGCAAACATGACGATAATCAGTCCATAAGCCCAAACAACAACTTATTAAATCTCTTAATCCAAATCCATTATTGCAAATTCATGGCACCAGGGGCTCATCCTAATAACAACAATACTTATTTATTAAATTTCTCAATCAAACACCAAAACCAATAGTTTTCAGAACCATAGTTCACAATATTCAAGTTGTACAGAATTCTCAACCATAATTAAATAGTTTCCAAGCCATAGCATTACATATATAAACAAGAATGACAAATGATGGCATGTGCTAGTAAGACGAACCCTAACAAGAGCCTATAACTAGGCCACCTCTTACAACTTCCCTATAACCCTATTCAACTCTCATCTAAAAAAAATTGTGAATATAGCAACCATAAGATCCAAGGTTCTTAGTAACCATTGGTTATTCAAAAATATACATGAAAACTGAGATCGAGAATATACAGTTCTAAAATCAAGTTCAACTCACAATAATTTACTTATATTATTCTTTACATAAAATCTTTCACAAACTAGTTCTCGATTAGGTTACCGAAACCCTACCCAAAAAGGTTCTAAAATGATTAAACATTATAATTCATGTTCCAAATATCTTTCACAAGAAATTTCACAAAACCATCTCAACCTTGTTACACAAAAATAATTATACAAAATTTTTATCATATTCAAATCATAAATAACATATATAACATGTAAAGCAAATGATTGATGCACATACCATCCTTATTACCCCTGATCACCCTTATAACCACTAACTGGAGCTATAGCTAACAAATGGTTTATCCATTTAACTAGATTACACAAGATTCTAAATCATGAGGCGTCACCTGGCCAAGGTCCCTAGCTTGTCATAATTGGACCATGGCTCCCTTCTTTCTGAGGAAACCAAGGAGATGTCATAGTCTACCAAACCCACTGTAATTCCCGGCCAAAGGAAAAACATTGAAGACAGGGCCCTGAGAATCGCCACTCACTATGCACCGAGTAGTAACATATTATGTGGTATTTACATACACAATAACTTCTATCATCGCTCCACATCCATCCATATGCATCAAGGACAAACAATCAAATTATAGCATGTATATACAAGTTCTAAATCATGAGTATAATTCCAAATAGGATTTATCAAATAATCCATCCTCTCAATCATCTTTAAGATATCAAATAACATCATCTAAAACATATTGTAACAATGTATTGTATAAATAATTGGAAGAGTTTAGGACATATAATGATTACAAACCTGAGACATTGTTCTGTTGTAAGTTATTTAAGTTCCAACTTCAATACAGGGTTCGAACTTACACTAGAGTGGGTTTTTTTGAAAACTTTTGAAAATAATTTAAATGTAGTCTCAAACCGGTTTGCAATTTCATTACCACTCATCGGTTTCACATCCCTTTATTTAAAATACAGAGCATTCTTTGGCAATAGCCCGCGTAATAGTGGTTAACCTATGCATGCACGTTGATATGCTTGTGTATGGTTTATAGCTAATGCGGTTAGCGCTACTGTCACTGCTATTCTTACTTGGTTGCATTTACAAGTTATACATTTATCCAAAATGATAGATAACTAAAGGCATTCTAACTATTCGGCATGCACTTCACCTATCCGTGGTTACCTTCTTGCCCTTGGAGTTACTTACCTCTACTATAAATTATTTATTATTAGAAAGGGGTAAGATTCAAAAGAATCTTAATAGTAATAGATATCACTCAATAAAATATAAATTCATATAATATGTTAGGTAAACCATTAGTTTAATAAAGCAATACACATTCAACATTCAATTTATTTTATGCAACATGAACATACTTAGGACATATAGTCCATTCTCACAATGCTAGATGTTCTATGGGCTTCTGCCTTTCTATTACTGAATGTTTAATAGGCCATTCTGCCTATCTTGTGTTTCTCATGTAGAATTCTAGATGGTAAAACAACCATGTAAAAGAATACATAGTATTTGAGGGATAAGTTACTACCTAGTGGCCTAATTCTGGCTTTGCTCTTTGTCAAACACTTTCTGTCCAACACTTTCATGTGCTCGAGTGAAAAATAGCTTAATGCTCGAGTGCTAGCTCCATCACTCGAGTACATCAGTAAAACTATCAGCAAACACTTCTAAACTTTATGAAATACATTTGGCAACTTTGTATCTATTGTCTAGACTTGTAAAAATATAATTTGCACACAATAACCTTTGTTATCATTAAAACTTAGAATCTAACACAAGAAAGCAATTAAGGTAAGATAATTGTGAAATTCAAGTGAGCTTGCTTCCAAATTCATGCAAGACCTTCTCTAATCTCTATTCCTTCATGAATCCTACTTGTAGCAAGACAAAACCAAGAGCAAGGAAGGAGAGAAAGGTGATGTTTTTTTAGTTAGAGAGAGAAAGCAATTGGTAAGTACAAGTAGCCTTGATTTCTTGATGATTCAAGATAGTTGATGGTGGTTATGGTTGTTTGGTGACTTGTTTGCTTGGTTTTTATGATTTGGGATGATGAAACCCTAAGGGGTTATGCTGCCTAATTTTCCATTAATTATGCATAATAAGTGTTTAAGTGGTTAAATAAGTGATTATGAGTGAAAGATAAGAGTTTGGTTTAATGAACTTATGAAATCACATTTTTCTCATTTTCTCTTAAACTTTCAGCCAGACCTGTTTCAGGGGGTAGGAGCTGGAATTTTGTGTTTTTGATAATTCCATTGTGTTTAGAATGGAAAATTGTGTAAGGTGTTATGTGTGTAAATGGTCTATTAAATAGTGCAAGTGTACACTGTCGTAATCAAGTAATACAGAAGTGAGTAGAGTATCGTTCCCACGATGATTGATCACTAAGTACCAAAATAGGTAATTTTAACTCTATTTAGTCGATCGATTAGTTGGTGATTGAGAGTACGAAATAAAAGATGATTAAATATAAGTACAAATGATATGAAAGCAACTATGAGAAAAAGCCTTAAGGGTCAAACTTCACTTAACAAATTTCGGATTGAATCACTTATCTATTTTTGTCTAATTTATTCCACATGATTGATAGTTGAGTTTTCCTAATTTAATTACTAGCCTCTTCCAAGGTCAAGCAATTCTATAATTAATTGCTAATCCAACATATTCCTATATGAATTTAAGCAATTAATTATACATTAAGATTTATGGAACTCAGTAAAACTACACAAACTCATATGAATATATTCCTATTTCATATGCAAGTCATGGTTTTAATTATAGGATCTATACATATGCATCTCCTTTCGGTCTCAACATACATATTGGAATCATTCAAAAGATGGTCAATCAATTGAAAGCATTTAGAACAATAATTAAAACTCAGTCATGAAGGAGAAATTCAAACTAGATTTAATAAGTAAGATTCAATCCATCATTAGTAAGCTACGTCATCACCGTAGGAAAATGAAAGTTTAGCACATGATGAAATTAAATGCAAAAATAAAATAAATTTCAAAGTTCATAAACATTGCATAAAACTTGAATATTAAATTCTAAAACATAAATATACAACCAAAAGATGTATGAAAATGGAGAAAATCTAGCCGTCCCTTTAGGAGGTAAAACCTTTCATATAGGTGGCAACCTATACCATCCATAAAGGAGGACTACTTAAGCCTTCCATGTAGGAGGCATGCAGGAATTAAATACAATACATAAAATTAACTCCAAGATGGTGTATGTGGAGAGGAGAGGAAAGTAATGGATATTAAATGGTGTGTGTTAAATGTGAGGGAGAGGATGGCTATATATAGGGAAGAATGGAGTACGGTAGATGAAGTAGTAGGTGAAATGGAAGATGAGGTGGTAGATAAAGTAGTAGGTAAAAAGGAAGATGAGGTGGTGGATGAAGTAGTAGGTTAAAAAAGAAGACGGAATGGTTGGTGGAATGATAGATGATTCCCACTCTTAACTTCCAAGCAAAATTCAAAACCCTTGGAGATAGAACTGGTTTTTAATCTCAACATAAAAATTGAAGAGTTCTTTCTTAGCTTTTTATCCACATAGAACGTCCCAATCTGACATCTAGAGCTCCATATATTGCCCAAAAACTGAAAAAGGGTCTGATTTATTTTTTTTTTCAAGAAATTCTATTTTATGCCCAAATCATTATTTATTAATTAATTACACTCAAATATCATCCATAAAATAATCATATAAGGGAAAATAAATATACAAATATTTTACTTATCATAAGGTACATGTGAATTGTGAAGTGTGAAGCCATTACAATGTTATCCCTAAAACCTTAAGTTAGAGGCTGCCAAGGGCATTTCCATCTTTTGGCAGTGAATTTGGCAAATTCAAGGTCAAAATTGGATTCTACATGTGAAATTGTATAGGAATAGCCTGGGTCATAATTTTTGAAAAAGTATAGTTGGATCAGGCTAAAGGGACTTGGATGAGGTCCCCAGGGGTATTATGGTCATTTCACAGTTTTAAACAAAGATAACCAACAAAATGAGTTTGGGACAGTACATGAATGAGTAATAACTCATTTCTTGTAAATTTAGAATTTAGGACCGGACAGTTATGCCCGAGTCGGATTAGGACAGTTAGACAGTTAGGCGGGAAAAGGCTATTTCAGGTGTAACTATATTTTTCATAAATTATGTGATTATCTGTATGCTTTATGTTTTCATATTCTATGGGTGAACATGGTGCCTGGGGCAAGATGATATGAATAGTGCCTGGGGCACAATGCCTAGTTGTGGTATGGGACCCAACTGAGGTACACGGACAAGTAGGGGGTTAGGCCTTGAATTGAGTACACATATCGTATATAGTTGAATTTCATTTACATTATGTTGTGCATAACATATTTATTTGTCACATTTTCTATGATTGATTGCATGTTGCTACTGAGATTCATTTGAATCTCACCATTTTCCCAAAATTTAAAATATTCCAATGGAAGGTAGCGGCTCTAAGGGCAAAAATGCAAATGCTGACATTTGAGGGCTCAAGTCTAAATCAGAACTGCATATGGTTATCATTAGTTTAATTTTGTATATTTTAGGATTTGTATATATTTTTCAAACCATATAGGGATTTCCTATAATGTAAATAAGTACTTTGCATCAGTATGTTTATATTAATTCTGTATGGCCCTTGAACTATGCATTTATTACTCTATAAATATCAAAATGTTAAGGGCTTTGACATTTTTGGTATCTGAGCTAAAAGTAGCTCTGACATTATCAGAATAGTATACTGATATGGTCTTGTTTACATGGTGACAGGAACTATGCATGGGAGAAAACACCAGCGGGACAGATCACCACCATCGATGAATCAGCTTCCACTAGAACAGCAAATTCTCAAGTGAGACATCGGGAGGTGCTAGGTTGTTACGGACATTTAGGAAGAGGGTTTGAGACAGGCCAATATACGGGCCACAGTCATGACCAGAACCATCCACCAGTTTATTTATGGGAGATATAGAGTAGCCACTGTCAGATGGTTTTAAGTCAAATCCAAGTATCATCGACGTTTCCCGAGCGTAGATAGTACCAGTGCTATATGACCTACAACCTAATAAGGAATTGCACGATTATATCTAGGGTATACACTAGCAGGCTATACCAGAGCATCACACTCTGGTTGATTAGTACTCAGTATTCCTGACAATGTGGATACATTATACTGGGAGCAGGTTTGGCAAGGTTTGGATTACCTGGATGAGACCTGGATACCCACCACAATGCACTTTATAATATTGTGGGAATTCATAATAATATAGTGCTTTACCAAATCATCATCTTTATTTTGTTTCATCTAAGCAATGAATATAGACTTGCACACTCTTGGCTTGCTTAGAATCTTAGCCACATCATCGGTGTTAGAGTATATGACACATTGTTGGTCTGGTAGATGAAAACTTAACCTTTCTACTAATGGGAACCAATGCTAGATATCAAAACTAAATATGCACGAAGCTGCCTCCACTATAGAGATATAACTGAAATTATAATACTGTCGAATCTCATCCAACGATCTCTGAGGATTCCCATTTTGGTCAGTATCATAAATTGAGGCTACCACACGATCATTCCCTTTACTAATATACTTGAATAGGTACTTGATTACAATAGACTAATTACATTTTTCAACATTAATGTGAGTATGAAATATAGACAACAACGTAAGATTATATGGCACTATATACCTGTTATCCAACATAATGCCTTTCGCCTCAATAGACTTGCCATTATCTCTTCTTCTATATGTAGGAAATCCTTCCTGGTCAACATTTGTTTCTTCATTAAATTGGTTAGGGAAGAGCTTCATGCATTTCTTATCCACCATATATTGCGCTTTTAGATTAAGATGGCTATATGGAGAATGCATGATGAATTTCTACACCAGATCATACAACTGAGGATCGGACTCTGCATCTTGGATCTCGGCAGATATAATTCTCTCTACATCAGCAGGATCTTTTATTCTATCACGTGTTGCTAGCCATATAAGAATGTATGAATATGGTAAGCCTTTTTTCTGGAATTCGATCATATAAACTTCTGTGATTGAAAAACACATTTGAACAAAAAGTGTTAGTTATTTTTTGTCATACACTATAGTTGAAAGATCGAAACTATGAAAAAGTCATGACATAAATAACACCAGCTATAAGGGACCCGGCTCCTATCCTTTTCTTTAAAAGAAAAGGATGGTCCTTTTCTTTCTTAGGACCGTCGGATCAAGATCTAACAGTCCAGATTTAATATATTATTAAAATATTATTTTTATTAAAATATTATAAAAATAATATTTTAATAATATATTAAATCTGGACCGTTGAGATCTTGATCCGACGGTCCTAAAGAAGAAAAGGACCAACCTTTTCTTTTGAAGAAAAGGATGAGAGCCACTTCCAGCTATAAGTACCTGCACGGACGTTGCCAAATAACTTCTTCTTAATAACATTTATTAGAGCCCTCAGTTTGAGTCTAAAAATCCAAGATAAGATATCAGCCATATTTGCAGCAGTTAGAGAACCACTTTGACAATATCGTAATATTTCAGGCTATGATAGGTTGCATGTAAACATTATGAATAGATATGGGTACCCAGAAAAGCTACATATTGTCATGGCATCCTGATAAGCCTGAATCATGTAACATGTTGCACCTGTAAATGAAGAAGGCAAAATAATTCGTTTCCCAGTAGCTGATGCACTTTTCTCCCCACTGAACAAAGCATCAGACAATCCTTGGTACATGTCCACACAAAGTTCTTTTTTATGTGTCCTAACCCATAACAACCTTTGGGCCTCAATCATTATATATGCATCGACCACAAATTACTGAAAAAGTCTTCCCACATGTAAAATAGTTGACACTTCATCATCTATAGCCATCAACTTATATACAAAATATTCTCTCATACTAACTCTTTTCTTCTCCTTATTAGGATTAGGATCATCTTCAAAATGATCTATATCATCCCTGTACCTTTTAGAAACTCATAGTAGATTGCCTCCTAGTAGTAAACATGATCAAAGTTATCAAAAGAATAAAAAAAACCATGTCATTGAGTGCAAAACCTATAATGATACCTCATGAATATAAGCTTTTAGCTCAATCGCACATTTCTTCATAAGTTCATATGCATGCTGTCAAAAAGGACTACCGAGGTAGTTCCAAAATCACCACTAAGAAGGTAATTAAGTCTTAGCATGCAGAAGGTGAATGTTATGAGATCTATTCCTTTCACAATTAATATAATGCCAAATGATATCTAAAAGACATATCTTTAATCACCATACTTTGATTAGATAGTACATGGTTTCCCCTTACAATAATTGCTGCCACACGAAGCTGAACCATTGGTTACTTTTGGTTTAGTGCCACACCTTGAACACCCCTCATAAACCCAACCATGATGGGTTTCAAATTTCTTAAACTCACACAGAACAACAAAATATTTGTCCAACACACCATTATAGGGACAGTTACTTCGCAAGAACTGACATATTAGGATAAGTAAAAATTTAGTTTCAAATACACCACCTCCTAATGAGGGATCTCAAATACTTTGATTCTGGGTGTATTCCTGAGAATACTTTCAATAGCAGAAGTAGACTTCTGTGTCTCAACAATTTGGCTAAGTGAACTAATGGTAAGTGATGGCAAATTTTCAACGCTGTGAGTAGTTAAGTAGAAAGTGAAAAAGAATGCATAAGTTTAGTAGGGAATGAAGTGAAATTAACAACTCAGAACAAAAATATACTCACCAAACAAATACATTATATGCTTCTGAATAGTTTGAGTTAAAATGTCTATAATGGGGAAAAAATTGAAAACACAAAGTGGAATTGGAGCAGGCTCTTCTTTCACATAAGTAGCAAAATTAAACATCAACTCAAACTTGTGCTTAGCAGCCTTGTAATCCTTCCCATTAGGTATTGCCTCTAGATTTGTAATAAAGTAAGAACAGCCTTTAACTGGGTCTTTCTCATATTGCTTGAACACATACTTGTTCATAAGTGAAGCTTGGATTTTATCACCCTTCAACCAAAGGTGGAAAACATCAAACTTGTAAGGTAAAGATAGACAACGTAGCTAAGATATGCAGAATATTTGAACTAAGCAACTCACCTCTTAGTCCACCAAAAGCAAACAAATAGCATACAACTCAGTTGGAGAGTCCTTCTGATAGCTATTCCACCTCCTCAGCACTAGTACAACAATCCTCCACATATCAGTGCCATTATCAATATCTTTAGTCATTGAAAATTTCCTACCCGCCATTGAGGATGATGAGTCTGCTAACTATGCCAACATACACCAAATTGATTGATATATAGGTAACAACCAACTTATTTGACTTAAATAAAAGACTTGGATCCAATATAGGGCTTCGTTTTATGAAATGCACATAAGTATATTATTTTGTTTGGCAAACAACATTAGGTAGTAGGTAGTAGAGGGGGAAAATGAATGACTATAATGCCTTTCTTACTTGTAACAATGGTCTTGAACTATTTATTGGTCAAAAATGAAAAACTATTGATGTAAAGAAAGATATCTGGTTACTATTCAAACCTATTACAGCATAGAGCATCTACACCACCTTCTTCCATAGCCATAATATGAGAAGGTGTACCAAAATGATAGATCGTATAGCTTGTGCTGCATTGAACACAAATCAAGGAAAAAATCTTCATTAGTACACTTAGAATGACAGGCATTAAGGATCTGATCAGTAAAAACATGAAGAATTACCTACTACCTTAAACTTTCAGTAAAAAGAACTACCCTTTATTCAATCTACTTTATCCTTGCTAATCAGTATTGGTGATGTTAATATGAATAAAAGGAACTGGCCTTCATTTAATGTACATTTTCCTTGCCTCAGTTTGAGAAAAGACGAACAACATATGAGCTTACATGCGCTTAAATGAAGACCCATTTAAAGAAAGTTAGAAATCACAAATCCTATTTGTATTAATGGCCAATACATTAATGGTTGATTCCATTTACCATCAATTCATATTACTTTAAACAATTCCTTACTATCTAAATACCTTATTTCAACATTATAACTACCAACATGGTGGATCACTCATGACAATCCATCATTGATTCTTGACTATATCTTAATTTCGCTTAACCTCATTCATACACATTGACTATTTACATAACCAAAATTCAATTGAATTAAAGTAATATTGTTATGGCTAACCAACAAAAATTACCTTTTCATTGAAAACAACATAATCAATCGACATGATCCTCCTCAAATAACCATAGTCTAGATCGAAATGTGTCCTCCAAACTCCCAATCGACCTTCACTAGAATTGTGAACTCAGTGTTGTTAGGAGTTACAACATCAAGCCTTTAGTCAAGGGCGCACGAAGAATAAACAAAGCTTAGTCCAACGGTGAAGAACAGAAGTAGCATACATACAAAAACAAAAGGAATATCAATGAGAAGTACCCAAATGATGCCTTCGACTTCTATCCACAGCATTTTCAAAGCTCCTGGAAGAGGGACATGAATGTCGGCAAATAATGAATGTTTTCTTTGGCAATGCAACAATGAAGAGGGAATAAGTTTTCTTAGAGCTAAGGGTTTTCCATAGTAACTTCACCTCTGGTCTAGAATTTTTAATTCACTGATCCTTTCCTCATCGTATGAGCTAGTTCATTTCTAAACAAAAAGGTTCACCCACTTTTCCAACTGATAGAAAGTTGGAAAAGTAGAATAGATGTGGCATTGACTAACTTTTTCCACCCTTCTTAGATGCAAGAACGGCACGAAGCCAAATGGAAAGGTATCGGCTTCTAATGTAAGCCAATACTGTAGTTGCAAGAAACAGAAATGGGTAAGAAAGTGTGAATGGCTTATTTTGCTATTACTATTACGGTTATATTGATGATATTCTATTATATACATTAATTTATCTTAGTATTTAGATTTAAAAATATCTGATGGATATTCATCTAACAACTAAGCAATCAACTGGCAAATATCCTAAATAATTATCTATTAAGGTAAATTGAATACATATTGTCTTCATATATTTATACCATTATGGTCCTATTTATAAGTTTCTTTTAACTAAATCTCACATTCTAAGGAGAGGTAGTTAACTCAATGATTATGGGATAAATTTTCAACTATGCCCTCATTTATGAATGAGTACTTTTTAACTCTTTCTTCTTTATCTACCTTTAAATTATTTCTTCATTAATACAATAAATAGGGGTAAAATTGTCATAATCTCATTTACTACACTGAAACTTGACTTACAAATATGACCAAATTTTTTTGTAAAAAAGGACTTAAAAATAAGACCCGAGTGGTAATTTCTTAGGGTATAACTTAAGAGGTGAAAGTTATAAATATTTGGATTTTCTATCCTTGAGCCTACTAAATCTAAGTAATCATATCTATATGATGATCTTTATAAAAATTTAAACTATAGTAATTTAAGCATTTGTTACAATACTACAAATATTTTATTAAATTTGGAATAGATATCTTAATGATTTTTTTTTTTTACAATATAACTTCACTTTTATTTTCCTCTCTCTTTTTTTAATGGGTTATCACAAATAATTTCAATTTTGTTCATTTTAAATTTGAATATCTAATATCATGTTTAAAATATTTTCACTAAACAAATTTCAAGTTGGAATGAATAGTAAAGGCTCTTATCGCTTAAACTGGGGGGGTAGTGTTTGGGTAAATATAATTTGGAAGAATTATATTTTTAGTATTACTTAACTAATATATAGATATTAATTTTTGTAGGATAAAATAGGGTAATTTAAATTTAAATTTGGTTGAAATATACAAAAAGGAGGAGGATGTTTTCCTAATTTCAACGGGACATGGGCGAAGAAGTTAGGACTTTGGGTGATAATTCAAAAGCCTCATGAGAACCGCTCTGATGAGAAGTGCTATAAAGCTCCAGCAGCCCCTTCACCGTCTACTTCCCTCGTATAATAGCCTTGAGGAATTCTCAAAGTTCGTTTCTCTCTCGCATTCTCTGTCTCTCTCTAATTCTTGGAAACCCGCCAAATCTAGCCTCAGAGCCAAAACCCTTGGGTTTCTCAGTTTCGCTTCAATGGCCACGAGCTCGCCGTTGCACCATCAAGTGAGGGACAGGATTCAACTGTCCGATACCGAGAAGAAGATCTTCGATAGGCTCTTGGCCACTCTTCGTCGGTTCGGTTTTGAGACTCAGCTTCGAGTTGCTGGTGGATGGGTTCGGGACAAGGTCTGTTGATTAACTGAGGCGTTGTTGTTTTTTTTCCTATTTGTAATGTGAAAATGCATTTTTTTTAAATGGCGATTAATTGATTGTGGCTGTTTGCTTTTGCAGCTTCTGGGAAAAGATTGCTATGATATTGATATCGCTCTCGACAATATGATGGGTACTGAATTTGTAGATAAGGTGAGAGAGTACTTGTTGTCAGTGGGTGAAGATGCGCAAGGAGTATGTGTTATTGAGAGGTATGTAATGTGTTTTTGTTGAATGAGAAATTCTTTCGACTAAATGATTTTGAATGTCATTTATATAATTAAAAGAGGAATGTTATGGTGGTTGGTCCTGTCACTATTCTAATGGATAATTTTTACATAGAACTTCAACTTTTGCAGTAACCCAGAGCAATCCAAACACTTGGAAACAGCAAGGATGCGTCTGTTTGATATTTGGATTGATTTTGTAAACTTGAGGAGTGAAGAGTATGCTGAAAATAGCCGCATTCCTACCAAGGTATGTGATTGGTAGTTCTTCTGTTTTTGAATAGATTATTTGTTCTACTAGGATTTCAAGTTTGCTTTACATGTTTAGTTTGGCCTGAAAATGAAAATCATTAATAGTTTTCTTGTTAGATTGAGGGACTTTGTTGGGATGAAACTTTGCGCCTTCATTCCCATAATTAGTCACCTGCTTTAACTAAAAGGTGTTATATGCGCAATTGTGCCCTTCTTTCTTATTTTGCTTGGTACTGCGTGTATTTTTTGCAAAGCTGAATATGTATCTTAGAAATCGTTTTAAATGTACAGTATCCAAGTCAAATGCCAAGGTTAAAATTTATCTTATGTCTAACAGCAAAGATTCGGCACTGCTGAAGAAGATGCGTATAGGAGGGATTTGACCATAAACAGGTGTCTTTCTTTACTTAAAAATTTTAACAATTTTATGCACATGGCATGACACAATTAACAATCATAAGATCCAGTTCCTTCTATTCATCTTTTGGTCACATGTGCATTTAAATTCATTTTGCTCCTGCTCATATTCTGAAAGATAGTTTCATTTATGGTTGTGCTTGACAGCTTATTCTACAATATCAACACTGAATCAGTTGAAGATTTTACTAAAAGAGGTGGGAACATATCAAAATTCCCCAAATAAGTTTTTTTTTTCTTTGGGATACGCTCAATTCCCATTTATCTGTCAATCTGATTTTCTTTTTGGTGCCCTGCAGGGATCTCTGACCTGAAATCTGGAAAGATAGTGACTCCTTTGCCTCCAAAGGAAACCTTTCTGGATGATCCATTGAGAGTTCTCCGAGCCATTCGTTTTGGTATGGCATAATTTTCATGAAGCTTTTGTTTGCACATAGACATCGACGTATATTATTAGCGAGGGGGGATATAGTTGTATTTATACCTCATGTCTATTCCATTCCATCCTTGATCCCCCAATTAGGAGGGACACAACAATTGGGAGTTTGGATGATGAGCAGTGTGGTCTTGGAGGCCGTCCAAGCCACTCCCCTCCATCGTTAATAAATCTATCAAACAGTGGCCCAGTCTACTTTTGCTATTTCCCTCTGTTATAGATCATCCCCAACCTTTACTTCTTGACACCATCACAGAAACCTTTTTTGTTTGCTTCTGCTTATATTTTGATTGCTATCTCTTCTAAACTGATGGACATTGTTTGTTATTGTTTTAGGTGCTAGATTTGATTTTACTCTTGATGAAGACCTGAAGAGAGCTGCAGCATGTGATGAATTGAAAGAAGCACTGGCAGCTAAAATTAGCAGAGAGCGAATTGGAACAGAAGTACTTTTGCATTCCTGCATTTCACGTTTCTTGGTTCTTTGAGATTCCGTCTGGATTTCTTATAGAAAGTTGCTCTTATCTACATTTTATTAGAGAAGTTAGTTATTTTACTTTTTTGTCTCTATTTTGTAGATTGATCTAATGATATCTGGAAACCAACCTGTCAAAGCAATGACTTATGTATGTGATCGCACATTATTTTGGGTTGTCTTCAGTCTTCCTCCCGAGTTTGGGCCTCCCATTATTGAGGGATGTGACAGGTATAGTTTATAAATTGAAGACCAACATTTATTCTTTTATCATGTTTTAGAATTTTGTATATTGAGATACTGGTGCAAAATATAGGTACTTTATTTTGGAAATAAGAAAAATATAGGTAGTTTAGATGCCAGATAACAGTGCAAAACTATTATTTTTCATATAGACTCTAAAATAAAATTGTGGTGAAAGCGCTGCAAACCCTATACCCGTCTATGGACATGAAGCAGTTGGAATGACTTGCAATAAGATTATCCTTCTTTGATGTCTGAAGATTTCAAGTTCCATTGAGGTTTGGATATTTTGGCTGGTCATGATGATCAATTGATAATTCTTTTCTATTCAGGCACTGCATTACTTACCTGGATACTGCATGGAATCTTATCCATTTAGTTGGAGAATCAACCTTTACTGTAAGTAATGGTCTAAGTTAATCATCCTTGATCCGTATTCTTGATTTATTATTACCCTTGTAACTTGGGGTTGTATTCAAGGCCATTCCTTTTCCTTTTAGATTTTCATGATAGTAAACAATGCTTTTCTGTGTGTTTCAGTATGAACAAAGGAGATTAACACTATATGCTGCTTTGTTTCTCCCCCTGAGAAGCACCACTTACAAAGATAAGAAAGCTAAGGAGGTACTTGCTTCTTCTTATTTGATGTTGTGCTATAGTAGCTTGGAATGCTAAGATGCAAAATGTATTTCTTGAGGCTTGCTGAATTTTTAACGTAGCATAACCTGTTGAAGTGTATGTTACACTTCAACTTATTTGTTTGTTTCCTTCTGGTATCTAGTTATTGCGCTTAGTGTTCTTTTCTTCTTGCAGCTATTATTTCAAGTACATTGCTTGTTTGGCTGCCTAATATTTTTTTTGAACTGCAGATTCCTGTTGTCAATCATATCATTCGGGAGTCTCTCAAGAGAAAAGCTAAAGATGCAGAAAAGGTCAATTCTTATCTGTACCAAGTAAATTCCGAATGACTATACATGTTGCAACTCTGGCTAATATTTGAATTATTTTGTTTGTTTGTTTGTGTTTGTTCTTCTTGATGCAGGTGCTTGATTTTCACCAATCATCATATAAATTGAAGTCATTAATCCCTTGCCTCACATCAAAAGAGGTTGTCAATCTCGATGTTGATGGGATGAGGGATTTGACTGATGTTCCTGTATCTTCTAGACTCCGTGTACTGACAGGTACAATGGTCTTGCTACCTTGATGCTGCATCAGCATTTTGAAATTTGTTGAGCAGCTGTTGAATATAAGCCTCAGCTAATGCCTTGTGATTTGGGTGATAGTTTCTTATGATTATGTTGATACGTTATAGTTTTGGTTGAGTCAATGGATTTCTATTGCAATATAATATATGGCAGGGTATGTACATGTAATGTGATGCAAATAAGATTTGGGTGAATTAGCTGGCATTTTCTATACGTAGAGTGCCAATATAATATATGGTTGGGCATGTGAAGCTTTAGAAAAACATTGAAAGAAGATTAAAAACATTAGCTAACTATAAAAAATTTTAAAACTACTAGGAGCTAAATACAAATTCTTAAACTATAGAAACTTAATTCACAATTTAAAATTTGAGTAAAACTGTAGGCACTGATAGTATGCTCACTCTCCTCTTGCTTGCCTGAAGGCTAAGCTTTTATCTTATCTATGAGCATTTATGCAGGGTTTCTCTTAAGAGAACTTAAAGATTATTGGCGAGTTGCACTTTTAATATCCACATTAGTACATCCCATCGACACTGGTGATGCGGAGGATGAGCACTTGCAGCTGTGTAAACGAAGAGATCTATTCAAGACGCTAGAGAATTCCATAATCAAACTAGGTGAGCTAAGTGCCTTCTCCTTTCATTCTGCTATATGTGCTTATTTGGCTGTCTTAATATTTCCTGTCTCCTTTGCATAAATCTTTGGGAGAATTACTATTAGGTTCCAAGGAAGGGATTTAATTATTAAAAAGTCTCAATGACAAGTGAGCAGCATAGGCTTGCTATCACTTCCTGCACTAGAACTTGTCATTACTTGCTTCTTAGTTGTTATCATACTTCTGAATAATTAAATCCCTTCCTTGGGACCTTATAGTAATTTCCCTTAAATCTTTCGAGGTGGTAGATTGACACTTTTTGGTGAATTGTAGGTCTGGAAAATATTTGGGACGTAAAACCATTGATCAACGGGAAAGAAGTTATGAGTGTCTTGCAGCTTAAAGGAGGACCACTTGTGAAGGAATGGGTAAGCAATTGTGCTGCTGCTACCATATTTTTTGAAACATTTCAAACATGTTGTATACAATTGCTCTCACACAGGTTTTTTTTTTTTTTTTAAACTTTTGGATTCTCATTTTTTGGCTTACAGCTTGGCAAGGCAATGGCTTGGCAACTAGCAAATCCTTCTGGAACTGCAGAGGAATGCATTGATTGGTTGAAGCAAAGCAATTCTAAGCGTGTAAAGATGGAGTGAGTTTCATTGAGTTTCTTGATCATTATTCTCTATAGTTTATGGATTCAATTGCTGAGACTGAGATAACACAATAGAGGAAGCCAAGCCAAGCTAGTCCCTTGATGCTGATACAATATATATAGTGTATTATAAGAGGGGCAAAAGAGAGCTATATTTAATCTAGATGGGGCCTGTAAATGTATCACATCGAATTATTTATTTATTTTATTCTCTTACTGTGGGGTTACCATATGGGAGCTATAGAATGTAATTTGAGGAAAGTATAATCAGATAGAACTTGAGGGTTTTGTTAGCTTATTAGGCTTAGATTTGGTTAGTCTTCATCTTTTTTGTAAGTTTCAAAGGTTCGTTCTCCTTGGTGATTGATTTCACAGATGACGTTTCATGATCTCACTTTTTTTTAGCCGCTGAATATATGTTTTGCATTCTTAGCTTGATAAATAATTTTTTTTAAAAATTATCATTTAATTCTTCTGGTTTATCTTCGTTTTCAATTTCAATGAAGTACTTATATTTTATCTTCAAATATTACAAATAGACTGGTCATTGAACTGGTCAGAGCATTAATTTATATCAAATTGTGTTTAGAAATATTGGAGTATGCGAAAAATGTAGATGAGCAGGATATTTCACAACTTGAATACCATTCTCCATTCAATTAATTAGCCGTTTGATTCATGGAATGGATGGGAATGTATTGTAATGGAATGAAATGGGAATTCCAAGGAATTTGTTTGTTATGTTATCGGTAATTCATGAAACGAAATTTATATTTTATCTAGAAAAAATAAAAATAAATGTGAAATAGTATTTTTTAACTCTATTAAGGCAAAAAATGAAAGGTATAAATGCCTAAATATTGTTTCATAATGGGTGTAACTATCCATATGTTACTTTTATGTAAAACTTGAAATCGGATTATACAATCAACCTTATGGAATAGAGATTGCCTGATTTATTGTAATTCGTTATAATCAACATTGCATCGGATTACTTTACTATACCAACCAAACATCTTGATCAGCATATGAATTGTTGTAGGAGTGGTTGCTTTGTGGCTGGATTCCACCCTCATGGAGGGTGGGATTTAGTCCTCACATTGACAAAAGAGTGAGTATTCAGATTAAAGTAAGGAGAGTATTCTTCCACTTAGATACGACTTTGTATTGGGTGGGTTTCCGTTTGGTGTTAGTGGAAAAAGAGCATGTAGCATTCACATAATTCAATTTAATTTCTTTAGATATATTTAGATATGAATAAAGTTTAAGCATGAGTTCTCGAATTTAAGTTTATGTGAATACAACAAATGTGTTTAAGAGGGCAATCCACAATTAGACTTTAATAATGTTCGAATATGATATAGTCACACATTTATGTTAAAAAAATATATGCATGGAGCTTATATTTTTCATTTAGACTATTGACTTGTGCAAGAAATTAAATTTGAGGGATTTAAATGAGCAGTACAAATAAAAATTTTATATTATCAGAAGTCCTAGGTATAAAACTCAGTTAATTTTTTTAGAGATATTAAATAAGCTAATTAAATTACTTTAAAGTATTTATATTTATCTTTTCTTTCAAATTAAATTATCTGATTTATAAACTGATATATAATTTAATTTTACATAACATATTATATGATTAAGTAACTTATTTAATTTTCTTAATTTCTTTAAAAAAATTCAATTACATTTTATATTTAAAACCAAAAGTAATACACATCAAAGATGTGCACGAAACCTAAAGGCAATAGGGGAATAAGCTGAATCAAGATTTTTAAGCTTCTATGCTAAAAGTAAAACGACTTGCCTCAGCGGGCCCTACGCTTTTGATATGATAACATTATTAATGGAGAAAATTATAAAATCATTGTTACAAAACAAAATATTTCAAATGTTTCCAAGGTTTCAAAAGTATTCTTACGTAACATTTTTTTAAAAAAATTGATAATATTAATAATAATATTAACTTGAGAAATCCTTGTGCATGTAAGCTTCTTCATCATATTTAAAGACACACACACATATATAATAAAACATTACCAAAAAAGGTATATGAAAAAAAATTAAAAGCTTAATTTGAAAAATACCTTGAAATTTTTAAAAAGTTTAAGTGTAATTTTCTTTTTAAAAAATTACATTACTGAGGAATACTTTTGTAACAGAAATTAATATTGCAAAATAAATTATTTAATTTATTTTTAAGAAAATTACACTTAAATTTTATTTAATTTGAGGAATAGTTTAAGTCTTAAAAATTTTTGGCATAAATTAAATGTTTAAGACTTTTGTGCCAAAAACTCCACCAGTAAATGTGACCCCTTTTCTATATATATACTTAATAAAATAAGACTTATTTAGATTGCAAAATTTGACTAGAAAAATTTAATTGTGCAAACTATAATGTATATGAGTATATAGCTCAAACGAGGCTTCACACCTTTCTATGTCACACCGTTATCTTATTTTCACCTATTTCAGAGTATTTGTGGAAAATAACACGTAGTTCAGTAGGTAACACATGAATAGCATAGATATACTGATATTATGTGCATGATTACGGAAATTCCCCATAGGGGTTCGAACATGATAATTACAATTAACGTAGCCTCACAGCGCTATGTGGGTGTCTAAATCCATCCTGGTGAAACAGAGACATCTTCTTGTCTTCTCTCCACCACTGTAATCCCCTTCATACGGTTCTCTTCATTGCTCTCAGCATATTTTCTGTCTTCTCCCATCTAAATTGTTGGTAGGGGAGGGTGAAATTCTGGGGAATCTCAGTAGGAAAATAGTACCAATATGCATGCAAGATAAGTGCTTAATGCATAACATGCTTGCATTACATAACTCATGCTCATACAATGACATATCTGCGTGTTCAATATTTCAAACAACATACGTATGACCATAGCATAAGCAAGAACAGAGCTTCAGTTATTCATATATGTTTCACATAATCAAGTAAAGTAATAACATACATCAAAACACCAAAAAAAATATCAAATATATGCAGGAGAGGTAAGTTGCCTACCTTAATTGCCCATCCCTGATCTTCGAATAACGTGTCTCGATTTGCGTGCCAATCCCTCGAGCTCTCTACTTGATCTTAAAATGTCAAATGTACAGTTTAGACACTTTTATAGTGTTTCTTGTGGTTATATTAGTCTATGGTAAAATTTTACCAAAATGCCCCCAGGACCGCGGTCCGGCCCCGCCATACCCGCCCTGATGGCACATTTTCTCAAAATTTTAACTAGGGCTATCCTGACTTATTTTCACCCAAAGAATCCATTTCCGGCCTCGAAATCACCCAATTCACTGTAAAATTACGAAAATACCCTTGACAACCACTATTTAGAGTCTTAGTGGCGTTTTCGTAATTATGTTTTTTCAGCCTTTTCCGAAAAAATGACCAACTTTAACCCCACCTATTTTCGCCCACTGAATCCAATGGAACCATCTATTTTATGAAAATCGAGCTCCTTCCCTCAGATCTGGTCTTGGCCGAAATATTGGTTAAAGAAATGGGAAAAAATGGAGTTTTTGTGTTTTAGCTTCCAAAACTTGTACTTTTCCACTTCTAATCCTTTATTAACTTATTTAAACACATCTTAACCATGATTCAAAGAAATTTGGGTAGTATAACCCCTTAGGATTAGGAATTTCCAAATTTACAAACTTGACAAAAATCTCCAAAATCAAACACAAACCTTAACAATAACACCATATTAGTTTAGATCTAAGGTTTGTGAGGTTACCTCTTGAGATCTTGAATCCTCTCTCTCTAGGTATCTCCTCTCTCTCTTCTTGAGCTCAAAATGTGTCTTCAAAGATGGATTCCATGAAGAAGAAAGGTTTAGAGAAGGTTTTTACGTAAAATCACAAGAAAATTCTTAAGAAATCATACTTACTTTAAACTTCTTCTTATTCCTTTTCTCTAGAACTTGAGAACTCTTCAAGGTTCTCTCTCTCCCCCCCTCCCTCCTTCCTTTCTCTAGTATTGGACTAAATGTTGCATGAAGAGGGAAGAGAAGGTGTTTTATTGAATTCCTCTTCTTTCCTCCTAGTCATTGATTTCATCAAGGGTTGACATGGTGACACATGTCTTCCATCATGCCTCCCTCCATGCTTCCACCATATCTCTTCACTTTATGCTATACTTCCTCATAATTTGACTTATTTGCTCCCTTAACATCACCCTACCATGATCATCATGTCCATACTTCATGTCATACTCACCTTACCATTGTCATTCTTATTCTTTTCTTGTAGCATTTTGGACATGTGCTCATGAAATTAATGTATTCCCCTTAATTTTATAATTCTTGATTTATTCCACCAAGAATAATTCAATTATACATTTTCTTTTATTTTTTTTGATTAATTGAAATTAACTCCAATTAATTGGAAAATAATTAATCTTGGGCTAAATTGGCAAAATTATTATTTTACTATCACCTTTGTAATTTAATTCCTTTCATGAATTAATTTGCTCATTTCCTCATGAATATGAATATTTCAAAATTCATAAGTTCCAAATTTCATAAATATTCACCATTTTATTGAATTTCTCAATTAATTACAATATAATTTTTGGTGAATAAAAATTTGAGGTGTTACATTCTACACAAAAAGGTTGTGTAGGCAAGGGTTTAAACTTGGAAAAATGATAAAAAAAAAAAAGAATTTTGAAATTGCAGAATTTTAAATCAGATATTTTTCAAAAAATGAGTTATAAATTACTTATCAAATTTTGTCATTCCCTTATCAATTCTTGGTAATGAACCTGATTTGAGATTTACAATTTTAAAGTTTGTTTTTTATCTTTTTCCCTTTAAAATTTAAACTGTATGATTAAAAAAATTCATTTTTTTTAAAAACATGTATTCCCAATCTAAATTTTATTAGAAAACACTTTAAATTATCAAATAGAGATAATCAAATTAAAAATGTATAAAAATAATATTAATGTGCTCTTATTCCAATTCAACATTTGATTTAAAGTCACTATTTTTACAAAAAATAACTCATATTGATAGATTATAATATTTAATCGTTGTATTATACTTTTCAAAATTAATTAATCATAAATGATTATCCTACTCCAATAATCAATATCAATAATATATTAATATAGAAGATGATACTCTCTTTTCTTTTTCTCATTTTCTTTTCTGGCGGCAGAGTAGGAAGGCTTCTTTAATTGTGCGGCGAAGTTAAACGAGCAAAGAGAGGCAATTCAAGGAGATAAAGGACGTTCAGAAACCTTGTGATTGCAATTTGTATCAACGATGAAGCATGCGCTAGCATTTGCAGTTCTTTTGATTTCCTTGTCGCTCTTAAATTCCTCATCGTTTTCTTCACTTCAGCCTTTCTCGGTGGACGGGACGGTGTTGCAATTGGATGAATCCAACTTCGATTCTGCCATATCGACGTTCGATCGTATCTTGGTCGATTTCTACGCTCCATGGTGTGGTCACTGCCAGCGTCTCTCTCCCGAGGTTCACCCTTCTCTCCTTACTTTCTAATTCGTACTTTGAATAATTGCTGCGGATAATGTAAAGGCATTTGACAGTATTGTAACCATTTATGCTTCACCTTTGGGTTTGAGAACGCTTACTGAAGTTTTTATTCAACCTGACTCATTAGGAAGAGCTTTTTTCCGCCTCAATTCAAAATGTGGGATTTATGGGTTTTTGCGCATGTTGTTAGCTAGTTGCTTCAATTTGACCACCTGAAAAATGTCTTATTAAGGTTAGTTTATGCTTTTTGTAATGCATGTTAGGAATTGCAGTATCCATGCTTGGAAATATTTAATTTGATAAACTATATTAAGGTTGATGAGTAGACGGTATTGAAACAAGAGGTGAGGTGGTCCAAGTGGCTGGTCATCATGGTCTTCTATTTTATCACCAATTACCGTTTTTTTTACATATTGATAAACGGAAAATTTCTGGCAAAAAAGAGAAAAAAGGATAAACGGAAAATTTGGGGAAGGTATTAAAAATTATGTCCTCTTTTCACTTTGTGCTAAATAAGACAATTTAAGGAGGGATACGGTCTCATTAACCCTTTAATTAATACCAAAAAAAATTGGCATTCCAAGGACCATGGCATTAACCCCATCACCCACAATGGAATGCCTTCCCTTGTTAAATTTAATAAAAAGAAGAAAAACAAAACAATACCATTGGCTTGAGCCATGCTGAAGTGTACTTTTTCTTCTTTGTATTTCCTGAGAAGATGATAACAGAACAAAATTAAACATCCATGTATAATATTCATTATAAATGCTAGACACAAGGTGCCCAATTGTTAAATTTGATCAATGACTTGATAACTTGATAAGCTTAACGTCATTTCATAGATCAAGAGTTTTCTGCATAGGGTATTAGAGCTGTAATATAACACAGCTAATTCATGTGTGACTTCTCTTCTTTAAACATGCCTGATTTGCCATTTATGTTTCATTTCAAGTGAGTAGGATGAAATATCTTATTTGTTACTTTTCAGTTAGATGCAGCTGCACCTGCACTTGCAGCTTTAAAGGAACCCATTGTCATAGCAAAAGTGGATGCAGACAAGTATAGCCGTCTTGCAAGAAAATATGATGTGAAGTACGTTTCTTTTGCCCTGTATATTGCTTGTTGAAACTATATTTATTTCCAAGTGTCCTAATGTTGTTTTCCCACTCCAGTTTCCATTGAAATGTGAAATGTCTGTCATGTTTCTCTCTTTGTTCTGGCCCTCATTTATTTTACCATTTTTTGAAATTAAAATTTATTTTTCAAGGGAATTGGTTTAGAATCTTATTCTTTCCTTACTGGAGATGAACTTATGCTAGACTTTTATTCTGTGATGTAGTGCTTATCCTTCCCTTATGCTGTTTATACATGGTGTACCCACAGACTATCATGGACCAAGGAAAGCTGATCTACTAGTTCGTTATCTAAAGAAGTTTGCTGCTCCAGATGTTACCATTCTTGATTCAGATTCTGCTGTTAATAACTTCGTTGAAGCAGCCGGCACTTTATTCCCCATATTTATAGGTTTTGGGTTGAGTAGTTCTATGATAGAAAACTCGGCCATAAAGTACAAGAAAAATTCATGGTTTTCCGTGGCAAAGGATTTCTCAGAGGATGTCATGGGATCATATCATTTTGATAAGGTTCCTGCTTTGGTTTCCATTAATCAGGAATACAATGAGTGGAACACTTTATGTGGTCCCTTTGAAGGTTAGTTTATACGCAGATCTTAAATTGTTTTATTTAGATGTTAAGTATCACTTCCTTGAAACCTCTCTTCTCTCTTCTCTCTTAGGCATTTGTTTCTCTGTTTATGATATGTTGAATAATCTGTTCCTTATATTTGTTTTTTCTAGAAAGGATGTCATTAAGTTCCACTTATAGACTGAAAATAAAGATAAATAAAATCCTTCAAAAGATAAGAGTAAAAGAGCAGCAGAGTGTTAAATCCCAAGAATTATGCTTCAATTATTCCTACTTCTATGAGTGATGATGGTTCATATCTACTTCCAAACAATATCTGAATGATGAAGTCAATATCCCAATGTATTATATATATTTGAAATATTTTGCTGCTTTTGTAGAAACCGACATGGCGTTGTGAGTTTATCAACATGTACTAATATATACCATCACATTGCATGTTGCGACCTTCAATTTTAATATTTTTGTTGGTTAGCGACTTGGGCCTCAGCCCATTAAGTTAATTAAAATAAATATCTGATCTAATCTAGGATAATATCTTAGATATAGGTTAAGATCTCAGATTTAGAAATTTGTTATTTTTCTGTTTTGTAGATCCATTATTTTTGGCTAGATACTAGGGTTTACTACTGTCACATATTCCTATATATTTCTCTATGTACCGGACGTATTTTACATCAATAAGAGATTCTGAATATCCTCATGATATCAGAGCTATGACTCAGAATCCTATTCAATTCGGCACAAATAGTGCTTTCCAAGGTAGCGCCGATGCTACCACCTCACAGTCGCATGAGGACACACATTCTGATGGGACAAACCCTAGGCCGAATTCGAGTCTTCATAACCTAGCAGGCGATAGTACTCCTCTGTCCATTGTCGGGCATAAATTAAATGGGGATAATTACCTACAATGGTCCCAGAGTGTTCTGATCTTCATCAGGGGAAAAGGAAAAGCAAAATATCTCACAGGAGAGGCCACTCAACCACCGGCCAATGATCCTAAGTTTGATACCTGGTATGCTGAAAATTCCATGGTCATGTCATGGCTTATTAATTCCATGAATTTGGATATCAGTGAAGAATACCTACTTGCAACCACCGCGAAAGAAATATGGAACAATGCACGCAAATCATACTTTGCAGTAGAAAATACAGCTGCACTACTGCACCTCAAAGGGATGATCAAGGATCTGAAGCAAGGTGATCAGCGAGTAATTTCTTACCGCTCAACCTTGAAGAAGATTTGGCAACAAGTAGATCTCTATGACACACTAGACTTGGTATGTGCAGTAGATCAGACACTATACAGAAAACGTCTAGATCAGGAGTGTACTTACGAATTTCTACTGGGTTTACATCCCAAATTTGAAGATGTTCGTGGAAGAATAATGGCAACCAAACCACTACCAACGCTGCGAGAGGTACTGAATATGGTGAAATTTGAGGAAAGCCGAATATCCTTAACTCAAGGAGGCCATGTTAACACAGAATCCTTTGGATTAATGGTCAGAAACCAAGGTTCGGTAGGACGTGGCAAACGAGAAGGCAAAGGATGGTGTGATCATTGCAATCGAAGTGGTCATACCAGAGATATTTGCTGGAAACTCCATGGAAAACCCCCAAATGGTCGTGGTCAAACTCGGCCAAATGCTAAAGGCTATTCTGCAACTCCAGAAGAACAGATGGGTCCAGAACCCAACAATATAAGTGCAGCAGATGTTGAGAGCTTAAGGAAGATATTAGAGAAGATCAATGGTGGTGGCATTCTCCCTGAGAAAATGGTAAATATGGGAAATTTGGCCCAAACAGGTAAATATTCTCAAGCTTTAAAGGCTAGACTGCTGAGACCTAAGTCTTGGATTGTAGATTCAGGAGCTACAGACCACATGGCCGATGACATATCACTGTTTAGTGAAATTCAACCCTGTAGTGGAATAAGTATTAAAATAGCTGATGGAAATACTACAAAGGCTCTAGGTACAGGGATAGTGATTGTCACACCAGAAATAACTCTTTTTGATGTACTTTATGCACCTGGCCTTAAGTGTAACCTGTTATCAGTCACAAAGGTTACCAAAGATAGTCAGTGTGAAGTTAATATGTCTGCTGCCTATTGTATTTTTCAGGAACTGGGTTCGAAGAGGAGGATTGGAAAAGCTACGGAACATGAGGGGTTATATTATCTTGATGCTCCTTCAGAAAAAAGCAGGAAGGCAGAACACCTAAGTCAAGGCAAGAAGGCTATTTACAATGCAAGTAGTTCTACTCAAAATAAAGAATTAATGTTGCTGCATTGTAGATTAGGACATCCAAGTATTGACTATTTGTTGAAATTGTTTCCAAATTTCATGAATAAAAAGGATATTTCATTCTCTTGTGATACTTGTCAACTTGCAAAGCATACACGAAATTCCTATCAACCACAAAAATATAAGCCTTCTCACCCATTTTTCCTAGTTCATAGTGATATATGGGGCCCTTCTCGAATTCCTACACTATCTAAAGCCCGATGGTTTGCAACATTCATTGATGACCACACACGTGTAACCTGGCTATACCTCATGAAAGACAAATCCGACCTATTTTCTATTTTTACACACTTCCATCAAATGGTCAAAACCCAGTTCCAAACATCCATACAAGTCCTAAGAAGTGACAATGGGAAAGAGTATCTTAGTTCTCAATTCACACAATATCTAAATGACAAAGGGATAATTCACCAAACCAGCTGTGTTTACACACCCCAGCGAAACGGTATTGCTGAATGAAAAAATAGACAGCTTTTAGAAATTGCTCGGGCCCTTATGATAACACACAATGTACCTTCATTCCTTTGGGGGGAAGCTATTCTTATTGCCAACTATCTTGCCAATAAACTACCATCTAAAACATTGAATTACAATACTCCAGTTCACACATTCTCCCAAACATATCCTAACACACACCTAATGTCATCCATACCACAGAAAGTCTTTGGTTGTGTAGCTTATGTTCATAACTATCATGGAGGGAAACTTGACCCTAGGGCATTTAAATGCATTTTTCTAGGCTATTCATCACAGCAAAAAGGTTACAAATGTTACTCACCCACTCTGAAAAAAATATTTGTCTCTATGGATGTTACCTTTGACGAAACCAGTCCCTACTACTAGAAAACTCCAATTCAGGGGGAGAGTAATAGGGAATTGGAGTTGGAGTTCCTATACCAAACTTCACAACCTGAACCTACCACTGTCATTCCCAACCCATCAGGTACCTATCCAGACCTACAAGAACTTGAAAATCCAAACCTACAAGAACCTGAAACCAACCTTAATAGTCTGGACCCTGACACCACTGAAATTGAACAACATATCAGCCAACCTGAACCTCCAACTTCGCAACCCAGAATCAATCCAAGAGTGACTGAACCCGAAGCTGATGCCAACGCCCAGGAGATGACAGAATCAGAACCGCAAGTTGGAGAAACAAATATAACCTCAAATGTTCCAAGGCAGATCCAAGAATCCAACTCTAACTCAGTGTCTGATGATCTAGGCTGGCCTATTGCTGTCAGAAAAGGGGTGCGCACATGCACTCAACACCCAATTCAGAGGTTTGTATCATACAACAACCTATCTACCACTTATAAAGCCTTTATTACTAATCTGGACAGTGAAAAATTACCAACTACATATCAAGAAGCTGTAGTTCATTCTGGTTGGAAGGCAGCAATAGATGAAGAACTCAAGGCTCTTGAGAAAAATGGAACCTGGAAATTGGTGAAACTGCCTGAAGGGAAGACCGTGGTAAGCTCAAAGTGGGTATTTACTAAGAAGTACAACCCAGATGGAAGCTTAAATAAGTACAAAGCCAGATTAGTAGCTTGAGGATTCACCCAAATTGAGGGAATTGATTATGAAGAAACATTCTCACCGGTTGCAAAGTTAAATACCATCAAAGTGTTATTATCTATTGCAGCCAACTTAGATTGGCCATTACATCAGTTGGATGTGAAAAACGCATTTCTGAATGGGGATCTCAAGGAAGAAGTATATATGGCTATTCCTAAGGGAGTGAAACAACCTAATACTCCAAATGTCGCATGTAGACTATACAAGTCTCTATACGGCCTGAAACAATCGCCTCGGGCATGGTTTGAATGGTTTACAAGCTGTGTGAAGAAACTTGGACTTGTTCAATGTCAAACTGACCATACATTGTTTGTAAAGCACTTTAACAATAAGATAACGGTGCTAATTGTATATGTAGATGATATTATTGTGACAGGTGATGATCAAGAAGGTATAACAAGGCTGAAAAAGTCACTTGCACAAGAATTTGAAGTTAAAGACTTGGGGAAACTACGATATTTCCTAGGAATAGAAGTGGCTCGATCTAAAGAAGGAATAGCAGTCTCACAAAGAAGGTACACCTTAGACCTTCTGAAGGAAACAGGAATGCTTGGGGCAAGTCCTTCTGGGACTCCCATGAATACTTCAACAAATTTAGAATTCAAGGACAATGGTATGCCGGTGAACAAGAAAAGATATCAACGGTTAGTGGGAAAGTTAATCTATCTTACTAACACAAGACCAGACATTTCATATCCCGTGAGTGTAGTAAGTCAATTTTCAAGCAATCCTTAGGAGGAACATATGGAAGCGGTTTATGAAATTCTGAGGTATCTGAAGACAAGCCTAGGCAAGGGACTTTTCTTCAAGAAAAATAACTCACGAGGAATAGATCTCTACACAGATGCTGATTGGGCCAGATCGGTACATGACAGAAGATCCCAAACTGGTTATCTCACTCTTGTATGGGGTAACTTAGTGACATGGAAAAGCAAAAAGCAGCCAGTATCATCACGTAGCAGTGCTGAAGCAGAGTATAGAGCACTATCTCTTGGCATTTTTGAAGGAATATGGCTTATACTTCTTTTTAAGGAGCTAAAATTGAAGCTACAAGTTCCAGTCCAGGCATGGTGTGACAGCAAAGCAGCAATGGAACTAGCAACAAATCCAGTTCAACATGACAGGACAAAACACATTGAAATTGACAAGCACTTCATTAGAGAAAAAATTGAAGAAGGAATTGTTGACTCATAAGGTCTCATGAACAAGTTGCTGACTTTCTCACCAAACCTCTAGACAAGAAGCTATTTGATGAGTTATTAGGCAAGTTGGAAATGATAGATGTCTACTCACCAGCTTGAGGGGGAGTGTTGGTTAGCGACTTGGGCCTCAGCCCATTAAGTTAATTAAAATAAATATCTGATCTAATCTAGGATAATATCTTAGATATAGGTTAAGATCTCAGATTTAGGAGTTTGTTATTTTTCTGTTTTGTAGATCCATTATTTTCGGCTAGATACTAGGGTTTACTACTGTCACATATTCCTATATATTTCTCTATGTACTGGACGTATTTTACATCAATAAGAGATTCTGAATATCCTCAATTTTAAATACCTCAACTTTGATACATCATTTTAAATTTTCTTGGTAATGTTCTTGTCTCAAAAATCAGAGAAGATAGTGGAAGATTTTGTGAAACAAAACCTGATTCCTTTAGTGGCACCTGTATCCTTTGACACACTAAAGTTGATGGAAAGTGATGGGAGGAAAATTGTCTTGACAATCTTTGAGGACGAGGATGAAGAAAGATCAAAGGAATTCATTAAACTATTGAAGGCTGCTGCATCTACAAATCGTGATTTAATATTCGGTCATGTTGGTGTTAAACGGTTGGAAGATTTTGCTGAAAAATTCAACCTCAACAAGTTGCCAAACATGATTGTTTGGGATGGAAGTGATGAGTACCTATCTGTAAGTTTTCTACCTTGAAAGAGTTTCTATTACGTCAAGTTCGCTTTATTTTAATCTCACAATATGATAATCAGTTTCCATTTGTTTTGCTTAGAGGTGTAATCTCAAGTTTACATTTTTATCTTGCTCTGATACTCCTTATCATATGCATGTCTTTATCTAAGAAGATAACAAAGACAGAATGCCATATTATTGTACGCACAGTTTCTTTGATTATATACTCCCTCTGGTCCTTACTATAAGATCCACTCTAGAGTATTTGGTATTTGGTGTGCCAATATGTTAATAGATGTCCTGTGACCCTCGTATCCCAAATATGGGAATAGATGATCTGGGATGTCTTGCTTAATGTTGGAGTACCATATGCCTCCATAATGTTATTGGCTAGTTTCAGGTTTTTTCATCGTCAGTCTCATGATGGGTTGGTAACTTGGTCCTCAAGATATGTAATTAAACTAAACAGGCGCTGCAGTGTTTACTGACTTAAAAACTTGAATGAAGTGATTCTCTAGTTTCTAAATCAGAAAGGGGGAATCCAAAAGGCTAAAGACATGTAATGAAACTTCTTTATAATTCGCAGTATGATGCTCTCTCCTATCCTTAATATAAGATCCCCTTTAATAAAGAAATTAAATTACAAAGTCGATCTTATTATGGTTTTTTTGTTGTATACTGTCAATATGTCCTTTTCCCTAGTGGAATATTCAGATATTTTATAGCCCTTAATTAATGCATTGGATCATTTGATTCCTTTGTGTTGTTTCCACTATCTAACTTCCTTCTCACGGTACACAAGCACATGAATTGCTTCTATGTTTAAAATCTGCTGGCTGGTTTTTTTTCATTTTGCATTAAAATTCCCTCAAGAGGGAAGCCAATACAGTTTTTTTATGATATTCAGGTTATTGGTTCAGAAAGCATTGATGAGGTGGATCAGGCAACTCAAATCAGTAAATTCCTAGAAGGATACAGGGAAGGAAGAACAGCACAGAATACACTCGGTGGCCCATCGCTCTTGCGTGTGCTGAAAAAATCTCCAGCCCTTAGAATCTTGTATGTCTTTATTGCTGTTATTGCAATATTGATGCTTGTTCTGATCTTTTGTAATGGAGATGATGAGCACCAGAAGGTACCAAGAGAAGACCAGGTTGGTCATGCTAGCAGCTCTGCCTTAGAGGCTAAAAGCAAAGAGTATAAACCAGAAGATAAAGAAGATTAAATTAACATTTCATTGACATAATAATTACATCTTGCTCTGCTTTAGGATTAAAAAAATAGTTCTTGGTATGAGGTAGATATCATTGGATGCAGTTTCAAAATTTGTGTGTAGTCCAGAAAAATTGTGCATTTTATTGATGTATCCAGGTACTTATTGCAATCAATATGGGTTTAGTTATGCTAAGACGTTCTAGGGATTTAACTATCAATGCTGATTATTACTACTTCCGCTCTTAATTATAAGATAAAGTTGATTTTTTTTTTTGAAGAAATTAAGGAAGTTAAATAAGTTACATAATTATATTATATGATATGTATTCTTAGATTATATATTAATTTATTAGTCAAACTAATTAGTTTGAAAAAAATATAAATATAAATATTCTAAAGTAATTTAATTAATTTCTTTAAAAAAATCAACTTTATCTTATAATTAGGACCGGAGGGAGTATTTATTACAATGGCTTTTTCCCTCCTTTTTTTTTTCCTTACTGCGCTGCATAATCAAGCACTTTGGCCAAATTGAGTTGACTTGTGAGTAAGCTTGAGCGAAGAAAAAAAAGGAGGGAAGAAAAAAAGAAACATAGCACGAGTACTAAATAAGACGCTGATTCTGTTGACCCTTTAAAAACTACAGTACAAAATATAAGAAGTCTTGTAGGAAAAAATTTTAGTCTAAAATATAAGAGGTTAATAGGATAATTAATTATTGTTTTCTGCACTTTTATCCCTGGTAGGAGTGGGAGTAGGAGTGGGAGGAGGTGACAGATAATAAATGTAGAGTATTAAAAAATTACATTATTTAATAAGGGTAAAATATATACTCAATTTTAATAATTTAAGACACATCAAATTATTTAACTAACATTCTTATATTTATGTGAATCAGTTAACCTCATCTTATATTTTGGATTGGAGGGAGTATGTCTTAAACCATATCCTCATATCCTTTGTTAAAGAATCAAACTTAAGAATATTCTACTTAAATTATATCCGGTCCTAATCATTTTAAAAAATTTTGAAAAAAAAAATAAATGTTTTAAAAGTTAAATTAAAATTATCATTAAGACGTTGATATTTTTTTAACCATCACTGGTGTTTCATAAAAATATAGTTTAATTATTTCTATATCACATGTATATTTTGAACCCGTAGCTAAAAAATATTTGACATTCTAACTCAGGAAAAAACGGACATACTCAAATTTATCATTTTTTAAAGCTGCTATTATTTGTTGATAAGTGATAACCGCGGTGTCATTCACTTGAAAAAAATAATTTCAGTTGTTGGTGAAGTGGAAGTAATCCAATGGGCGATGGCCTATTTTGATAGTAAACTGTTTTTAAATCTGTGTGCGTATATGAGAGAAGACGAGTCAGATAAATATATTCATTCAGTCTTAGATATACGACATAGTTAATTTTATGGAGATACTAAAAGATTTAATGAAATTACTTTAAAATATTTATATTTATCGTTTTTTCTCTAAAATATTTTGCTTAACTTATAAATTGATATATAATCAAATGATACCTAACATATTATATAATTAAATAATTAATTTACCTTTCTTAATCTTCCTTAAAAAATTCAACTCTATCTTATATTTAGGGTTAGAAGGAGTATTATTCACAATAAAAATTTTAATTATATTACGCAAACAATATATACAAATACAAATAAAATTTTCACTAGATTTCTAGATTATATATTTTCAATACAAACTTTTTTTCTTGGTATAAATTTAATACAAACTTTACGTTACAATAAATTATGAGTAACAAATTACTGGTAAAAAAATGAGTACCATAAAATCGTGATTTTTTTTATTGCTCACCCGGTTCACCGGAGCTTTGCCCCGACTACACACAGATCCGACCCGCGTCACCCACCTGGCTATGGTGGAAGAGTCTCATAATGAGAATTTTCTGCATATACAAGGTTCGAACCCGAGACCTTATTTAAGCGGAACCAAACCGCTTATTACTTAGACCAACTCCCATTGATAAATGTATCAAAAAAAAAAAACTCCCATTGATAAAATCGTGATTTTGGTACAATAATAAATTATGACAAATATTGATTTATACACTGAACACCTTTTTTTTTTCTTTTTTAATAGAAATCGATGAAAAACTACAAAAAGACTAACTACAATCCTCTAGATTATTGGCCAAAAAAAAATAAAAATCCTCTAGATTGTTCCCCTATCATTTAACGGTGTTTGTTCCGTTTATAATTCTCAACTTGTCCTTAATTTTTTTCAAAGCATAGTTTCAGATAAGAACAGAACAAGTCATAGCTTCATCCTCCAACCGTGTACTACCCAATAAAATCATATCCCATGACTCTCATTAAATCGTAAATGTTTAATTTCTCTTCCTTTCCCTCATTTGTGTTATTGGATAATGCATAAATGGCGTGGTGAACCCGTTCATGTAATAATTTCTCATATCCGAGTGGGTCAACTTGCATCAATTAATTAACTTTATGTTTATTTGGAATAGCTTATTTTTTGCCAATAAGTGTTTATAAATCGTGATTCACAATATACGAGATAAGTATGTGAGAGAAGTTTTATCTCTGCTTGCGTAATAAGGACTTATTTTTTAAGAAATTGTGATCCCAAATATGCTTTTTATCTCGTTTCTCTCTTAACTATTAATTATTGGTTGATTAATTGATTATTAATCATTATTTTTTGATTAATTTCCCTTTCAGTGACCAATTTAGACTAAACAAGTCCCTTTGGCGGCGTCACATTCATTTATCCATGTTAAAAATTTATGTATAAATAATGGTTTTTCCCTTTTGTTTTTCCTTCCAGGAGCTTTGAAATTGAAACAATAATTGCCCATTATTATAGTGATATTCTTGGTTTTTCTGACCAATACTGTGCGCCGTAATAACCACTCGAATAACAAACATTATTATCTGCAAAATCCTTATTCGTTTTTTTCTTTTAAAATCTTCCTTTCTATGTCAAGAGAGCAATCAATTTGATCCAGGTAGCAGGCAATACCATTACTGAATAGAAGATCCATTTGATTCTTCTTGAGATATGGAAGCGGATGTATCCATTCTTTAGTATTTTCTTTTGCTAAACCCTAAGGAGCAAATAATCCCATCTTCCTCCGCCTCTTCTTTGGATGAGATTTACCGAACAATTTTTGCTTTTTTGAAGTTCAAACGCTTGATTTGGTGGGGACGATGAATCTTCTTGGGTTTTTATTTTTCTGTGTGACGGCTTCATGCTATATGGCGGTGGCCAAGGTGGTGCTGATTGGGAACAACGTCACTCTATCCTTCGACGATATTGAAGCTAATTTTGGTAAGTTTGTTGGATTTTTTTTTTATTTGAAACCTTTTCTACTTGGCATTCTCTTTGGGATTGGGAATTCAGATGAGCTACGAGTATGGATGCTTTCTAGTAAACTCGATGTTGTTGAAGCTGATTCTAGTTTGGTTCCTGTGGTCTTGAGATTTTGAAATTTGAGCATAAGTTGGACTTTAGTTCAGCTTTATAGCTGGAAAACATTTTCAGCCGAAGCTTTTATGTATTAAATTTAGGATCTCATCTGAAAAGAAAAAAAAAAAGTAAGTTGACTTGTGGAACGAGCGGGAGAAGTAAGAAAAAATGAGGAAACATAACCATGCTTTTGTGCATATTGATGTAAGAAACTACCTTTTGTGATGAAACTTGTTTAAATCATATGCACGTCGTCACAAAGCTAGTGCTATCTTCTTGTTTGTGTTTCTTGGGAAGCAAATGGAGAACAAAGTCAATACGTTGTTTTGTATGTGGTGTCATTAAATCTCTCTCTCTCTCTCTCTCTATATATATATATATATATATCCATCCATCTTTCTATCTCTTGATATGAAAGACATTTTGATTTCAGCTCCAGTGATGAAAGGTTCTGGAGAATGTGGGATCTTGTATATAGCAAAGCCGGTTGATGCATGTACAGAACTGACAAATAAAGTTGAACCGCTTTCAAATACAAGTTCACCTTTTGTTTTGATAATTAGAGGGGGCTGTAGCTTTGAAGAGAAAGTCAGAAGAGCACAGAAGGCTGGCTTTAAAGCAGCAATTGTCTATGACAATGAAGATGATGGCATCTTAGTTTCAAGTAATGACCAATTCCCTCATTTTGGCATTGTGTGGTTTCATGTTCTTCCCAAAGTTGAAATTTCGTTATACACTAGCTTCTTTTCATACTTTAGAATTTTAATTTTCTTTGGAACTCAGTGGCAGGAAATTCAGGTGGTATAAAAATAAATGCAGTATTTGTAACTAAAGCCTCAGGTGAAACACTGAAAAGATATGCTGGACTGACTAACATTGAAGTGTGGCTAATTCCAAGTTTTGAAAACTCAGCATGGTCTATCATGGCAATTTCATTCATTTCCCTACTAGCAATGTCAGCAGTTTTGGCTACTTGTTTCTTTGTCCGGAGGCATCGTATTCGGAGAGAAAGGCCTCAGTCTTCTCGTGTTCGTGAGTTTCATGGGATGAGTAGTCGCCTGGTGAAAGCAATGCCTAGTTTGATATTTACTGCTGTTTTAGAGGATAATTGCACATCAATGACATGTGCAATTTGCCTTGAAGACTATTGTGTTGGAGAGAAGCTCAGGATTCTGCCCTGCTGTCACAGTAAGTCCTTCCATTTTATTTCTTTCTCAGCTTCTATGTTTTCAACAAAGTTGTTTCAGTTAGTTGGTCTGGTATGACTTATGAAAACATTTTTGTGGTCAAAGTGTTTTGTTGTTATGGTAGAATTTGCATATATTTTGGTGGATAGAGTACCAAGTCTTATGTCTCTTGCTGCATATCTGTAATATTCTGCTACGCAGAGCAGACTTATGACAGATCATTACTTGCCAAATAAGGATAGTCTTGAAGCTGGTTATGGCTATCTTCCCAGCCATTTCTCTTGGGTTCATTGAAGATTAAGCAAGTAGTGCATAGGATGGTCATAAGTTGACAACTTAGTATGCCCTTTTCTTTATATTTTTTCCTGAATTTTCTTCTGTTTCCAAGTGCAATTTTGCTACTTTCATTCCTCTGAGATGTCCCCAGTGTTCTTGCTACTTAAGCATCACAAGTGGGATGTTATGTTCATGTTTTGGCTTCTCTCACTTTTTTGGTCCTCTTAATATTTTTTATTGTTTGAATTGCAGATGATCTTATATGCTTAGTTGGTGGCTGATGTCGAATAAAGATAGGAAGAGGGAAGAAGAGAGGAAAACAGGGGATATAGAGAGGGAAGGGAGAGAAAGAAGATAGATAGGCTAGAGGGGGGGGGGGGTGACAGAGAAAAGAGATCCAACTCATTAGGTTCATCATCATCATCTTAGCATACAGATTCTGGCCCTATCTTCTTATTTATATACCATACATATTACCATAGAATCCCCTAAACAGACTCTCAATCAACTAACAGACTCTTGACTAACTAACCCTTATTCTTTTACTATTATTTACATAACATTGGCATTCTAGAACAAGCAAGTCTTAGTTGTTCTTGCGATACAATTGTAATTCCCAGATTGGAATAATGAGAGATTGTGAGATCCAACCTCATGAGTTAGCTTTTGGGGGGTGTTTCTCTTAAAGATTCACATCAGCTGATATTAGAGCCTTCCATTACGTCCTAGTTTGGGTTTGATAGGAAACTAGTGACCTTTGTTAGTGTATTCTAGGAAGTTATTTGTGTTTTATGTTTTATTATGTGTCCTAAGTTAATAGTGACAAAAGTCCATTGTTAGTTATTGCAAGTAACTGGCAGTTCTATGTATTTAGAGGTTGGTAGGTACTTTCAGTTATGTTGTCAGAACTATAAATATTATGTTATGTACTTTGTTAAGGATATGGATGAATGAATGAATTTATTATAGAGATAATTCTCTCTTCTTTTTCCTAGAACTAGATTCTGGTTCTAGTCTCTCCCTCTTCTTCTCTTTTCTCTTCTTTGCTTTCTAGGATTATAAATTCTGGTTCTAGAGTTCCTTTTCCCTCTACTCTTCCTTCTCTTCCCTAGGCCCTGTTTCTACTTCTATTTTATAGGTTCTACCATTTTGGTATCTGAGAAGTTCTTTCCAAACCTGTTGGGTACAAGGGTTACTACATGCAACTCTAGTTATGATAAAGATCTCCTTCTTCCAAACCCCAACCCAGAATCTTACCATAATTCTCCTCCACCCAATAATTCTTCAAACCGTTTGTCCACCAGAATTTTATCTCAGTAACTAACAGCAATCATAGCCAAATTAAAGAATTTGGATGCTGAGATGACTGCCCTAAAACATTAGAATCATGAACCACTGGTAACAGGTAGCAATATGATAGAATTGAAGAAGAATGGAGTACAGCCTTCTTCTGGATGTTTTTTAAGGAAAATGCAGGGTCATGTGTTGCTGACAGCAACTACAATTTCAGGGAAAAGAAAACAATTTTCTGAAGCAGTTATTACAGTCAGTTATTAGTCAAATTTGGGCAGTTACTACTACACAAATTTCTGAAACTGACAAGCAGCAATTACATGGAGATAAAGAGTTTACATGGAGATAAAGAGTTATGTTTCAGATGAGGGGATAAATTTAATTCTGGTCATAAATGCAAAACTGCCTCCTTATTTCTTTCTTATCGCCTTGAGGACAAGGCTCTTTCCTAGGGGAGGGTATTGATAGGAAACCGGTGACCTTTTCTAGTGTATTCTAGGAAGTTATTTGTGTTTTATGTTTTATTATGTGTCCTAGGTTAATAGTGACAAGTGTCCATTGTTGGTTATTGCAAGTTACTAGCAGTTCTACTTTCAGTTATATTATCATGTTATGAACTTTGTCAAGGATATGGATGAATGAATAAAATTATTGTAGAGATAATTCTCTCTTCTTTTTCCTAGAACTAGATTCTAGTTCTAGTCTCTCCCTCTTCGTCACTTTTCTCTTCTTTCCTCTCTAGGATTACAAATTCTGGTTCTAGAGTTCCTCTTCCCTCTACTCTTCCTTCTCTTCCCCTAGGCCCTATTTCTACTTCTATTTTATAGGTTCTAACAAAGTCCTATCATGTAGGCGGTGGTGCGAAATTATCCCAGATCTAGAAAGTTAGCATGAAGTTGGCCTGCATGTGTGCTAGGTCTACAAAGTGTGGTTGAATGTTGGAAACTAATTGCAAGGTACAATATTGAGTCTTATGCTGCAAGTATGAGATTCTGAGGTAGTATCTATGAGGACCTTAGGCTATATTTGGTATGAAGTACTAGAGGGTAGAGACTGGGATTGGATCAGGGATTGAGTCAGAATATATCGTTTGGTATGAGGAACTATAGATAACCAGGGATTGGGAGTACCACGAAAGTGGGATTGCTGTAAAGCCACCTCCCCCCTAGTATTGTGTTTTCAATCCCGGGACTACAAAATTATAGAGACAAAAATATCCTTAATTAAAATATTTTTCGAACAAAAATAACCCTGATTTTAACCTAGAATCAACCCCTCACATAACCACTTTTTTTTTCCCTCACCAATGACATAAATCACTCTCAAGCATACCATCGTCGCCCTTCACAGTCGCCCATGCCGTTGCTCATAAGAACTCACATTCCTATGAATTGCAACAGCCTTCGTGTTTGGCCCGAGCGTCCCCAAACCCAGAATGAATCTTCTCTGAATGAGATCATGAACGCTATCTCCTTCAGCGAGTCTAAAAATGCCTTCACCAAACATCTGGTGCTGCACATGACCGCGTCCAAAAACAGCACTTTCGCAATCTAAAACTATTGATCCTTCATTGCTCGCAGTCTCCCAAACCGAATTCTCAGTCTTCATATAATCTGATTCATCGCTTTCCTCTTGCTTAATGGATTTGTTTGAAGCTAAAGTTCCAATCTCATCAACTTCCAATCGTGGACTAGATCCATTGTGACATATTCCTAGCAACATATTGTCGAAACACATGACAATACAATAAAGCCCTGTAAACTATAAGAGAAGCAAGGAAGGCTTATAACGAAACAACCAAGAACAGAAGGCTAAGATGGGACGTGAAACAGAAACCGATCAAATATATGAATAGGGGATGTGTGTGGAAGACATATATACCATAAAAGGAAATACCCATTGTTTAGGGCATGGGTATTCCGGTCTTTTCATAATTAGTAGCTATTTATTAAATAAGATAAATGAAATTATTCTCTCCAACTATTACTTCGCACCAAACATTTTTAAAGTATCAATCTCAATCCCAGTCCATCAAAATTCAGTGCCACGTACCAAACAGGGCAGATTCTTCTCCTTCATGAGCTAACTTTTGGGGTCTAGTTCTCCCAAAGTTTCTTATCACTCACCTACTGTATGCATATTTTGTGCACTTGCTTGGACCTGTCTAATTAGGTTGATATCTTATATGTTGCCTCAACGTTTTGTTTTATAATTCACGTATAATTAAAAATCAGACTTTTTGGACATGGAAAACCGACTGTAACAGTTTTAAGAAATTTGGCAGAATATCAAGAAATAAATTCCAAATATAGAGATTTTTTTAAGTATAGTTAATGCTTAACTTTCTTGAATCTTATGTGTTTCCCATTATGTAGAAAATTTATAGTTTCCTAAAATGTTAGGAACTCCACTTATTGATCACCTCTGTAGCTCTCCAAAACTGGAAATTATTTATTAATAATAAAAGGTAAGTGTATGTTAGGGAAAATGGCTAAGAAAGAGAGAAAGGGGAAGAGAGAGATAGAAACAGAGGGAGAGAATCAGAAAATCAAGGAATAAGAGGGACAAGAAAAATTGAGAATACATTGGGATCCATTCATATGCCAATCAAATCTGGATACAATAGAGCTTGGGGTCTTATTTATATTCCTATGTCCCTCACCTACCCCAATGGCTGCCACTCACTAACTAACTAACGGACTAACAAACTTCATATTATTATTCCATAACAGTGTATTTGAAAATAGGATGATATTGTTTTCAAAAATATGAAGTGAAAACTCAATGGGGTTATAGAGGGGGATCTTTTGGTTAAGAATCTATCTAAAGATCTGGTTTTCAATAGAGTACAATGGCATCGTGCGATCCATGTAGCCGACTCCATCTAGTGGGATAAGGTTTTGTTGTTTTCAAAAACATACTTTGGTGATGATACTCTAAAGCTTATGCTTTCAGCTTTCTTTGTCCATATACTTGTATAGTTGAAGTTGGGATTCAATTCAAGCATGCAGAAAATTAGTTGGTGTTAATTTAGATAAGGGGTTTTCTTGTTTTGTTTTTTGTTTTTTTTTTTTGTTTTATCTTTTGGGCAACATTTGGGAAGGGTTTGGGACACTTTTTTTTCCTCGTTTTTTGCATACAATGGAGATATAGGAACTTGTGAACGTCATTATCCAAACTTACTCTAACTGAATTCCTTATTTTGGCATGAATATCTTTCCTTTGCCCCTAGAAATGTCTCTTCATCCATAGTATAGTGGATCATCATCATCATCATCAACAACAACAACAAAGCCTTCCACTAGGTGGGGTTGGCTTCATAGATCAAATGAAAATCTCATTAAGAAACAGCAAATTGGTAATTGAGTCCCTTTTTCCTGGTTGATGAAACAGCAATCCATTAGGAAAACCTCAATGTTAGAAGAGTCCTACTTAGGATAATCTTACTCCAAGCAGAAGAAATTAATAAAATGAAGAAAAAAACTGCATGAGAAAGCCCAAAAATCTCATTGCACATTTATATGAACCCCATGAGGATTTCTGATAGTGTCATAATTAAGCTCTTTTTTATGTATCTAATCCTGTAAAAATGTTGGGGCATGCAGAGAAGGCTTGTTAACTTTCTCTGCTTTAAATTCTAACCTGAAAAACTCTATACTTCCCAGTGCTGCACATGCAAATACAATTTTGGTTTCTATCTTCAGTTTTAGATAAATTTAAGCTGAAAAATAAGTACTCCTGTGTCTGGGTGTTTCCCCAACTTGCTGGAAATACCTCGCAATAGAACAAGGCAACAATTCATGAAAAATGTCTTAGTTGGCCTGGGCATCTGTTACAGGTCAATTGAGTTTAAAGCAAATGAAGGACCTATATATGGAAATAGTGTTTGACTTGAGACGGATATGAAATTGATTATTGGAGGGTTGATAAATCAAATGCCCCTGTCATCCAATAATCTGAGTGCCCCTAGTGGTTATTTGTTTATGTGTACCGTTTTGGCATGATCTCAATGGAAATTTGGAAGACCATCTTAATCTTTCTTTAGGAACAAATATTCTCGATTTGAGCTTCTCCTGTTGATTCTTGTTTTTTGATGATCCATTATTTTATGTATTGTTTCTTGTTCAATAGTGTGATACAAATGCATTACATGCGTATGAAATATGATTTGGCTATTTAGTTTAACCAAATTGTGTTTCTGATTACTTCTTGGCAGAGTTTCATGCTGCTTGTGTGGATGCTTGGCTCACTTCTTGGAGAACCTTTTGTCCAGTTTGTAAGCGAGATGCAAGGACTGGTCTACCTAATCCTCCACCTTCAGAATCCACGCCTTTACTTTCATCTGGCGCTGCATCTGCAGCGTCATCTCTGAGATCATCATTAGCATCATCTTCTGCAATAGAAATTGGCCGGGCATCATCTCGGTCTCCATCTGTTTCTCGGGACCATTCTGTGGCTAGTACTCCCTACATTCAGCCATCATTTAGGTCCCTTCACCAATCTCCTTTCATGAGTGTCAGTCGAAGCTCAGTAGATCTTACTAGGAATGCATCCCAAAGATCTCAAGCTTCTCAATTGAATTCTCCACATTCTATGGGTTACCCATCAATGTCATCAATGAGCTCAAGGTACTTGTCTCCATATATTCGAAGCCCAAGCAATGTTTCAGCAAGTTATCTTGGTTCTTCTAGTCATCATCAACACCCACTTCGTTATAGCGAGTCAGCTGCGAGTTTTTCGCCATTTGCTTCTGCCCAGTCCCTTCCAGAATGCTGAGGTATCGAACCAGATTTTGGGTTACAATTGTGAAGTCTGCACGGCATTTGCAGATGGTCATGAAGAAGAGACATGAAACAACAGTTGCAAATTCTCTGTCCTCTGTGCACTAAATCAGATAGTTCGTTGCCATGTTATGACCAATGATCTGCTTCCATCACATGTTGTGGTCACATCTGGCAATCGATTTCTTCATGCTGAGGTGTACACTACTGTAACAGCAATGTGTGATGCTTGTTTTATTCTGGTTGATGTTTTTGCATTTTCAGGCTGATGTGGTTGCCTAAGTCATAATGGGTTGTTATTCACCATGTCTTGTTCTTGGTTTTCAAAAATATAGTTTAACTGCTAACATGAGAAAAATGTTCCTGTACAGAATCGCTGTTGAATTTGTTCTGTATGTTCTGATTGTTAATAGTTTTCTCAACTGGACAGAGTTTCTCTCCTGGGCTTTCCTCTCTGTTCCATGTGTACTAAAACACCCGACCTCTTAACTTTTTCGTGGGCCCTTGTGTATCATATATATTCACCATCTTCTACATTTTCACATGCACCTGGACAGAACTGGAAGAAAATCACCTGCAAAGAATCTTGTTCTGAAATGGTGGTAGGGTTTGTGATTCAATGAAGTTTCCGAATGATGACAGGTTGAAGTGACTCACGGAGATTTGTTTGTATAGAACATGGAGTTATAACCACCTATAGAACATGAAATCTATACGTGTTTATAAGTTTATATGCTAGCAATTGTTGTTAGTCTTGAGTCAGTACAGATCAATTTATTTTCCTTTCCCCCTCTTGTAACTACGGGACTAAATAACCATTCTATATTCGAAGTACAACTTATGATGATGACGAGAACTTTTATACATGGACGAGGTGCCAAGGAATAAATGTGATCTTCAAGAAGTTTTAATAACAAATGAGTAGAATGAATTTGTTGTCTTTTTTTTTTTTTTTTACATTAAAACTTGTTATTGTATGTTGCTTATTTGTTGTGGGATTATTTGGTTATTACATTTCTTAAGAACTCAGTAATTCTCCATCTAAATAATATAAAGTGCGAACAATTGAAAGAAATACAATTAATCTAATTAATGTGAGTTATAGGGCATGACAAAATTTCACTTTTTGAGATAACTCAATTATATTGCTAGTTGTTATTATTCTGATGTTACTTTCCCATGAGTTCTCATTTTTTTTTTATTGTAATATGGAGGTTTTACTTTTTGAGGTTTAGAGTGCAAATGGTTTTCACCTTTCCTAACAAATGTGCTTCTTGGGATTCGAACTTGTGTTATCCTCATTATGGGATGAGACCACTTACCACTTCGCCCAACAACTTGTTGATCTCATTAGTTTTCATTTGATTATATCTGAATTCACTTTCATACTATCCAAAAGTCAAATCATAATTTTATTATCATACAACCAAGGTATTAAAACTCAAACCGGGCATTGAACCGGTCGGAGTACTGGGTTAAGGGTCAGTGGGTCAAACCGGAGCTAAACCGGGACCAAACTGGTGAGAAATTGAAAATTTTAGACTTATAGTATGAAATTCTAAAGGAAAAATGTAAATTTTTTTTTTTTTAAAATGTGAACTCGGACCGGTTTATCCGGTCCGGGTTCAGCAACACTGCATACAACAACAAAAAGTCTTATCTCCCTGTGTGGGTTTAGCTACATGAATTACATGATGTTTTTATACCCTATCGTTTCAAATTTTTAGACAAATTTTTAACTAAAAAGTTACATTCAATAACCTCATTGAGTGTTTATCTTTGTGCTCTATCAACAAAATTATCATAGTTTTCTAATTTAGTTCTTATTTAAGTTCTTGTGTTTGTTTTTCTAAATTATGATCCGTTTTTCACTTCTTAGTCCATTCAATTAAATCATCAATTCAATTCTAAAACAACCCCATGAAGTGCAGTAAAAAAGTAAATATAATTTAAAAGAACATAAAAATAACTATGAAGTTGAAATATTAAACAAAGAAGAGTTAAAGAGTTCAAAATAGTCACCAACACAGGTTGACGCAAGTGGTAAGGGGCTTGCGTTCCCTTAGGCGCTCTAGTCCAGGGCTGATCCTTAGGGCGGCATGTATGGAAAAAATTTGTTTAGGAGGGTCGCCCCCATCTTGAGCCCGACAGTACCTGAGGGATTAGTCATCAAGCTCACTCCAGTGGATCCCCTACATAGCAAAAAAAAAAAAAAAAGTTCAAGACAGTCAATTCTAACTAGGTGAAATCTTTACGGCTAATTGGCATTATTGACATTTGAGGCTCCCAACACTGCAAGATTTTTGGGATCTAAACGAAGAATACATTATTTATTAAATAAGCCCAAAAAAGGGAATATACCTTATAAAACCTTTTGTTATTAGTAATATAATCATAATTATATGACAATAAGTTCTTTAAATATGGCCTGCCTTCACAAATAAGTTTGTGTCTCTGCAGCATCCTTTAATGTCTTAGGAGACTGGAAAATGTCCCTTTTTAATTATGCTTTTATATATATTTTCATAATTAATTAAATCGACCTGTCAACTATAAATTGAGCATATGACATGAATACGTCACCTTTTACTTGAAGTATTTTGAATAGTCAACATGAGAGATCGGGATTGATGCGAAGACTTTAGCTTATGATGCAGACTGGGGACCAATATAATTAATTACAATATTTTCAATCATTAAAATGATGATGGTAATGTGATTGCTTCCTAATTGTAACCTTTTTATATAAGAAATTAAATAATTTCAATTCCATCAAATTCACCACAAACCAAATTCAAAGATAATTTATAGAAATACTACTAAATTGCTCACCAACAAGTTCATTATATATCAACAATAGTGTTTTTTTTATCGAATCAACAATAGTATTTGAAACCACCATTAGGAAGTTATAAATCAAATTATTGTCAAGTTTTTTCTTGCCAACAAATTATTACCAACTAGATCAACATTTATTGGCCCAATTATAATTCTGGCTTACTCTTATTTTAAACAAATAAATTGCCCTTCCAAATTGAGTTAAGCCATGGGACAAATTACGTTTACTGACCCATAAAGTAAAATATTTTTTTGATAAAATATTTAAATATAAAGTTCTAAAGAAGTTAGGATTATTTTAGGGACTAAAATTATTATTAAATTATTTCCAAAACTCACTGTCAAGTGTCAACATTAGAAAATACTAATATATTGAAAATATTTATAATTTGAATATTAAAATTTCACATAAGATTCAATAATATTTTTGGCTTTCAAAAGTAAATTTCATTGAACTTAAATATTTTAAAAAATCATCAAAATTTATAATTATTTTGGCTAAAGTGTATATTTGATCATTTAAATTTACATCAAATTTTAATTCGGCCTCTTAAGTTTAAGAAAATATATTTTCAGTCCCATAATGCTAACACTATCAATCTTATTAACAGAACATGCTGATTCAATAAATATAAACGGTACCTCTGCAATTAGATGCTGATAGAGCATGTTTAACATTTAATTCTTGAATATAATATTTTTATATTTTAAAAAGATGAGTTGTTGATATTGAAAGTTTTTTAGATTGTCTTTGTTATTATTTTTTATTTTAAATATTTTAATTTACAAATTTTAAATTAGAGATGTCAATATTTATTTCTTGATTCACCATTTAAATTCGTTGACTCAACCTTTACCATTAATAAGACTGACGGTGTTGACATTAAAAGAGTAAAAATATATTTTATAAACTTAATGGACTAAATTAAAACTTGATGTAAATTTAAAAGACTAATTGCATATAATTTAACCTAATTATTTTAAAGATCAAAATTATAATTAAAATTTAGTAAATTTACTACCAAATTTAAGAGTAGTTATAACTTTAATTAAATTTGTAATACTTTTTTAGAAAATTTCAATAGTAAGTTGCGTTTAACATCTTTTAAAAAAAAATTCAATGATAAGTTATTTCTGAAAAAAAATATTTAATGTTTATGAACTAAGGTTTTCTGTTGATATAAAAAAAGTATTAAAATGTACTCCCTCTTGTCAAATACATAATGTGCCTTCTAGAAAAAAAATCCTTAGTCCATGATATTAATTACCATTTTCTAATATTGCTGGTAATGCCGTTGCCGTACTGGTGCAAATTGGATATTGATAAAGAGAAGAGAGATGAAATGTCAACACCCGTTTCCATTTCGATAATCGAAGAGTAATAAAGACGGAATTCAATGGGCATACAGAAAAGTACAATTATACTGATAATAATATTCGTTTACAATTCTGATATTATTCGTCGACAAAAATAGAAAATACAGCGAAAGTTTTAATATTTACAAATTCCACCAAAATATCACAAAATAGACTAATTATGACCACGTTCTTGTCCTTGCCTTGAAACATGTGCTGTTCACTTTCCGGCGCCTATGTCTTTTCCCTTTGCCCCACTGGTATCCACTGAGATGTTTATTTAAAAATAGAGTGAGATTCCGGAGAACCCCAGTAGAAACATGCTATTGTTCATAGAAAATGCGAAAAGTAAATACGATATATGTCATGTATGCACCAATTAATGAAAATTATAAACATATCATTTGCATGTATACATGAGTAGGGCCCAGCCCCACTAATTTGCACTGTTTGGGTTCTCACCAACTCCAGTGTAAGTGCCTCTGACACTTTTGGCCCCTTTTTGGGCAAATCATGTTGATTAATAAAGCGTATTTACAAACATTGGCATCCACACAATCATATAACTATAACATAATGTATGAAGGATAATGTCCCTACCTCAACGCTTTATAATCCTCTGTTTAACGGTGTCTCGTAAAATGTGTCGTTCAGGCTCTCGACTCGGTCCTAAAATATTAAATGTACAAGAAATAGGTCATAACCTATCCAAGTATCATTTTAGACTCTTCCATAGTGTTTATTGTGGTTATATTAGTCTATAGTGAAAATTTACAAAAATGCCCCCAGGAACCCGGGCCGGCACCGCCGTACCCAGCCTGATGGCACGTTTTCCCAAAATTTTGACCAAAGCTATTTTAACTTACCAAATTCAGTATCAAATTATGAAAATGCCCTTGACAGCCCCTATTTAAGGATTTCAGTGGTGTTTTCGCAATTATGCTTTTTGGCCTCTACCGAAAAAGTGCCCAACTGTAACCCCGCTTATTTTTGTCCATTGAGTCCAATGGAACCATTTATTTCATGAAAATCGAACTCCTACTACCAGTTCTGGTCCTGGCCAAAATATTAGGGGAAAATGGGAAAAATGAGGTTTTGTGTTTGGGCTCCTAAAACTTGTACTTTTCCACTTCTAATCCTTGATTAACTTATTTAAACACTTCTTAACCATGATTTAAAGGATTTTGGGCAGCATAACCCCTTAGGGTCATGGCTTTTCTAATTTTACAATTCAACCCAAAAATCACATAACCAAACAACAATCACCAACAACAACTTCCATACACTAAGAAGTTGAGGTTTTGGAGATTACCTCTTGATCCTTGATGTTTCTCTCTCTAGGACGTCCTCTCTCTCTTCTCCTTGAGTTAAGAATGAGTCTTCAAGATCATAGATTCATGAAGAAACATGGTTTAGAGAAGGATCTAGGGAAATGTTACAAGGAAAGCTTAAGAATTAACTCTTACCTTAAGATTTCTTCTTCCTTTTCCCTCTAACTCTTCAAAGTTTCTCCAAACTCTCTCCCTCTCTATGTTGAACGAAAATACATGAAGGGAAGGGAAGAGAAAGCCTTCATAAAAATGCTTAATTGATTCCAAACCATTGATCTCATCTAAGGTTGTTATAGTAACACATGCCAATCACCATACTTCCCTCCATGCTTGCACCATACCTCTCCATTTTATGCCATACTTTGACTTGCTTGCTTCATTTGATTTCCATTAGATTGGAACCAATTCTCCTTCTTCTTTGGCCAACAACGTGCTCCCTCTTATGCTCCAACTAAATCAAGTGTTCCTTCCATTTACTTAAGTCAATTGGTACAAGAGTTGGCTACCTAACCTTATGACATATGTAAGGACTTATGACACAACAATTATTTCCATCATCTTTCATGTGGTGTTGACACTTGGTCTCATTGGATTTTGACACTTGTCTTCTCCTCCTTCATCCCTTAATTTCTAAAATAATTAAGAGAAAAAGGAAGATTACTTTATTTCTTAAATATTCGGAATAATGCCAATTCTGGCAGATTTTTTGCCTTAACTTTGAAAAATCATAACTAATTTTGTAGACATCATGTTAATGCGATTCCAAAGCCTATGGAACCCTTATTGAGTCTAGTTTCAAGGAAAAATATGGAATTTTACTAACTCGGATCATATCATTCCCAGATTTTCAATCTTTGACCGCTGCTCCAGAAATTAGTCAATTTCACTGGGCAAACTTCAAAAATTCATAATTCTCAATACGGAAGTCAAAATGGCTTATAATACCTATTAAATTAAAGCTTAGGATGTCTACTTTTACCCTGTAAAATTTCATAATTTTTGGTCATCTTATGGTCTTCCAAAACTATATGACAATCCCATTGCCTCACAGGCGATTTCACTGAAACCACTTTCAATTTTCAATATTTAATTCATTTGGCCTTAAATATTCACCATTTCATTGAATATATAAAATAATTACAATATATTCTTGGTGAATAAAATTTGGGGTGTTACATGAGACAAATTAAAATAAAGATAAAATTAAAAACAAATAATTTAATATAAATTTAATAAGTTAACCTTTCTTAATTTGCGTGAGATGGTTTAAAATGAGAAATAAGTAGGTGCATATGATGAATACCTAATCTATTATATTAAATTCTCTGAATTCTCAGTCAAAATGAATATAAATTCTTTTAAAAATAAGAAGAAGAAATATTAGCTCTATGAGTTGTAAATCGAAGATGATTATACTCCTTGACTAATTGTAATCATCTTGTGACGCAAGGGCCTAAAAAAGTCGAAGAGTTGGTGGTAGAAAATTAGGGCCCGTTTAGTTCAATCCCATTACACCCTACAGTGCAGTATAATGCGATGCAATGGTAATGCAATGCAATATTAATTACAGGGGTAATGTGTGGTTTGATTTTTAAACAAGGTGCAATGAGTTAATATTTTAACAATTATTTAAAATTAATATATTACACAAAGTCCATTTTACCCTGAATATAATTTTTGTAGAAAAAATAGTTAAGACCTAGCAATGGCAGGGATAGAGGAGGAGGAGGTAGTAGTGGTGGGCATCGGCGGAGGTGGTGTTGGTAGCGGTAGGCGGGTGGCGACAGTGGCGGCGGAGGTAGTGGTGGTGGCTGTAGCTGGGTGGCAACGGCGGCAGTGGTAGAGGAGGAGAGGCGGAAGGTGGCTGCGGCAGCTGAGGTGATGGTGGTGGTGGTCGGGGTGGAGAAGGATTTAGTGGCGGCGATGGCAACGATGGGTGGCGGCTGTAGTAGTGGAGGAGGAGGAGATAGTGGAGGTGACGGTGGTGGAGGAGGTAGTGGTTGTAACCCCTTCATCATCAAGGCCGAGATTAATTTCATAAATACATAGTTATGTGGAATTAGATACCATAATACCAATTGGGACTTACTAAAAGTAAATTTCCCAAAATCATAGTTTTCAAAAACTTTTCTAAACCTTTTTAATGGGCTTATATCTACAATTTGACAAGTAAGACACCGTGCCACGTACTTAGTCATATCACTCTTCAACCCTGGTTACCAGTACATAGATCTCAAGTTGTGATATATCTTGGTCATACCTGGGTAAAGAGTATACTGACTCTTATGAACCTCGTTAAGAATTCTCAATCTCAACTCCGCCCTCAGTGGAACATTTATCCTCCTTTGATAATGGACCAGCCTACTAGGTGACAAGTCATAATCTCTGGTCTCTCCTCTCTCAATCATAGCTTGGATCAACTAAGCTCGTTCATCATGCATCTGAGCCTCTTCAATCTCAGTCCTCAGGTCATTCTCCCCTTGGACTACACCATAACTGGCACACAGGATATTATTCGAGAGATTAAGGTCCCGAAAATCCTCAATCAATTCCCTTTCCCGAATCATCATCGTTGCCACAAGCACCGCCTTCTGACTCAAAGCATCCGCGACGACATTAGCCTTTCTCGGATGATTCTTGATCTCCAGGTTATAATCTTTCAGTAACTCCATCCACCGACGCTGTCTTATGTTCAACTCTTTCTGATCATACAGATATTTAAGACTCCTGTAGTTGCAGTACAATTCCACTGTCACACTATACAAGTAATGATGCCAAATTTTCAATGCAAACACTATTGCCGCAAGATCCAAATCATGAATGGGGTAGTTCATCTCATGTGGCTTTAGCTGTCGAGAGGCATAGGTCACCACTCTTCCTTTTTGCATCAGGACACACCCTAACCCCTGCTTACTCACATCACTGTACACGACATAAGCCTCACTAGGATCAGGTATAATCAACACTGGTGCCATAGTCAACCTCTCTTTCAACTCAGTGAAACTACACTCACAATGTTCATCCCATAAAAATGGTTGATCCTTCCTCGTGAGCTTGGTCATAGGCAATGTAATACGCGAGAAGTTCTGAATGAACCTTCGATAGTAACCAGCAAGACCTAGAAAACTACAAATTTCAGAAATAGTTTCTGGCCTCTTCCAATCAAGTACTGCTTCTACCTTACTGGGATCCACTGAGACCCTTTCACATAAGATAACATGGCCAAGAAATTTCACTTCTGTAAGCCAGAACTCGTACTTGCTCAGCTTGGTATAGAGTTGCTTTTCTTGTAAGATTCTCAGCACAATTCTCAGATGCTTCTCATACTGTTCTCTACTCTTAGAGTATATCAGAATGTCGTCGATGAACACTACCATAAACTGGTCAAGGTACTGTTGAAAGACTCGGTTCATATAGTCCATGAATACCGCCGGTGCATTAATCAACCCGAAGGACATCGCAAGGAACTCATAGTGCCCACACCTCGTTTTGAAAGTAGTCTTAGGAACATCCACTGCCTTCACATACAACTGATGATATCCTGACCTTAAATCAATCTTGGAGAATACACACGAGCTAGATAATTGATCTAATAGGTCATCGATTCTTGAGAGAGGGTACTTATTCTTGACAGTAATCTTGTTCAACTCCCTGTAATCGATATATAACCGCAAACTCCCATCTTTCTTTTTCATAAACAATAGTGGAGCTCCCCACGGTGATACACTGGGTCGGATGAACCCTTTCTCAAGAAATTCTTCAATTTGCTTCTTTAATTCCGCCATTTCATTCAGGGCTATACGATATGGGGCCTTTGATATTGAACCAGCTCTAAGCATAATCTCAATTGGGAACTGCACTTCCCTTTCCGAAGGCAGCCCACTAAGGTTGTGTGGGAATACCTCAGGGAATTCTTTTACCACGGGTATACTCTCTAGAGTTTCTCCTTTCTCTCCTTGAACAGAGAAAAACACCATATACCCCTAGCATCCCTTCCCAAGATATCTCTCAGCTTTAACCATTGAAAGAAAGTTCAAACTGGCATTCATGCTAACATCCCTCTGTGGAGTAGGATAAACCATCTTCTTATTACCACAATCAAGTAGCACATTATTTGCTGTCAGCCAGTTAAAACCCAAGATAACTTCTAGTTGTTGAAGCGGCTAACAAATCAAATCAACCACGGACTTAAGTACCTCGACAACTATCACATAATTGAGACAAGCTTCGTCCGTCATAGCCTTGACACCCATTGGCATCGACACAACCAAATCAAACGAAAATTTATGCATATGCAAACCCAGGCGCTTTACACAATCATAGGCAATAAAAGAATGACTTGTACCCGAATCAAATAAAGCTTGCAACTCATTACCACCGAGAAGAATTTTACCTTGGATCAATTCTGGTGATTTCCAGACCTCCTCATGTGTCATTGCAAACAATCGACCCTGATTCTTGGCCCTTTGCTTTGTCGGCTGCCGTGGGCACTGAGTAAAAAGATGACCCAGCTGTTTGCAGTTGAAGCAAATCATTTGCTCCGTACAGGTTCTACTCGGATATTACTTTCTACACTGATTACATACTGGTCCCGTTGAAGGTCTTTGATCATCGCCACCCCTAGATTGATAGGGCTTCTTGCTATTGCCCCCAGATAAGGACCCTTGTCCCTTCGGCTTCTAGGAAGTGTTTGCCTTGCTAGGCTCACTACGGCTGCCACTACCCTTAATTAGGTATAAATCTCTCAAATTATTCTTAGTTATTCTACACTCTTCCACTGCCTTATTGAAGTCAGTAACAGATGAGTGGCCAACCTCTTCCTCAGCTCACGCTTTAACCCCTGAATAAGCATATCGAAGCTCCACTCCTCATCATCTTTATGTCGGAGGTAGGAAGAGTATCAAGATAGCTAAATGAAGTGGGATAAATACTCATCAAAGCTCTTTATCTCACCCTGCTTGATGGCTAGGAATTCAGATTCCTTCTCAAGTCTAACCGACTTAGGGAAGTACTTTTCATTGAACTTCTCTTGAAACACCTCCCAAGTTAGTGGTACATCCTGGTTTCTCAATGTCATGGCGATATTCCGCCACCATTGGTCTGCATCCCCCTCTAGCTTATACACAGCCAACTTCGCCTTCACCTTCATTAGACATTCAAGGACTTCGAAGATCTTCTCTAGTCAATTCAACCAGTCCTCAGCAGCTTGAGGTTCAAACCTCCCTTTGAATACCAGAGGCATGTGCTTGCAAAACTTTGAGACCCAAAATTGTAGATCTATACCCTCTCGGATCGGTACCCCTTGCGACTCTTGATGTGGCACCATGCGAGATGGGGTCTCTCGAGACCAATTGGACCCCTCAGCTGTCTCTTTATGACAAGTCCTTACTTGGGTTTCTTTCTGGGTCTCCTTTTGAGTGGATTGACCCCTCTCAGCATTACGCTTGGCTCTTTCGTGCCGAGCACCTCTCTTAGCTCAGCAACCAAATCTCTTTGTTCCCAGATTAGACCAATCATCTCTTGCATAGGGTCAGGTGGATTGTCATTCAACTCCTCCACCTCTAGGTCTGGTCTGAGTCTAGGGTGAACCATTTTGTCCTTTAGCTCTACAAATGATTCACTACGTCAGTACCATAGCAATGTATACACATAGTCCTTAACATTTTTATATATATATATATATATATATATCCACAAACAGCAGAATTACTCATGTGTATACCACAAACAATCTTAAGTCATCATTCATGACTAAGGCAACAAACTATGGCAACTATCCTAGCAAATCCTACCATTGCCAGGAACTATAGTTCTGATACCAACAAATGTAACCCCCTTCATCATCAAAGCCAAGATTAAGTTCATAAATACGTAGTTATGTGGAATTAGAGACAATAATACCAATTAGGACTTAATAAAAGTAAATTTCCTAAAATATCAGGGTTTTCAAAAACTTTTCTAAACCTTTTCACAATGGTCTCATATCCACAATTCAAACGTCATAAATGGCCTGTACAGTACGATTCCATTTATAAATATCAGAGTACATAGTAAATTTCCCGACACACTCGGGTTCCATTAATTGAATAAGGGTTTTACAAGGCACACATGCCCATAATCATTCTCCCATAACTAAGGGATTACACAAAACTATACCACAATTCCAAACTATACAATTGCTTCCCCCAACAAAATATCCAATGATTTACAAAATGATAATCAAAAACCAATTTACACTCCTAGCTCACAGCTTCAACCACTCTATGTCACCCGCTTTCCTTTAGATCCTTCGGCCCTGTCTAAAAATTTGTTTTTAGGAGAGTGGGATTCTAAAGAATCCCCGTAATAACAAATCACTAATAGTATGCACAACCACAAATCATGAAAGCAAATCATCACACAACACATAGCAACTACAACGGCAGTTATAGCGGCAGGGGCAGGTATGAGGTGCGTCACCCTTACATTTGCTCACGCCAAAGTGCTCACTCTATATTGCACATTCACATGTTCATATCACATATATCACCACAGCTGGGATCCATATAAAATATTTCACATACACACAACCACATTGGCCGAATAATCAAACAGGAATCCACGATTCCACAACGCAACCTTGGCAATTACAACGGCAGATACAACGACAGGGGTTGGTGTGATAACCATCACCCCCTACGACTACTCACATTGAACTGCTCCCACTGTAATGCCTTATAGCCGATAACACATACATATGTTCATAATGGCTTTATACCAAAGATTTTCTCAACAAAACAATGATAAGTCATGCATACCAAGCATCATACACAACATAAAAGAAAAGTCACTACCTTGATCCTTCCGGGCGTGCTCTGGCACCGATCTCTCCCGAGCAGGGCAAATGTCAAATCCTATAATTCATAATTAGGGATGAAGTGTTATTCTCTATTCCAACATTCAAATGTCTTCATAACACTTAAATTGGTTATCATTTATGTTCTTTAAGAAGCTACAAATACCTTTAATAAAAGCCCTAAATGGTTGGAAGAACTATCCCAAAGATCCCCTTTTGGAAACACAAGAACAGAATTTTCACTATTTCACTCGATTGAAGAAAGCCTCACTCGAGTGATGATGGACTTGCACTCGGGTACAGGAAGCAACACTCGAGTGATAGGCACATGCTCACCTGAGTTCTAGGAAGTGAGGTGCAGAAAGTGTTGACCCGAGAGCAAAAAAAGGAATGATAGAACCAGAAATGCTCGCTGCACTCTAGCATAAACCATATCACTCGAGTGGAAGCCTAATGCTCGCCCGAGTACCCCAAAGTGAGGTTTAGGAAGTGCTCACCTGAGAGCACAAGAAACTTTCAGAGAAGAATCACACTCGAGTAGGGATGTTTCCACTCGATTGATATCTTAGCACCCGCAAGTGTTAAGGCCCACTCTTGAAAAATAGATCGTGAGTGACAACCCGAGACGCGGGTTCACAGTGTTAAATGCACCTTCACTCGAGTGGAACGAGGCTCACTCGAGTGAGAACCCACAACACTTGCAAGTGAGACAACACCTTTGGATTTTTAACATAGAAGTGCGAGTGAAACACTAACAGGAAAATGAAGATACCCTACTTTACTCGAGTGAAACCCCATATCACTCGAGTGAGCCATATCAGAACCTAGAAACGCAACAAAGATGACAGAACTTCCCAAACTTTGCCCAGGTGTTTCCAATGATCCCAAAGCCTTAACCAAAGCCATCCCCACATAATTTCACCCAAGGAATCACATGGAAGCATCAAATTCACCAAATTTCTATTCCATTATTATGCTTTGGTTCTAGGCCACATTCAACACCAAAATTCCAAAATCTCCAAACATACCATTGCAATCTCAAATCAATCTATCTATCCAAAACACATACCAAAACACCCATTTCCATACCAACAACATGCCAAATACCCAATGACCCTAATCCAATGAAAATAGGCAAAAAAATTCCAGAAATTCTAAACCTAACCATTTGGCACAAAACATAGATAGAAATGTTTGTTTTACTTACCTCTTTAACTTTTCCAAAGGAGTTTCTTGACTCTCCAATGGGCAATCTACCACCATAGAATTAAAGCTCTCAATCCAAGGAACAACTTTAGAGAAGAGAGTTTGAGCATATAAGATCGTCTTCTTACCTTAATGACAAGCTTTTCCTTTCTCTCACTTCTTCAATAATGGCACCAGAAATATGGAGAGAGGAGAGAGAGATGATAGCTTGAAGGAGATGAAGAAATGATGATTATTTCTTATGCCCATGCTTCTTCCAGTGAAAAGGAGGGAGGGAGGAGAGAGAAAGAATGTTAAAATACTCCCATTTGACTTTTCTCCTCAATTCTCCCTTCACACACAATCTTCCCACATGTCCACTTCTTATTGGCTCTTATAGAGTGAGTAACTATTTAGGCACTTTAATTCCTCCATTAGCTATTTAATCACACTTCTTCTTTTTCCTCTTAGTTAGTAATTAATTCCTCCCTTAATCACTAACTTATTAACCAATAATTTTCCAATGATTTTGGCACATTTATCGAGATTGCCACAAAACACATAATAATTCATATTTAATTCACAAGTTATTCTCAATAATTATCATTAGCCCTTAATCAAAATTTGGGGCATTACAGTGGTGGCGGCAGTAGGCGGAGGTGATGGTGGTAGAGGAGGTAGTGGTGGTGGCAGCGGGTGGAGGTGATGGTGGTGGTGGAGAAGGAGGAGGTAGCAGCAGTGGCTGTGGTGGAGGTGGTGGTGGTGGCTGGGGTGAAGGAGGAGTTAGTGGCGGCGATGGCAATGGTGGGGGTGGCGGCTGCAGTAATAGAGGAGGAGATAGTGGCTACGACACAGGGTGGAGGTGATAGCAGTGGAGGAGGTGGTGGTGGTGGTGGTGGTGGCGGCTGCGGCGAGCGAAGGTGACGGTGGTGGAAAAGGAGGAGGAGGTGGTGGTTGTGGTGTGATATGGCAAGTGAAATGAGATAAGTGAAATAAAGACACAAGAAACTAAAGGGTAAATTATACTTTTTAACCATGCAATGGGTTGATAATAGGGATTCATAGGGGGGAGGTATGAATGGGGATTACCAATTTTTTGGTAATCATCATTACTATGGTAAACCCTATTACCATGCTTAGGGGTGTTCGGGATCAGGAAATGCCATTCCCAGTCCCGATCCTGAAAAGGGTTCAGGAATGATTTTCATTCCCGATCCCGATCCCGCATTTCCTATTTTTTTTAAAAAAAATCTTTATATTGAATTTTTTGTTGTATTTCCTTTAGTCTAGTATAAATAAATAATTTGTCTAATATCATATTGTACCAAATAAGTCTAATACAAATATATAATTAGTCTAATACATGCTTAAAATTGTCGATTCAGCTGCAAAAAGAACAAAAACAAAAACAAAAAAAATTAGAATTATTTAATAAATAATAAATAAAATTAACTAAAAAACTAAAAGAATAGATATTACCTTAAGGGTATTAGGGATTTTCACATTTTATTTTACATTTGGTCTTATTTTCTTAAATATTTTAAAAAAAATGTATATGTATATAAATATATTTAGGATCGGGAAAAAGTCGGGATCAGGAAGTCACATTCCCAATCCTGAAATCACATTCTCGATCTCGAAATTTTCATGCTCGGGATTGGGACGGGAAGGTCGGGACGGGAAATTGATGAACACCCCTAACCATGCTAAAGAGCAACCAAACACTCTTCTCTTGATAATGCAATCATGATTACCATTACAGATATGCAATGGGGTTGAACCAAATGGGCTCTTAGTTCAATGCTCGAGAAAGGAGGGTTTGTTGATATATATATATATATATACATGGCCATCAAAAAGGTATGTTTTAACTAAAGTTATTAAACCCGACCGGCCATTGAACTAGCTAAGGTACTGAGTCAAAGTCAGTAGATCATACTAGGGTCAAATTGGAGCTAATTCGTGGTCAAATTGGAGCTAATACGGGGTCAAACTGGTAAAAAAGTGAAGATTTCAGGTCATTAATATTAAATTATAAAGAAAATTAAAAAAAATATTTTTTAAAAAAAAAGTGGATTGGGTAAATGCTCGGACTATACCGATTTACTGATGGGTTCGCTGGTTTCCAAGCCGAACTGTCCATTCCGGTTTGGGTTTAATAAGATTGGTTTTTTATTTGGGTTTACTTTGAACAATATTTGAATTTTTAAAATTCATTTCAAATTTATATGAAGATGGTTTTTAACTTTTTAACTACATTTTTTAATGGGAAAATGATATCAAGGTCCCAAATAAGGAAAATAATATTAGAAAAGTCTCATAACTTGTCCATGACAAGTGAAAAAAATAGTAATTGAGAAGTAAATGAGCTATCATTGACACGTTATGTGACTTTTCTGATATTATTTTCCTTAATTGGGCCCTTGATGTCATTTTCCCTTTTTAAATTCCCCAAATATTATCAAAGAGCCTTATAATTCATCATGAACTTATAAAGGTACTAAGGAATACTCCAATTTAATTGTTCAAAAGCTTAAATGGAGAGTAGGCAGTGGCGCTTCCATTCCCCTTAACCACCATCTCTGGTGGGCCATGCAGTAGGATCAAGTTGCCTCGATGAACATTCATTATGTAGCTGATATATTATTGCATGCCCCTTATCATTGGAATCCAGTATCTTGGAATATGCCACTTCTCATGTCTCTTTATCAAGCAGACACGGTAGCCATTATTGCCCAAATCCCCATTTCCATCTTGAATAGTTTTGATAAATTGACATGGTATGGTAATGCTTCTAGCTCTTGCTTGGTGAAAGATTTCACACCCTCATCTTATTTTCACCTATTTCAGAGTATTTACGGAAAATAATACGCAATTCGGTGGGTAATATAGGAATAGGGTAAATATACTGATATTATGTGCACGATTACAAAAATTCCCTATAGGAATTCATACTTGATAATTACAATTCATGTAGCCGCGCAGGGCTACTTGGGTGTCTAAACTCATTCTAGTAAAATAGAGACATCTTCTCATCTTCGTTCCACCACTGCAATCCCTTTTGTATGGTTCTCTATATTGTTCTCAATATATCTTCTATCTTCTCCTGTCTAAATTGTTGGTAGGGGAGGGTGAGATTTGAGAGAATCTCAGTAGAAAAATAATACCAATATGCATGCAAGATAAGTGCTTAATGCATGACATGCTTGCATCACATAACTCATATTCACACAATGACATATATGTGTGCTCAATATTTCAATCGACATACTTATGGCCATAGCATAAACAAAAAACAGAGCTTCAATCATTCATACGTGTTTCACATAATCAAGCAAAGCAATAACATGCATCAATACATTAGTACAAATATCAAATACATGTAAGAGAGGTAAATTCCCTACCTCAAAGTCTTTCCAATCCCTTTTTAATGTGCCTCGTAAAATATGTCGATTCCGGATTTCGGCTTTCGACTTGGTCTTAAAATATTAAATGTACAAGAAATATGTCATAACCTATCTAAGTATCATTTTAGACTCTTCCATAGTGTTTCTTGTGGTTATATTATTCTATGGTGAAATTTTACCAAAATGTCCCCGGGACCCCAACCCGGCCCAGCTGTACCCGGCCCAATGACACGTTTTCTCAAAATTTTGACTAGGGATATCCTGACTTATTTTTCCCCAAGGAATCTATTTCCTGGCTCAGAATTACCAAATTCAATGTCAAATTATGAAAATACTCTTGACAGCCCCGGTTTAGGGATTTTAGGGGCGTTTTCATAATTATGCTTTTTCGGCCTTTTCCAAAAAAGTAACCAACTGTAACCCCACCTATTTTGGCCCATTGAATCCGATAGAACCATCTATTTCATGAAAATCCAGCTCCTATCCCCTTTTCTGACCTTGGCCAAAAGTTTCTAAAGAAAAAGGAAAAATAGAGTGTTTAAGCTTCCAAAGCTTGTATTTTTCCATTTCTAATCTCTTATTAACTCATTTAAACACTTATTAACCAAGATTCAAAGAAATTTGGGTAGCATAACCCCTTAGGATTAGGGCTTTCCAAATTTACAAACTTGACAAAAACTACTAAAACCAACAACAATCACCAACAACAACTTCATACTAGTATAGATTTGAGTTTGGTGTAGCTACCTTTTGAGTTCTTGGATTTCCTCTCTCTAGGCATCTCCTTTCTCTCTCTATCTCTCTCTCTCTCTCTCTCCTTGGTCTCAAAGTGTGTCTTCAAAAAAATGGATTTCATGAAGAGAAAGGTTTAGAGAAGGTTTTTCATGGAAAAATTGCAAAGAAATTCTTAAGGAATCACCTCTTACCTTAAGCTCCTTCTTCCTTCTCTCTAGATGTTCAATGGCTTCAATCTCTCTCTCTCTCTCTCTCTCTCTCTCTCTCTCTCTCTTGTTGCTGGCCAAAATGTGCATGGGAAGAGGAAAGGAAATATAGCTTCATAATTTAACTCCATTCACCTTACTCCATATGATTTCATCAATGCACCATAATGTGACACTCGTCACCACCCATACTTCCTTCATATCATGACACACTTACTCCATTAGGCTTCTTATTGGTTTTGAACTAACTTCCTCCCTCTTGCTCTTCTAACCAAATGAGTGCTCTTCCAACTAAACTAACCTTACACTCAAAATAGCATACAATTTCACCATGAATCATAATTACTATGTTCATGTATCATTGCAATTTGACATGTGCTCATCCAAATAAATTATAATTTAATCCCCTTTCATATGATAATGACACTTGGCATCTTTAATTCCATTACTCAATTCAGTTGGTACAAGAGTTGGCTACCTAACCTTATGACATAAGTAAGGACTTATGACACAACAATTATCTCCATCATCTTTCATGTGGTGTTGACACTTGGTCTCATTGAAGTTTGACACTTGTCTTCTCCTCCTTCATCCCATAATTTCTAAAATAATTAAGAGAAAAGTGAAGATTAATTTATTTCTTCCATTTTTACACAAATTGAAAATCTGGGCAGAATTTTCACCAATCTTTGAAAATTCATAGCTAATTTTGTAGACATCGTTTCGGAATGATTCCAAAGGTTATAGAACCCTTATTGAGTCTAGTTTCAAGAAAAATATATGGAATTTTACTAGTTGGGATCATATCATTCCCAAATTTTCAATCTTTGACCGTTGCTTCGAAAATTTTCTAGATTTTCTGGACTAACTTCAAAAATTTACAACTCTTTGTACATAGCTTCAATTGATTCATATTACCTATCAAATTAAATCTTAGGATGTCTACTTTCATCTTGTAAAATTTCATAAGTTTTGCTTATCATTTGGTCTTCTAAAATCGCATGACAAACTCACTGCTTCACAAGCGATTTTACTGAAAATACTATTCAACTTTCAATTTTCAATATTTAATTCATTTGGCTTTAAATATTCACCATTTCATTGAATATATATAATAATCACAATATATTCTTGGTGAATAAAATTTGGGGTGTTACAAAATATGGGGTTGATTCTGTCTTAAGTGATCAAAACACTCAAGTCACCTATCCATTTTGGAAATTCATTTGGAAAATTCAGCTCCTTACTAAGCACATTCTTTTCAAATGGAAATTGTTGAATAATGCTATTTTATCATGTAATATTCTCAATTTGCATCCCTTGTATTCTCCTAGTCTGTATGTGTTTAGATGCAATAGTGAAGAAACTTTCTTATATGTTTCTCTCTTGTCTTTTAGCTAGATCCCTCTGGTTTGGAAGTTTATAAATCAGAATTCCCATTTATGATTTTTCTGAATTTAAGAACTGGATGAAAACAATCTTAATACAGTTACATAAAGATGGTCATATTCACATGGTGTGTCAAATCGTATGCTTGCTCAACCTTATTTGGATAAAGCACAATCTTCACTACTACAAAAAGGGGTTTTAACGTCCCTATTTTGGCACTTTTAACATCCAAAAACTAGGGGACGTCTATGTAGGGGGCGTAGTATGTTTTAAGAAAAGACGTCCCAAAAAAGTTAGGACGTCTAAAGTCTCATTTTAGACGTCCCAAATTGAGAATTGGGACGTCTAAAGTCCTCCACAGGGGGACTTTAGACATCCCAATTCTTAATTTGGGACATTAAAAGGTTTTATTTTTTTAAAATAATTATTTATATTCTTCATTACCCAGCAAATTAAAATTGCAGAAACAGAATTGAAGATGGATTCATAAACCACAAAATGTCCCCTACAAAATGGTAAGGACTTCTAGCACTGCAATCTTTTTACTATATACATATATATATGTATAATAATAACAACTCATACAACCTAATATCATATATGTATAACAACAACTAGAAAGTGTCAAAATATTTGTCACCACACAACTACAAACTAATTATTGTTCATTTCATCAAAATAAATATACATATGTATTTTCCTCAATTTCCAAGCTCCAAACGTATAAAACAAAAACATTATTAGTATTGCATAACTACTAACAACTAGTTTATGATTCTGGCAAAAAAAAACAATCAAGGGAAAAACACTCAAATAACTAGAATCATATAAATAAATTGAAAGCATTATAATAATTTCATATTGCAAGTTTAACTTAATTCTTCATGTAAATTTATATTTAAAAAAAACAAACCTGATGAAAGCAGGGGAGAGGGCAACCAACAATGTCTATGTGCTTCCAAGGTGGAGAGAAGACATTGGAGGAGTTGTGTATACACAGTGGAGAGGAGAGGTACGCCAGAGGCTGAAAGCAACGAAGAGAGTGGGAGGTGTACGCCGGAGGGTGGAGGGGGCAAAAAAGGTAGAGGAGGTGTACGCTGGAGGGTGAGAGCAAAGAAGGTGTTATGAGAATGGAAGGAGGTGGAGGAAAAGGGAATGAAGAAAAGGAAGAGAGGAAGACGAAGTCATGGGAATGAAAGAAAAAAGGAAATGCAGAAAAAAGGGAAGAGAAGTCATGGGGATAGGAAAGATGAAAAAAGAGGGATAGGTTTCTGACATGGGAATGAAGAAAAGGGAAGAAAAGTCTCACGCATGTCAGAATTTCTGATATGACTTTAGGAGTCCCAAATTTTTTTGGGACTCCTAAAGTGTGACTTTAGGCGACCCAAATCCCATTTGGGAGGTTTAAAGTCTCTACTTTAGACGTCCCAAATGGGATTTGGGACACCTAAAGTAGAGACTTTAGGAGTCCCAAATTTTTTAGGGCGCCTAAAGTCAATACTTTAGGATTTGGGATGCCTAAAGTAAGTTAAATTTTTTTAATTTTCCTTTTTGGCCCATTGGAAATCTTTAGGTGTCCCAAATTTTAAACTCAACTTTAGGCATCCCAAATTCAAATTTGGGACGTCTAAGGGTTTTCCTATATACACATAATTATGAAAATACCACCGCCTTTTTTTTTAACCACCCAATTTTAAAATTGGGAGGTCTATTGGGGTGGTTATATCATAATTCTGTAGTAGTGCTTGTTCTTCATAAGGGAAAATCAATCCCTCCAATGGGTATGATCCAAGAACTGAGGCATATAACTTCTTTTATAGCTTTAGCATTCTCATCTAATGATAGGAATAAGCAAGTTCCCCTCACCAAGTTAAGGAGGCATTTCATTATAATGTTATAAGTTAGGATTTGGTCTTTTATAAATATAAAAGACATCATAAGCAATTTTGCCACAAGATTATTTACTACCAAGAATACTCTCTCTATTATATGATTTTCACTTTCTTGGTGTTTAGAATATTTCCTATCCATGCTTTCGTCTTTCTTTTACTTCTTCACTTTCTTGGTGTTTAGACATCATAGGGTTTCTTACTATTTGTAATATGTAAAACACTTCTTATTTGATATCATTTTTTCTTGATTTAAAAAAATTTTTAAATGCATTTTTTCTTAAAAATAATGTTAATTAATTATGGATAAGCTACATCTAGTGCCTCAAAATATTTTTTTTTTTTGGTAGCACTCAATACTTTAAAGTCATTATTTATCTATCCAGCACCCTAAAGTATTTTTTAATAGTACTCAGTATCCTAAAATATTTTTCAGGTACTTAATACCCTAAGATATTTTTCCAAAATTAAAATTACTCTCTCCGGTCCTTAATATAAGACATATTTATCTAATTTGATTAGATTAAGGGAGTTAGTTAAATTAGTTAATATGTAATGTATTTTCTAAAATACCTTAGTCATCTTCTTTAATTCCCTCATTTCCTCTCCTCCTTGATAATTGTTGAGGCTTGAGGAAATATCAATAGGAGTAAATTAAGAAAAGATTGCAAATATAAAAAATGTCTCTTATATTTAAGATCAAGATCAACTCCTTAAATAACCTTATATTATATTAAGGATTGGAGGGAGTATTAACCTTCCTTTTCATTCTCTCATTTAGCTAGCAAGGCCTTGCTTATATTGGTACAAAGTTACGCTTAAATATGAATATTTTATTTATTACTCTCTAATGTCATTAATGTAGAACCTAATTGGAAATGTGATATTGATACTAAATATAAGACATATTTGACATTTTTATTCATTTTTTCAAATTAGCCATATTGACATTGTCTCAATAATAATCAAGTAGGAGGGGAAATGAGGGAATTAACACTACCAAAAAACCACTCTTTAGTACAGTTACAAAAATTTACTATAAGTACCAGGATTTGTAGTGGTTTTTAGGCAAACCGCTACAAATTTGCAAGGGTATGACTTGTGCCAAATGGCTTGCTGGTAAGCCGTGGTAATTTGTAGCTACTGGATTATCTAAACCACTACAAAATGTGGCGCCTCAAGTTGGTTCCATGTAACACCTTAAATTTTATTCCCCAATATGCCTTATAAACATTTGTGGCATTTAATGAAATGGAAGGGTGAATTTTGGAGAATGTGATTATGCTGCCAGTGAAAACTTTCGGTGAGGTAGTGAGTTTGTCATGCAATTTTGGATGACCAAATGATGATCAAAAATTGTGAAATTTTATAGGGTGAAAGTAGGCATTCTAAGCTTTAATTTGACGGTCATGGGTAATTTTTGGAGCTATGTACAAAAAGTTATGGATTTTTGAAGTTAGCCCAGAAAAAAAAACTGTCTATTTTCTGGAATAGAGTCCAAAAACTTAAATTCTGGGATTTTGTACTTCTAGTTGGCTAAAGGTTATATTTTTCCTTGGAACTAGACTCAATAAGGGTTCTATAGCCTTTGAAATCATTCCAATTCGATGTCTACAAATTTAGTTATAATTTTTCAAAGTTTGGGCAAAAAATCTGCCATAATTTCCAAATAATCCGAAAATGGAGAAAATAATGTAATGGAAATTTTTAAATTATGAGATAAATGGGAAACGCCATTTGGACTTATTGAAGGACCTCTTAAGCATCATTTTGATGGACCAAAGAGAGGGAATATTAGTTAAACTTCAATTGGGCTTATGACAAAATTTCATGCAGACAAGATTTATGTACACAAAAAGTCAAAATTTGAGAATTTTGCTAATTAAATAATTAAGGGAAAATATGGATATTATGTAAAGCTCTTCTCCTTCATATTTCCCTTCAAGTCTGACACCAAGTGAGAGATCAAGAGAGAGAGAGAGAGAGTGCTGTGGAGAAAACAAGAGAGAAGGAAGGAAAGAACTTATAAGGTAAGTTGATTTCTTCAGTGATTTGGGTTCTAACTTGTTTAATCCTTCTCCTAAGCTATTCCTCTATGTGATTCAAGGTGTTTGAAGCAAGAATTTTAGTGTTGTTGGAGCTAAGGTTTCGTCTAAAGAGGGAAAAGCCAGAAGGAAGCTAAGTTGACTTCCTAAACTTCAATCTTTGGTTATTCTAGCTGTTGTGGTTAGTTTAATTGGTGAATTTCTATTGGATTTGCTGTGATTGTAAAATTTGGGAAATGTTGAACCGTCGAAATTATGCTACTAAAATTAGGTCTAAATAGTGTTTATAACGTAATTAAATAGTTAATAAAGTGATTAGGAGTAGAAAGGAGCAAGTTTACAGAGTCAAAATTGGAAAACCTCATTTTTTCCCAAGGAATCTTGTGTTTTGTCCAGCTCTAGTTTAGGGGGTTAGAGTTAAATTTTTGATAATTTGATGATTCCATTACGTTCAGGAGGAAAAATTAGGTGGGATTACAGCTGAACACTTTTCCAGAAAAGCCCTAAAAAGAATAATGACCAAAACGCCCCTGAAACCCTAAATTAAGGGTTGTAGAGGGCATTTTTGTCTTTTGGGAATGAATTTGGTAATTTCGAGTCCAAAAATGGATTCCTTAGGTAAAAATATTTTAGAATAGCCTAGTTCAAAATTTTTGGGAAAAGTACGATCGGACTGGGTAAGTCAGGGCCGGCCGAGTCCCGGGGGCATTTTGGTAAATTTTCACAATAGACTCATATAACCACTAGGAACATGTTGGAAGTGTCTAAACTAGTAAATGAATGGGTGTTAACCTAATTCTTATACATTTGAAATTTTAGGACTTGATTGATAGCCAAGCTGCGACACGAACTTCAAGACATGCTTCATGAGGTGAAAAGGGTTAAGGTAGCTACTATTTCTCTCATATACTATGTAATTGTTTATATACTTTGTGTATGCTATTTACCGGAATATGTATGATGCATAGTGCCTACGTGTACAGTGAACATAGCACCTACAGGTATACTGAGCATGACCGAACATAGTGCCTACGGGTACACCTAACCGAATTATAATACCTACGAGTACATCAAATTATGCTCAGTCTGTGGTCTTGAGCCTAGCTGAGGTATGGAACAAGTAGGGGTTGCAACAGTGGTTGACTTTGAAAGTTTCCAATCGAACTGAATTATGTGTTATTACAATATTGCTATACGTGGTATCTGGCACATTTATTATTGCATTTTCTATAATCGATTGCCTGTTACTATTGAGATTCGTTTTAATCTCACCCTTTTTCATAAACAATAAATATTCCAGTGGGAACCAGCGGCTCCAAGGGTAAAGTGGTAGACACGGGTAACTGAGGTGTCGATCTTGAGATATGAGCTAGTTGGTTATATGTAATCTCTACTTTGGAATATTTTGGATACATTTTTAAATATTATCAAACCCTGCGGGGATGATTGCTATATGTAAATGAATACTTTTATTAGTATAATTATACTGTTTCTATATGCCTGTGGAACTATGCCCTTAACACTCTACGCATATCAAAATGTAAACGGGTGTTGACATTCCACATTTATAGCAATGACTTAGTAGCAATTGAATCATATAAACCGCTACAAATGTGGCACCAGCTTGATGTCATACCTAGTAGCGGTTGGATCATATAAATTATAATGGTGACTTAGTAGTGGTTGGATTATATAATCCTATAAGATTCTCAGTTATTCTCCTTTGAAGTCATAATTACAAAGATTGTTTATGTCATCTAAAACAATTGAGTACATAAGATGGCATGAAGTTGACAAGAATTGAGATATTAAGTTAAGACATCCATGAGATGCAGAAGTTTGAAAAGCATTCGACTCAGACTTTTCAGCTTTCACAGTTGACCATAGAAATGTTCGACCTGCCTTGGCGACCGACGATTTTAATCTATTTGGGAATATTAGCACAAGTTACAGTATTTGACCGGTAGTTTTAGTTCCATACAACTTGCCCTCTTGGATAAGTGTGAAACAGAGCTCCTTCATTTTGTCTATGATCATTCTGAGGAAAAAGTCACCGAATAATGATAAAGATGTATTCCTCTAACCGCTTGTTCAAGAATTGCTAGACTTATGGAATGTTGGCATCGAGACATATGATGTGTGCGAGAAGACACTATTCAACTTGAGTGCAACCTTGATGTGGACGATAAGTGACTTTCCTGGGCTAGAAACATTATCTAGGTGGAATGTGCATACTAGGTAGCCATGTCTAACTTGCAATTTTGACTCTGACTCAGTGCACCTTCCCCACAGTAGAAAGTGGAGCTTCATGGGTTATCAAAGGTTTCTCGATAGGAAGCACAAATTTAGATTGCAATAGAATCTTCAATGGGAAACTAAAAAAGAGGACCTCCTCAGACTTTATCTGGTGCAGATATCTTACAGCAGCTTTAGAAAAATGACAATGCAGTACAAGCAGGTATAAAGATCAACAGGACTTCTACTTCTACACTTCAGTAATAGTAAAAGATAAGCATCTTCTTCACTCTTCCCGTATTAAAAATTTAATTTTCTATGCCACAGTTTTGATGCCATACACATTGAAAAAAAATATGTGCGACAATGTGCTATACACAATGCTAAACAAACCCAACAAGTCAAAGGATTATCTTTAAGTGAGGAAAGATTTACTGGCCATTGGAGTTTTTGAAAAAGCATGGTCAAATGAGCATAACAAATTTCAATTGGCAAAATTCACCAAGACAAAATAGAACAAAGAAATCTTCCTCATAACTTTGAAGAAAATAAAAGTTCCTAATGGGTATTCAAGCAACATTTCATAATGTACTAATATGCAGGCTTAAAAGATTGCTGGGCTGAAGAGTCATGACTCTCATGTTTTTATGCAACAATTACTTCCGTTGGCAATAAAAAATGCACTACCTTCCGATGCATACAACTTGCCCCTAGGATGTGGCCTCATGTGGACATGACGCATGACTTCCCCTTAGAATGCCACGTGACATTTTGAAATTAAAAAATAAAAAATAAATTTTTGACAGAATCACCTATTAGCAACGGAGTGGATTCCATCAAACATTCCATCGGAAATCTATTTCAGTCTCAAATCTGTGGCAAATTCCGTTAAAAACTTTGAATTCCATGGAAAATTCTGTTGGAAATTCAATGTGTTTTTATAGTGTAATATTTTATATTTAGAACTAAAATAAACCTCTCAATTACTTCTCTGGTTCTATTTATAAATTATTTCCAACTTCTTTCACTTGGAACAAGAAAAACCTTAAACCTTGATAACTCTGTTTTTTTGGCAAAAAAAAAAAGATAACTCTGTTTTAAAATTTAATAATTTTTCAACTTTATCCATATTTAATATATGTTATATCCCATAAGAACAAAGTCTACATAATAATAAATGAAGAATAAAATGTTAGATATGATTAGTTCTAATGATGTCAAATATAGATGCCAAGTATTAAGAGCAAAAAGTTTGTATAATGTATTTATCTCCTACATTGACTAACTACAATATTTAATGTGATATATCTTATAGATTAGTCAAGCAAAGAAAGAAGATATCAAATTGGAATATGAAGATTGATTAAGAAGAAAATATTAAGAACATATTGAAGTTATCAAATGTGGGGAGAGGAAGTCAAAGAAAAGAAAGAAACTACCTAATTGGATTATGGAGAATGTCTAAAAGGAGGAGGAGGAGGAAATAGTAGTAAAAAAAACAAAGAGTTGTGAAAAATGATTGTGGAAATTAATCAAGAAGGAGAATAGATTGAATAAAGAAGAACTTGCAAGATCTAATGGGAATATCAAATATTCAAGCTCTTAGATGAGATACCGGAGGTCTCGATGGTCAAATGGAGGTTGAAATGGGCCAATTCGAAGCTAAAATGATATATATGAAAGTTATACCAACTTCACTTAAATGATCACTCGAGTGGAACCTCCAGAGATGATTACTCGAGTGATTTTCTTCATCACTAGCAACATCACTTGAGTGATATCATAGTGATGACCACTCTATTGTGCTTTATTTTCATTTAGTATGATAGAGGTTCAATACTTTGGACATATTTCTAAAACCACACATCCGATTGAGATGAATCTTATTTCATATGAAACTAGACTTCAAATATGACACAAAGACACCAATATCAAGCTCAACGGATTTCATACAAAAGAGATATAGATCTCAAAAGTTGACACTGAAATTTCTCATGTTATTCCTGAACAGGTTTGGTAATTTGGATGTATCTCACAAAATACACCTATGATTGAGGTAAAACTTGTTGCATATTAAAATAGACTCAATGGGTGATTCAAGACGCTAGGATCAAGCTCAAAATCATTTGGATGAAAGATATGTGGAGTTTGAAATTTGACACTCAAAATTTAAACACTATTCAAACAAGCAGCCACTCTTTGGATCATAACGTTCATTATACAATGAATTTGGAGCTGACTCTTTTTGCGCTGTAATGTAGACTTCAAATCCTTTATGATAATAGGTCATTTGCCCTATTTGGCTTCAAAATATCATTACTAGCACACCACTCAAGTGATATATCCTAGTGATGCTGCTCTAAAATGTTTTGAAGAAAACGTCACTCGAGTGACCACTTGAGTGATGACTTGAGATCACTCAAGTGATGTGTCAAAGAGCATCATTAGCACAACCATGTAGTAATCCATCTAGTGTTATAAGACCACTCGAGTAATGCTTTCCCAGAAAACAAAGCATTACTTTGAAACTTCTAAAAACCATTGGAATGATTGTGTAATTTGTTCTTCTTACTTCTAATCACTCTAACTGTTCTTTATATTAGTGCTTAAGTATTCTCCAGGTGATCAAACAATGATTAACACAGTAAGCCTCAATGAGAAGAAGAAAAGCTCAACGGTCATCAATCTTCATCAACTATAAATAGAAGACATTAAAAGCCTAAGAAGAGTGCAACTATGTCAAAATGCTAAATCATGAATCACCCACTTCAACCTAAATACTCTATATTGTTTTCTAGCTTCGATATCATTTACCTTAGAGAGAGAGAGATTATTTATATTGTACTTCAGTGTTCATCTTATTTACTTCTAAGACAAAAGATTAATTGTAATTCTTCATCATCAAGGTTGTATCCTTACGGTGTATAAGGTGTAACGCCCCAAATTTGAATTAAGGGTTAATGATAATTATTGAAGATAATTATCGAATTAAAGTGGAATAATTATGTGTTTTGTGGCAATTTTAATTAATATGCCATGATTAGTGGAAATTTAAAAAAAAAGGAAATTGTTGGGAAATTAGTTAGTGATTAATAGAGAAATTAATTACTAGCTAAGAGGAAAATGAGAAGTATGATTAAATGGCTAAAGGAAGGATTAGAATGGCTAATTAGTTGTTTATTTGATGAGAACCAATAGAAATTTGACAAGTGGCAAGTTGGGGATGTGAAAGGAGTTGAGAAAAGTCAAAGTTGGAATTAAAAATTATTTCCTTCCCTCTCTCCTCCTTGGTGTATGCTGATGGGAGTATGGGGGCAAGAGATCATCATTCTCATTCTCTTCCACACTCCATCTCTCTCTTCTCTCTCTCATTCTCTCTTTCCCTCTCTCTTCTCTTCTTCATTTCTGTCGGTCTTTGTTGCCAAAGAAAGAGAAAGAAGAAAAGCTTGTGAAAAGGTAAACAAATGGCCTCTAATGCTCAAACTCATTTCCTTAAAGTTGTTCTTTGAGTTAAGAGCTTCATTTTGATGTTTATAGTTTTGCCATTGGTGTTGGTTTGAGCTTCCAAAGGATTTTGGTCTTTGAGAAAGTTGATAAGGTAAGTGAGATCAATCTTTGTATCTATGTTTCATGCCATTGTATGAAGTTTAGAATTTTTGGTATTTTTAGCCTTAAATTCAAAAATGAGTAGCATTGAGTATTTGGTATGTTATTGGCATGAAAATAGTACCTTGTGGTGAGAGGTTGAAATGTTAAGTTTGGTAGTTTTGGGATTTTGGTGTTTAATGTTGATTCAAACCAAAGCATGATAATGGGATAGGATTTTGGTAATTCTGATGGTTCTATGTGATTCCTTGGGTGTTTTTGTGTGGGAGTAGCTTTGAGTAAGAGTTTGGGACCATTAAAATCATTTGGACAAAGGTTTGGATGGATGGTCAGTTTTGCTGCGTTTTCTGGTTCTGATAAGATCACTCGAGTGATTTGGGATTCACTCGAGTGTGTGATAAACATCACTCGGGTGAAGTTGAGTTTCACTCGAGTTCTGTGGGTATACTCGTTGTTCTCTTCAGTTTTTCTGTTGTGCTTTCTAAAAAATCTCAAGAGTGTATAGTCTCACTTGCGAGTATTGATGCATTACTCGAGTGCGATGACCTATGCTCGAGTGTTCCTCTTCAATGAAAACTCTTGTGCTCTCGGGTCCTCACTTTTTGGACTTCACTCTCTAGTGCTCGGGTGAGGCATTTGGCTATTACTCGAGTGAGGTCTTGTGTGCTCAAGTGTTGTAGTCTCTAAAAAGTCCTTGTGCTCTTAGGTGTTCACTCGTTATCCTTCACTCTCTAGTACCCGAGTGCAGACCGTACCGTCACCCGAGTAAGGCCTTTTTCACTCGAGTGTCCGTACAATCTCACTTGAGTTAGGTCATCTTCACTAGAAGTATCACAATAGAAAATATCATTTTGAGCTTTCAAAAATGGATCTTTAGGGATAGTCTTCCAACCCTTTAGAGCTATTGATTAAGTGATTCGTGGGTACTCAAAGAGCAATAATGATAACCAATTAAGTGTGAGAAGTCATTGAGAATTGGAATAGAGAATTGATACTTCGTCACTCATTATGAATTATAGGACACGACATTTGCCCTACTCGGGAGAAAACAGTGCCAGAGCGTGCATAGAAGGAACGAGGAGGTAGTGATTTCTCTCTCATATTGTGTATGATATCTGGTATGCAGGATTTATCATAGTGTTTGTGAAATGTGATTTTGTTCTTAGTGAAATGTGAAGGAAAATGTGCCATGGTCCATTACAGCATGAGCACTTCAGCGGGAGCCGTCGTAAGGGGTTGATGCTTATCACACCTACCCCGACGTTGAACTGCCATTGTAATAGACATGGATCTTTGAGAAACTGCTTTGTGAATCTAGCCAATATGGTTGTGTATTGTAAAATGCTTTATATGAATCCTAAATGTGGTGAAATATATTATTGTGAACTGTGTTGTGGTGCGATACAGCGTGAGCACTTTAGCGTGAGCAAACGTAAGGGTGACACGAGTTATATCTGCCTTTGCCGCTGTAACTACTATTGTAGTTGCTATGTGTGGGTTATGATTGCTTTCATGCCTTATGGTTATGCATATTATGAGTGATTTGACACTACAGGGATTCTTTAGAATCTCACTCTGCCAAAAACTAAATTTTTAGACAGGGCTGAAGGATCGAAAGGAAAGCGGGTGACGAAGAGCGGTTGAGCTCCGGATCGGGAATTTTATTTTGATTAATGGTTATCATGTATAAAATCATTTGGATATTTTGTGCTAAATAGTTGTGTATATTTGATGGATAGTATGGTTTTGTGTAATCCCCTAGTAAAGGGAAAGAGTTTATGGGCATTGTTGTTTTGTAAGACCCTTTTACTGATTAATGGAACTCGAGTGTGTCAGGAATTTGTGTTGTACTCTGATATTTGTAAATAGAATCAACCTGGATAGGCCAATTGTGTATTGGTAATGTGAATATGAGAGCTTTGTGAACAGGTTTTAGAAAAGTTTTTATAGACTCTGATTTTGGGAAGTTCAATTTTGTTTAAGTCTCAAATCATCTAAGATCTCTAATTTCACTTAATTACTTGATTATAAACTTAATCTCGGCCTATGGTGCGAAGGGGGTTACATAAGGGGGAGTAACTCGATGAGAGATTTGTAAAAGGCTTCGCAACTACCCGACTAAACTTATGGATCATGGAATTGTAGTGGCTTTTCTTGTACTCGAATTAAACAAGAAGATAGTGAATTAAAAATCTCAAGTGGAGCTTGGGGATTGGATGTAAGTTATCGAAGATTGGACCGAACTTGTATAAATCACAGTTTGCAAATTCTCTTCCTTTATCTATTATATTTCCAGCATACCTGGTTTGTTTAATTGATTGAGGTTTTATAACTGATTATCTTCATACTTATTATTTTCACTAAAATAAGCAAAGATTTTCAAGGTTCCTAAATTAATTATCTTACACCTAATTCACCCCCTCTTAGGCGTCAGCTGATTCTAACATAAAATAGTACTCCCCCTGTCACTATATATAAGTTTCAAATTTAAGAACAGATCTATCCCAAAATAAAAGCTTCATTTTAGGTTTACCAAAGTATTTATGGCATTTTTTCCAACTTTACCTCTTCACTTTATTTGTTGTATTTATTGTCTCTCTCATTTATCTTCTTTACAAAAAAGGATATAGTTCAAAAAATACATATTTAATTCTCTTTAACAAAATCTACTATTTTCTTAATAACCGTAAATCGATTATTTAAAGCTTATAATTAAGGATGGAGGGAGTACATTTGTGTTAGAAATTTAATAATGTATTTTATAAATGGGATGAAAAATCTTCTCTATCTCTATCTTATAAATAAGACTGAAGAACTATAATCATTGCTTTTCATGAGGCTTTTTATGAGCCATTAGATTTAATTTTCACTCAATTAAATGGCTAGCCATACACCTAATTATGGGTCTGAATTAGTTGGTGTCTTCTTTTCGTGAGGCTTTTTATGTCCACTAGCTTGAAAGGAGTGTAACATTGAGTCCTTCAATTCAATCAAAGTGTGGTGAGTGGCGAGTGGTGAGAAAATATTCTATTTGCGGAGGAAATAGATGTAGCTTAGACATTCAAAAGTAGATGCACAAATAGAAATAAAATAAATATTGCCATATTACTAGGTAGTTCAATAGTCAGCTTCAACTGATGTAGCATTTAATATAATCTGTAAAAGACGCATTTATTGAATACGGCAATGCTGTCCATATAATTAATGATTACAGAAAGACTAGGCAAAAAATAATTTAACAATACTTTCTTTATTTTCATAAGTGAATTAATATTTTCTTTATATATATACACACGCAATAAAAGAAAAACACTTAGAGGCTAAGTTTCTTATATTTATTTTCTTAAATTCTCCAATCATATATGATCATGTATTCTATTTTTAAATTATTATTATTTAACTATAAATACATATGGAAAGAAAATAGAACACATGACGATTTATGATTAGAGAATTTGATGTAATAAATATAAGGAACTTAATATAATTATGGTCTATATTAAAATAATATCATATTTGTACATTTAAATTATTGACAATATTCTATAATTTTGAGCTAGTATTTCTAGATCAAATTATAAAAAACAAATCTGAAATGTGAAATTTTGTACCTGATTTTATATTCCAATCAATAAAGTGAAAGATTAAAAAAATATAATACATACAAATGCAGAAATTTCATGCTAAATTTGACAATTTTAATTATGTGAAAACATTCTTAAGCAGTGTTCTAGTTTTTATTACATGAAGCAGCTCAGATGCAATTTTAGTCTTCGATCATTTATTGTGGACTATATAATAATTTTTTAAATGACTTTCTAACTTTTAACATGATATATTTTAAGAGAAAATTAAGATAAATTACATCTCGGTATTGAGGACTTTCATCCTATATATATTTGTAAGTAGTAATTTTGAACTTTAACTTCTGTACTATAATAATCATTACTTGCTGCGTTCCTGTGTATTTTCAATTTTACATTGCTTGTTATATTTAAAAAAACGTATGTTCTATAATATATAATCATCCCAAAATATGATTTTATTTGACGATAAAATTATTTATATAAATTTATAAGTTCATATATACTTATAATAAGGTATTATTAAATTGAAAAATTATTTATACATAAGTCAAAATTCCAAAAGTACGATGTTAATCAACTTAATAATATATAAATTAATTGTCAAAATTTCTACTATACGCATATATTTCCGGGGGCTATATGCCAGCAAAAAGGACACACACACACACACATTTAAGGTGCGAGAAAACTGTCGGCGTGGGAAAAAATATGATGCAACTTTGATGATTAAAAGAAGAAAGTTGGCGATAATGATGATGCCAATATAATTATTTATATGATTATTATTATAAATAGTCCATTCATCAAAAAAAAATTATTATAAATAGTCCCGTGCACTTTCTTCAGTTTCTTCCTCGTTCACAACATCCCGACTTTCGACCAACTCTTAAAAGTAACCGACCTATATCATCATGCCCTTGTTTGTACACGAACTCCTATTGCTACTTATATATATATATATATATATATATAGACACACACATACATATACACATTCTTGATTTATTGAGCTTATTTGTATGTTTAGATTAATTATAATATCGTGTGAATTTATTCTTTATTAGCCGCAAATTTGGTTGTGCTCACAAATTCACATGCTGAATTTATTATTTTAGCTTTTTTAATTTTCAAAATTGTGTGAACTAACTTTAAAACATACTAATGTTTTTTTTTTTTTTTGAACATGCATGCTAGCCTTTTGGATTTATTGATGTTCAGTAACTTATAGAAGTTTCTTTGTTGAGTATGATAAATCAAGAAGATTGATGGATTTAATTTTAATAATTTAATTATATACTTCAGTTAGCTATTTATTAATAAAAATAAATTTTAACAAGTTACTGTTCAAGTTTATGATCTAATTATGCTTATGTTTATATCACAAGTTTTTTAAAATTTGTTAGTTAGACAATCTTACATGTTATATGAATAATATTACATCTAGTTTTTAATAAAAGATCTCGTTTGCAGTAGGATTTTGTATTATAACTATATCTTATATTAATGATTAAATCTAATGTGTGTGTGTGTGTATATATTCACATTGACCCGCTGACATGAAATTAAGTGATATGCATATACATACTTGGAATTTGAGACAGCCCATATCCATATTAATGATAGTAATATACAATATAAAACTAATAAGAAGCCATCTACTTACATATAAAATACTTTATTTTAGTTTTTCATGTTTTATATAATATAAAAAAATAAAAATATTTATTTAATACATAAAATTTATAATAAATTATATTACTTTTAAAGTCATAAATAATATAGCCTATACTGCACAAACATATAAAATCATTCTACCAACAAGTGTTGATCGGTGAAATAGGCCTTTAAGCATGAGGTTTTCAATAAATTATACTATTTTTTAAAGTCAAATAATATAGCATATAGACTATAGCGCACAAACATATAAAATCATTCTACCAACAAGTGTTGATGGGTGCAATGGGCTTTAGCAACTTAAGCATGAGGTTTCTAATTTAAATCTATGTGAACGTGGAAAACATCTTTAAATGAATTCTTTTAAATTGGATCCAATAATATTTGAATTTGACCACTCATCCTTATAAAAGAAACATATATATATATATATATAACCAACAGAATAAAATAGTCTGAAGGGAAAAAGGAAAAGAAAAAGGAAAGGCAAGAGACATAATTATGCTGATATATGTTTGATTGTATTATTAGTTGGAAACAAAACGGATCACCAATAAACTAAAAATAGAATAGTTTTTTGTTTTGAAAGATTAGGGTAGTGATATCTGTCCCTTCCCTCCGAACTTTGATCCCCATAAGAATAACAAGTATCTTAACACAATTATACACACACGCCCCCCCCCCCCCCCCCACACACACACACACACACATATTCAAATTGATTTAGGGTCTAATATTATTCAGAATACCAGTCACAGAAGCAAATATGCGTGTATGCACATTCTTAAAGCAATTCAAATGAGAACATCGTATTAAAAACAAAATTATTATAATATATATATATATATATATATTTGAATCATAATAGAGAATATAGTTTTGCAATTAATTAAAAATGAGAAGTTGTTAGTGATTTGGTTTTGTCAACGTGCATGATGATGATTAATGAAAGCAGGGTTTGTGTAATCAAAAAGTGATTAATCAAGCTGTTTGGATTTCTAGAAAATTAGACAAGAAAACAAACATATGCACGAGCATTTCACTTTGTCGCACTCAATTGTTCCCTTTTTCACCCTTCCTCACTCTATTATTGCCACATATTAAGTTTTTTTTAATTGATTTTGTTAAATTATATTCACCCATCAGTACACACACAGTTTCACACACCATAGAATTAAAGAGGTGTCTCCATTAATTTACCTTTCCATTGAATGTATCTACCATTAGATTAATTTTCAATGGTTGATATTTACCATGATAGATTTTTATTATAATTATATTCTTTACATATTATTAAATCTCAACTAGTGAAAGTTGATCCAATGGCAGATACATTCAATGGAGAGTAAATTGAGAGGGAAATCAATGGAGACACATCGCTCCCTAAAAACCCAACTCCAAGTAGGTCAGTTTGATTAAGAGTTTTGAACAAGTCGGTTAGGTTAAATTTTAATTTACATCTTTGTCCTCCATTTGCTAAAGCTAATAAAGGGAAGTCGTTTTGAGTTAAAAAAAATAGTAAATTATCATATTTGTTCTTTAGTAACTTTATATATATATATATGCCGATTGCCCCTACACTACTACAAAAAGTATAATTTACGACACTAATTAACGTCTGTTTTCAAATAACAGTAGTAGAAAATCATGGATGGCATTTTCGTAATTAAGGCTAACGTTTCAACGACTGTTCTTGAGAAAACAGTCGTTGAAACTTAAAATTCAACGACTGTTAACAATTCTTAACAGTCGTTGAAAGCTGAGATTTCAATGACTGTTAATGAAAACAGTCGTTGAAAGCTTGCTTTCAACAACTGTTTTCATTAACAGTTGTTGAAACAGGCTGAAAATATCCTCCAGCACGCACTTCTGCTTCCCACTTTCCCTTTCCCGCCCCCTTTCTGACATTACAACGATGTGTCTCTCCCTTCTAGCTGACTCACATCCACTTAATTTATGTTTGGTCTCTTGCGTGTCCACTAAATTCTCCTTGGGTTTCTTAGATATCATTCTCCGGCCCCCTCTTCGCCCCGTCATCTGACTCTGTCGCATCCTGCCACTCTCACGCTTCCTGCTTCTCTGTCAGTTCACGCATGCCACTCCCTTTGCATTAAAGAAATCTCATGGGGAAGAAGTTCATAATTTGAAATTTGGTGGTGAAGTGGAAGAAGTATCTAGTCTTGAACACTTTAGGGCTGCAATTTCTTTACCAGGTAACAAATGTTTCTAGGAAATCTTCTCTTATCAGTGACTTTCTTTTGCTCAGTTAATTTATTTTGTGTATACAAGGATTGACTGTAGCCTTAACTCTGTTGGTGTATCTGTTGTCTATTTTGAAATTGAATCTGACTTGCAATGCAAACAATTATCGCCATTTGTGAATACACTGTGTAGTCGATATCCTTCTGCTAACTTTCTCAAGTTATTTACTGTAGCCTTAACTCTGTTGGTGTATCTGTTGTCCATTTTGAAATTGAATCTGACTTGCAATGCAAACAATTATCGCCATTTGTGAATACACTGTGTAGTCGATATCCTTCTACTAACTTTCTCAAGTTATTTACTGATCAATCTTCTCGTTTACTTCAGCGTACTTGTTTAAGAGGTGAAAGGTGAAGTGTTGTTGTTTTCTGATGCATGTAATTGTTTTGGGTTTGCTAAAGGTGGATATTCAAAAAAGCTCAGCTGACTCTGAGTTTGGCTCCGTAGGTGGCTCCACTCCCTTCTTTTTCTTGGTAATTCACGAATCCCCTCTAGCTTGTACATTCTTGGCCTGTTCTGTCCTGTCTTTATGGAGAAATTAAATTTGAATGCTTGCATATATTTCGTTCAGCAGTGGCATTAAGTATGTAGAAATTCCAAATTTGCAAAATCAACTTCACAGAGTTGAAATTTAGTTGTTTAGTCTGCAAACTCCATTGTGGGAGGCAAGATTTCACATGTAACACTAGAATCTAAAATAAGTAAGCCCTATAAGCCTCTTGCTGCCTTTGATTTCTTTGATTGGGGGTGGTTTTTGAGTGAGAAGAGTAACTGAAAGTGAAGCTAATTGGGGGGAAATTTAATCCATGTGACTTTATTAGCTAGATGGACTAACTTTAAAGAATTATATTTTAAATGATTAGGTAGAAAAAATTAGAGTTAGGATTAGTATCAACATCAATATATGGTAATAACTCACAATAAATTTTTAGTCAGATTTTTTTTTCACATGGAAATATTTTTACTCAGATGGCATGGTTATCAAATGGGGGATATTTTCTATTCAATGTTTCCTTCACTTCTAAAGTTGACCGATTTATTTTTATCATAAATGTAAGATAACAGTATATTTTGTTTCATAGATTTAGAACTTTTTCCTAAACTCTTCTGTTAATTCCTTAAATTAAAGGGTATTTTCATCAATGAGGGGGTTTTCAGTACAAATAATTCAATGAAATATTTTAAGGAAATTGATCATTGTTTCTTCCAATTAACTAACTTACCTAATTTTCTTAATATGTCCAAGTTAATTTTCTAATTTATAAATTTAGAATTGGATCAAATCCTAACTTTTAGGAGTGTTTATTAAGCTTATAGGCCTAATCCTGCTTAACATACTAGAAATTATAGTGATAGATAGATGAAAATTGAAGTTCATTTAGGCAAAATTAGTCATTACATGGTGATTGTTTAGTTTTGGGTCAATTATGAAAATTAATTTCCTCTGGTTTGCCATGTTGATATCATGTTACAAAATAATCATGAATAGGCATCCATTTTTGCAATTGTCTATAAAGTGTAGAGCTTACTAGGAATAGATGATGCTGTAATGTTGAAACAGAGAGGGTAAAAAACACCAGCTCTTATATATATATATATATAGTGTATTGTATTGTCATTGTTATTGTTAAATTTTGGGAGATAAAACATGATTAAAAGTTTTTTGTTTAATGCCTCCATATGCTAAACAATTATTCTAAGTGGTTAACCCTTAGTGCATGTTTGGGAAACCCCCACACCTTGGTTTTATACCTTGTGGGAAATGTTTCTGTCTGTGAGGCTTATAGTTCCAAGGCTTTTAAATCTATTTGGCTAGACCTAATAGATACTGATGTCAGAGTTCTATGCTTGTTAATTGGGTTGTTGTTTGAATTTTTGGATGTCTTACTTTTTAGCACAAAAGCTGCTGAAATTTTTAAAAAATGAGTAAGGCATCCCTTTTCTTGATCCATATTCATATATCATAATGACAATTGGTCTAAAATTGAGTATTATTGAAAATGGCATAGGTGGTAGTAAAATAGGTCACCGTTGGATGAATGCTTTGAGAACTAATAAAGAATATGAGAATGGGATGAAAGAGTTTATTAAATTTGTTAGAATGAATGCGCTTAGTAAAAATGGGAAGTATTTTTGCCAATGTGTGAAGTGTTTAAATGAGAGTCTACGAGATATTGATGACATAAGAGATCACTTATTTTGTGATGGAATAAATCTTTGGTACAAAAGGTGGATATGGCATGGTAAGGAAGTAACCGCTTGTGCGTCCCATGAGAAGGAAGTTTTGGAGGTTGGAGATGACGATAGAATGGAGAAAATGATTCATGATGTTGAGGTAGAATGTTTTGCACATTCCTGTGTAACCCACCAATTACGTACCCACTTTGAAGATTCAATATGTAATTGTCTAGGTTGGTGCTTTTCCAATAGCATTTGTGGTTGTAATTAAAGAGTAAAACGTAAAAAAAAAAAAAAAAGTTACAACGACTCTTTCAAAGAAACAGTGGTTGTATCTATGTCTCATAGATACAATGACTGTTTAAAAATAGTCGTCTTTTCTCAAATTTCCAACGACACTCACATAAACGTCCCCATGAAAACAATCGTTTAAAGGATATAAAAATGGTAGTTAAAAATCCCTTTTGTAGTAGTGCTAGTGGGTAATTTGAACCATGCTCTTATTGAGCCATGTTTTAGTAACTTTGTTTTACTGAATTTTGTGTGGTTTATACATGAATACTACACTTAATTGTATGTTAATATCTTTTATTCAAATATTACTCTTCTCATCTCTGTATATATGAATATATTTTTATATTTTAATTAAGTGGTATTATTTGAATCATAAGTTTTTTTGGCTCAAAATTATTTGAATCATAATTGGATAAACACTGATTTAATCACGATTGGACCACTTACTCAATAGCTGCTATTGGTTTAATGACGGATTAAATTTTTCTAAGGCATTAGAGATATCACTCACAAGTAACAGACTAATTTTTAAATGATATCTGGCCAAAAAAAATCTTTAAATGATACACTCCTCCTGATTAAATTTTGCTGCGTGCAGATCAAAATTGGGAATAAAAACCATAAAAATGATTTAACTTAAAAATAATACTACCAAATATAACAAAAATTCGATTGCTGGTGATTAAATTAAATTAAATTTTCCACTTCAACAGAGACAAACTCAAACAAAAGATATGATCGAATGATAAGATTCACATCTTTTTCAAAAAAAAAAAAAATCTTCCAATATATTGTCCCATAGAAACACACGTATGTTTGTTGAAAATAATAATGTCCGAATGTATATGTTATATAACAAATATTTATATCAAACAAAATCAAATCAAATAAATTATATAACACATTAAACAAACTTATAATAATTAATAAATTAGGCCTGTTATAAGCTCAATTGTATATTTTTCGGAAAGAAAGGAAAGAGGTTACCAGTAACTTGGAATCAACCTGGATTGTTCGACAAGGAATAACGAAAAAAAATAGCGAGTGACATAAAATTACTTTTTAAAATAGAGAAAACAAAAAAGTTAACGAGCCTACCACTACGGTGCTATATATTTATTGACATAATTAACTTTTAAATTTCTTTTTAATCAAATCCACTTTCTTTTGGTGCTTTTGATCATAGGTAATGATAACCCAAGAGATGCCACATAGAGCTTTCATCATTCTCAACACAGCGCTAAAGTCGTCTAAGAAGGACCAATGGTATTATATTAACTCACGCATATAGAAGAATACATTAATATAATTTAAACAGATACCGATGGAAGTTGGCGCAGATGAGTAGGCATCTGCGCCACACCAATCTGATTTTGGGTTCGATTCCAGGAAACGGAAGGTGTAAAGAATTTCCATTGGGAGCTCTCTCCCCTGGGGTGCCTCAAAGAGGTGAATTCCTGTCGGGCCTATCAGATTGGGGGCGCCAGGACTAGTCGGTTGTCGGGGGCCCATGTCGGTAAATCCGGCGTTGGCCTTCAGGTTAACGCCGGATACCTAGAAGGTGGGTGCACCGAAGGCCAAAAATAGTCCATTGCATAAACCATCAATAAAAAAATATAATTTAAACAGATCAAATGCGATTTTTATTTTTTTTTGGCTTGAGGGAATTGAAAAATGCTTGATATGATTGTGAAGAGAATAAAAAGAAATAAATGGAATCTGGAGGGAAAACAAGTGCATTGAATGTGAGGATATTATATGGAGTTATGGACTGATTTTCCATATCTTCAGTTCAAAGACTGTCTCTATATATTCATTATTAGTGTACATATAATCATCATCATCAGCATCGCTCGTAAAGTCCTCAAGATTCGTATCTCGATCTCTTGTCTTTTATATTGTTTTTTATCCAAATCAAGCAATATTGTGTTTGATGCAGAAGAAATATCAGTGTAACCTCCTAATTGCTAAAAAAAAAGGAAACAAGTTTCATTTTCAATTATCCCCCCACGGGCTAATCTTTTTTTTTTTTATGGTTTATGCAATGGACCATTTTTTGCCTTCGGTGCACCCACCTTCCAGGTATCCGGCGTTAACTGAAGGCCAACGCTAGATTTACCGACATGAGCCCCCGACAACCGACTAGTCCTGGTGTCCCCAATCTGATAGGCTCGACAAGAATTCACCTCTTTGAGGCGCTCCAAGGGAGAGAGCTCCCAATAGAAATTCTTTACACCTTCCATTTCCTAGGATCGAACCCAGGAACGAATTGGTGTGGCGCAGATGCCTACCTCATGAGCTAATCTGCGTTAAGTTTTTTAAACTAAAGTGTATGTTTGGTTATCTAATTTTACATTTATTAGCTCTAAGTATATAAAATGTTTTTTCAGTCCCTTAATTTTAACACTATTAATTTTATTAACAAAAAATATTGACTAAATATATTAAAATAGTGATACAATTAAATGCTAACAAGAAATGTTTAAATTTTATTCCTTTGATTTAATATAATATTTTTATATTTTAAAATTAAAATATAATGCTATTTGTATTTAGTTTTAAAATATAAAAAAATTATTTTAAAAGATTAAAATTTAAACATGCTTTGTTAGCATTTTATTGCAGGGCCATCAATTAAAATATGGCATTTTTCATTAATATGATTAACGCCTTAACGGTGTTAAAATCAAGGAATTGAAAATATAATTTATAAACTTTAGGGATTAGACTAAAACTTAATGTAAATTTAGAGAACCATAAATATATACTTTAGCTAATTTTTTAAGTTTTGATTTGAACTTTCTATTTTATGAGTTGGCAATAAAAGTTGAAGTTTCTTATGTCTTAATTAAAAATAGGAGTAGTAAACAACATTATCAAAATGATCAAATTGTGAGTTCTTTTATTTATAACTCACATATGTAAATTTCAACACAAAAGTTAACACTTTGTCAACAACTATATGGGGAAAAAAGCATAAAACGACACCCCAAATCCACAAATTTCAATTTAGAATTCCAAAAGGACCTAATCATTTTGAATTCCTGAGGATTAACTGGAGAGTAAACTATGTAGCGATAATATTTAAATGCTCTTAATTTAAAAAAAGAAATGATTATATTATTTTAACAAATAACAACTTCAATCTATCTATCTATCTATTATATTATTAGAAAACTTGTAGAAACTACTTCACCAACGGTGTTAAGTTGAAACATTTGATTAAGCCACCACTTTATTAACAGTGTTAATTTTATGAACAGATTTTATTGCTCAAATGTTGAAATATTTGTCTAAACAGCTAAGTTGAGGTGAAAAAACACATTGGGAGAAGTATCGTTAAGAAAGAAAGGAAGATGAAACATTTATAATTAGTTCGCATAGTTAGAAATGTTTACTCATCTATTACTATTGAATTCCAAAAGTTTCTTGGTAAAGGGATGAGAAGACTACCTCTTTATATAAATCTCAGGTATGTCTTGACATTTCGTTTCAATTACATGCTTTTTTTTTTTTTGGAGAATTACATTTAGGTCCCATGGAAAAGAAAAAATGAAAAAATGGTCCCTGTAGATTGCAAAATGAAAAAATGATCCCATTAACAACTCCATGAGCCTGTATTGACAACTCATTAACAACTCCAAGAGCCTATATTGACAACTCCATGAGACTATTTTTTCATTTTGCAATCTATAGAGATCATTTCTTCATTTATCTTCTTCCTTTGGACATGAATGTAATTCTCCCTTTTTTTTTTTTCCTCACGAGGTCTCAAGTTTTCTTCATTAGAAATTGTAAGAATGATGATGATATGTTAGTTTGTGACTGTGGCTGCTATAGTGGCAAGTACTACTAATAGTTGTAGTGATTATGACAGTAAGGGTTGGAACCTTGTGACTACTGTAATTAAGGTATTGCCGAATTTAAACGAAAGGTACTTTATCCCAAACTTTTTGGAACACAGGACTGGATCTCTAATATTATGGGGGAGGTGGGTTTAAGAAATCACACTTATATTATGTGGTATTTGTTAATCCCCACATTTTGGTGTTTTAAAAATTGTTTGGGAAAAAAGTCACTTAAATGTTAATTATAAAATAGAAAACGTGATTATCAAGTAAGAAGTTGAAAAGCCACTTAAAAGTTACCTATATAATTGTATTGAATGGTTGTTAATGTTAACATAACAATGGAAGGAGTTGAAATGTTATAAATAATATTTTTAAAATTTAATAATTTAATTAATGATTTTGGAGTTGGAATGCCATATTCTTCCTAATGTAGGATACGTATTAATCATAAGTTTACATGAACAAGTGTTTTAACAAAATTAAACCCACTAACAAATTCATATCCTACATGAAAAAAAAAACCACTAACAAATGTTTGATTTTAAATTCATATCCTACAATACACACTTATCCGTGCATTGCATCGGAGAATTCTCTAGTTTGTTAAATGACACTAGCAACTAAGATATAACAACTAATTTTATTAAATTTTTGCTGAATATCTATAACAACAACAACTAAAATAGTGGCGATAAGGGCAGTTAAGCTATTATATATATGAAAACTTAATTTCAAAGTAGTTTTTAACAATTTCATGGGAATCATGTCATTATAAATAACCATTCTAAAAATTTGTTTGAATTAGCGCTAGTAGAAATATTTTTTTTTAATATGACTTTTGTAAATTTAAAATAAAATAAAAAATAAATTATAAATATAATTTATGTTTGAATTAGCAGTAATAAAAATCTACCTATACTATAAAAAACAGATATTAATAATGACTTTTTCTTAAAAATAAATTTTAACCGAAAAACACATTTAAAAATATAACAACTCAAATACTTTATTTCACTCCCACTGTACTCCCTTCTACCATACTTTTTCAGCCCACACCGTCTTCCCATACATACCTAAGATACTCCCTCCGATCCTAATTATATGATATATTTACCTAATTTTGAAGAAATTAAGGATAATAGTTAAATTAGTTAATTTTATTTATTTTCCAAAAATGCCCTTATTTAATAGGGGTGATTTAGGAATACTACATGAGTCTACCATGAGGTAATCCAGCCATTATCTAAAGCAATGGGGGTATTTTGGGAATAAATTGATAAAAATTAAAATTTTATCCTATAATTAGGACCAAGATGAACTTTCAAATATTATCCTATAATTAAAACCGGAGGGAGTATGTCTGAAATAAACTCTGACGGTCGTTATATATTTTTTCCCCTATATTATTTTACGTCTAAAAGCGCATTTAAGAACCACGTGTACACGTGTAGTTTGGAGTAAAATGTACGTTTTACAAGTACGACGCATGGCATAATAGTCCAAACAGAGAGAGAAAAAGAATCACCGTTTCTAAGCGTGGACGTGGATGTTAATTAGAGTCATTTTACCCAATAAATATAAGAGACTAATTAAACACAGTTTATAAATGCTAACTACAATCTTTTTTTCCCCCGAATGTCAACTTTTGCATTTAAGAATTCCCCTAACTTGAGGGATCAACTTGGCTTAAGAGATTATTTGAATTTAGATCCACAGTAAATTATTACTGTCTTTGATTCCAAATATAAGACAGTTAATTTTTTTAAAAAAAATTAAGAAAATAAAATAAGTTACTTAATCGTATCATATTACTTTATAAGTCAAATAAATTAGTTTGAAGAAAAAAAGATAAATATAAATACTTTAAAGTAATATAATTAATTTCATTAATCTCTTCAAAAAATCAATTAGAGCTTATATTTAAAATTGGGGGTAATATTGTTGTTGTTGCTGCTGCTGTTATTTTTGGAATTGGCTACCTTCCTTTTCTTTAAAAGAAAACGATGATCATTTTTATCATCGGGACCGTCGGATTAAGATCTCAACGGTTTAAATTTAATATATTATTAAAATATTATTTTTATAATTATATTATAAAAATAACGGATGAGAGCCGGGTCCGTTATTTTTTGCCCGTGATGCTCAATAGGTTTTATGATATAGTGAGTAATTGAAAAATTTGTACATATAGTTAATACTAGTTTCATTATTTTATAATACTATCTCTCAATTATGACAATAAAGAATTCAATAATTAAGACTCACTCTGCATGATGAATTTTTTTGTGGCAAAATCAATTTATAATGAATTTTTTATTTAGAAATTATTTATTTTGTATGATTAATTAAGTTATTTTCTCAACACTAAAAAAATTAAATTAAAAGTTGTAGTAGTACATAGTAAAAATTAACAAACTTAGATTAAAAACTAAATACTTGGTAAAAAAGGCAGGTATAAATTAAAATATCTGTCGGTTATTATATATATATGACAATTTTTTTTTTTTTAAAAAAAAGGTAGCTCCACAACTCATCAACATCAGCACGCACCACGATTTAAAAGTTAGAAAGTCAAATCAAAAATTCATATCAGATATCCACAAGTGGTCCTCTCCATTGTTCCCACATGGGATCATGGAACGTTCACTCGTTTAATTTCCTCCATTATCACATCAAATTACAGTTCCATATATAAATATATACAGATATACATACACGTACATAATAATATATAGGGAAATTTATATACATGCATGAAGCAATGCTGGTTAAGTCAAGTGGTAGATACTGAATTTGCCTTAATTAACATTGAGAATTCGAATCTCATTAAAATATTATGTTAAAGAAAAAAATAGGGTTAATATAACTTTCGGTCCCTGAAGTTTGATCCAATTTTGGTTTTGGTCCCTCAAGTTTGAAATCGATGGTTTTGATCCTTGAAGTTTTACCCGATTTTGGTTTTGGTCCCTTAAGTTTGAAATTGATGGTTTTGGTCCCTGAAGTTTCACCTAATTTTGTTTTTGGTCCCTCAAGTTTAAAAAGGACTTTGGCAACCCGTTTTTGAAACTCGACCCGACCCAAAAAAAACCAAGTCCTTTTCAAACTTGAGGGACCAAAAACAAAATCGGGTGAAACTTCAGGGACCAAAACTACCGATTTCAAACTTGAGGGATCAAAACCAAAATCGGGTGAAACTTCAGGGACCAAAACCATCGATTTCAAACTTAAGGGACCAAAACCAAAATTGGATCAAACTTCAGGGACCAAAAGTTATATTAACCCAAAAAAATAATATGATCACCTAATAGTATTTTTAACATTATACTATAATGCCTCTACTCCTGGATATAAGAGTTTATTAGAGGTTGAATTTGATCTGAAATATAATATTTGAATCCATTTTATCTCCTGTATTTATCATATTTTTCAAATTAACTTGCATATTTTATAAACTAATATACATACGTATATAATCTAATTAATGCTACACATCAATATTTTAAGGATACCATGTTACATTTATTTAAATTTAACTAATTTATTTCATTTTTTAAATATACTCAAATTAATTAAATAACTTTTACATCAAGAATAAGGTGAGCTAGCTCAAGAATCTCTTGAGAGAAGCAGACAAGCTTCCTATACGTGTATTAACATGTTACAATAATAGCTTAAGTTTCCAAAGACATAACTTGTCTTCACATACCATATTCCAAGTTCTAACTTAGGAACTTGGAAACAAGGGGGAAAAAACAGAGTTCACTCAGAGAATAAAAACAGAGCAGATTCCTCTCTTATTCCCTTGTCTCTTGACCACAACAACACAGGTCTTCATATGACTATATATAAATTCAACTCTGAAAGTTGATATATAGAGATCAAACTAATTAACAACAGTAAGTATGCTAGATTATATTGTGAAGAATCACACACTAAGTAACAGTATACAGATATATATATATAACATACTTACTAATTATCAATTTTATATTTTATACAAGAACTCATCAAGCAAAAGGAAATACATTAATTAATTGGCAAAAAAAAAAAAAAAGGAGATATATTAATTAAGCTCAGATCAGAGAGACCTGCGACGACTAAACTGCTGGTAATTGGTTCTTGATCTCCTTGAGCTGGGAAGGTAGATTATGGATTCAGAAATTGCAGAAGCATTTTTGCACGATGAATGAAGATTCACGAACCCGAAACGATCACTGATACTTCTAGAAACTTTGTTGTTGTTGTTGTTGTTAGATCCTCTTCCACGATGATGATTATTGTTCCAGAAACCAGCATCTTCTTCTTGTTCTTCTTCATCGCCCTTGGAGCATTCAACCATGGCTGCGAAAAAAGGATCTCTCTCTAGAGAGTTCTTCTTCTTCTTCCTGTAATTGTAAGAAGAAGTTGTGTTGTTATTATTAGTAGTTGGAGGAGGCAATGGGAGGAATTTCATGGAAGATTCCTGATGAATATTATTAAGCTTCTTCTTGAAACTTGTTTGTTTCTTGGGGATTCCCGGAAGATGTTCCCAAGAAAATGGGACGCCGCCACCGCCGCCGGAGAATCTGAGAGGAGAATAAGGTCTCGGGTCGGCGTCGTTGTCATCGGCACCCCCGCCGCCGGCAAAGTAGTGTACTGATTCAAGGGAGCAAGATGAGTTGTATGGCGAGAAGGAGGAGGACGAGGAGGAGAACGACGGAGTCCGGCGACACGACCGAGGAGGCGGCAACGGCAGCGGCAGCGGTTGTTTTCTGGCGGAGTCGAGATGTTTTGGGAGAGGCTTGGGATGATGGTGATGAGTCGTGAGAGTTGCTGAAGAATCCATGGAAGAAGAAAGGGGAAAGACAGAAGAAGGTTTGAGTTTTTATTTTTATTCTCTTCGGTGCTTGTTTGGTCAATTTATATATGCACAAACATGACTCGACAAATTCCATGTTACGCTTTCTCTTCAATAAATTCCATGGAACGTATGAGAGCAAATTACATGTTATTTCCCGAATTAATATCTAGTTACAAAATTGACACAGAAATTTTAAAACATTAATACCCATAATTTTTTTTAATTACAACCTTATGGTTTATATTTATACTATTATCATATTAAATTCAACCGTCATCAACCGTATTAACTGCATGAGTTTTAAGGGCAAATATATAACTTTATTTTTTTTATCTAGTTAACAATTGTATTTTTTTTAAAGTGTCGTCATATCATTTCATATTTTTTTAACAAATAGTAGTTCAAGTGTAAAAAAGAGAAAATATATGCCTATTAGAAAGACAGGAGTTTTACTTTATTTGATTTGGACCTCTTTACTTAATGTACCAAAAACGTTGATATGTTTACCCGTTTGGATTAATAACACGAGTTTCTTTTTCCAACATGCATTATTTATGATTTATGAGGTGTGTAATATTCTGAATTTTGAGATTGGAGGCTTAAAATTAAGTCTAAATTAAACAAACTGCTAAGCTCTGGTTTAGCGGGTGTCTCGAACTTATTCTCTAATTTTTTTTTTTATATCTTTGGGGTATTAAATGGAATAAAATGGTGAATTAAAGAGTATGAGAAATTCAGTGAATTAAAGAGAATGAGAAATTGTATACAAAAATGGAATTAACTCTTGTGTTTTCTAGAAAACCCAATATTGAGGCCCAAAGTAGAGGAATACAAGAAAATAATATTTGGCCAATACTAATGTTAATTTTGGTCATAGGATATTAGAAATTAAAGGTAAACAATGTTTTTGGTGAAATCGCCTATAAGACAGTGAGCTTATCATGTGATTTTGTATGATTAAATGATGAGAAATAATTATGAGTTTTTATAGAATGAAAGTAGGCATCATAAACTTTAATTTGATAGGTCATATAATTCAATTAGAGCTATATACAAAAAGTTATGAATGTTTGAAGTTAGTCCAGAAAAACTGGAAAGCTTCTGTAACAATATTAAACAAAATTAATTTTGGGAATTTTGTGCTTCAAATTGGTAAAATTTTATATTTTTCCTTGAATCTAGACTCAATAAGAGTTCTATAGCCTTTAGAATCACTCCAATTATATGTTTCTAGAATTAGTTATGATTTTTCAAAATTTGAACAGAAACCTACCAAAATTTTGTAAAAATCCAAAATTGGAAAAATTAATTAATTAAATTGGGATATATTATTAAAATCATTATCCTCCTTCTTCAACCCATACCTGACGTGAAACAGCCCTACACATAGGGGGAGAAAGAGCAGATTTGTAGAGAGATAAAGGGAAGGAAAAACTTGTAAAGGTAAGTGATTTCTTCGGTAAATTGGTTCCTAACGCGTATAACTACGACTCTAAGCTACCCCTATTTGTTCTTTAAGGTTTTGAAGATCAAAATATGTTGTTGAGCACTTAGGGTTTCAGCCACATTGAGGAAAAGCTAGTGGGAGTTTGAAGTAACTTCCAAACTTTTGTATATTGACTATTTTGGTTGTTGTGGATAATTTAATCGGTGAAATTTTGCCAGATTGTCTTTGTGTGTAAAAATGGAAAATGGGCTATGGGGCCTGTTATGCTGCCCAAATTGGTACTAAATGGTAGTTGTAACCTAATGGAATAGTCAATAAAGTGGTTAGGAATATAAGGAATACGTTTACAGAGTTGAAATCGCAAAACCTCGATTTTCCCCAGAAAACCTGTATATTTCGGCCAGGGTTATAAATAGGACTTAGAGTTGAATTTTCAATTATTTGATAATTCCATTGAGTTTAGGAGAGAAAATTAGGTGGGGTTACAGTTGGTTACTTTTTCGGAAAAACCCAAAACAACATAATTACGAAAATACCCTTGAAACCCTTAAAGTGGGGCTTCTAAGGGTAATTTTATAATTTGACATTGAATTTGATAATTTTGTGTTAGGTAATGGATTCCTTGGGCAAAAGTATATCAGAATAGCCATTGTCAAAATTTCAGGAAAAATACAGTCAGACCGGGTACGGTGGGGCCGGGCAGGGTCCCGGGGGCATTTTAATAATTTTTTAATATAGAGTCATATAATCCCCATAAACATTATGGAAGTGTCTAAATGGTACATTTGGAATTGGAGGATCGAATATGAAGCCCGAGCTGTTGGCATGCTTTATGAGGCACACGTTTCGAGGCAGAAAAGGGTTAAGGTAGGGAACTTATCTCTTCTGCATATATTTGATATTTGTGTTGGTGTATTGATGCATGTTATTGCTTTGCTTGATTATGTGAAATGTCAACACCTGTTTCCAGTTTGCTATGCGTAGGGCAATAATAAACAAGTTCCATAAGCAAATAGAAAAGTACAGTTATACTAATAATAAGTATTTGTTTATAGACAGTCATTAACAGAGAAAAATTCACTAATAATTACAAATATGTATAGAATATCCCAAAATATTCCAAGTACAGGCTAAATGTAACCACTGGTTGTGTCTCGAGAAACGTGCCTGTCAGTTTTCTGTAACTATGTCCTTGCCTTTAGAACCGCTGGCACCCGCTGAGACATTTTGGGTTAGAAAAAGGGGTGAGATTCTAAGGAATCTCAGTATAAACATATTATTATTCCAATACCATGCGATAAGTAAATATGATATGCATCAATTAATAAACAATATAACATATCATCATGTCTACATGAGTAGGGCTCCAGCCCCATTACTCGTACACTAGTTGGATTCTCATCCAATATCTCAAGTATAAATGCACTTCCGACATTAACTGCCCTCTCTAGGCATACCGTGTTAATTAATATAAGCACAAATCATGGCAACCACACATTCATATAGACTAAGGCATAAAGTATGAAGGATAATGTCCCTACCTCAAGTCACTTTTACCCTATTTGGTGTGCCTTTAAAACGTGCCAACTTCAGAGTCCTAACTTGGTTCTAAAATATAAAATGTATAGGAATTAGTTTATAACCTCTCCATGTGTCATTTTAGACACTTCCATAGTGTTTATTGTGGTTATATTATCCTATAGTAAAAATTTACCAAAATGCCCCCAGGACCATGACCCGCCCCGCCATACCTGATCTGACTGTACTTTTCCTGAAATTTTAACATGGGATATTCTGACATATTTTCATCTAAAGAATCCATTTTCAGACTCGGAATTACCAAATTCATTGTCAAATTACAAAAATACCCTTGGCAGCCCCTATTTTAGGGTTTCAGGGGAGTTTTCTAAGTATGTTATTTCGGCATTTTCTGAAAAAGTGACCAACTGTAACCCCATCTAATTTTCGCTCGTGAATGCAATAGAACCATCAAATCATTGAAAATCCAACTCCTACCCCTAGATCTAGCCCTAACTGAAATTATGGGATCTTCGAGGAAAAATCGGGGTTTTGCGATTTCGATTCGGTAAACGCATTCCTTTCTACTCCTAACCACTTTATTAACCATCTAATTGAGTTATAACTACCATTTGAAATAAAATTGGGCAGCATAACCCTTATGCACATACATTTCAAAATTTAAAACCAATGGCAATTCGGCGAAATTTCACCAATTAAATTGTCCACATCAACCAGAATAATTAATATATAAAGGTTTGGAAGTTACCTCAAGCTCCCACTAACTTTTCCTTAATATGGCTGAAACCCTAACCCTTCAACCACAAATTTTTGAGCCTCCAAACCTTAAAGAACAAATAGGAGTAGCTTAAGGTCGGAGTTATACGCGTTAGGAGCTAAATCGTCGTAGAAATCAGCTTACCTTACGAGATTTCTTCCCTTTCTCTCTCTAAACTCTCTCAAATTTCTCTCTCTTATTTCAGATCTGTTTGGCATAAAATGGGCTGAAGGAAAAAGGAGGTAATGATATATTATAATATATCATATATTATTTCATTTATTTAACCCATTTCCAAAAATTCCAAAATCAATTTTTTGTACATAAACTCTATGTACATGTAACCAAGCTCATTAAGTCTAACCAATATTTTCTTCCTCTTGCAACATGTAGGAGGCATCTAGGGGTCCCTCCCTATGGTCTCAATTGACTTCACAACTTGTACAAGTTACATATACACGTAAAGTTTTAATTTTGGTCAAAATTGTACTTTTTGCTCAAATTTTTCATAAATTCATATTAAATTGACCAAAATATTCTAAATATATTTTTTCCTTTTACTTTCCTTAATTAATTGAAATTAACTTCAATTAATAGGAAAATAATTAATTTTGTGATAAATTGGCAAAATTATGATTTTGCCATTACCTATTTATTCCAATTTCTTTTCTTATTTTTCTTTGGCAATTTTCCATCTATTTTTGGTTCAAATATTTTCTCTAATATTCCTTCATGTTTGGACCTTAATATTGTGCTTTTTAAATTACCCAAATTAATTCCATAATTATTTTGCCCATTTTCTCATGAAAATGAACATTTATAAAATTCATATATTCACCATTTTATTGAATTTCCCAAATAATTACAATATTTTTTGTGAATATAAATTTTGGGGTATGACATGAAACATTTATGAATAATTGAAGCTCTGTTTCTATTTATGCTATGGCCATAAGTATGTTGTTTGAAATATTAAGCACGCAGATATGTCATTGTATGAGTATGAGTTTATGTAATGCAAACAAGTCATATATTAAGTACTTATCTTGCATGTATATTGGTATCTGTTTTCTACTAAGATTCTCTTGAATCTCACTCTCCCCTACCAACAATTTAAACTGGTAGAAGTCGAAGAAAGTGGCTCTAAGGGTAAAGAAGTAAGTTTCGGCCACATACTCTCCCGGTTCAGACCAGGAAGAGGAGTTGGTTACCTACAGACTTTGAACTATTTTAAAGGTCTGTAATCTTATGTATAACCCTGTTGACAATTTTTGTATTATAATCAAGCACATTGCATCAATAATATTAGTATATTTCTGCTATTCCTGTTGTGCCCACCGACCCATGCATTAATAGTCCACTGCAAGTTAATATAAGATAAGGGTATGACAAGGTAAGTTTGTGAGAGGAATTTTGTATCTACTTACATAAACTTGCTTTTCGAACGCTAACTCAAACAAGCATGAGTGGGAAATTTTGCTGGACAAAAAATAAGTGGGAAAATTAAAGAAGGGAGAGGAACAGAATGGGAAAACGAAAAGACACAAGAGGTTGGAGATAATTAATCAAAGAGCTGTAACAATTAAGTAAAAAGTGTAGAATAATTATTTAATGACCTTATACTTATAGCTAAGTGACATAAAAACTCTTCTATAAAAATGAAGTTGTGGATTTAATCTTGTTTATAACATCATATATATTGTTAGTATTCGCTTCTTTAATTTTTTTAAAAAAAGAGTATAAACATGTTTGGGTTAGCATTCGAGAATCACGTTCATGTAAGTCATGATAAAACTCTTTTTAAATACTTATTTTGTATACTGTAAATCACGATAGAAAAATAATTTCTACCACTAATCCAAACAAACATGATAAAGTAAGAGGAGAGGAGGATTGGGAAGGAAGTTATAATCACATAGACAGGGATATAGGCTACTATAGAGTTGTCTTTGTGTGTCTTTTGATGCATTTATTGTGCATTTAACCTCTTACTCAAATCCATACCCATCAGGCCATCACCCCCTTCAATTACCCATTTCAATTGGTTCTTTTTCATTTTTTTAATTATTATTCTTCTTAAAAATAAGGGAAAATTGTTAGTAAATACCAAATAAGGAAGTTAATTGCTATTTGCCACCAAGAAGCATATGGTATTGAACTGTCATTAATATTGAACATAGAAAGACAAATATGCCCTTAGTTTGACAAGACGATTTTAGGCGGCAGTAAGGAGGAAATGCACGGCATCTCAAGTGTCCCAGCAACCCTAAAGAGTGAATCCCTTTTTCATCTTCCATTTTCAGCATTCTTCAGCAGTTTAGTGTCGTCTCCTCATCCGTCTCGTTAGGTCGTCTCCTCACTCGACTGTCTCCTTGGCTCGTGTCCTCCGGTAGCGTCGTCTTTGGATGCACCTCCAACGGCTGCCGCCTAGTCCTCAAGCGACTCGTCGCTTGCTCCTCTAACCTTATTGCCTCCTTCATTCAAGTAAGGTTACTACTTTTTCTGGTGACATCTTTTATCTGTCTTCAATCCAATATGAGGCCTTTGGTTACATCATTAATCGGTCTTGAATCTAATGTAGCTATATTTTCCATTAGAATCTAGCAGTAAGTTCAAGATCAATCATTGCAAACTGTAGATACAAGGAACAAGATAGTTATAATTGGTGAAATTATAAGTTTTAGAAACTTTGAAAATTCTTGAGTTCCACTGGATGGATTGTCTATTTGGGATTTCCTGCAAAATTTTGGCACTTCTTCTGTGATTTCTACCCATTCATTATTGTCTTCATTGTTTCTTTGAGTTTGTAAGAGTGCTAAACTCTTGACTTGTTTGGAGCTTACTAATGCATAGCATACTTCTCCAACTTGGTACTTGAACTTGCTTTCTCACATCTATCTAGTGCACTAAGCTTGTTATCTGTGACTTGTAAATCTGATTTGGGTTGCATTCATGTTTTTTGCTACATATATAACTCTCAGATGTTGCTACTAGTCTTGCTAAACTTTAATTTTCTGGAGTAGTCTCAATGATGATTAGGGATGTAATCACTTTGTTTTTGCTTATCTGAGAGGAATTCTTCAGAATATATTAGAGACAGAGAAGAACAGGGGACGAGGAGGGGGAAGGGGAATTCCTTTGCTAAGTGGTTGTCATAATTAATGGCTACCTCTTGTTTTGCATTCCTCCATGTTCCAGGTATGTTAATAGTCTGTGTTGTGAATAATTTTTATCCATCTAGTGTAAAAAGATTATTGCAAGTGGTCTGTTGCATCAAGAATTGAAGATTTTCAAGAAATAACATGTATATTTGTATAAAAAATTATAAATGTTATTGTTAAGATGTTCAGAGTCCACTAATTTGACTCTTAAGGGGAGATGGAAGTTATTTAAATTGAATGTCACATTAAGAGAGAGCAAATGAAAGATAGAAAGAAAAAGAGATAAAGTTATTAGGAAATGTATGGAACTTGAGCATGAACTTTTGGTACTTTAGCATGAACTTAGTAGTAAAGAATAATGAGTTGCAGCCAATCGCTTGTTCTGAGATTCTTTTGTTTAACTTATAGGACCCAAACTGTCTGGTTATTACCATGTCATGTTGTAGAACTTTGAGTTGAGACAACTAAAGAAAAGAACTTCCATTTGTCCAGTAAAGATCCCAGTTATATAAAACGTCTAGGAGATTCAGGTGCTCATGGTGATGCAGAGGTATGTAATGTTGTCGCATGAAACCCTTATTGGCTATTCAAGGTTGTTTCACTTGCAAATTTGATTTGAGCCTCTACCTTGAATATTGTAGATGCCTAATTTGATTATTGCGCTATTTCTTATGCTGTTTTGTTAAAAATCACTAACTTTGCCTAATTGTGAATTTCTTAAGTTTGCTCCCTATTTGATAGGATGTGAGTTTAGTCTCCCCCTGATGTCAATTTAGCTTGTACATGTTCAGAAAATTTTATGTTCAGGAAGACATGGATCAAAAGAGGTTGGATGTGGTGTGGTGGCTAGTTACCTATATGAAGAAAAAACAACGAGAAGTGATAATGCGTAGCTTTGAAGTTTGGAGATCGAAAAAGAAGAAGAAGACAAAGTAGTTTTTTTCATTTATGCTGTAACTACAAAGTAGGGACTTTTGTATTTCATTTTGCAATAAAGGAAACTATCTCTATATATATGACTTTGTAAAATAAGGAGTTGCTGTGCAATTTACACGTTATACATTAGATCATCCAAATGTTGGTACAGTCTTCCATACGTGCAAAACATGTTCCTTGTGTGCCACTCATCTTCACTGTCTGCCTGTTGGCCATCCCATGATATGTGCAATGTATCTTCCATGACATGCAAATGATCTTCCGTTGTATGCAATGTATCTTCTATGACATGCAAATGATCTTCCGTTGTATGCAATTGATCTTCCATGATATGCAATAGATCTTCCGTTTTGTGCAATGAATCTTTTCCTTATGTTCCCAATGATATGCGATATGTGCAATTTCATCTTCCATGACATGCCAATGATCTTCCGTTTTGTGCAATTGCTCTTCCATAATGTGCAATTGATCTTTCGTGCTGTGTAATTGATCTTCCGTTTTGTACAATGAATCTTTTCCATATGTGCCCAATGGTCATCCATGATATGAGCAAAGGATGATCCATTTTGTGCCAATGATCTTCCGTTTTGTGCAATTGCTCTTCCATGATGTGCAATCGATCTTCCGTTTCGTGCAATGGATCTTTTCCACATGTGCCCAATGGTTATCCACGATATATGCAAAGAATGATCCATTATGTGCCAATGATCTTCCGTTTTGTGCAATTTCTCTTCCATGATGTGCAATGGATATTTTCCATACGTGCCCAATAGTTATCCATGATATGTGCAAAGGATGATCCATTTTGTGCCAATGATCTTTTGTTGTGAGCAATGGATCTTCCACAAATGCAATGTGTCTTCCATGTGACCACTCCCTTCTGTGGAAAGGATCTAGTTCTTCTGCCAACGATCTTCCATCATGTATCTTTCATTATGTGCAAAGCATGTTCCATAATGTGCAAACGATCTTCCATAGTGTGGAAAACCTCTTCCGTTTGTGCAGAGGCTCTTCCCTTGTGTTCATAAATTATTGTTCCATGCGTACAACTGATCTTCCTTGATATGCAAACAATCCGTCGTTTGCACTATATATTTTACATTGCATACAACAGAAGATCATTGGTACAAAATGGATCATTCTTTGCACATATCATGGATGACCATTAGGCACGTATGGAAAAGATCCATTGCACAAAATGGAAGATCAATTGCATATAATGGCTATCACATGTGAATCTCCATTGCAGCATTATTACTTCCAATAACAATACCTAATACGCAATAGACGATACACGATACACAATACACAATACACAATATACAAATCCCCATCAACTAAAAACAAAAACTTTACAATAATGGCCAAACTCATAATATCTAAAGAACCCACAATTATATTTACTATTTCCTTACTCACACACACAACAATGCACAATATTAAGTTCCACAACCAATATACAAATCATCACCTCAATCAAAAACTGAAATATGAAGAAGGGCTTCAGAGTGATTGGCAGACTCCACAGTGATCGACGGCCAAAACAAAAGACTCAAATCACCGCACTCCGCCAAACATGATAGCTGAACAAGCCACTGTGATTAAACTAATCGTTTGCTTCTACCTATAGTATCAGCTTTCCAAACTAAACTAAGGGCTTTTTTGTCTTTCCATGTTCAATATTAATGACAGTTTAGTACCCTATAATTCTTGGTGGCAAATAGCAATTAACTTCCCTATTTCGTATTTACTAGTGATTTTCCTAAAAAAACATAACACCAAAATATGTTCTTTTATTTATTCCTAATCCTTTTCTGTTTCTAATTTAGATTGGGAGGAAATTTTATTATTGCTTCGAGTTTTTCTTATATTTCTGTTAAAGTTGTGTTCTTATCTTCTTCTTTTTTCCTTAGTTTATTTAACAATCCTATTTAGTGTGCTATGTAAGACTCTTATTTCCTTAATATCATTTTGTATTCTGTCCAAAAAAAAAAAGTCATTTATAATCAGAATGTGCCTAATAAACTTAAAAGAAAATTTTATCAAACTCTTATAATATCAACAGTGCTATATAATAATGAATATCAAGTTTTTAAAAAATAATAAGAGCCTAAATTTGATGTATGAAAATGAAAATTTTGAGATGAATGTGTATAAAATTTGTAATATACATATAGGAGAAATAATTGGCATGGCGTCTATTGAAGATATATAAATTAAAAAGGCATATAATTATGAAATGGGTTTCAGATTTGTACAAAAAATGTTGAGGTAGAAGAAATGAAAATGTTGAGACGTAGGTATATAATATTTGTGATGAACATACAAGAGAAAGAATTGGCGCGGTGCTTATTAAAGATAAAAGGTACAAAAACATTTGAAGTAGTTCAAGCGTACACATACAAAAAAAAAAAAAAAAAGCTGTTTGAGGTGTTAATATTAGACAATATAGAGTCATCCAAAAAAAAAAAAAAGGGGGAGTTGAAAACTAAAGAGAATAATCAAGTGATTGAAGGAGAAGTTTTAATTTGTAAATTGAATGCAATTCGCATTGTCCAACCAGCTAGGGGAATAATGTCCTTTCTTTTTTTAAATTATTATTTATTTTGTTTGATACTGTGCTATTTCATGCTTATTGAGTTGGGATAGCTCCCGCATCTTAGTTTAATTTCTTTAAAAGTCAATTCACATAGTTAACTTAATACTTTATTTAAGGACTGTATTAAGTTTCTTATCAGTGATAAGTTATCACACCCTATTATTGTTTATTTCTAAAGATAACATCTTTCTTTTCTTTTCTTTTTTTTCTTTTTTTTTTTTTTTTGCCTTCATAAAGATAATATCTTGTATATGTGAGTTGGGAGCGCAAAACAAAATTCCTAGTTTCATTAGCATTTGATTATCAATGCCATAAATGATAGGATCAACTTGGTATATAATCGTGCTACAATATTTCTTTTAATTGCAATTAATTGGTTTGGCCAAAAAATTGCAATTTGTTCTAATTCAATTAATTAATGAATTGATAATGAATTGGAGGGGAAAAAGAAGGAAAATAACATTTTAAGTATGTGATTGTGCAAAACTATGTCAGCAACTTGAAATGTGAAGGTTTTCTAGAAAGTGTAAAAGGAAAATGCTCCGTGAAATTGAACTCTGAGAAAGACTCTTCAGTCTTCAACCACAAAAAAAGGAAGAAATTACTGGTTTTCTTTGAATTCTAACCCTTATTTATATTTTTTATTTTGTATTTTTTTTTCAATTGCGTGCAAAACGAAATACATAGTGCTTAAATTATTATTTTACTTAATAGCAAGATTATTATTATTTTTATATTTTATATGCCAAACAAAGGTATAGAAAGATGAAATTAAAGAATAGTTTTTTGGTTTGGAAAGGAGAGATGAATTGGATTAAAGAACGAAAATAAATTCACTTGTTAACGATCATGCCTGTATCAAGTTCTTTGTATCCATTACATCAAGTTCTCTAATACGTGTCTTTTTTTTTATATTGGTTTATTGTTAAATGATAATAATTCAAAAATAAGACATATAGTCACATGTAATTGAAAAACTTAACAAAATATGTATAAAGAACTTGACTTAAGTATTTTTCAATTTACTTTATTTGAGATTGCCATCAACATATCATTTTTATGTTAAGTTCATTAAAATTAACCTAGCGAATTTACTTGAAAATACCAAAGCAATTAAAATATTTAATGCACTATCCCACATAATGTCAATATCCTTCAACCACGCTTGAGCACTAGACTTATTACGGTGGTATTTGAATTTTAATCCTTCAACCACACTTGAGCGCTAGACTTATTAAGGTGGTAATTGAAGATTAAATCAATTTCTAAATTTTTCCTAATGGTTCAAAAAATTACTATAATATAATTGTTTGATAATTTATGTAGATTTTTGAGAATATATAGACACAAAAAAGGAAATATACTTTCTCTTTTTCTAAAGTCACTTCTAATATTTTCACCAAAATTAAGAAAAGATTTATTCAATTGTCATAAAGTTAACAAAATTTTCAACTTTGCCTTTATTAAACTCATCTTTTGTAAAGTCTAAGTTGTTTCCTTACCTGAACCAAAGAGTTATGTTAAGAAACATAAACCGACGTTGAATAATGATAATATGAAAAAGATACTTCTTGCGAAATTAAATATAGGATCTAGATAACTAATTTACAAAAATTAAGGAAATTAGTTATTAGTAAAAAAATGTGTTGATTTTCTTAAAATATCCCTTACGTCATTTATATTTGAAAACTACCCACATTGGTTAGAAATCCTTTTTAACATGTACAATCAATAGAGATAATTTTAAAAAAAAACAAAATTATAAGCATAAGAGATAAAGTGAATTAAAAAGCCTAATATTTGGGATTTAAAAATAAATCCATCAACTAACTTTTACGTTTAAGATAGGAAAGAGTAATGGACATGATTAGATAAAACCAAATTCAAGTTTATATTATAATGCCAATAAATTTAAACTTATAAAGTGCATCCTAAAATAAATTCATGGTCCCTAACCCCCTAATGTAGTCACATGAGGCTTATTTATTAACATTTTCCAATTTTATTTCTATTGTAAATTAATAAAAGAGAACTTAATTTTAACTCAGCGTTTTTATATTACTCTTCCAATGGCGTGCTTTTCACTTTTTCTTTCTACTAAGAAGGGACAATGTTAAATAAAAAAAATCAAATGTGTTACGTCGTACATCATAAATTCACTTTTAGAAGCATTTAAAAAAGTGTTTTTTTGTATAAGTTGAGACAATATTTTATATCACATACTTACTTCATACAATGTAAAATCATGATTAAAAAAAGGTTAAAATATATATTTAATCCTTTATGTTCACACTAAGGTTCAATTTAGTCCCTTAAAATTATAAAATATACTTTTAGTCCCTTAATCCTAATACCGTTAATCTCATTTAACGGAAAATGTTGGTTGTGCAATTAAATAAATCAGGCTTAAATTTTAAGAATATAAAAAGAAATTCTTGTATATGTTAATTGACTAATTAAAAAAAAATAATATTTTAATAACTAAAATTATTGTCTCATCTTCTTTCCACCGCCTCACTCTCTTCCATTATATTAATTAGAGACATGAATGCTGTTAAAAAAGATTCCAAGAAAATTAAAAAAGATGATTAGAGACAAGAATGCTGTTAAAAAATGAAAGGAACATTAGAGTGGAGAAGTCATTAATGGAGAAAAATGAGGAGTGTGTATAGATGGGATTTGGGAAGAAGATGGGGGCGATAGATGCAATTATTAAATTATTTGGTCAGTTGGAATATATAAGAATTCATTTTTATATTTTTAAAATTTAAGCATATTTTATTTAACTATACAGTTAGCATTTTCTCTTAGATGAAATTAACGGTGTTAGGGTTAAGGGACTAAAAGTACACTTTATAAACTTAAGGGACTAAACTGAATCTTGAAACAAACATAAAGGACTAAACGTATACTTTAGCCTTAAAAAAAGGGAGAATTGCTAAAAAAGACCTCATGGACAACTTATTTGTTAAATGGGACCTGGGAAGATATCTTACACATGGAGGGAAGATATCTGCATACGGTGGGAAGATTTTTGCACACGTAGGGAAGATTTCTGCACACATAATGGGGAATAATTTTGCACACAGGGAAGATCATCTACACACCAGGGAAGAGATTCTTCACACGTGGAAGATAATCTACATGCGAATGTCCCATTTGGCAAATAAGTTGCCAATGAGGGATTTTTTCACAATTTTCCCTTAAAAAAATTAATCCAAACAATATTAATTCCGACAAGGTTTTTAAAAGTGACTTATAATATTATAATTAGAGGGAGTGTGTGTGTAGTTTCATTAATTAAATTCATCAAATTGAGGGGCAAAAATGAGTAGAGTACAAAAGGTGTGATCAATATATAGTTGGTATAGAGGCGGAAAGCCCTTCTAAATCTCTTTAGTTCTCAAGTTTGAGTTTCAAAGGGGATATTTGTATTGGGAGATCAGAGGCAACCATAAACCTCGAACCAATACCAGATAATAATATAAAAAGAAAAAAGAAAGAGTACAAAAGGTGCATATGATATGATCCAACAAATAAGTGATTATAGCATTAAATGGATGAAAGTGATTTATCCTTTAATTTATGATGAACTCTATCAACGAATGAAAAACCAAAACAACGATGGGGATTGAACTGCCATTCATGGCAGTCTCAAAAAAATTAAAAGATAAAGTATATATTCAATCCTTTATATATGTATGAGCTTTCATTTTAGTCTCTTAATGTTAACATCATTAACGGAAAAATGCTTACTCGGCTAATTCAATGCTAACTCAGCAATTAAATGCTAACATATTAATTTTTTTATTTAAAATATGTAAATTGAAAATCATTTTTAATTAAACCCTAACCCATCTCATTGATAGCCAAGAAATGGTGCTCTGTCAAAGAAAGAACTTGACCATCGTCACTTGAATCTCATGCCCCGTTGAACAACTCCAAGTGTCCCTCTTTCTTGATTCTCACCTTCATCCCAATCGTAGATGTCCAAACTTTTGTCCTATCTCATATAATTGATCGATTAAATCCACATGAATCTATAATGAAGAAAATTTCTTCAAGCAAATCAAACAAGCAACAGCAACCAATGGAGTGAACAAAGATTCATGGGACCAATCACAAAGTTGAACACATATATGATTGGTTAGTGAATTTGGTAGGCCATCGAACAAGCTCGAGTCACTAGAAGATGAGTGATAGCCGTCGATCTGGTCTAAGGGGTTTGATAGTGGTTAATCTGGGTTGAGGGGTTTGATATTGGAGGTGAAGGAAGGTGGGAGACGACAGAGATTGAGGACAAAGGAATGAGAGTGGAGAAAGAGAATGATAAGGAGGAAATTGAGAATGGAGGAGGGCTGGAGAGAGAGGACGGCGAGGAGGAGTAGTACTAGGGGACCTCTATTAACTTTGTTCTTTGATCCCCTGCAAGGAGTTGAGAGAATTTTTTTTTTGTCAAGTGAAAAAAGCCATTACATTAGAAATTAAAATTTAAAGCTGCTTTGTCAGCATTTTATGCCTCGTCAACATTTTCCATTAGTGAAAAGTAACGGTATTAACATTAAAGGACCACAAGTATACTTTACAAACTTAAAGGACTAATGTCACGCCCTCATCTTATTTTCACCTATTTCAGAGTATTTACGGAAAACGATATGCAGTTCGGTGGGCAACACAAGAATATCATAAATATACTGATATTATGTGCATGATTACGAAAATTCCCCATAAGGGTTTGTACTTGATAATTACAATTAATATAGCCTCACATTGCTAAGTGGGTGTCTAAACCCATCCCAGGGAAAACAAAGACATCTTCCAGTCTTTGTTCCACCACGACATTCCCCTCATACGGTTCTCTTCGCTACTCTTAGCATAGCTTATGTCTTCACCTATCTAATTTTTGGTAGGGGAGGGTGAGATTCGAGAGAATCTCAGTAGAAAAATAATACCAATATACATGTAAGATAAGTGTATAATGCATAACATGCTTGCATTACATAACTCATGCTCACACAATGACATATCTGCATGCTCAATGTTTCAAACAACATACGAATGGCCATAGCATAAATAGAAATAGAGCTTCAATTATTCATATATGTTTTACATAATCAAGCAAAGCAATAACATGCATCAATACACCAGCACAAATATCAGATATATGTAAGAGAGGTAAGTTCCCTACCTTATCCCCCTTCCTTGACCCTTGAATAATGTGCCTTGATTTGCGTGTCAATCCCTCAGGCTCTTTACTCGGTCCTAAAATGTCAAATGTACAGTTTAGACACTTCCATAGTATTTCTGGGGGTTATATGAGTCTATATTGAAAAATGACCAAAATACCCCCGGGAACCTGACCTGGCCTCGCCTTACCCGGTTCGACCGTACTTTTACTGAAATTTTGACTAGGGCTATCCCAACATATTTTCGCCTAAGGGATCCATTTTTGGGCTCAAAATTGCCAAATTTGGTGTGAAATTATGAAAATACCCTTGACAGCCATGATTTAAGGTTTTAGGGGTGTTTTTGTAATTATGCTTTTCCGGCTTTTTCCGAAAAAGTGATCAACTATAACCCCATCTATTTTTGCCTACTGAGTCCAATAGAACCATCTATTTCATGAAAATTCAGTTCCTTCCCACTGATCTGGTCTTGGCCAAAACATTGGTCAAGAAAAAGGTAGAATTGCTCTTTTGTGTTTTAGCTTCCAAAGCTTGTACTTTTCCACTTCTGATCCCTTATTAAGTTATTTAAACACATTCTAACCATGATTCAAAGGAATTTAGGTAGTATAACCCCTTAGGATTAGGACTTCCCAAATTTACAAATTTGACAAAAATCACCAAAACCAACCACAAACCTCAACAATAACACCATGCTAGAATAAATCTAAGGTTTGTGAGGTTACCTCTTAAGATCTTGAATCTTCTCTCTCTCTAGGCATCTCCTCGCTCTCTCCTTGAGCTCAAAATGTGTCTTCAAAATCATAGATTCCATGAAAAAAGAAAGTTTTAGAGAAGGTTTCTAAGTAAAATCACAAGAAGAATGCTTAAGGAATCAATTCCTTACCTTTATCTTCTTCTTCTTCTTCTTCTCTCTAGAACTCAAGAGCTCTTCAAGCTCTCTCTTACTCTTCTTTCTTTAGCTTAGGACAAAAATGTGAAGGGAAGAGGAAGGAAGTGCTTCATAAACTTTCTCCCTTCATCTTACACCCTTTGATTTCATTAAGGGACCATAATGTGACACTTGTCACAATCCCCCCTTACTTCAAGTTTATGTCATAATGCCTCCATTTAGCTTCCCATTAGGCTTGAACTAATTTTTCCTCCCCTTGGTTGACCTCACAAAACCGTCCCCCTCTCATGCTCACTAACCAAGTTATTTTCCTCCAACTAAATTCAAACTTGCACTCAACTATGGACTCAAGTAGTGAATTGAGTTTACTCTATCTAATTCCCATCATGCATTCAACCATGCCTTCATGTAGTGTACACTTAACCTTGCATTCAAGTGTTGTCCAACCTTACACTTAAGCAAATTCCACCCTTACACTCAAGATAAATCCTTACCATCATCAATCATGATTGCTATGTTCATGTAGCATTATTTTAATGCAATTGGACATGTGCTCATCTTTATAAATCATAATCTACTCCCCTCTTCATATGATAATGACACTTGGCATCTTTAATTCCACAATTTACACAATTGCTAACACATTTTATTTTCAATTTTCAGAATAATGCCAATTCTGGAAGATTTTTTCCCCTAACTTTGAAAAATCATAACTAAATTTGTAGACATCGTTTTGGAGTGATTTTAAAGGTTATAGAACCCTTATTGAGTCTAGTTTCAAGGAAAAATATGAATTTTAGCTAGTTGGAAGCATATCATTCAACGATTTCATTTCTTTGACCGCTGCTCCAGAGACTTTTCCAGATTTTCTGGGCTCATTTCAAAAATTCATAACTCTTAATCCACTAGTTAAAATGGCTTATAATACCTATCAAATTAAAGCCTTAGATGTTTACTTTCACCATGGGTATCATCATGGGATAATAATAAGACGAAAATATTTAAATGCATTGCTATTATATCAATATATAATTTAAAATTAATAAAAAAAAGTTGTAATGAAAAATATTATTTATGTGGCAAAATTTATACAATATATAAAAAAACGTGTGTGTATTTGTATTGAGAGGTCATTTTTTGTCTCCACCAAAATATCTTCATATTATTCAAAATAACACATAATTAAGCATATAAATTAGTATAAAAAACGAAGGCAAAAAAATTGTATGAAAAAACACATAAGCATGCAAAATATGACCATCCACAAGGCCACAACATAATAATACAAACCACACAACATTTTTTTTTGTCAACAAAAACCGCACAACATCACCACAACACACACACACACACACACACACACAAAAACGAACTGAAGACATGAAAAAAGAACTAGTCCATAGTTAAATATGAGCAGCATCATCCCAGACCTGCCTCATTGGTACTCTAGAGAGGTCGTCACCGTTACGGACTATTCAAATTTATTTTCAAAGGTTTAGATCAAAGTTTGTTTGCTTTAATTTTTCTTAAAAAGTAATTATTTTAATGCGTTCATATTTAAAATAAAGATAATATCTTAACTATTAATTTTTTTTAAAAAAAAATGATTTCTATGAGACTCTCAGATCTCATTATCACTTAATGAATTTATCACACACAATTACAATGTATATATAGGGAAAGCTATAGAAACTAAATACATGAAAGTTAGACAAAATTAGAGAATAGGTGAGTGATAGATGGAGGTGTGTGTGAGTGTCAACCATTGTTTGCTATTCGGTGCTGACATTTAACACTCTCCCTCAAGCTGGAGAGTATATGTCAATCATACCCAGCTTGCACAAAAACTTTTCAAACTTAGCTCTGCTTAGTGGTTTTGTCAGCAAGTCTGCAATTTGGTTTTCAGATCTGATGTAGGACAAATTCATGATGCCTGCTTTAATTTTCTCTTTAACAAAGTGTCTGTCTATCTCAACATGTTTTGTTCTGTCATGATAGATTGGATTCTTGACAATTTCAATGCTGGCTTTATTGTCACTCCAAATTTGCATTGGCCCCTCGTATGGAATTCCCAACTCCTTTAGCAATATGATGACCCAAAGTCCTTCACATACTCTATGATTAACAGCTTTCAATTCGGCTTCCGCACTACTTGGTGACACCACAATTTGTTTCTTGCTTCTTCATGTAACAAGATTTCCCCACACATATGTGCAATATCCTGAGACTGATCTTCTAGTCTCTCTTTCCCTTGCATGGTCTGCATCAGTGTATATTTCGATATCTTTGGTAGTGCATTTCTTAAAGAAGATCCCTCTTCCAGGATTAAGCTTTAAATAGCTTAGGATTCGGTATACAGCTACCATGTGTTCTTCTTGTGGCTGGTGCTTGAATTGACTTGATATTCTAATTGCATAGCTAATGTCTGGACACATGTGGGTCAAGTATAGGAGTTTCCCTACCAGTCTTCTGTATTGTTCTGTGTTGATTGGGACACCATTTGGTTTGATTTCTAAATGACAACCTTCTTCCATTGGTGTTCCTTCTGGTTGTGCCCCTAGCATTCCAATTTCATGCAACAAATCTAAGGTATACTTTTGCTGGGATACATTAATACCCTTTTTAGTTCTTACCACTTCCATGCCTAGGAGATACCTCATTTGTCCAAGATCTTTCACTTGGAACTCAGTTGACAAGTCATGTTTTAAATGAGCAATGGATTCTTCATTGTTTCCTGTAATGACCATGTCATCTACATAGACGATCAAGATGGTGCCGTTAACATGTTTGATGAACAATGTGTCATATGCTTGTCCCTGAGTATACCCGAGTCTTTTCATTATCTTGGTGAATCTACCAAACCATGCCCGAGGAGATTGCTTAAGTCCATACAATGACTTGTTGAGTTTACACACAGAGTTGTTAGGAGCTAAAATTCCATCTGGAATCTCCATGTAAACTTCTTCTTCCAAGTGTCCATTTAGAAAGGCATTCTTCATGTCTAGTTGGTGTAATGACCAATCTAAGTTGGCTGCAAATGATAATAGCACCTGGATGGTATTAAGCTTGGCTACTGGAGCAAATATCTCCTGATAATCAATTCCATATGTCTGGGTGTATCCTTTTGCAACAAGTCTTGCCTTGTATTTGTTGATACTACCATTAGAATTGTATTTTGGGTTGAAGATCCACCTGCATCCTACTGGTTTCTTTCCTTTGGGAAGAATTGTAATCTCCCACATTTTATTTTCCTTGAGTGCCCTCAACTCCTCTTTTACAGCTTGTTTCTAATTTGGATCAGCTATAGCTTGTTGAAACGTGTTTGGGATTTTAATCTGTGCACTGTTTACAACAAAGCTTTACATTTTTTCAGATAGGTAACTATATGAGACAAAACATTGAATTAGATGCTGAGTACATGATCTTACCCCTTTTCTCAATATAATAGGCCAACCCAGTTCTTCAGGATTTAATCCCGAATTGGAGTCATGGTTATTCCTTTGAATGAGAGAGATAGTTCTACCAGTATTTGGTTCATCTCGAATTTGTAGTCTGAACTCTTCATCTTGTCGCAGTTCAAAATCCATCCCTGAATTGATCTCAACATTTGTTTCCAGTTCAATAGGTGTTGGTTCAGGTTGAGGTGGAAGATATTTTGATTCATGATCAAGTTGGGTATGACTAGGTTGACTTGTGGAAGGTAATGAGTCAATGATGGGTATAAGGTTAGGTTGTGGTAGTGATGGTTCAGGTTTGTTCAGGATTAGCCATTCAATTTCAGTAGACTCCCCCTGAATGGGTAATTTGGGGTAATATGCTTTGTCTTCTGAGAAGACTGTATCCCGGGAGACAATAAGTTTCTTGGAAGTAGGACAATAGCATTTGTACCCTTTTTGAGTCGGGGAGTAGCCAAGAAATAGGCATTTGTTAGCTCGAGCAGCAAATTTGTTGCCATCATTTTTGTGAACAAAGACGATACTACCAAACACCTTAAGAGGCAATGAAGTGATTATTGAGCAATTTGGAAAGTGTTCTAGGAGTTTTTGGATAAGGGTGTCGAATTTGAGAACTTTAGATAGCATGCAGTTAATTAGATAAGCTGCAGTGAGTAGGGCCTCACCCCAAAAAATTGGAGGAACATTTCGTTCTATTAGCAAAGTTCGGGTTACTTCCAACAAGTGACGGTTTTTTTGCTCAGCTACTCCATTTTGTTTAGGTGTGTACGGGCAGGAAGTTTGGTGATGAATTCCTTGTTGATCAAGAAATTCACTAAAGATGTTGCTCATGTACTCCTTGGCATTATCACTTTGAAGTACCTTAATGGAAACATAAAATTGGGTGCGCACAAAGGTTTAGAAGTTTTGAAATACCCTGGCTACTTCAGATTTGTCTTTCATTAAATAAACTCATGTGGTTCTAGTGTGATTATCTATGAACATGACAAACCATCTAGCATTGGTAAGGGTTTTGATTCGTGCAGGACCCCAAATGTCACTATGGATTAGTGTAAATGGGGAGGAAGGTTTGTATTATTGTTTAGGATAAGAAGATCTATTTTGTTTTGCAATTCGGCAAGTTTCACAATGAAAAGGAATAGATTTTTTATTGAATAAATCTGGAAACAAATGCTTCATATAATCAAAATTAGGGTGACCTAAGGACAGTGCCACAAGTATACAGTATTATTATGAGAATTGGAGCTAACCAGTGCCTGTCTCGCCTTCCTTGCATCGTCTGATTTCAAGTGTGATCTTTCAAGATAGAACAATCCATCCCATTCTCTAGAAGTTCCAATCGTCCTCCTCGAATTTAAATCCTGAAAAACACAAACATCATTATCGAAAATGATTCGGCACAGTCTATCTTTAGTTAATTTACTCATAGATATAAGATTGACAGTGAGTGCAGGCACAAATAGTACATTATGAATTTTTAAGGAATTAGAGAGTATGATTGTGCCAATTCCTTCAACTGTAGTGTACAGGCCGTTCGCAACTTTGACTCGAAGATTCTCATGAATCAATTTAAGAGTTGCAAACAATGTTCGATTACCAGTCATGTGATCAGTTGCTCCTGAGTCAATAATCCAAGCATTTTCACTAGCTCGTACAGTATTTAAAGCTATAATAGAGTTACTTGATTAGACAAGGTTGATACCAGGCATGGAGTTAAACTTATTCTGTTTATCTAGCATCTTTTGAAACATCTACAGTTCTTCTTTACTCAGGGAATCTTTATTTTTAGTCTCTGGCTCAGTTGCAGTAATATGGCTTGCTTTGTTAATTGTTGGCTTTCTATGAAGTTTCCAGCATTCTTCTTTGATGTGACCCTTCTTCTTACAATAATTACACCATTTATTTCGTCGTTCATCTTGTGGTCGTTTTGCTGCCAGGGCTGATCTTTCAATTAAGCTTGAATCTGATCTTTCAATTGAGCTTGAGCTACCTTGATTCAAGAGTTTTTTGCTTTCTTCAAATTGCACATGATTGACTACTTCAAACAAACGTGGCATGGGTATACTCGTTCTTCTTTTACAATCTTCTTATGTAACTGAGCATCTTTGACAGTATCCCATGGAAGTGAATCAAAGAAATCTTGTTGCCACAGTTTATGTAAGGTATTATAGTAATTAGTAACTGTCAAGTTACCTTGTCTCAGATCTTGAAGTTGTCACTTCAGGTGAATTAAAGCAGCAGTGTTATCAAGGGAAGAGTAAGTTTGCTTTGCTTCATCCCAGATTTCTTTTGCAATGGTTGCTAGGAGATAACCTTCACTGATTTCATCAGTCATGAAGTTGCACAACCAAGTCATAACTTGATTGTTTTCGGCAAACCATGTATCAAAATTAGGGTCATTAGGAGGAGGTTGAGGAGTGGCTCCATTGATATATTTCTCCATTCGCTTACCACGAATATATGTTAGCACGGTTTGAGACCACTGGAGATAGTTTCTTCCATTGAACCTGTGGTTAATGGCCATAATCTGACTATTTGGAAGTCCTGGTGTTGTTATTGTGCTATTAGTAGTAGAGGAATGAGAGGAGGAAGATGACTCTTGAGATTCAAGATTTGTACTGGACATGAGCGCCATTGGTGTGGCTCCAGTTATGGTTGGATTTCTAGGAAGAGAGCCAAAAAGAGGAGCAAATTTGGAAGAATCCATGTGTTTTCTAGAAGAAATGGTGGCTAGAAATAATACAACCTGGTTTCTGGGAGAAAAAAATAGTGGTCGGAAGCACCGTGTACGGCGGCGCGTGGGGTCATGCGTGGTGTACGGACGGTGGGGCGTGAAGTTCACGCACCAGTGCACTGGTGGTGCATGAATGACACGTGCTGCTTAGATCGACTCCACGCTTCTGGGTTCTGCCGGTCGGCGGTCTGCAATCATTCCTGGCCTAGTAGTGTATGCCCACTCGCCGGTGTGGGTGAGATCTCAGATCACCGTCGATCCCCCTGTTTTTCTGTCTTTCCCTCTGTTTTCTGTTTCTCTTTCTCGCCTCAGCATTTCTGGTTGCCAGGCATTTTAAGGCACAAGCTCTGATACCATATGAAACTCTTAGATCTCATTATCATTCAATGCATTTATCACAGACGATTACAATGTATATATAGGGAAAGCTATAGAAACTAAATACATGAAAGTCAGACAAAATTAGAGAATAGGTGAGCGATAGATGGAGGTGTGTGTGAGTGTCAACCATTGTGTGCTATTCGGTGCTGACATTTAACAATTTCTTTATTTAAAAATTACTAATAACAAATTTTAAATCTGGATAATTATATTGAAAATATATTTAAAGGTTGCGAATCTCACCGTAGCAATCAGTAAGTATCATGGTGCGGACTTGATTTGGGTGCTCACTATAGTGATAAGAGTCATAGTGCTCGTCACTGACTCACTATAGTGAAATCTAGTTCAAATACAATTTCAATGGTTGGGATTTAAAATTTTCAATGGATGATTTTTTTAAGTAAAATCATTTTTTGAAAATCTAACAGTTAAGAAATTTTCTTATTTCAGATTACGTAAGCATTAAAAAAAACTAAATTTAAACCATCTAAATTAAATATTTGGATGATTTAAATTAGGTTCTCATTATCGGCACCCAAACCGAATTTCCATCGTACTCATCATTACGATAAGCATTGAGAGTCATTATATATGTTATGGGTTGCGTTATGTGTATTGATCAATATGTATTTTTTAATTTAAAAGGGTAGCATAATTTCGGCCTAATGTTATAAATGTGATCAAATCCTCATTTTCTCATTTATAATGGAATTTTGATGATACTAAGTTATAAAGCCAATAATTGATTTTCTTTTTGGTACTTAATATAAAATATATTTATGAAATTAAACTTAATTCTAAATATAAGCACATTTTTATATTTGTCAATGTTTTCTTAATTTATCTCTATCGATGATGCTCCCTCAATAATAATTAAGGAGAAGCGAGGAGAGAAAGGGGCAATTAAGAAAGATGATTAGGGTATTTGAAAAAAATACATGTCATATTGACATATATAATTAACTTCTTTAATCTAATCAAATTAGGTACACATGTCTTATACTACCTCCTGTCCTAAATATAAACTAAGACCCAGTTGATTTTTTTAGGAAGATTAAGGAAGTTAATTCAATTACTTTAAATATTTACATTGATCGTTTTTCTTCAAACTAATTTATTTGACTTATAAACTGAGATACTATAATTTAATCATATACAACATATAATATAATTAAATGACTTATTTAGGTTCCTTAATCTTTTCAAAAAAAAATTAACTAGATCTTATATTTAACACTATTTTAATATTAACGATAGGAGGGTGTAATGTTATTGATATATTGATGATATGGGGGCCCGCACACGTGTTTCAAATATCATTTGAGTTCATTGCTCTTGTCGGCTATCCTCGTGCCATGGCATCATTCTTCCTCCAACTTCTTCACTATTTTTCCTCCTTCAAAAATCAACCCATCAATTTCACCAGATTTATTATTATATTTCCCTGCTCACCCAAGTCAGATCAGACTTTCAAAATATTCCCCCGCAATAATATTGTTTGGATGTGAAGCTAGCTATAATAAGAAGAGATATATATACATGAAGAATAACTTATAAACTTACAATCTTAGTTAGAGTTTTGAATTAATATATGGTGCTAGTTAAGACTAAGTCTACTTACACGTATCTTATCCTAGTTTCTCACCTGGTTGTCCACTTTTCCCCCTTTTGGTTTCCTAACAAATAATCTTATATTAGTAATGAAATTAACCTCACTAACCACTTCTTACCAACTTGACTTTTTTTTACCATGCTACAATATATATATATATATATACACACATATATGAGAGACAATCCGAGAGGGAGATGTAATGACTTGTGGTGATGAGACATAGGGAAAGGTTCCAACAATAAGAAATTAAGAATTTTAATGGAAAGGGAAATAGGGGCCATGTGATGAGTATAACAACGCACCAAGCTTTAGTGGCGGTCCATGTGTATCGTGGCTGTCGTTGTTCCTCCAAGACTCCGTTTCCCCCTCGTCACTCTCTCACGACAGGTCTTATTACGTCTGTTTCTTAATATAAGATTAAGTTGATTCTTTTAGAAAATATTAAAGAAGTTAAATAAATTATTTAATCATAATATATATCATGCGTCATTAGATTATATATCGGTTTATAAATCAAGCAAATTAATTTGGAGAAGAACTATTCATATAAATACTTGAATGTAACTAAATTAGTTTCCTTAATCTCTCAAAAAAAATTCAACTAGGATTTATATTAAGAATCGGAGTAGTATAGAATCAGCTATATAGATCGCACGACGCCATTATTCTATATCAACAACCAAATCTTTAAATCATTCGTTAACCAAAAGATACCGATCAATAATTTTATCAAGCATTCTCTTCATTGTCTCTCAAACTCTTTTCAGAAGACTCCTTATTATCTGATCTTCTTTCCCACCAAAGCCTCCTATGTTTTTTTTTCTGTACATATTCAAACTATGTCTGATTTTTTCCTTTTTTACCATTTTCTCTCCAGTCCAACACTACTTGGCATATGTTCATTATGAATTTGCCCGGCATATTTATACCCTTCAAAAAATGGATTGGCCATACCACCTAAGACTTGCTCGTATGATTTGGGTACAAGTTAGTGGTTCAATCCCAAAATATGTGGTATTAAAAAAATTACCGGTAAAAACGAAGGACCAGTCCTGGGTCAGTCCGCAATAACAGCCTAACGTAGGGAACATCAAACCGGTCACTATATCTGTGCTTATCCATGGCTCAATCAATAATTCAATGTGTACTGCTTTCCAGCCATTTTTTGTTATTACTAGTATATTTCAATTGAACACAAAGCATGAACATTATTTTCTTCTATAACATTGATTTTTATCCTATTAATTCGAGACAAGCCCACATGGGCTTGAGAAGAGTCATTAAGTTGGGCCTGCCTTAGGACTAGTCCACAGTGGTGATAGAGTTCTAATAATTCTGTAAATATATTTATAAGTGCTGTTTGACTCAAGGCATATCCTAATTCTAGTGAGCCTCTAAAACCTAAGTCACCTACAATTTTTTAGTTCAAAAAAGTTACTTTGTGTCATTTGGACTACAAAGCCCCAACAATATGAGTTAATGAATTTGTTCCCTTTATTAAAAAAATAATGAAATGCTCTTTATTAGCAATAAAACATAAAAATATCAAGATTATAAAAGAACTTAGGGCTAATATAATCTTTGGTCCTCAAGTTTATTCTTATTTTGATTTTAATCCCTCAAATTTCAAACAAGAGGTTTTAGTCCCTCAATGGGCCAAATTTTTATTTAATGATAGGGACCAATATTTTAAACAAAATAAAACTTGAGAGACAAAAATCTCTTGTTTGAAACTTGAAAGACCAAAATCAAAACAAGGGCAAATTTAAAGAATCAAAGATTGTATAACCCAAGAATTTCAAACATACCATTTTGGTCCTATTTATAAGTCTTTTTTAACTAATTTTCATATATCAAATAGAGTTAGTTAATTCATTAACTATGGGCTAAATTTTCAATTTTGCCCTTATCTATGATTGGTTCCAAATTCAACATGAATAAATTCTTTTTATTTTTTGTAATTAATAGGGATAAAAAAATACAAAATGCATTTGCTTTCCTAAAACTAGGCTTATAAATAAGACCAAATTTTTTTTTTATAAAAAATGATTTATAAGAGTGATACATAACTTTACACCAACTAAAAGTATTACTCCTATATCAAATCAAGACCCTCAGGCCTGGATCTAGTGAGGCTTCAAGGGACTAATCCCATAATTTCCAGACAAATCACAAGCTCAGTCCACCAAACAACAAAAAGTTAAAAAACAGACAACAAAACAAGCAACGAGTTTGAAGATGGAAGAGCCATGCTTCGTACTATATTCAAATCAAAAGCCTTTTCAAACACTACATACATTGAAAGATGCGTGTATTGAGATTTAAAATCATGAATTAAGACTTTATAAAGCCTGTCTATTGTATGCATATCCAATATTTTGATAATTGATTATGCATGATTACAAACAACCCCACAAAAATCCTATTCCAAACCAGAGTGCCAGGCTTCTTCGTTAGACTGAGAACGTCTGTTACATGTGGCTTTAATGAAACTTTTCTAATTTGAGTAACATATGCATTCTTTGTTTTTCATATGATATGATAGAATAATGAATTAAATGTGGTTAGTTAGTGGAATGAATCACCTAATTAGGCTTAATTTATAAATAAAGAGTTTTGTGAAGTGATTTAGTGTGAAGTGATAGTAATCACGATTAGCCCCACCAAGTAAAGAGAGAGAAGTTTCTTTCTAGAGGAAGGTTAACTTTACTAGTATTCCTCATACCATTATCCTCAAGTGAATGATGATTAGTGAATATGTAAACCAAGTGCTCTTCTATAAATAATCATGATTCTTGATTTTGGACGTTCTTATATATTTCTCACCAGTCACTTTACTTAACATGATGGCATTTTTTTTCTTAATTACTATTCACGACAATTTTTGATGTTTTACTTAAAATGTTAAAGTAAAAATATTAAAATATTTATATTTTGATTTCAGCAATTCAAAAAAAAAAACACACAATAATAATTAGAGAAAGACTGATCGAATTGAGACGCTGCTTTCTGATATAATGGTGATAATGACTGCGAAGTGGTAAACCAACCCAATGATCACCTCTCCGAAAAAAGAAAAATAAATACAAATTAAAGGTTATTGATTTGTTACAACAAAAGGAAATTATTATTAATTCAAATTACATTTTTTTCCGGAAAAAAATCTCTTCATTTCTTCCCTCAACATCAGCTCCAAACTGATACTGCATAATTTGAAACCCAAATGTACATTGAATAAAATTTTCTTCTTCATTAGATATCCAAACTCTTCTGCTACGTACCTCTCTTTGTTCACTTACAGTTGTTAAGGATCTGCTCCTACATCTTAAAATTAAACGGTAAAACCCCAAAAATCTCATTCTTCCATTTCCTTCTTCTTCATCATCATCATCAACCTGTGTTAGAAGACACACACAGACACACATCTCTCTTCAAGTCTTGATCTTCCTCAATGCTAAATAAGCCAACATTCTGTAACCCACAAACATAAAAACCAAAGCCCCAAAACAAACCCAAGGGCTTATCTGACCCACCAAGTCTTGTTCGACAAACTTACAGTGTCCTCTGTCACTAATAATAATCCCTCCACTGTTAACACAACCCATAAACTCTGCGATTCTCTTCCCATCACCATACTGAATATAAATCAAAAGCCTGTAACAATAAAAAGTAATGGACACATACTTGAGCCACCCCATGCATGAAGGCACCTTGTGCACGTAATACCCGCCGATCAACACGAACCCTAGCATCACCACCGTGACCACCGTGGAGGCCTGCTTTGCGTCCATTATGGCAGCGCCGAGGAAAAGGCCGAGACCCTGAGAGACGAGGACATTGAAGAGGACAACGAATAGGGTTAGTAGGAAAGACCATAGGTCTGGCTGGAGGCCGCTCATCCAGTAGGTGACGGTGAGGAAGATGAAGGGGAGGAGGAGCTCCATGGGGAGGTCGCCGACGATACGGGCGGTGAAGTAAGGCGAGAGAGAGTACATGCCGGAGGCTCGCTCCTTGACGAAGAGGGCGCGGTCTTGTGGGAAGGCGAAGACGGAGTTGAAGGAAGGAAACACGCCCCAGAAAATGGAGATGAAGAAGAGAAGGCCGAGGCGGTCTTGGACGTCCCGGTAATCGGAATGCCACCACATGAGGCCGGCAAGGAGGGCCGCCGCCAACACCTGGAAGACTCGGAGCGGGTTGAAGGATTCGTGCTTTCGTTCTTTGAGGCTTCTACGGAGGAGGACACTGAACTGGTTGAACCAATTAGAGAGGGAGATTGTAATGTTCATGTTCTTGAACTTACTATAACTTCTTCCATCTTTGGGATTGGTGATTGCTAGGGTTTGTTGTTGTTGTTGATGATGAAGAGTGTGTTTTGTTGAAGTGTCTGTGTTGTCCAATATTTCTTCTTTGACTTTGGGAGCCAGAATGGTGTTGTAAGAGTGGGCTAGGGTTTGCTTTATATTATTTGGCCTCTCTCTTTCACTTACACTACTATCAGCCTGATGCCAAACACCTGCATGAAACATAGATCAAGCTTCGTTAATTAACATCTTCTTGGCAAGAATTTTTGTTAAGTGATTGAAAATGAGATTATTACAGCCCATCAGAAGCATTTACAAATTATAACAACAAACCAAATGATATGTACAGGTCTAGGAGGGGTGTGGATCAGATTTATTTTAGTATCAAATCTTAGGAATAGAGCACTTACCATTATGCCAAAAGTTTAAACTAATAGTAGAGGCACTCCCTAATTCTTTTAACCCAAGTCTCCCATGGGAGGTGACATGTTAATGAGCCTCTTTTCTTTAGGTGACGTCACTATCTTTTTCACACATTACACTAAACATAGCTATGAATTAATACCCTTTAGATGGATTAGGGTTACTCACTAATGCACACAATGCAAGATCTTAACTAATTAGGCTAACATCTTAGCTAACTAATCTCTTATTTCTAACTGGTCAACTCCAAACACTGAACAAAATAAATTATGCAGTTGCATTATTTCCTGAATTTAAAGTGCCCAGTATAAGGGAAAATTAAACCAGGAGAATACTGATGATGAGGTGTCCCACAGAGAAAAGGAAAACAAAGAGAAAATCGATAAGTTTAAAAATTGTATTCCTTTTTATATCTTGGAAAAAAGAAAAAGAGGATGCGCAAGTTTGCTTTTAGCTGGCAAGAATAATAGGTTATTCGACTTTATGACAGAGAGAAAAGAAAGAAATTAAAGCTAGCCACAGTGATCAACCTTCCTACGAAACATCCTTATCAACGCAAGACCACATTATCTCAATCAATTCCATAAATATAATAGATTCAATCAATGTTAAATATGTTGGCAAAAAGTTAAAATTAAATAATCTATATATATACATCATGATTACTAGCTGTAACATATATGGCAGAATATTTTCACAGAATAATATTGTATCAAAAGAAAAATATAAGAATCATACTCAAACACACAAAGAAGATGCACCCGTACGTGTCATAAATATAATTAATTCATTAAACATTTTATTATTCTTAAGTGTCAGATTTATATGGGTCATAGTGGGGCTTGAAAAAAGCTGATTTGTGTTTGCTGTTGTGCGTGTATATATATTCGAGTCTCCACTAAAAATGGTGCTATGAGTGATATCAAAGTTTGGGCCACCACATGCTGCCACTTTGATTTTTATATAATATGTATATGTGTGTGTGTGTGTGTACACATACATATATATACATACGTACATATATATGAAGATGCTTCTGTAACCTTGTCCAATTCAAATACTTTACGACAAATTGTTGCTTCACTTTTGTGGGAGAAAATAATGTATATTATGACGGAGAATTAAAGGGAGCCCAACACGTGTAGGTGTAATCAGCAGATTCTAGTATGTTTAAAAGACATTTGATAAAGTTGGGGCAATTCAAAAGTAAGAAAAGGAAATCATAAAGCAACCATAAAAAAAAAAAAAAAGGGGAATCATCCATCTATCTCTGTATATATTGTGACCACATCATTTTCAAAAGAAATATGATTGTGGTCAAATTTTGACATGTCTAATGATGGATATGGAACATCCTGGTGTAATTTCACTACTTAATTAGAAATACAAATTTTTTTAGTAAATCAAATTAACACTTAAAACTATTATGTTAGAGTATTTTTAGATTATTAAATATTCAACTCAAATCTCGATCTAATTTGGCCGACTAGATGAATATCTCTAAAGTTAATTAAGATGCATATGATATAAATTAACAATTTTAAAATAATTCAGCATAAAATTCATCTATAAAATATATTAATAATTAAATTTTTTTTATAACCCTTTAGGCCTTCAGCATCTAAACTTTTTTTTAGATAGTATTATCTGGTAACCAAAAAAATCAATTCCCTAAGGATCTTTCAAATCTTAAGAAAGTGGATGGATTCAAACTCAATTCACTCACTGGTTCACCACTAAACTAAATACTACTACCTCCGGTTCTAAATATAGGACATAGTTTATAGTGTAAATTACACTACAAACTATGTCCTATATTTAGGATTGGAGGGAGTATAATACATGGATGATATGCTAATAATACGGACATATAAATATGGGAAAACACAAAAATAATAAGAATAAAGAAGTGGAGGAAAATGAACGGTAAGGGAAATGGAGAGACCCCTCTCCCTAGAATGACACCCCATGAACTTTTGTTTCCCAATAGAATTGAAGATCACAATGGTGGATCAAATCAAAGATTATACTAATTATTATGTTTGGCACATCAATTAATTCAAGGGCAGAGGTTGTTTCAACGTGCCACTTTTTTTCTTCTTAATCCAAGTGCTAGCTCATTAATTTTTTTTTCTAACCTTTTAACCAACATACTCCTAAGTTTGATGATTTCTCACGTTATCAGTGTCGTCATCAACTCAAAAACCACTACATATATATATATATATATATATATATATATATATAATCACGGAGCTCCAGAATCAATCAAAGAGCGACACAAAACCCCAACAAAGCTTTTTAAGAATTGATCAGAGAATTTTTTTTTAAAAAAAAGGTGTGTCCAGTCGAAGAGCACTAAGTAATATATTATCACACATTACTACTATTGTTTGCTTTATTATAAATCAATTGTAGACTATGCGTAGTGATGCAATACAAATAAAACACTATAATTAACACTGATACGTAACTACGATCCATTATTGGTCTTGAGCATTTTATTTCCTAGATTTATTTCTTTGCCACTTTCTTCTTTAGGTTTTAACCATAAACACTATAATTTTGTGTGACCCACTTGAAGAACTTTTTCAATGATACTTATATTGATCTAATCTAGTCCTACCAACTTTTATACTGTGTGTGTATATATATATATATGACTATGTGTATGTACGACCAATAACAAAAGAAAAAAAAAGTGACCCATTCAATGAGCTAAAAGCTTTTGATTTTTCATGCTTCCCTACTTTAGTGAGCGTAGTTTATATGTTTGAACTTGGAAAGATACGTAACAAAGAACAGAAAGAATGTATAGTAAAAAAATTAATTATTAATATGTGTATAATATATATATATATGTATATGTATATACTTTATGATGCATGGATCGACCTATAATGTCCCCACCAAGTGGTGGATACTTTTTGCAATAATTTAAGGTATATCTGTTTATTCAGCTTAGATTTGCGATCAACCTGCTTTAAATAAATTTTATCTGTATAACAAATGTCATACATTTTTTTGTAAGACTCGTACATATCAACAACTAATTTGCTCTAGCAACCTTTTTAATTTACTACGATTAGGATGAAAAAGGCTCATCACATTATCTTCACAGTAAAACACACTAACAAAGGTATTATACTGAAAATCAATAATAAATAATATAATAAAATTTAGTTTATAGATATGCTGTCTATAAGTGATGTCAAATATTTTGGTTATTATTATAAAAGAAATATTTGCCTATATTTCCAGTACGACAACAAAATTACAAAAGTAATTTGGAATCCAATGCATGTGGTGCAAAAGCATATATATAGTATAAATTATGTGATGTTATATATATAGCATATAATATTTTGAAAAAGTAGATGGTTATAAAGAAAATAGGGACCATAGACTATATCCAAACCTATCTTATATCTACAAGTGTATGATAATAAAATAACCACATATATTTATTTCTTTTCAAAACAAGGAATCTAACTCTACACTCTCATACAAACACGTGACATGTTAACATTATATTTGATATATTGGAATTGAAAAATCTGTAAAGCTTTCTTTAAAAGGTTGATACTATAAGAGAACAAAAAACACTGTGTTTGTGGCTAAGGCTGAGATGTGAAGTGAAGTGACTGAGTCCCTAAAGAACAAAAGACACGTGGTAGTATCCATATCAAGGAATTTTAATTTCTTTTTCTCCCACCCTTTTTTTTCCAATTATATCATGCATTTTCTAAAAATAAAACCCTGTAACTAATGTTCTCCATCTAACTAGGGGATATTCTTTTCACAGAAAAAAAATATTTTAATTATGATATTTTAGTACATATGCAAATCAATCATTAATGGTGCTTTTGATTAATCGAGTCTTTTTTTTTTTTTTTTTTGGGTTACGAGTTGAGTCTCCAGGGCTAATGCATATCTCAAGACTCAAAAAAGTAAAAACACTCACAATTTGTTTGGAATTGTGTTTCATGTTACTCTAAGACTCTACAAGTGATGGCTTCTACGCAAACTAGGTTTGGAGAGATAGGTTCTATGTACACATCTATATATATATACGTGATAGTTTTTGCTTGTTAAATAGATTTATTATATATGTAGATAACGTTAATATATAAAGAAATCATCAAACAAAAAGCGTTGTTCCATATTGCAAGCAATAATGACACCAAGGATGTGTCAGGAAAATGTATAAAGCATGGGATCATCCAAGAAGTCACATAATATATATATGTGTGTGTGCCCACATGATGTTGTCCTTCTTAATCACTTTAATTAATTAAATGAAGTATTATTTATTATATTTATTTATCCATTCCCTGCATGAACCCCAAATCTTGTCCCTCTTATTCGAAGTCCCCACACATTCTTATTTTATATATATATATATATATATATTCATAATATCGACCACCTCTATTTATAAGTCTTTTTTTATCAAAAAAAAATTTGACTATATTTATAAATCCATTTTCAAGATAATAAATGCATTATATATTTTTTTATCCCTATTAATTATAATAAACAAGAAGAATTTATTTATGTTGATTTTTGAAACCAATTATGGATAAGGGTGAAATTGAAAATTTAGCCCATAGTTAATAAGTTAATTAACTCTCCTTGGTATGTAAGAATTAATTAAAAAAGACTTATAAATAAAACAAAAGTGGTATGCCTAATATTTTTATCATGCTAATTAAAGCTTGGCTTAATATTTTGTTGTGTTTTCTATTTATATAATCAATACGCAGGCTTCAAAGTGGCGAACACAGGCTCATTATTTCAACTTATCTTAAACCAAAATATTTTAGAAAAACATTTTTAAATATAAATATTTTAAAATAATTTAATTAACTCCCTTATATATAAAAATATATATAAAAAAAATGTCAACTCCCAGGGAGTATTATGTTAAAAAAAACAAAATCTATGATCCCCATGAAGCAGTGAATTATGACTTATCATCACATCAGCCAGAAGAAGGAAGAAGGAGAAAACGACGACGTACCGTTAGCGAGATCAAGCAGAAAGTCGGCGGGGTTCATAGGAAAAGACGGTTTAAACCCAAGCGTTTCAAAATAGCTCATAGCTTCACTTCCTTTCCCAAAAAACAAACACTGTCCCTCCGATAACACCAAAATCTTATCAAACATCTGAAACACCCTGCTTGACGGTTGGTGTATTGACGCCACCACCGTCTTCCCCTTTTGCTGCGCCACCACCGTCGTCAGCGTCGTCATCAGCCTGTGCGCCGCCGTCGAGTCCAACCCCGACGTCGGCTCGTCCAGTATCAGCAAGCTCGGATTCATCAACATCTCATGCCCTATACTCACCCTCTTCCTTTCCCCTCCGGATACACCTCTTATATACGCGTTTCCGATGATGGTGTTTTCGCATTTCACTAATCCCAGCTCGGCGATCACCGAGTCGCAGACCGATATCTTCTCGGTTTTCGAGAGTGTTCTCGGGAGTCGGAGGAGTGAGCAGAAGATCAGAGTCTCTCGGACCGTTAGATGAGGGTAGAGCACGTCGTCTTGGGTCACGAACCCGGTTCGCCGGAGAACCGGTTTGCTGAGTTTGCATCCGTTGGCCAGGATTGTTCCGGTGAGTCCCTGGCCTTGGCCGAGTCTACCGGCGAGTGCGTTTAGGAGCGTCGATTTCCCACTCCCCGACGGGCCCAGCACTGCCAGGATTTCTCCGGGAGACACCATCCCCGTCACGCCGTTCAGAATGATTTTCTCTTGCCCCGTCGCAGCGGTGGCTCCCCCGTCCACCGACATCGACGAGATCATTCGCTTTATATTGCTCCCTCCTTTATTTCTATCCACCTTTGCTCTGTATCCCACGTCCACGAACTGCATGAACAAATCAATAACCAACAAAATCCGATTATATATATATATATAAACAAACACCAAATCGAAGCATTGTAAGGGAAAAAAAGAGATGAATCTGTGTATTGGTTCGTGAAATAGTACCTTGAGAGTGATTGGATAAGAGGAAGATAATAAAGGAGGAGAGGAGCGTGCATTGAGGGTTTCTTGAGGAGCACCAAACGGTGCGGTTGGTGGTGGTGTTGGCATTGTTTTGGTGTGTACAGTACTGTATGTCAGGGATTCAGTGTGATATATATATATTGGGAAGATGTAATTATAGAGAGAGAGATTGAGAGAGGAGGGGAGAGAGTTCGTGTGTGAATGAAGAAAGGAGATCGAGGAAGCGGAAGAGGAGGGGGTATATAAGGAGGGAGGGAGGGAAAGGAGCCGTATTGGGGGATCCACGTGGAGAGACAGAAGGGGTGCTACGTGGCAGCAGAAGGAGGGACAGTTGGCGGCATCTTGAAGAGCTTGATGCAATTATGCAAAGTGCCCACTGTATACATACTCCATCAGTGATGCTTTTTATAAATAATTTTTATTCTTATTATATAAAATAAACTAATAGTTAAAATTAATTAAAAATAATAAATATATTAAAAATATTATGTTTCTTTCAAATATGCTCATATCTATGAAAAAATCATAGGAAAGAAAATGAGTAACAAATATAAGAGAGAAAGTATAAAATATGAAAGAGAATATGCAATAAATAAAAAAATGAAAGGGAATTAATAGTAAGTAGGGGATAATTAATATAAAGATGTGTATTTAATAGGATAGAAAAAGAAAAAGTAGTTTAAATTTTAAAATACATTGAAAAACATGCTTATAAAAAGAACCAACCCAGAATGAGAGAGAGAGAGATGCTTATAAAAAAATCGGATGGGGTCTATCAAAAAAAAAAAAATCGGATGGGCTATATATATATATATATATATGGGGCCGTCAATTCCTTCTTTCACTCATACATAAGAACATATGTATAGGTATATAGTACTCATGTGTTCCTTTTTATAAGGAACCCTTAACTGAATATTGTGGTTCAGAATTTCAGTTAAAATCAATAAATATGCTAAAATTGTAACAATTTTTTACTATAATTCCATTATTTGTGTGGGGATAGATAATAAGGACATTATTATAATAAAATAGATTGTAGAAGAGAGAATAAGATAATAAATATGGCATAAGTAATTAATAAGCATATTGAAGCTGTGAAAATTTATTATATTGACATTAAATAGAGTAATTAAATAAGAGCAAAATAAGAAAATAACAAGTAAAAAAAAAAGATATTCTCTAAATATTTTTTATAAAAAGGAACGGAGTATATGAAACGATTGAGAGGGAGTGTGTGTGTTTGTGTAAATATATATATATATATATATATTGTTTTTGCCATTGTTCTCCCTCTTTTGATTTGTTGGCTAAATGAATGTAATGATCAAAGTAGGTAAAAGGAGAAAGAAACAGAAAGAGAGAGGAGCAATTATCAGAGGATCTTAATTAATGAATGAGTTCATCTGAAAGCTACATAGGCATGGAGATGAGGATAGCAACTTGTCCCTTAAATAATGTAAACAATCCTTAACTTCTTCGATCGACTTTGAGATATTTTTTTCTTTGATATACTACATCTTATTCTAAATATAAGATACAATTAATTTTTCTTGAAAGATTAAGAATTCTAATTAAATTACTTTTGTCAAACTAATTTGTCTAATTTATAAACTGATATATTTCTTCCAATCCACCATATAAGTCACTTCAAATAATTCATTAGAATTAAAAAATGATAGTTAACTCGTTAAATTTGTCTTAAATTCACAGAAATTTTCAACTTTACCAATATTAAATAAGGTTTTGAAGGAGAAAGAAAAATATAATGAGTCATGTTTAAACATTAACTATATGGGAAAAATTGATAAATTACCATTAATTGCTCTCAAAGTTACTTATACTGTGAACCCAGCTATTCTTCTAAAAGCGACTTATATTGTCGACCAAAAGAAGTATAATTTAATTATACACAACATATAAGATGATTAAGTAATTTATTTAGTTTTTTTTAATATTTCCAAAAAAAATTAACTAAGTCTTATATTTAGGGCCGAAAGTAGTACTTATTATATGCATGAATGAGGGAAGAAGAGGAGATAAATATCACTCTGATTCTATTTATAAGTCCACTCTTATTCTATTTTTAAGGAAAAATTTTAGCCTTTACTATAAGTTCACTTTCACTGATTTTTATAGTTTTACATCTATTAATTACAATAAATAAATAAAAATTATTCATGTTAACTTTTGGAACCATTCATAAATAGGGGCAAAATTAAAAATTTAGCCCATAATTATTAAATTAAATAACTCTTATTAACATATTAGAGTTGGTTAATTGGGAGTTATTAATATGATCAATTCTTTTTTTTCCCTGACAAAAAAAAGAATTGAGACTGAGATGGAGTATGGAAAAATGGCCCTCTGATTATCATTGTTCTTAAAACCAAACCGGACCGGACCGGCCGTTTCGGACCTGAAACCGGCGAACCGGCCAACCGGCCGGTCCGGTTCAACCAGTGGACCGGCACTGTTCCGACCCGGTCTGACCCGGGGTTGACCCGGTCAACTCGGGGTGAACCGGTGCAACCCGGCCGGTTCACGGGTTGCATCTTTTTTTTTAAAAAAAAAAAAACTTTGTTTTTTAAAGCTCCAAATGACATTTTTCTTACTTTTTTTTCAGAAAAATTATTTTCCTAAAATTTTTTAATTTTCAATGAGTTTTAAAAGGATTATGGAATATTTTTGGCATTAGTTGGAGAAACATTCTTATGTACTTAACAATATTTTTGTGGGTATTAGGTTTAGAAGGTTATATTGGACTATTGGTTAGAAAAAAACTCTTATTTAGTTTTTTAAATGGTATGGATGAATATTTAAATTATATATATATTTTTAATTGACCCCGGTTTGACTACCGGTCTGACTCCCGGTTTAACTCCGGTCTGACCTTTGACCCAATACCCCGACCGGTTCAGTGCCCGGTCCGGGTTTTAATACCTTGCTGATTATCAATTATTGAATTAAGTCATGGGAAAAGAGATTAAAGCCTGTCTATCAAAAAAAAAAAAAAAAAGAGATTAAAGCCTCCTTACTATTACTGCTTTTGGATTATGATCCCAAAGCTTTGACCAAAAAGGTTTCGGTTTCTGAAGTCTCCGCGTGCTAATTAAGACTCAAAAGTAATTAAATTTGGATCAGTAATTGAATCGGTTGAGGTACTGAATTAATGGTTAGTGGTCAGATCAGAATCAAACCAAAACTAATCCGTGACCAAACCGGTAAGAAGGAGTATTGGCATATGTGAGAATTTTATTAATATAAAATTCTAAAAAAAATTAAAAAAATCGATTTTTTTTTAAAATACGGACTGGACTGGACTGGACTACCGGCCAGTTAACCGGTTTCCGATCCGAGTTCTATTACCTAAATTAACTTTCGTCACATATGCCAATACTCCCTCTTGTCCTTCCTGATTTCTAAATTACACAGTTTGACAAATTTCAAAATTTGTTGAAAGCACATCAAATGTGTTTCATTAAGCTTAAAATATGAATTGTTTTCAACTTTTTTATAAGAGTTCAACAAGAGTTATCTGAATATTTAATTATTTTTTTTCACTTTTACCCTTTATTAATTACTTCCTCCATCTCTAAATGTAAGCTTCAAATTTATGAAGGGCCTGTCCTAAAATATAAGGTTCATTTTACTTTGTCAGAGCATTTATTATTTTTTTTTCCAACTTTACCCATTGACTATATTTGTGACATTTATTATCACTCTCTCACTTATCATCGTCTTTACAAATAAAGGCATACTAGTTGAAAAAAAAAAACATATTTATTACTCTTAACTAATTTTAATTTTTTTCTTTATAAGCATAAATTGATTATTTGAAGCTTATATATAGGGACAAAGTGACTATATATATTACATTAATTAACAGGTTTGTGATGCATATATTTACCTTATTTCTCTCCCTTACTTGCCCCTCATAAATAAGGGCATATTTAGGGAAAAAAAAAGTTTATTTTAGAGACACTTATTATTTTTTTTACTAATTTTAACCACTTTCTTAAACCATGTAATTTGGTTATTGAGTTATTATAAATAGGACCATAGGGAGTAATAAAATATCAAAAATAAATGTTTGCGTTTCAAGTATGCATTTATTTATAAGGAAGCAAGTAAGAAAGAGAAATATAATAGTAATGAGAGAAACTTCTAAAGAGAATGTAATATGAAAAAAGAAATTGATAAGAGATAGTATAATTAATTAGGGGCAAATATGGTAAAAATTCATTAAATGCTTAGACAACCTCTAATAGCAATTTAAATTTCAAATTCTTATAAAAATGATCGGTGGGAGTAATTAATTATTCAAAAATGCAAAAATAGAGGTAGCAAGCCACCGAGTAGAGACTTTCCTTGAATATGACTGGTAGCTAGACACTAATATTATAAAGTTATAAGTGAAATCGATCAAACCAACCACATCTCACTTGAAAAAAACCCTATCATGTTGTACTAGTTTACAACTCGTTGTCAAGATAAAAATCCTTTGTTCCGTTGTGCATTAATTAGCATTGAAAATTATTTCTAGAGTTCTATTTATAAATAAGGGAGATATTTTTGTTTTGTCATATTTTTAAGTTACCGTGAGTAATTTTATCTAGGAATATACAATTTCATTTTTTATTTATTATTACGTAAATTTTATTTTTATCGGATATAATGTATATTAAATGAGATAAAAATGAGAGTAGTAAAATTTTAAGATAGAATTGTCATATAAAAAATGGCATATAAATAAGATCACATGAGTACTCCATTTAAGTTGAAGGATTTTCATTGGTTAGGGTGGAAGAATTTCTCTAACTGAATATGGTAATCAAATTTTTGAGGCTCTCATTCATTGAAGCGTTCAATGGTGTGACGACTCCATAGCTACACAATAGAGCTATAGCTGTAGATCCCTGGAACCCTAACTAGCTGCTACAACTTTTCTTACTAAATGGGGTATATCAAAAACTGATCGTTGACTGAATTATTATGGAGAATACTCTATAATTTATTTTTTAAATAGGAACTTCTATTTAAATGCATCTTTGTATAGAATATACTTTAGTATAATTAGTACACAAAAATCATTGGTCACAAAAAAGTCACCACCGCCAACAAGTATTAAAAACCATAGAAAATATAGTCCATGGATGTGATATAAAGGAACGTGGAATATTTGGGACGAGTCGGCACGACTGGTCTTTGGTCCTTTCTCTAGTCTTTCAACAACCGATGGCCTTCATCAATGCTCTCTAATATTTTCATCGAGTTAGAAAACCTTTGTTTATTTATGTATCAAAAGTAAGAAACCTTATTTTAAAAAGGCTAGCGCCATGGAATAGGGCCTTAACTATATAATAGTAATAATATTTATAAAAAGTTACCAATGCGCATACATACTTTCTTTGACCTGTCATGGATGGGGTTGTTTGACCACCATTGGTAAAAGTGACTTATATTTAAATACGTTTTTTCTAAAAAAAATCAGTTTAGTTTATACTTATTTAAATGATAGGTTGAAAATTCAATTTTAGAAAGTTCGAACATGAAAAGAAAACGCCAAAAAGTTAGAAATAAGTTTTTTTTTATATATATATATATGAAAAGTTTAGGTGAGTTGGCACTACAAAAAGCTGTAGTTTAAAAACGGTTAAAAAGGTGACTTTGTAATGGTTTTAACTATTATAAACGATAATAATAGTGGTTGACAAAACCACTATAAAATCCATTATTGCAAAGGAATTTGTAGCGGTTTAACAAAACCTCTACTCCTGTAACAAAACACCTACTAAATTTTTAGCGGATTTTTTCCAACCACTACAAGATGCGTATGCAGATAACACATTATCTAAGAAGATTGTAGCAGTTATTAAACCATTACAAATGTTGGCGGTACAATTTTGCATTGCAGAAAATGAAAATTGAAAATTTAGCTCAAAATTTGTAAAATCGCTACTAAGTATAAATAGGAATTTTAAAAAATTGCATCAAAACCTTTGTAGCGGTTATCAAACCGCTACTAATATAGTATAAAATTTTAAAAGTAGCGCTAAAAATTTAATCCGATTTTGGGTTTAACTTTGTAGCGGATTTTGGAAAAAAATTATACAATAATTTGATTCCATTGTTATAATATTGTGTTATATAGTTTATTATTTAAATAATTGAACTGATAGTAGTTATTATTTGAGAAGAATGATTAAATTAAGTTAGATAAGTATAAAATTTATATAGGTAATATTGAGAATATGTAGGTAATAAGGACTTATTAAGTTGTCTACTAGATGTTGATCATTATGGAAGGAATATTGAAAATATTGAGAAAAAGTCCTTAAATTCCTAGATGGAAAGAAAAAATAAGGGAAAATACCAGTTAGGTCCCAAGGTAGAGAATTAATCCCAAAAAAGTCTCTTTGCAAATTCCAATGTCAGAAAAGTCCCTAGGGACTTTTCTGACAGCATTTCCCTTTGAGCAATTACTAAAATAGCCCCCACTTGTATTTACAACCTCATAAGCGGCGTTTACAACTTGGGAGAAAGAAAATCTAAATGGTTTATGTTACAACACTTGTTGCTACGTTTACAACACCTTTAGCTCTTTTTACAAGTTTTTAAGCTACATTTACAACCACTCCCACAAGGGCAGTAACTTGTGCAACAAGCCAACACTTAGGCTCAACTTTCTTCTATCATCGTTTACAATATGGTCTGCTATATTTACAACATCTTCAGTTATATTAACAACTTCATAAGCGGCGTTTACAACTTGCAAAGTGTTGGCTTGTTGCACAAGTTACTGCCCTGGTGGGAGTGGTTGTAAATGTAGCTTAAAAACTTGTAAAAAGAGCTAAAGGTGTTGTAAACATAGCAACAAGTGTTGTAACATAAACCATTTAGATTTTCTTTCTCCCAAGTTGTAAATGCCGCTTATGAAGTTGTTAATATAACTGAAGATGTTGTAAATATAGCAGACCATATTGTAAACGATGATAGAAGAAAGTGGAGCTTAAGTGTTGGCTTGTTGCACAAGTTACTGCCCTTGTGGGAGTGGTTGTAAATGTAGCTTAAAAACTTGTAAAAAGAGCTAAAGGTGTTGTAAACGTAGCAACAAGTGTTGTAACATAAACCATTTAGATTTTCTTTCTCCCAAGTTGTAAACGCCGCTTATGAGGTTGTAAATACAAGTGGGGGCTATTTTAGTAATTGCTCAAAGGGAAATGCTGTCAGAAAAGTCCCTAGGGACTTTTCTGACATTGGAATTTGCAAAGGGACTTTTTTGGGATTAATTCTGTACCTTGGGACTTAACTGGTATTTTCCCAAAAAATAATTGGTATCAATATTATAAAATCAAAGAATTCAAAAATATTTTACCATATTTAATCACCTTGCTTAGCTCTTGAGCTTTTAAAAAAAAAATTCTTAGATGAGAGAAAATGAGAGAGAAGAAGGGTGTAAAGAAATGGAGTGCTTGAAATGAAATGTGGTAGGGGTATTTATAAGGATTTGTGTGACGCTTATAGCGGTTAATATAACTGTTTTTGTAGCGGTTGATATTTGTAGCGGTTTAGGCATTCTTTGCAGCAGTTTATCATTTGTAGCAGTTTTTTGATTTTGTAGCGGTTTCAAATATTGGTCTGAATTTTTTTAAAAAATATAAATTAAGATTTACAAGAACAAAAGCATAATTTATTTAATCATTTTTCATCGCTATCCCTACAAAAATTTTGTGGAGAAAATGTTAGTGTAGTATTATTTTGTAGAAAAATTAAATTTAAATGATGTGAATTTATAAAAATACACCAAACTATAGGTAAATTGTCATCACCTTTAAGGGAGAAGTTTTCAAAATTGACGGGCTAGAATGACTCACTATCGTAGGCGATGTTATCACCATCACTCATGTTGTAAAGGTCTCAAGGATTTAAATGAATCACCATGTTCCAATCCCTGTGCCTCTCGTCCTCGACATAATAAACCCGGTGTGCCTTTAAGGCAAAAATATATGACTAATCATTTTCAAATTGACCAATGTGAATTGACCGGGAGAAATTTACTGATGTAATACCTAAATCGTTAGTTATGAGTCCCTAGGAAGTTGTCGTATTTGGCGACAAACACTTCAACAACGTCATGGTGAAACGGCCTTGGTAATTTAGTTCGATGACATCAAAAAGCGTTCCATAGTAAGGGACGCCTTTGAACTGCATGTTGCCATCACAGCTGCTCACATAACTCCTTGCCCCAAAGGTTCCATAAACACCTGAATTTTGAGTTTGCAATCCTTGATCTCGTAAAACTATACAAAACTTGAAACCAACACAATAGTTACGCAAGCTTCCCGCTGCTTTTGTCACTATTTATATAACGAAATAACTCCAAACTAACCGCTACAAATTTGGCACCAGCTTGGCGCCATATTTTGTAGCGGTTGTGTCGTGTCAACGGCTACAAAGAATGTATGCTAACCAGCACGCCACTTGACTCGAGTCATACCCCACAAATTTGTAGCCGTTTTAATTAAAATCGCTACAAATCTTGATATTTGTTGTGATTTATTTTAACTGCTATAATGACACCGCTACAAAATATCATTGTTTTTGTAGTATTGGTCCCGGGGGCTTACCGGAGCTAGGACATGCCTTCGGACTCAAAGAGCACTTACAGAGATACCTACAGATCACCCATCAACAAAGCCCTCACATTGGCAGCATGATTTCAACTCATGACTTTGAGGGCGCGTTATAAGTCAACTCCTTACCAATTGAACTAATATTTATTGACAAGTTAGAAGTAAGTTACTACAATTTTTATGATACATTTGGGATAAGGGGAATGGAGTGCTGGAGGAAAAGGGAAAGAAAATTTTTATAAGTTCAATTTGATAGAAATGGACAGGCAGGGTTTAAAAATTTTAATAAAAAGAATATATGAGATAAAAAAGTTAAAAAAATTAATTTTACCGTACTTCTTTAACTTTTTATTAAAATCAAACTCATTAAAATTTTTCCTCATTTGCCCCCATTTCTCCCATACCAAACAGAGAGTATAGTGACTTTGAGACAAAAAAAAAAGTCAGTTGCCTTCAAATTTATGCATGCATGGCTCCAAACAAGCCCTAAACCTGCACAGCCTCATTTAAAAAGCTTTTAAATGTGAGAGATCAGAGATTTGAGATATCAACCTAAAAGAGCGTGGAAGTAAGAAGAAGATTGAAAGTCATAAAGGGAGCTTCCATTGGAGGAACTCTAAGGCAGCATTAAGAACTTGGTTTTAGACCGTTGAATAATAAGAAAATTTAAAGTCATCAACGTCGTGGCTCAGTGGAGACCTCATTATACTGTGTCATCTTTAATTTCTCAGAATCAGACTGGCCCTCTACATACTACTCTGGTCCTATTTATAAATACTTTTTAATTAATTCTCACATACTAATGAGAGTTAGTTAACTCATTAACTATAGGCTAAATTTCCAATTTCACCCTTATATATGATTGGTTCCAAAAGTTAACATGAATAAATTCCTTTTATTTATTGCAATCAATAGGGGTAAAAAAGTACAAAATGCATTTACTATTCTGAAAATGAACTTATAAATGGACCAACATTTTTAGTTAAAAATGATTTATAAATAGGATCAGAGTGATATTTATGTTTTGACTTTAGATATTATCAGATTTTTAGAGTGTACACCACCATTATGTTCGTTTATTAGACACTGATGTCTCAGGTAAACAAATACACTTGTGAAGGTCTGATTAGAGATTCAAATAAAAAATGGACAATTGGATTTCAAGGAAAACAATGGTTTCTCTCTTTAAATTAGCTATTGTTAAATTACTTACTCTTGTTACTAATAAGCTAGTACGTACTCTTCAATTATGTAAGCAACATGGATTTAACAAAACTCTTGTTTATACTGGTTCTTTTTGGAAGTCTTTCAACTGTTCACAATAGGATAACAACAACAACAAGCCTTATATTTTCCACTAGGGGGTTGGCAACATAGATCGTATGACTTCATTATACTCTATCGAAAATCAAGTTTCTAGTTACATTGTTATCCAAGAGATATCTCTTAATAATTTTATTGAGTATTCACTTCGGCCTTCCTCTTCCCTTTTAAACAGTCACAAAGGGATGGAGAGCCTAGCTAAATCCTAATTAATCACTCAATGAGGTCCAAAATAAATGACGTTAGGAGTATGATCCACTTGAACTAATAATAATAGTATCCCTAATTAATTGTTAATAATAAATTCAAATCAAATCTTACTCATCTTATTATTGGTCTCTCCACCGTAAATAACATATGAACTATACGTATATCAAGTTTTTTTATATCTATTATGTTAAGTTCTCTAATCACATATAACCATATGTACGTCCTATTTTTTTATGTGAATTTATATTTAAATGATAATATTTTAAATATAGACTACATGGCCAATTATGATTGGATGTGAGAACTTTCATAGTCTGACATTAGATATATTTTTTTAAAATTTTTTAAGGTGAAAAGGTTGATTATTGTTTCACCTTTTTATGCCACTAAGTATTCTTTTCCGTGTGATGCACAGGAGTGTCACTACGAAAAAATCATACTATTACCGACAGAAATATTAGAATATGCTTACATGGATTGCATTAGTTTATTTTATGTTTTCTCCCATGAAGCTCTCCTATTTGGGATATGTTACCTTTGAAAATTTTCTGAATACATGCGTAAATTTGTTTGATTAGGTAGATGCACATATAAAATAAGATAAACGATTCAAAAAAAAAAAAAACGTGTACTCTACTATATTTATAGAATATATATGTGTTTGTATATATATATATATATTATTGTGATTAGTTTCGTATGTACATCTTTTATAGACGGAAAAGGCTAATATAACTAATCATTTATATCCAAGATCATTCTTACATTTTAAATATATCAACTTTTGAAAATCATTACTAGTCAAACCAGCTCAGAATTTCTGTCCATGTAAACCCTGAAACAAGCCTGTGTTTATTGTTCATGTCATATTTGAAATATAATTTTTCTAATTAGAGATCAATAAAGTGATCTTAATTCCAAGAATTTTCTGATCAACCTTCACATTTGTTTATAGATATTATGTTTTTTCACTAAAGACGTTAATAATAAATGATTTTCATGATATATAACCAAATGCTTTTTCAAAAGGAAAATAACAAAAATAGAATATGTTCACTTGGGGCTTGTTTGGTCTATGGGGAGGGGAGGGAAAGTAAGCAAAGGGAAAATTTTTTGAGTTGAATTTAAAAAAATTAAAGAAGTGGGGTTAAAAATTTTTAATTAATTTTTCTTATTCTTTTATCTTATATATTCTCTTTATTAAAATTTTATTACCCCTCTTCTTCAATATTTTAAAATTCAACCCATAAAAATGTTCCCTCCCATCCAAATCCCTCACACCAAACAGACCTTTGAAGTTCCTAAATAAAGTTTATCAGCATAATAATTATCAGTTGAATGTTCTGCAGTCTCCCTTTCATGAAGAGGAATGGAAGAGGGGTGTCTCCATGACATCCCTCTCCATTTACTCTTTATTTAATATCTCTATCATTAGATCAACTTTTAATGGTTGAGATTTAATCATAGATAATCTATCATTAAATCTCAGCTATTAAAAATTGATCTACTGATAGAGATGTTAAATGGAGAGTAAATTGAGAGGGATGTCAATGGAGACACCCCTCACCCATAGAATAATTATGTAGAACTGAGTCAACAAGATATTCACTTGTTTGTCAATGTGTGATGTATCTCTTATACATCAATATAATAACTGTAATACCCCAAATTTTGAGATTGGAGGCTGGGAATAAGCCTAAATTAAGTGGACTGTTAAGCCCCGGTTTAGAAGATGTTCTAAATATATTCTCTAATGTTTTTTTATATCTTTGGGGTATTAAGAAAGTAAAATGGTGAATTTTAGAGAATATAATTATGTTTTCGGTAAGATCGCCTATGAGGCAGTGAGCTTATCATAAGGTTTTGGAAGACTAAATGATAATAAAAAATTATGAAATTTTATAGGATGAAAGTAGACATCCTAAGATTTAATTTGATAGGTCATATGACTCAATTAGAGCTATACACAAAAAAGATATGAATTTTTGAAGTCAGCACAGAAAAACTATGAAATTTCTGGAACAATATGCAAAGATTGAAATTCTGGGAATTTTGTGATTCCATTCAGTAAAATTCTATATTTTTTCGTAAAACTAGACTCAATAAGGGTTCTATAGGCTTTGGAATCAGCTCATTTTTATTTTTCTAGAATTAGTTATGATATTTCAAAGTTTGGGCAGAAATCTGCCAGAATTTTGTAAAATCCGAAATTTTTGGAAAATTAGTAAATGAATAGAAAAGAATATTTAATATGATATAAGCTTTTTCCTTCTTCTTCAGCCCTGCATCTGACGCCATTTTCAGTTTTAGAGAGAGAGAAGAGTTGAGATTTTTAGAGAGAGAAGGAGAGGAAAAAACTTGCAAAGGTAAGTGATTTCTTCGGTAAATCGGTTCCTAATGCGTATAACTCCGTTCCTAAGCTATTCTCCTATGTGATTCAAGGGTTGGAAGCTCAAATTTGCTTGTTGAAGTGACCTAGGGTTCAGCCATATCAAGGGAGAGCCAGTGAGAGCTTGAGGTAACTTCCAAACCTTCATATATTGACTATTCTAGCTGCTGTGGGCAATTTAATCGGTGAAATTTCGCCGGATTGCCATTGATTTTAATTTTTGGAAATGGGTTGGTCTAGGTGTTATGCTGCCTAAATTGGTACTAAATGGTAGTTTTAACCTAATGGAATAGTCAATAAAGTGGTAAGGAGTAGAAAGGAACGCGTTTACGGAACCGAAACCGAAAAACTCCAATTTTCCCCAAAAAACCCATATATTTCGGCCATCACTGTAAATGGCTCTTAGAGTTGGATTTTCAATTATTTGATGGTTCCATTGGATTTAGGAGCGAAAATTAGGTGGGGATACAATTGGGGACATTTTCAGAAAAGGCCGAAAAAGCATAATTATGAAAACGCCCCTAAAACCCTAAAAGTAGGGCTACTAAGGGCAATTTTGTAATTTGACATTGAATTTGATAATTTTGAGTCCGGAAATGGATTCCTTGGGTGAAAATGTGTAATAATAACCCATGTCAAAATTTTGGGAAAGTACAGCCAGACCGGGTACAGCGGGGCCGGGCCGGGTCCCCGGGGGTATTTTAGTAATTTTTCAAGATAGACTCATATAACCCCTAGAAACACTATGGAAGTGTCTAAATAGTGCATTTGACATTGTAGGATCGAATATGGAGCCCCGAGTTGTTTGCACGTAGATCGAGGCACATGTTTCGAGGCGGAAAAGGGTTAAGGTAGGGGACTTACCTTACTTGCATGTATTTGATATCTTTGCTTGTGTAATGATATATGTTATTGCTTTACTTGATTGTGTATAGTATATATGAATAAATAAAGCTCTGTTTCTGTTTTCAATGTGATCATTGTCTTGTTATATGAAACATTGAGCATGCAGAAATGTCATTATAGGGCATACATCTAGATAAAACTAACATGTCATACACATAGCATCAATCACGCATGCATTATGGTATCTGTTTCCTACTGAGATTATCTCAAATCTCACCCTCCCCTACCAATAATTTAGATAGGAGACGGCAGAAGATATGCAAACAACAATGCAGAGTACCGTACGAGGGGATTACAGTATTAGAACGAAGATGAGAAGAAGTCTCCGTTTCACTGGGATGAATTTAGACACCCTAGTAGCCTTGTACGGCTACCTTAATCGTAAGTATCATGTACAAACCCCTATGGGGAATTTATGTAATCATGCATATATTATCAGTATAGTTATGTTATTCCTGTGTTGTCCACCGAACCGCATATCGTTTTCCGCGAATACTCTGAAAAAGGTTGAAATTAAAATAAGGGCGTGACAATAACCCTATGCAGGAATATGAAATTATATGAAGTCAATTTTTTTAAAAAAATCGTAGGTGAGTACAAGTCAATTTTATGATATAGAATGTATTCCCCTTAAATTTGATCCATGAAATTTGTGTCATCAAAGTCAAAATATTAAAAAAGGCTTATCTGACTCGCTGTATCTTGCGAACTTGACAATTGGAATTGTTCCCGACAAAGCCTCGAACCGTTTCTGAGTTAATAAGTGATTGGAGTACCTACCAAACAATTAAAATGTGTACTTTGAGCTATATCACTGTCCTTATATGCCTTGGAAATTTTTACTTAGAAGTAATGTTTCCTCCCAAAGTTTTTTTTGGGTTCAATATTTTTAATTATCATTAAAAATTTAACAGTCAACTTTAATTTTTTTAATAGTCAATGTTATTTTTTTAATGATATGAGATAATTTTGTTTTTTTTAATATTTTCAAGGTAACATTGAATCCAAAAAAATTTCTAAGGCAATATTATTCCTCTGCGAAACCTTTCCATTCAAGGCAAATTTGCACATGAACTGTAACACCCCAAAATTTATATTCACCAAAATTATTGTAAATATTTGAGAAATTCAATAAAATGGTGAATATTCATGAATTTGGAATTTATGAATTTATAAATGTTCAATTTCATAGGAAATTGGGCAAAAATAATTATGGAATTAATTTGGGTAATTTAAAATGCCCAATATTAAGGTCCAAAAATGAAGGAATATTAGAGAAAATATTTGGTCCAAAAATATATGGAAATTGGCCAAAGAAAAATAAGAAAAGAAATTGGATTAGAAAGATAATGGCAAAATCATAATTTTGCCAAAATAGCACGAAATAAATTATTTTCCAATTAATTGAAGTTAATTTCAATTAATTAAGTAAAATAAAGGTTAAAAATATATTTAGAATATTTTGGTCAATTTAATATGAATTTATGGAAAATTTGAGCAAAAAGTGTAATTTTGACCAAAATTGAGACTATACGTGTATACGTAACCGGAACAAGTTATGAAGCCAATTGAGACCATAGGGAGGGACCCCTAGGAGTCTCCTACATGTGGCATGGAGAAGGAAATATTGGTTGGGCTTAATGGGTATGATTACATGTACATAAGTTTATGTACATAAAAACTAGTTTTTGAATTTTTGGAAAATTAATAAATAAATACATGTCATACAATATATATGATAAAGCAACATCATCATCTTCATATCAGCCCCTAAACCGACGTTGTGCAGTTGAAACTAAAGTGAGAACGTTGAGAGCATTTGGAGAAAGAAAGGAGAAGAAATCTCACAAGGTAAGCCGATTTCTCCGACGATTTCGCTCCTAACGCGTATAACCCTGATCCTAAGCTACTCCTCCTTGTTCTTTAAGGTTTGGAAAACTCAAATTTGGTGATATAAAAGCTAGGGTTTTCTGCAATTTTTGGGAAAAGCTTGTGGGAGCTTGAGGTAACTTCCAAACCTTCGTATATTGTCTATTCTGGCTGCTGTGGGCAATTTAATCGGTGAAATTTCGCCGGATTGCCATTGGTTTTAATTTTTGGAAATGGGTATGTGGGGCTATTATGCTGCCCAAATTGATACTAAATGGAAGTTATAACCTAATGGAATAGTCAATAAAGTGGTTAGGAGTAGAAAGGAATGCGTTTACGGAGCCGAAATCACAAAACACCGATTTTGCCCGGAGGACTCCATAATTTCGGTCAGGGCCAGATCTAGAGGTAGGAGTTGGATTTTCAATGATTTGATGATTCCATTGGATTCAGTGGGCAAAAATAGGTGGGGTTACAGTTGGGCACTTTTTCAGAAAAGGCTGAGAAAGCATAATTACGGAAACGCCCCTAAAACCCTAAAAGTAGGGCTGCCAAGGGCAATTTCGTAATTTGACATTGAATTTGGTAATTTTGAGTCCGGAAATGGATTTCTTGGATGAAAATACATCAGGATAGCCCTAGTCAAAAATTTGGGAAAACGTGCCATCGGGCCAGGTACGGCGGGGCCGGGCCGGGGTCCCGGGGCATTTTGGTAAATTTTCACCATAGGCTAATATAACCACAAGAAACACTATGGAAGTGTCTAAAATGATACTTGGATAGGTTATAACCTATTTCTTGTACATTTAATATTTTAGGACCGAATCGGGAGCCGAAAGTCAACACGTTTCACGAGGCGCACAAAAAGGGGTCGATAGAACTTCGAGGTAGGGACATTATCCTTCATACATTATGCCATAGTTATATGATTGTGTGAATGCCAATGTTTGTAAATGCACTTTATTAATCAACATGTTTTGCCCAGAGAGGGGCCAGTAGTGCTAGAGGCACTTACACTGGAGTTGGCGGAAGACCAACCGGTGCAGAATAGTGGGGCTTGGCCCTACTCATGTATACATGAAGATGATATGTTTATATTGTTCATTAATTGGTGCATACATGGCATATATCATATTTACTTTTCGCATTTTCTATGAACGATAGCATGTTTCTACTGAGATTCTTCAGAATCTCACCCCTTTTTCTAAACCAAACATCTCAGCGGGCGCCAGTGGATCAAAAGGCAAGAATGTAGACGAAGGGAAGTGACTGACATGTGCCTCAAGGCAAATACAAAGTTCGTGGTTATAGATAGTCTATGTCTAAAATACTTTTGGATATTTTGTAATAGTGGTGTATATTGTCGCATTCTGTAGGGTTGACTTTGGACTGTAAACAAATACTTTTATCAGTATCTATATACTCTTCTGTATGCCTGTGGAACTTGGTCTCTATTACTCTGTGTATATCGAAATGGAAACGGGTGTTGACATGAACCCTCTTAAAATTTCTCAGCAACTTTTTTAGAAAATAAAAATGTGGCATCTCTGGATTAAACGGACCTTTTACTTAGAAAGTAAAGCGATAGAACGATAAAAATATAACAGTAATAGTAATGTAACTCAAGAGAAGAGAAGAGAAGAGGGGAGTTCAAGAATAGAGCTCGGTCGTATTGCCCACACACCATGCATTGCCTTTTGTACGAAAAGATCATGTGGCTGTTGACATATTTTAAAGACCAAAAAATTGATTATTGTTGCACCTATTTATCAATGTTAGTGAACCCGGACCGGACCGGTCAGTCTAGCCCAAAAACCGGCGAATTTGTCAGGAAAATCGGTCCTGTTTGGGGTCCGGTCTGGGTCACTGATTTAAATTTTTTTTAAAATTTCATATTAATAAATCTAAAATCTTCAATTTTTCACCGGTTTGGCTCTGGTTTGATCCCGATCTGACCCATTGACCCTTAACCCAGTACCTCGATCGATTCAGTATCCGGTCCGGGTTTTAATACCTTACTTTTTATGCATAGTAATTAATATTTGAAGTCGTCATTTTATTATAGGAGGCGACTGCTATGATTAGAATTGAAGGAATCGCTATTACAAAAAAAAAAAAAAACCAAGAAAAACAAGAAGAAGATGAAATCAAGGAACCGTGAAAAAACAAGATTGTAGGTTTTCACTATCATCCAGTTCACTAGATTTAGGTTAGTTTTTGTGCTGTTATTCCTAGTTGTAGATTAAGATTTTATACTGTAATCTAGTTTCGGTAGATTTGGGTATTGTTTGTTATTGTTATTTTCTAAACCTGGGTGTGATTTTTTTTTTTCAATTCAATTGTATTGTTTATAATTTGTTGATTCTTATTTTTTTACAAATTATTTAATCCATATTAATATTTGATGAATAATGATTATGTTAACATTGACAATTTGCCCCTGATAATTTGTAGAATTTTTAAATTAAAAATTTTGGCATATGATGTTAGATACTACTCCTTCTGGTCTTATACTCAAGTTACAAATAACCAAATCATGTAGAATGTAATTCAAATTGTTGATCAGAATTAGTTAAAAGCGAAATGTGTTGGTAAAAAAAAGTATAAGATGTAATTTTTTTTTTTCAAATATACCCTCTTTAATGAGAAAATGAGTGGAAAAAATTGAAAGAAACTATATTTGTATAAATAAGTTATTGAATGAGAGAGAATGAGTATATAATTAATTGACATGCGTGTATTTAATGAGGGAAAAAATAGAAAGAGTAGATTAAAATTTCAAATAAAAGAAAGTGTATTTTACATATAAGATCGATCATAGCCTGAAAAAAGTAACTTATATACGGAACCATAGTAATGTTTAACTTTGACATATTTTTAATGCATTATATAAAGTTTAAGACATAATAACCTGAGGCAAAAAAGTGTTATTAAAAAAAAAGTAACAACATTAAAAAAGTCTTTATTCACTACTATGAATTTAGGCATTTATAATGTCTAATATATAATAGTTATAGCTAATAAATATCATGTAAATTAAGCTGGAGGTCGCATAAGGATATATAATACTTAAACATAATGGTTAATTATGAGTACCATCAGGTATTGTAAGACAAAATTAGCATTTTTTGATAGGGGTATATGCTTTTTCCCCAGAATTCTTTACTTTACGAAGGTTAATTCCTATGAAAAGACATAATTATATATATGTCATTAGTTACATTATCACTTATATATATCAATAGTTGCCACTGTTCTCCATACAAAATTTGTCTTAATCCATGCTAAAGTGCATAGCCACATGATCTGGAAGGTACTGTTGTTCTATTATATATATAGAGGAGGCCAATTAGCTCAGAAACTTTCACTTAAAGAGTTTTATATTCATACATTATGGTTATTATATAAAAACCGTCATGTATTATAAATGTTCACTATTCTTATTTATAAACCGTTATTTCTGTACTTAATACATAACAGTTAACTACATGAGACCGTCATTAAATTTTATTAAAAGTCACGGTTATTATATACAAACCATTATATATGTTGTTAAATAAATAATTGTTGTAAAATGAAACTATTATGTATCATATAAACATTACAATATATTATGATGATTGTTTACGTGTGCTCGTTAATTATTATTACAATAATGGGAAGATCATGGTCTTACCAAACCTTAATACATAATGTGTTATATTATAACCATTATAATAAGTTTGAAATAAATAACGGTTCGGAACCGTAATGTATCTATACTAAGCTTTTTATAGTGTCCAAATATATAACAGTTTGAAATAGTTATGTATGTCAATTAATAGCAGTCATATATCACAATTCCTTAGTAGTGATTTAATACTTTCTCTTATGTCTAATATAAGTTATTTTCAATTATTTTCCGAGAATAAAACAATTAGGTAATTACATCAATGCAATTATCTAACACTTATTTTGGTTTCTGTCTTTACTATAAATAAATATCATAAATTAAAAAATACTTATATATATATATATATATATGTTTAAAATGAAAACCCAAATGAAGAAAGGTTTGTCATTCTTCCTTTGTTATATTAGGAGTATTCCTCTAATCCTATTTGTAAAGTACTTCTAATATAAAAAAACATTAAATCTCATAAACTTTATCTTATTATTTACCTCTATTTAATATGTATGAGAGAGAACTCTAAGACCATAAAACTACAAATAAAATTGTATATCTATATAATAGATTCAATTAGTAGGTGGCATATATTAATCGGATGAGACACGATGGGCATTGTTTCAGACAAAATCACAAAATACAAATAACCCTTCAACTTTAACCTCTTGTTGACCTTTAAACATTTAAAAATCACACAGTGAACTTCATAATCTGACATTTAACCCCCTTACGGTTAAAATGGCAATTGAATCTAAAAATTTTATGTCACATCAGATTTATTGACAACTATTTGACAGATGATATGTTACTTATAATTATTAGTTTACATGATGTGATATACATCCCCTTGTATCTATATGTGTAAATTTACTTGGGAAAATTCTAAAAAACTACACTCAAAATATATAAAGGATAAATCAGTACAACGAAATTCAGAAATGATAAATCAGGCGGGTGTCAGAAAAAGGAGGAATCTGTCCTTTTGAAATTTCGGCCAAATTACGAAAATGCCCTTCAGCCCTCAGTCGCAATAACAACATCAGAGTTGTTAATGGCGAATCATGAGGTGTTAATGGCGAGATGAGTGTTGTTATTGGTCCTGAAATTTGTTAATTGTAAAAGAAGAATTGCAGTTGTTAATACCGAATCCGAAGGTGTTAATTCCGATGATCATGTTGTTATTCTGAAGTGTGCATGAAGGGCATTTTTGTAATTTGGCCAAAATTTCAAAAGGACAGATTCCTCTTTTTTCTGACACCCGCCTGATTTGTCATTTTTGAATTTCGTTGTACTGATTTATCCTTTGTATATTTTGAGTGTAGTTTTTTGGAATTTTCCCAATTTACTTTGAAGTTTTTTTAAGTTCCACGTTGGTCGGAAGTATCAAAATAGAGCAATGTTGCTTCTTATTTTTAAAACATTAACGGTTAACGTTAATCTTTTAACGGTTATTATATTTTGAAACATCTAGGATGATATCGAAGTTGAAAAAGCTTTTGGGACAACATTACTCTTCTTAATAAAAATTTTTAGGATAAATTTACACTTTAAATGTAGATTTATTTATTATTTTAACAATATGGAGTGATATAGAGTTAAATGTCCCACTATGAAAAAGTAAGATTTGATTTTTAAAAATGACCCAAAAGCTGAAGATATGTTTTTGACTCTAGAGTTACCTAATGTAATTCTACTACTAAAATTAATTCTGTATTCCTTGATTTGCTTCTCGTAGTTGGTTTGTCCCTGGCCACAAACTTTGCTTTAGGTCTTTGGTCCGAGTTGAGATCACGTACTATCCATTTAAAGTGGTGGTGATTGGTCAACCCACATGGTCAGTGGCATTTTACTGTTTCCGGCTTCCTCATTGGCTTTTGACGAATCAGTATCGTGGTGGGTCCCGCACCCTATAGTTTCCCTCTGACCTAGTGGGACTCAGCCAACGATAAAGACCAACACGTGTCCGTTCATTAGGGGGTAGAAGCACGTGCTGCCCACTGAATTCACTATATATTGAGCGTTCCACAAAATCTGCTCCCACTTGCTTTTGTTTTTTTCCCGCGGTTCATTTTCACGGCCTTTACCAGACGCCAATGATCAGGCGCGTGGAAAGCATGCAGTGGCCATAAAGTAATGCGCAGGAGGGGACATGGACGTTGTGTGCTGTGAGCATCTGATTGGACCACATATTCAACTCAGGCACAGCTTTGTGCTCTTGAAGTTCAGGCTGATTTCACCACATCCATCGTCCATACTCCATTTCTTGAAAAGATATTTTGTGTTGGGAGAATGACATTAAAACCCCCCATATAAAAAAAATAATATAAAAAAAATCTTAAAACTTATCAATAGTAACTCCTCAATTTATTAATTGTTATTTTTTCATTTATCATTAATAAATTATAAAATTTTTCCGATATTATTTACTTTAACTAGGATTTTGGTGTCATCTGTTTTTTTTTTTTGTGTGCCTAAATTTCTTTTAAAAGGATTTAATTCCATTTCTATAGTCTTCATATCTTATTTACAAGCACTTTTAACATATTTTTCTAGGGTAATAAAGAAAAAACTTTAAATTTAATTAATATTTTCTTAAAATTAAATAAAATTAAAAAATTTCCCCTATTTGATATGAAGAAATAGTGAGAATTGAAAAGCATGAGAACAATGAATTAGGGGATAAAATATTACATTCACGTAATAAATTTAATGAGGTGACTTATTTTAAGGCAAAAAATACTCTCTATACCTTATATCATAATTTCTTTTATATATCTCTCATCAATTTTCACGTGCACATAGACACAATTGCAGGCAATATAATTAAGCCCCTTCTAAAAAAAAAAAAATTAGAAGAAAAATACATTTTCAAGAAAAAAAATATTCATCATAAAAACTTCATTTAATCTGTTTTTGTTCTATTTCAGGCAAAATATATTCTTTTTGTTAGATTCTATGACATATAATGATGTAAATACACAAAAATACATATAATGAGAACAGATACTATTTTCAAATATATAAAAATACAGAGAGAGAGAGAGAGAGAGAGAGAGAGAGAGCCGCAAGCAGAACAAAGGAAGTTCATATAACAAAACTTTGGAGTGAATGACGTATATCAATAGATCTTGATAGTTAATAAAGACTTGCAATTTAGATTGCCGATCTCACTCAGTAATAATAACACTTGTTATATATTCAATTTTTTTAAGGAAAAAAAAGAAAAAAACTATTTTCTCTAATTTAGAAATTAACACACATATTTTAAAAATAGTTAACTTAACTAATTTACTAATAGTTAACTTAATATTCATGATTGAAAGGGGTATAGAATTAGGGAAGAAGTAGAATTGAAGTGCATGAGACTAATTAATTTGAAGCATGTGGTTGGAGTAACATGAACATGGGATGAACACACGCACACACATATATATATTGTTTAGAATGGATTGAGTTAAGTGAAAGCAACGGAAGAGGGAAATAGAAAGGAAAAAAGAAGAGTGTAACACACTGCGGAATTAGGGAAAGGAATTACTTAAAGTCTTTGTTTTGTTGGGAGGATCGAAGACACATCAAGAGTGATATGCTTCTTTTAGTGGCGACATAGTGATCTGTATTCTGAGTTGTGTTCATTGAATTCTCTCTCTCTCTCTCTCAGATTTTCATTATCTTCTTTGAAAGCATTCTCATGATTTGGACACTTCACCTACGATCATTACATGTTCTTTCTAAAAGTAAGGGGTAAAGGGTAATGGAGGAGCAAAGTGTTTTCAATAAATAAATAAAAAATCATTGTTATATGCATGGCGACCTCACAAAAAAAGAAGAAGAAGAAGAAGAGAGATGTAACATGAGATATAAATTTAAGACCACATGGATTTTAATATAATATCACAATCAATATTTTCTGTTTTCACGTAGTTGTTGTTAGCCTACATGGTGAGCCATTACAACATTTCTTATAAAAAAGACGACGGAATGATGATCCATATCTTTTTCCTAATTCAATGATTCTTATCTTTTTTTTTTTTTAATTCGCATTTTCGGGTTCCTTTCTTTTAAGAATGACACTAAAGAAATCTTATATATTAGAAAGTAGTACGTTCTTAAATCTAATTAATTCAGAAAATTCCGTGTTGGTAAATGGGTTTGATAGTATGTTTGGCAAACCTCCAAACCATGGTTTCAAACCATGGTTTGCATAACCCGAGACAAAACTCCTCTCACACACTTACCTCATAAGTCGTAAAAGCTATTAAAAAAAGCTAATCCAAACTGGAATAGGTCCAAACCCATATTCTCCACTGGCAATATGCAAGTCAGGACATATTATCATGAATTTCCTGAACATGAAGTTAGCTTAGAAGTCCAAGGCAAAATTGTCTGATTGACCACCGTGCTGAAGACAAATTGCAACTCTTAGCATTATCAAATAACTTTTACTTTCGAAGCCAATCCCCACAGCCTCAATGTTGATTCCTAAGTTGGTCTTACTATTTACAGCAGAAATCACTTCCAGAGAAAAGAAAGAGTTGGAATGAACAATCAGAATAACTGAACATCCAATTAAAGCAGAAATAAAACAAAGAATTAAGTTTATTTGGAAAAAATAAATTGCAAGAGCCAAATTATTCACAGTTTAAAATCTTTATTTAGTTCACCTAAACATAAAATTATTATTTAAGATCTCAATATCTGTAAAGATTAGTATAAAATTTTAGAAACTCCATTACAAGATAATTGTGAATTTATATTACATCAAACTTTCAAGGCAATGTGATTTCTCATGAGCATGTCTCACTACTACAAAAAAGTAAAGATGTGGCGCTTATAATTGCATTAACTGTAGCGCTAGAGAAGTGCCACATATCTGGACGCCACTAAAAAAAGCTGTGGCGCTTCATTTTAATTTTTTTATAAAAAAATACCCTCCTGTGACGCTTGTTTGAGGAAGTGCCACAGGAGGGGGGCCTCCTGTGGCGCTTGCGTCAGCAAGAGCCACAGGAGGGGGCCCTACTGTGGTGCTTGCGTCAGCAAGCGCCACAGGAGACCCCCCTCCTGTGGCACTTCCTCAAACAAGAGCCACAGGAGGGTCTTTTTTTTTTTTTATCTTCTTCTTCTTCTTCTTTTTCCTGTGGCCCTTTTTTATGCTTCCTAATTGTGAAGCTTTATATAAAATGAGTGGCTTTCATGTTTATCATCTCCACAAATTGTCAATCTTTCTATTTTATATTTCAACCTATTATATATATATATATATATATAATTTTCACATTTAAAATTCAAGTTCCCCAACAATAATGTTCTTACATTAATACTCTCTAAAGCTAACATAAAAAATATCACAATACAAGAACTTGATATGTGAACACAGTACATCAACAACTAATTAAGTAAATTAAAAGATTACTAAAAAACGCAAGTTTGTTGGCAAAAAAATTTAAACAAAGCAAAAAGGCAAATGAAACAAGCTAGGTTTTCACTCTTTCCTATTAAATTAGGAATAAAAAGGCAAACGTTATATTATGATTTATCTTGACTAAAAAAAAATTTAAATAAAGCAAGCTAGAATGAAATAGTCTTCTTCTTACAAATCTATTAATTGACCAGCGCAGGGAGTGGGAGACCACGTTGGTGATGCTAGCTTGAGTGACGAGTGAGCGTGTGGGTGTGTTTTTTTAGTGTGAAGATGATAGGAAATGAAGGGAGGGGGCCGACGGATCCACTAAGAAGATGAGAAAGGGAAAGTAGTTTACTAGAGGAGAGAGTAGTTGAATAATTAAAGTGGAGTAGTAGTAAAAAAGAGAAGGAATGGGGGACGGACACGGGACCACTACGTGGGAAATGAAATAATTAAGAGATATACACTATCCATTTGAAATTTTTCCTTTTTTTTAGAAATGAGCTGTGGCGCCTAGGCATTAGACGCCACAGCTGATATATTATATATCATGTGTGGCGCCTAACTATTTTAGGCACCACACATGATTTTTGGTGCAGCTGTGGCGCCTGGTGGGTCAGGCGCCACAGCTGCTTGCGTGGCGCCTGTGTAGGCAGGCGCCACACTAGGCCTCCCCAATTGTGGCACCTAACCTATTAGGTGCCACAGCTGGTGCCCAAAATAAAAATAAAAAATTATACAGGTAAAAAATAAAAAAAGTGAAGTTGTGGCACTTGTTTAAAGAAGGGCTATAAAATGTACGCCACCTTTTACCTTTTTTGTAGTAGTGTCTGAGAGTTATAAGAGCTACTACTTTGCTCCTTCAAATAGCTTTGACTTTTAGTTTGAGTAAGGAGTGGGTTATGATATAGATCAACAAATAGCTTAGACTTCTAGTTTGAGTAATGTGATTTCATTGAGTTCAGTGAATATTTGTACTATGAAATTATCTATAATTAAAGAAGCACAAGTAGTTGACTTGAATGATCATTTCTTGTGTTTGAAACCTTATTGCCTGAAAAATGAAGACAAGGTCATTATGGTGGCTGAAGACTATAAACTTAGCGTTTATTGGGAGGCAACCTAAATTTTTGGTTTGATGTTTATGTTTTGATTTTATAGGATTTCTCTAGCCCCCTATGTGCTTTGCTATAGAAACAAAGATTAAGAACAGCTGAAAAGTGTAAGTCAAGGATAAAAAAAGGGAGTTTTCTTCTACTTTTCTTTGATTTGCTTGATGTTGATGTAAAATGAGTGATGATTAAATTTGAATTGCATGTGATTGATTGATGTTTGATAAAGATTGAAGTTTGTGTCATTAGTATACTTGGATTTGATTGCTCTTTCACTCTCTATTACTTAATGTTACGTGTTTACATTGAAGAAAATGTGACATTTAAGTGTGGGGTTGTGAGTATACTATTGATTTTGCATGACTTGTTTTCAAATTTTTGGTTTGCATATAGTTTTGAACATTTGAAAACTTTCTTGTTTTTGAAAAGAAAAAAAATTGGAGCATCTAACCAACACCCAAAATCTTTTTTTTTTTTTTTTTGTTTGAAAAAAACAATCTAGAGAAACTACAGAACAAGGTAAACTGACAAAAAATCTAGAAAAAAATTGTGAGAATATTATAATAAAACCAAGTGTAAATCAACAAAAATTCCAACAATTTAAAGACTAAGTCAATAGAAGAGTACAAAGATATCAGAAGAAGAAATTATTCTTTGATCCATGCTTCAGCTACATCATATCGCTCAAGAAAATTCATTGATGAGAAGTTTGATTGATGAGGAAGAGAGAGATGAAAAGAGGTAGATGATGAGTTGGTAGGATGATGGAGAAGCATGATGGTGAGGTGGCATGAGATGTTAGTCAAACTAACCATCAAAATTAAGTCTCCTATTGGTAGGGCGAAATTACTACATTTTTAATACTTTCATGACAATATTGGTTAAAAAAAAAACTTCTGGATACCCACAGCTCCTAAGTGAAAACTTCCGGAATAAAATTAGACCGTATCCCATGATTTAATGTTGCAGTTCCAGTCACATGAACTTTGTGATCAATTGAAAGGTATTATTACCCTCTCTAACTCTCTTTGGTATTAAAGAAACATTGCCTTACATTTTATAATAATATTATTATCATATTAGATTAAAAATAAATTTAAATTATTAAAATTATAAATAAATACTTCAACTTTATACAGTTTTATTAAAAAAATTTATAATTTTTTCTTATTTTTATCTCCTACACTTATGAACTTTTCATGTTATATTGCAATATATTTTAAATCTATTTATATATTTTTTTGTTATTTAAGATTATAAGGGTAAAGTGTAGCTAGCACCACCAATGTTTTAAAAATCGGATTGGACGTTGAGTCAGAAAGGTTAGCGGGTCATGATTTAATCGGTTGGAACGGTTGAGCCGTTTGGTTGGACCAATAACTAAATACTTAAATTTAAAAATAATATATGTTATATATTACAATTAATCTTCAGTCTAATTTAATATGAAGTTAATAAAGTTACAAAATACCATTCAAGGAAGAATATTAAATTAATCATTAACCTAACAAAATGCATTAATAATAATGATTTTATGACTTGTCAAATATTGGTGGCTTTTGATTGATTCAAGCATGAGTTTCTTGAAAGATATTTGGACTATACCACTCTAGTCTTATTTATAAGCCTTTTTTGACAAAAAAATTTGGTCATATTTATAAGTCTAACTTCAGTGTAATAAATAAGATTGTGACAATTTTACTCCTATTTATTGTACAAATGAAGAAATAATGAAATAATTTAAAGATGGATAGAGAAGAAAAAGTTGAAACGTATCCATTCATAAATGAGGGCATAGTTGTAAATGTACCCTATAATCATTGAGTTAACTACCTCTTCTTAGTATGTGAGATTTAGTTAAAATGAACTTATAAATAGGACTAGAGTGGTAAATGTCATTCTCTTCTTGAGGAAATGACCCAAAATCAAGACTTTTTTTGATAATAAAATATATTCTACAAATACATCAGAAGCTCCAAAATCAAGACTTTCAACTCCAATCCCAGTGCTTCTAATTTCATCCTTAGCTTGAGGATAAATCTCATTGCCTTTTTCTTCAAAAGCATTTTTATAAAATAGTTTGCAACAAACCAAATTATTAAAATTAATAACATATAATATAAATAAAATAAAGTAACATGTCTAAAATTTATATGCCATTTTTTAATTTTTTTTTCAGCATCAAATATAAAAACAATTTGCAGCAAAATTTTTTTCTCACTTTTTTATTGGGCCGCATGGTTTTTGAAAAACCGGTCCGGTTTCCGGCTTAATAACGGTTGAGGGCTCAAAACCGGTTAAACGACGGGCCAAAATGGCTCCATTAGGAAAACAGTCCAAAGTATATATCCGGCCCGCTTTAGTCCGGTTCTCTAAACAGTGACCAGCACCCCAAAACTATTTTTGAAGGTGTAATAAGCACTCTAAAATATTTATGGGTGCAATTTTAACCCTAAAGTAATTAAATTGGAGTAATTGTGCCTCTCATCCTAATTGACGTTAATTCTGTTAAAAAAAAAAAAACCTTCACTCTGACCATCACACCTCACTCACCCAAATTTCCAGGTTCATCTTCACCATCCTCTCCCTCTCCGCCTTCCAAGATTGCATCTTCTTGCTCCAGTATATTTGTCCATGTCTGTCTTCACACTGAGTTCACATTGAGTCAGTGCGCTTAAATTTTCCTCGACAAATTGCAGTGAATCCTTTTGGAGTGCATTTAATTTTTACACTCAAGTGCCCTCTTGGAGTGCAGTCATAGGACCAAAACCTTTTTATTTTCAATGATGCTTTGTATTTTTATCCCTTTTTTCCAATGTTTGGGGGCCCATCCAAAATCTAGCTTCACTAATATAGCAAAGCCCCCTCCATGAAATTCAGTTTTGTTGAAGACAAAAAGTTATAAAGAGAGAGACAGAGGAAGAGAATATAGTTGCGGGTAAAGAGGGTGACGAAGTTACTGTCTAACTAGCACGATGGTGGTTTTAGCCAGAAACAAGGCAACAAAAGTTTGTGATTGCAAAGAAGGAGACACAGCTCAAGTCTGCAATTACCGCATGATGCTGATGCCCAATTATCATCGAAGGGCGGTGGTGTCTCGGCGATTTGCTAGCTGCTATGGTATTTCTGAAATGAGCGAATGATCAGAACATTGTTATGGTAGCGACACCTCCCACGATGGTGCTTCGTAAAGTCGCTAGCAGAGGAGTAAGAAGATGCAGTCATAGAGATTTGGCAAGTGTGAGTGTGTTGTGATGGTAAGAGTGAAACGTTTTTTCAAATGGAGCTAGTGTCGGTTCGAATAGGGGCATAATTGCTCCAATTTAATTACTTTAGAGTTAAAATTACACCCATAAATATTTCAGGGTGCTTATTACACCTTCATAAATCATTTGGGTGCTGGTTGCACCTTTACCCAAATTATAATATATTATTATAAAATATTAAATCTCAACTATTAAAAAAGTAAATGGAGAGGAAGGTAAATGGAGCTTCCAAAGTTTCACCTCTGACTGAAAGTAGCTCAAGAAATTTTGCTACAGCTATCTTTTTCAAATTTAGCTTTGTCAAAATGGATTGAATCATTCTCATCATCATCTTCGTCAAGTTTGATTCGTCAGCCTTCTATGCGCTAGTGGGCATTTATTATTTATATAAAAGGAAGGAATCAAAGAATGTCTGGTGCTATGGTTATATTTGCCTTTATGAACTTGCCTTGCAGGTTTTTGCATGGAAGAGAGAAAGATTTAATGGCTCTTGTTCATTTTTGGTGTTTAAGAGCTTTACTTTGTTGGATTCTTCAATCTACAGTTCTAGGACGGAATTTGTGTTAAACTTCACATGATAAATCTTCTGTCCCTACAAGCTCCTTTCAAAGATGTAATTTTTTCTGATACTCCCTTCGGTACTTTTTAATATAGGACATTTTTGTGAAGTTGATCTTGGTTTTAATTATAAAAGTAATTTTTCATATTTGTCAATCTTTTTTTAATTTACTCTTATTGATGCTCCCTAAAAAAATAATTGAGAAGGAGGGGAAATGAGGGAATTAAGAAAGATGATTAAAGTGTTTTAAAAAATACATGTCATATCAACTAACTTACCTAACTTCTGTAATTTAATAAAATGAAGTAAATATGTCTTTTAATAGTATTCATGTAATATAATTGACACTGCTATCTTTAACAGGTTCTTAGGTCTTTTCCCCATTCCCTCAACCCATTGACTATGTAGTTATTTATGTTTTAAAATACTAGCATCATTTTTCCTTTTATTTAAAAAAATTACGAACTCTTCAATATTTAGCCTATTAATGGAAGTTACTAAATGAAGTCTAGTTACAGAGTGGATATTCCATGGAAATGGTAATATACCAATTGGTTGTTTTCTTTTAATTTCTTTCATTTCCTTACCAAGAAATCGCAATGAGTTTGTTATGAGTCATATATCACAGAGTCTCATAAGTAAAATGTGACTTATGAATGGATTAATACAATTTTTAGTCCCTTAGATTTGACCTCATTTTAATTTTGGTCCCTCAAGGGTAAAATCGTCTAGGTATTTATTAAATTATAGGACTATGTTTTAAATACAATACTAAAAAAAAGCTTTTAAGACCGGTTGAAATTAATTGGCTTTTTATACCGAGTTTATGTCTGGTCTTGTATCGACCGATTTAAAAAGTCTATTCTTATTAAGATCGAACTTATGACTGGTCTTAAAATCCACTTTTTCAAACCTGTTGGATAGATGACCGGTGTTAAAAATTTTCAAATTTTAATTAAAAAAATGCCCCATCTTTAGACTCGGTAATGTCACACCCAGTCTAAAAAGTGGGCATTTTTTCTAAATGTATGATTTATTTTGTTTCACATTAGCCTTGTTTGATATTATTATATTTAAAAGCTATATTATACAATATAAATTCTACAGACAACCCTAAAAATACAAATGCAATTGATATAAAAAATAATTGTAACTAATAACCGTGAATCTAATCCCTATATATGAGATAATTATTGAATTTTAATTCCGACATTTGTTTTTGTAAGGTTTACTTTTTTTGCTTGCATTTTTCCCACCTCCAGAGGTGTTGCATGATTTTTGAGTGTTGGATTTAGTGAATACAATTTTAGGCCCACCATCTATATGTTGTTGACGCATGATTCATATTGCAAGCATCCCTAAAGTTGAATGCTGCTACCTATGGATTGACTGCTAGATTACTATACTTATGCATTTGGACTCTTTTGGACCTCAAATACGAAACATGCTTTTGCGCTACCCCAATCTCAGATGATAAAGAAAAAGATTCTTATTTAATGAAGCTGAGTATAACAGAGTTAATATACAAGTGTGAGAACTAGATTTTATATGTGTGAATATGATATCGTGGGGAGATATTGGTTGAGAAGGAAACCAAACTGAAGGCCAATAATAAGGAATTAACTGACTAGGTGGAAATACTAATGATGAGATGATGATTAATAACTCTAAATTGGTTGATGAAAAACATTAGCTAGATTATCATCACTTGAAAGAATAAATATGTTGGACTGAGTGGTAATCCAATTCAACGAATTTTTCCTTTCAAGCATTGATCATCCAGCCTACATTTTGTGTCATGCCCTTATTTTAATTTCACATTTACCAGAGTATTTGCGGAAAATGATATACGGTTCGGTGGGCAATGTTACGTGTGTGAATGATCAATTAAATAGTGCAAGTGTACACTGTCGTAATCAAGTAATATAGAAGTCAGTAGAGTATCGTTCCTATGAGGATTGATCACTAAGTACCAAAATGAGTAATTTTAACTCTATTTAGTTGAGCGATTTCTTGGTGATTGAGAGTACAAAATAAAAGATTATTAAATATGAATGCAAATGATATGAAACAACTATGAGAAAAAGTCCTGGGGATTAAATTTCACTTAACCAATTCCGGATTGAATCACTTATCTATTCGAACCCAATTTATTCCACATGATTGATAGTCGAGTTTCCCTAATTTAATTACTAGCCTCTTCCAAGGTCAAGCAATTCTATAATTAATTATTAATCCAAATATTCCTATATGAATTTAAGCAATTAATTATGCATTAAGATTTATGGAACTCAATAAGACTACACAACTCACATGAATATATTCCTATTTCATATGCAAGTCATGATTTTAATTATAGGATCTACACACATGCATCTCCTTCCGGTCTCAACATGCATATTGAAATCATTCAAAAGGTGGCCAATCAAATGAAAGCATTAAGAACAATAATTAAAACTCAATCATGAAGGAGAAATTAAAACTAGATTTAATAAGTTAAGATTCAATCCGTCATTAGTAAGCTACGTCATCACCCTAGAAAAATGAAAATATCGCTCATGATAAAATTAAAAACAAAACCAAAATAAATTGACATTATATAAAGCTAGAATGAAATCCTCATAAATACTGCATAAACTTGAATATTAAATTCTCAAACATAAATATACAACCAAAAGATCCATGAAAAATGAAGAATTCTAGCTGTCCATTTTGGAGGTAAAACCTTCCATGCAGGTGGAATGCAAAATGTAATACAATCCTAAGCCTTCCAAGATGGAGGCATGCAAAATGTAATACAATTCTAAGTCTTCCAAGATGGAGGCATGCAAAAAGTAATACAATGCACGAAATTAAATCTAGAAAATAACATAATTTATTTAGAACTGTCAGAGAAAAGATCTCTCTTTGTCAGAGAAGGACCTCTAATTCTCTTCCTCCCCTCCCCTCCTTGAGCTTGGCCTTGATCTCTATTTATAGGGGGAAAAACCCACGTGCTCAAGTACTGCTACAGTGATCTGGCGGCTGCTACAATGATCAAGCGTCTGCCACAGTATCTGGCGGCTCTACAGCGCTTTCGTCGCTACAGTAACTTCCATCCGCTACAGTGTAATCATCTGCTACAATGATCCTGTTGCTACAGTACTTTCATTTTTTTTAAATGCTATTTATTCCAAAAATATTATTTATGTATCAATCACACCCAAATTTATTATATTAAACTCAAATATCGTCCATAAAATTATCATATAAGGGAAAATAAATATGCAAATATTTTACTTATCAGGCAACATAGGAATAGCATAATTATACTGATAATATGTGCATGACTACAGAAATTCCCCATAGGGTTTCGTACATGATAATTACCATCAATGTATCCGTACAGGGCTACTAGGGTGTCTAAACTCATCCCAGTGAAACAGAGACATGTTCCCGTCTTCATTCCACCACTGCAATCCCCTCATACAGTTCTCTTTTTTGTTCTCAGCATATCTTCTGTCTCCTCCTGTCTAAATTGTTTGTAGGGGAGGGTGAGACTCGAGAGAATCTCAGTAGGAAACAGATACTATAATGCATGCATGATAGATGCTATGTGTATGACATGTTAGCTTGAACGAGATGTATGGCACATAATGATATTTCTGCATGCTCAATGTTTCATGCAACAAACTATAGCAAAAGTACAAAAAGAAACAAAGCTTCATTTATTCAAATATGCTTACACAGTCAAGTGAAGCAATCATATACATCACTACACAAGCAAAGATATCAAATACATGCAAGTAAGGTAAGTCCCCTACCTTAGCCCATCTTGAACCTTAAGTATGATCCTCAAACTTCGTGCCTCGTAATGTGTGTCTTAGCTCGGCTGTCCTACAATTCCAAATATACCATTTAGACACTTCCATTGTGCTTTAGGTGGTCAGGCTGTGCTTTTCTTGAAATTCTAACCTAGGCTATCTTGACATATTTCCACCTAAAGAATTCATTTTTGGACTCGGAATTACCAAATTCACTGTCAAAAGACAAAATTGCCCTTGGCAGCCCCACTTTAAGGGTTTCGGGAGTGTAATTATTCTTTTTCAGGCTTTTCCAAAAAAGTGCCTAACTGTAACCCCACCTAATTTTCCCTCTTGAACTCAATGGAATCATCAAATCATTGAAAATCTAACTCTAAGACCCATTTCTAGAGTTGGCCTAAATCCTCACCTACTATAAGAAAGAAAAGAAAATGATAGCCTCCTCTTCCTCCTGAAAGATCTTATAAAGATATGTCTCTTGTTGAGTTGATGTTAGAGATAGGACATTCAGATTTATTCAAGAAATTCTTTCTAGATCTACCAAAAAATTCAGAACTAGTAATTTTGACCATTCTGTCTCCATCAGTACAACCATTACCTTGAATAGGGATGATCAGACATCCTTATGATTCTGAATTTCCTCCTCTTGAGAGAAAAAGAAATGAAGACAATAAGGTTTCTGCTTGACCTTATGTTATTCTAAATACTGTTGATTCTCATGGAAATCTCAGACCTACAACTGTAGCTGAAGAAGTTTTAAACTAGTATACTTAGAATGTTGTTTGTCAAAATACAGCACTGTCTAGAATTGATTCTAAACTTGATTCATTGACAGTCAAGATAGACAGTTTGACTACTCAACTGGATCAACTTTCTGCATAAGTCAGATAGCTATATGTTTTTCAAACACAACAAGCTCAGAAACTAGATGCAGAATTGAAAAAGATTTATCGCTATTGGTTGCATGGGACTAGAGTTCAAAAAGAAAGAAATGGAGTTATCAGCAATACAAGAGATATACAGAAAATAGAACTTGATATGTCCAAGAAACAATCTCAGGTCATATATGAATCTTATCCTTCATATCCTACTATTCCAAGATTTCCATACCCAGCATCACCCCTGCTTATCCTGAAGAAACTGACTATAGTAAAGTTTTCAAAATGAACATACTGTTTTCAGACCACTTCAATAACCTCCACCAATACAGCCTAAACCCATTTTAAGAACTACTTTTCATACCCTAGAAAGACCTGCCTCTCATTGGCCCTCTCATTCTATCTACCACCATGGAAATACATTAGGTACTCAAAAACTTGTTCAACCAGGTTTAAAGATTAATGAACCTATCGTTTCCCAGCCAATCACTCCACAAAAGGAAAAAAAATATGCTGAGACCTTAACCTCTCAACCAACAACCACTACTCAACCACAAGATTATACCTTAACTATTCTCCAAATCCATAACCTTTCTGAACCTTTCTTGCATTCATCTAGTTCTCAATCAGATTCTAGTATTCAATCAGATAATTCTTCTGTATCTGCTTATGATGATGATAATTCAGAAGATCATTTTGTTGATATTACCAGAATTGTAGTGGTCTAACCAAATGATGATGATAGTGGGCCTGAAGAATCTCATGTTGATCAAATTGCAGACCATCCTTAACCACAACGACAACATGATTTTACTTATAAGCCAACCTCAAGACCTTGGTTCACTTTTGATGAAACTCTATAAGATAAATGGAGACAAAAGCTTCATGAATTTGGAGCATGGATCGATCTATAGCTTACAGCACAAGGTGTAACTCTTGAACAAATTCTTAAAGAGTTTGTTTCCAGATTTACTGGAGCCTTAAGAGATTGGTTTCAAAATCTCAATGCCTATGAAAAACTCTAGGTAGTACAAGTTGCAAACCCTGGACTTCTCCTAGGAGCTATTCATAAAGAATTCATAGGAGACTTCAATATTATTGACAAAAGAGACAAACAAGAATTCTTCGAAATGCAATCTTGTTTTCTTGACAAGAAAGACTTGCAGAAGCATTACACAAGAATGGTTGAAAAATACTACAGTTGAATGGTCATAATGATGTCAACCTTAGACATATTTTTATTACTTCTCTCCCAAATGAGATTCAACCAAAACTACACAGAAATCTTTATGCTCTCCACAGAGATATGTCTCGAATTTCCATGGGAGAAATTTATCAGCTAGTTCTTGCAACAGTTGATAAACTCTGTGAGTAGCACAAGTATTTCAAAGATATGCTTAAGGGTAATACAAAATTGATACATTCCTGCAAGAAGCCTTATCTGAAGATTAAGTGCAAGGATCCCAAGACTTACCATTGTTCAATAAAGAAGAAATCTCATTATCGCTCATATTCCAAAAATCCTGAAAAGAGATTTTTCCTAGAAAACAATCAAAAAAAGAACAACTAGGTTTTTTAAACCTAGAAAATTCTCAAAAAGGAAAGGGACTCGATGTTTCATCTGCAGATAGAAGGGATATTTTGCAAAAAATTGTCCTAACAAAACCAAGAAAGACATCAAGATGATCCCATGTCTCCATAATATCTTGATGATCATAGATCAAAATGCAGATATTGAAGCTTTCCTTGAAGAACAACTCTTTAGAGATAAAGATACTCAATATGTTCTTCTACTTTCTGACAAAGAAGAAAATTTAGAATTCTCTAACTTCTCTTATCTTGAATTTGAGATAGATGAAGAAGAGATTTATCCTTATGGAACTATCAACCTCATCAGACCAAACCTACCTCCTTCACCTTCTGAAGGATTAGAATCCTCTTCTTTAAACCAGCCTTTCATAGGATCTCTTGGATCTCTTCAATCTAATCCTAAAGAAAACCTCAACATCCCTCTTCCAAATATCAAAGTTCAAGTCCTTCCTGACAAATATTCCAAACCCATCACAAATATTGCCTTTCTTGATACTGGATCTTGTAAAACGGTAATGAAACCTCATATTCTTCCATCTGAAGAATAAGTTCCTCATTACCAGTATTATCTCATAGCTGATGCCAAACATTTCAAGATTGATCTTATTTCCAGAAGAAATATTGGTATTAAATTCTTCCCAGGATGTACTTTCAAAATTAAAGTACTAGGAAGTAATCTTCTAGGCAAAGATATTCTACTGGGGTTTGATGCTTTCTATCATACCCAGAACCTTATGATCCTACCTAAAGGGATTAAATGGAAAGACAATTTTATTCCTTATATAGAAATCCCAAACCTGTTTGAACTTCAACAAGCTCCACCTCAATATTCAGACATTAAGGATCAATTGCTTCAATACTATTCTGATAGTCATGATCAATTCCCTCATTCTTTTTCGTTATGGAAAAATCAAGAATTCTTTATCAAGCTACCTTTAAAAAAGAATGAAGATATTAATCCTACTAAAGCTTCTCATCCATGTATGAATCCTGATGACTTGAAACTTGCTAGAGATGAATGTTCATCTTTATTAAGGCAAGGACTCATTGAAGCTACAAAGTCCGATTGGGCTTGCCAAGCTTTTTATGTTGAAAAGAGATCAAAAATAAAAAGAGGAAAAAGGAGACTTGTCATTGACTACAAGCCACTGAATCATTTTCTCCAAGATGATAAGTTTCCGTTACCAAAGCCCAGTACTATGTTCTCTCATCTTAAAAAAGCCCAAATCCTCTTAAAGTAGGATTTTGGCAATTTGGTATCCACCTAGATGATAAGCCCAAGACTTCTTTCTGTATTCCTAATGCCCAGTACCGATGGAATGTTATGCCTTTTAGCTTTAAAGTCACTCCATCACTATTTCAAAAGACTATGACCGAGTTTTTTGAACTTATTCTCCAAAATACCCTGATCTATATTGATGATATTCTCTTCTTCTCTGAAAATGAAGAATCTCATAAAGCCCTATTAACCTGATTTGCTGATATCGTGGAACAATATGGCATTATGTTCTTCTCCAAGAAAAGTGAGATAGGAGTAAAAGAAATAGAATTCTTGAGCTTGCATTTCAAAGATAGTCAGTATAGCCCTGGACCCCAATTTCACAAGAATTGTTGAATTTTCCTGATAACAATCTCACTCCTAAACAAGTTCAACAGTTTCTTGGAATTGTGAATTATCTCAGAGACTTTATTCCTTATGTGTCTCATTATTAGCTAGTTGTCCAGCTTCTCAAAACGAATCCTCCACAGTGGGAAAACAATAAACAGAAGCTATTCAAATCCTCAAAAGAATCAGTCAAAACCCTTTACTATTGAAGATTCCAGATCAAGGAGAAAGGATCTTTCAAACGGATGCCAGTGATGATTTTTGGGGTGCAATACTTCTTGAAGAAGTAAATGGAAAAAGATATTACTGTGGACATGATAGTGGACATCAGAGAACCATAAAAGCATTATCTTGTAACGTACAAGGAAATCTTTCATGTTAAGTGTGGAATTGAAAAGTTCAACTTTCATCGAGCCCCTACCATTTTGTTGTAGAAATAGACAATACATCTTTTCCAAAGATGCTTGATCCAAAGAGAAAGATCTTACCAAATGCCCAGCTACTCAGATGGAAAGACTGGTTTTCTTGCTATAAATTCATAATTCACTATCTCAAAGGTCACCACAACACCATTGCAGATTTTCTATCTCAACCTTAAAAGCCCTCTTTTCCTTCAAAGCCTTTATATATCCTAACCATTTCAGAAGCATGGCCAACTATTTCTCATAATATAAAAGCTACCCTTTTTCCTCTAGAAACCTATCCTGAAACTCCTCATCATGTTCAAAAGATTACTGAACAACAACATTTCTACTGGCTTTATCTTCTTTTTGTCAAGACCAACCTTGTTCAACAGTCTCGACATTTTAGTTTGAACACTCCTTTTACCACCTTACCCTTCCTTTAAGGACCAATGCCTAAAGAACTCTTTTGGTATTTATGGTCTCTGACTACCCTATATGTTAGTGCTATAGCCTTTACACCATTACCCATCTACTACTACCTTTATGATAAAATCTATGAAGTCTTTCTCCTCGATCAGTTTCTTAACCTCTTTGCTCTTCTACCTACTGGAGAGGAAAACTTTATAGTTTTATTGCTGATAATAATCTATAGAGAATTTATAAAAAAAAGATTTTGTTGTATTTTTATTCTTAACAGCTATTATCATCTTCACTCGATGGACTTTATTCCAGCGGGTAGTAGAACTGTGGAACTCTCCTTTTGATTGAGTTCATCAGAAATCACATACTCTCAAGGAACTTGGTCATTATTTGGGACAAATCAATGTTTGACTAAAGACCAATTGTCATGTCCTAGGCTCTATTTCAGCTGAAGAAGAGTATGATCCATTCAAAGGAATTATTCCTCCAAAAATTGGTTATATTACTTAGGGATTATTCTCTCAATCAACATCTAGCCAAACTCCTACAGGAATACTTGGCCTTGAATTTCAAGACTCTCAAGATTCATATGAAGACTATCCATAGCTTAGTCTTTCTATCCTAGGAATGTCATCTCAAGTGTTCCAAGACTCACAGCCTAAAGACCTTAAACTGCCTCAGCCTATTCTGCCTCAGGCCTTCCTTCTGTACTGCACTCAGGCTTTGATCTAAAAGGCTCTAGACTTGACCTATCCAGAATATTCTCATGATCACACATGGGATTTACATCATGTACGTGTTGAGCTCTATGGAGATTATGACAATAATAATTTGTCACCTGATGATGATCACGAGCCTATTTACAATGTCTTATCTTATTTGTCGATCACGAATCTATAAAATAATCACGAATGCTTTGTCCTCTTCTGGTTAGGTTTGCTTATAAATAAGATGCTCTTTCTATCATAAGGATAATCAAAGAATCAGTTGTAATCCTCCTTGTAAGATACAATGTCTTCCTTCTAAATCTCTCTCTTCTTCTGAAAATTTGAGTTCTTAGCATATCATCTCTATCTCTGTGAAAGATTCAAGTATGCTCTGCACTTGCCTCCCTATGAGGAGTCTATGCATTAGAAAGAATCCAATCATGATCCTGTGAAGAGTATTGGAGAAATGATGAACTGATAAGCACTAGAATATCTGTAAAGACTAGAAGTTCTAAAGTGCCCTTGAGCATGAAATGAGGAAAGCTCATATTTACCTAAACTAAGGTCTGAAGGATGCATCTAATTAATGTCAGTTTATTATTTCTCAGTCCATTTATATAAGATAGGATAGATCTTGGTCTCAAATGTCTTTGTTGGTGTCTGAGTCTGAGATCTTCTGGTCTTAAGATCAAAGACACCACACAAACATAGGGATCTGGATACATCCACCCTCAGTGATGCACCTACTCATCTGTTGGGTAAATGGGTGTATGGTGAAGAAATAATAAAAAGAAATCAAACTCACACACCAACCCAATAGTAACTAGTAAAAGACATAGAATGAGAAAAAGAAAAAAAAAAATTTTCAGGAAAAATATATACCTATAAAGACATGTGTGAACAAAAATAGGGAAAATGGGAGAGTTGGTAAGGAAAAAAACTGGAGATGTACTCCCGTATTGTAAAAGAGGATGGAAGAGTAGACATGACAAGACAACAATCTTGAAAGAATGGAAGAAGAAAACAATAAAATAAAAAAGTGAAGAGACCTTGACTGGAGTAGCAGAAGAAATAAGACACAGATAGGAAGAGAGAAAGATGCAGAAGGAGATAACCTAAGTGATTTTGCGGCAAGTCAGGGATCTTCAAGGGGTGAGAAGATATGGTATTTATGGGGAAGAAAATTATGGTTTGAATCTATTATTAAAATAATATTTTTAAAACATAATAATAATGATAATAATATATTTATTATACCATAATATATTTATTATACCTCTATTTTTATTTTCTTATTTTTTGTTTCCACATGTAGTTCCAGATTATTTTATGAAGGTGTGCCCCTACATTGTTTTTCTTATTATTCTTATCTGTATCATTTAAATTTATTTATTAATTAATTTTTTTAATATAATATAAAAAAATTTTATTTTATTTTATTTTTGAAAAATCACTTCTCATAAATCACTTCATACTTTTTAATTATATACTTCCTAAGCCACATTTGACTCTCTTAGTCCTAAAAATTTAAAGATATTAGGGCATAATATCTAGTTGTGGTATGAGACTCAGCTGAGGTACACGGACAAGTAGGGGATTAGCCCTGAATTGTGTGCATACATTGTATACAGTTGAATTTTCATTTACATTATGTGATGCATAGCATATTCAATTATCGCATTTTTATATGATTGATTGCATGTTATTACTGAGATTCCTTTGAATCTCATCCTTTTCCCCAAAATTTAAAATATTCTAGCAGAAGGTAGCAGCTCTAGGGGCAAAAATGTAAATGCTGATGATTAAGGATTCTAATCCAGAGATGAGTGGCAGCTGGTTATCATTAGTTTTATTTTGTATATTTTGGGATATGTATATATTTTTCAATCCCTATGGGGATTTCTTGTAATGTAAACAAGCACTTTGTATCAGTATGTTTATGCTATTTCCATATGGCCTTTGAACTATGCATTTATTACTCTGCGAATATCAAAATGTTAAGGGGTTTGAAATTTTTGGTATCAGAGCTAAAAGCAGTTCTGGTATTATCAAAATAGTATACTGATATGGTCTTATTGACATGGTGACAAAATATGGTGGGAGAAGATGCCAGTGGGATAGATTACCACTATCGGTGAACCAACTTCCACCGAAACAACGAATTCCTAAGGGACAACATCACATATAGTACCGAATACTGGGAGGTGTTAAGATGTTATGGACACCCAGGGAGAAGGTTCAGGTCAGGCCAGTGTATGGTGTAACCCCCTGCCTTTAAACACGTAATTATAATTCGATAACACATATTTAAATCGGATTAGAGACCATTGGATGCTTTAACCTCGTTTTAAACTTTCTGTCTCAGTAAAATTTTACAAAACTTTCAAAACTCTTTTTTCTCCATCCAGGTCTCAATTTCAATATTCGAATATAATTACCTGTGCAGTTAATGTACATTCAATCATATCAGAGTGTATAACCGCATCCCCGGCAACTCCCGGGTTCTATGCATAAAAACCTGAAGGTTTATAAGTATACACTAGGGGATTACACAACCAAAATCGAATGTAGTATTCCTGATTCAGAATATACAGTAATCCCGAGTTCAAAATACATAACCAACGTTTCTAATTCAACTATATACCCCCAAGGGTCCTAATTGCTCCGGGTTGGCCGCTTCTCCTTTGAGCCACACGCCCTGTCTGAAATGTTAGTCATAGGAAAGAATGAGATTCAAGAGAATCTTAGTAGTAACAAACCACTCACACATTGCATAAACACAAAGCATGTACATAAATCACAAACAGCAACAGCAGCAACAATTCACAGATACATGGTTTTCACCACAAACGACAGCACTCACGGCTGTATACACAATACAACAGCTCTCGCTGTATTCATAATCACGATAGCTTACGCTGTAATCGGTAATCAACATCACGACAGCTTACGCTGTAATCACAATAACGACAGCTTACGCTGTAAACGACAGCTTGCGCTGTAAACGACAGCTATCACCAGCTGTAACCGCAGCAGCATCAGAAATCATCATACAACAGTGATACAACACACATACAGTGCATTACACAAAGTATAAGAGAGAGAGTCACTACCTTGTCCTTTCCTGACGTCCTTCGGCGCAGTTGGCTCCTGAGGGCGGCAAATATCGAATCCTACAATTCCAAATGCACCATTTAGACACTTCCATAGTGTTACTTGGGGTTATATGAGTCTATAATGAAAATTTACAAAAATACCCCCGGGGACCCGGCCCGGGCCCGCCGTACCCGGTCCGGCTGTACTTTTCTTGAAATTTTGACATGGGCTATCTTGACATATTTTCGCCCAAGGAATCCATTTCCGGACTCGGAATTATCAAATTCAATGTTAAATTACGAAATTGCCCTTGGCAGCCCTACTTTTAGGGTTTTAGGGGTGTTTCCGTAATTATGCTTTCTCGGCCTTTTTTGAAAAAGTGCCCAACTGTAACCCCACCTATTTTCGCCCACTGAATCCAATGGAATCATCAAATCATTGAAAATCCAACTCTAAGACCCATTTACAGCCTTGGCCGAAATATACATGTTCTCCGGGAAAAATTGGGGTTTTACGATTTCGGCTCTGTAAACGCGTTCCTTTCTACTCCTAACCACTTTATTCACTATTACATTAGGTTATAACTACCATTTGAACCAAAATTGGGCAGCATAACCCTTAGGAAACTCAATTTCCAAAATTTAAAACCAATGGCAATCCGGCGAAATTTCACCGATTAAATTGCCCACAGCAGCCAGAATAAGCAATATACGAAAGTTTGGAAGTTACCTCAAGCTCCCAAAAGCTTTTTCCCAAATATTGCTGAAAACCCTAAGTGCTCAACAACAGATTTTGAGCTTCCAAACCTTAAAGAACAAAGAGGAGTAGCTTAGGATCGGAGTTATACGCGTTAGGAGCTAAATCGTCGGAGAAATCGGCTTACCTTGTGATTTTTCTTCTCCTTTCTCTCTCTACAAACCTCAACGTTCTCACTCCTCATTCAGCTGCTGTGTGCGACAGAAATGAGCTGAGAAAGATGATAACATATTTAACTCCATGCTGATGTCATCTTTTATTGAGATGATGTCATAATTCCCATTTTCGGATTTTCTGGCAGATTTTCTGCCCAAACTTTGAAATATCATAACTAATTCTAGAAAACTCAAAATGAGGTGATTCCAAAGCCAAATGAAAGATATTTAAGTCCTCTTCATAGGAAAAATATTGCCATTACTAAAAATCACCACACAATTCCAGAATTACATAAAACTCATCACTGCCCCAAAACAGAGTTCAGTTTTCATCCCAAACTTTGGACAGTTATATCTCCTAGTTCACAAAACGAAATGGAACAAATTATATGTCCATTTTGAAGCTTGAGATGTGAACTATAATACTGGAAACTTTCAGAATTTTTAGATACCATTTGTTCATTAAAAAATTTCACACAAACGGACTGCCCAGAATAGAATTTCACTAGACAGAATTTTAGATTTTGCATCTTTGCTTCCATTGGTTCCATTTTCATACCAAACATCATTCCCACATAAATTTTCACAAGGAATCCATTGGAATCATTAAAATATCCAAATTCCCATCACACATTCTTCAAAAGTGTTTATTCAACAATAATTACATCCACTTTTGAAGTCATTAGCCCTTAATCACTTTTTGGGATATTACATACGGGCCACATCCTCGACTAGAACCATCTACTAGTTCATCTAAGGGAGATACAAAGCAACCATTATCAGATGGCAATGAATCAGATCCAAGTATCATCGACATTTCTCGTGCGAAGACAATAGTTGTGCTATATGACTTATGACCTGATCAGGAGTTGTTCGATCATATCTAGGGTATACATCAGCGGGTAGTACTAGAGCATAACACTCCGGTTGATCAGTACAACGTATTTCTAGTCGACGTGGATTCATTTTACTGGGAGAAGGTTTGGTAGGGTTTAGATTACTCAAACAAGTTCTGCATACGTACCATGATGTACTTCTTCTCAGACACAACTTTCTGGAAAAGAACAAGATTGTAGAGCAGGGCCTAAATGATCATTTTGTAGAGTTCATTGAGCACATAACGGACTATATGCTGAAGTATATGTACGACTATTGATACACATTCCCGACACAGTATTTTGGTGCCTGGAGGCATGTGACACAACTTTTTATATTGAAGGCAGTTATGGGGTACCGGTGAACAGAAGTAGTCCAGTATTTGCGTTTTTGTATGGGTACATAAGGGTTAATCGTGCTCAACCTAGAGAAATCACAAGATGGGTGATGTAATACCCCAAAATTCGTAATGCATGAGGATAAACCCTTTTGGGGAATAAAGTGGAGTTATGATCAAATTCGTAGTAGAAAATGCCCAAACCCTATATTTTAGTTTAATTATGTGGCAAAGTTATAATTGGACTAAAATCGAAGGGGAATGGCACAAGGAGAAGGGAAAAGAAATTAAATTATGTGCCAAGTGGTAATTCAAGTGAAATTGCCATAGTTAGGGGAAAATCTGGAAGAAAAAAATTTACCGGCCAATTAGTCAGCAACCAAAGAAGAAATTGACTAATAGCTAAAGAAATGAGTGGTGTGACTAAATAGCTAATGGAATTAGTTAATGTAACCATATGGTTACATGTCTAATGAGGAGCCATAAGATTTGTAACAAGTGTCACCATTTGGATGAAGGGAGTTGGTGAAGAAAAGTCAAAGAAGCATTTTTTTAATTACTTCCTCTTCCCTCTCTCTTCTCTACTCGGTTAAGTGTGTGTGAGGGAGAGAAAATTCTGCTTCTATCATCATCATCTCACATTTTCTCTCTCTCTAAACTCCATTTTCGTCCAAAGAGAAGGAAGAAAAATGAAGGAAAAGCTCAAAATTTAGGTGAGATTTTGTCCTCAAACCCTCTTCTTTAATGTTGTTCATGTTGATGAAAGCTTTAATCCTATGGTTTTAGATTTTCAAGAGGATGTGTTTTAGTGCTTGAGAAAAGTTGGAGATTGAAGTATCAATAAATAAGTTTGGGAAAGTGAAAGAGGTGAGTGAAAGCTTCATTTTGATATATGTGTTGTGGCCATTGTTGGGACTATGGAATTTTTGGATTGTATTTTGTATTGGGTTGGAAATGGTGTGTTGTTGTGTCATTGAACAATGAAAGTTGAGTGGAATTTTGAATGTTGAGTTTGGATAAGTTGTGGTTTGTTGTTGTATAGTAGTCAAAGCAGAACTTGTAGATGGAATGTGATTTTGAGTGTTTTGATATTGCCATTGTATTCCTTGATAAAAATTGTGTAGGAATAGGTTGGGATGTGAATTTTGAACCATTGGAAACTTAAGTTTAAAAGTTTCAAGATTTAGTTAGTAAAAACTCTTTGTAGGCAGTCAGTTTGTATGGATGTTTTGAATGGGTAAATGGTGGTTAAAAATTCTGAAACTTTTCAATATAATAAAGCACATTCCAAGCTTTAAATTGATATATTATGGTAGTTATTTTGATTTGTGTGCTAAACGTTATGCATTACCAAAGTTTGGGGTTGAAACTGGAATTTGTTTTGGAACTGTAAGGGAATTTGTGCAATTTTGTATTCTTGTGGTGGTGTCTGGTAGTGGTTCATATTTTTTCTGTATAAAGGACTTAAATATATTTCCATAGGACTTGGGATCACCTTATTTTGATTTTTCTAGATTTAGTTATGATTTTTGGAAGTTCAGCTAAGAAACAGAAATTTTCTTAGCCGCAGCCAGAAAGTGTTGGACCCGCTTTTGGCAGCAGCCAAAAGATTCTTGGCTGCAGCAAAAAACTTTCTGACCTCTTTATGGCCACAACAAAAAAATCTGAGCTATTTTTTGCTGCAGCTAAAGATTTCTTGGCCGCGGCCAACCCCCAAAAATCAGCATTTTAAACTTTTGAATGTGGTTTTTGATATAGTTCTTTCCAAACCTTTTAGGCTTTCATTTGATCTTATCATAGCCACCTAAGGGATGTGAATGATAAAGAACCCCAAGTGTTTTATAGTTATTTAAGAATTGGAATAGTGAATAATTCATCATCCTTGATTACGATTTATAGTACTTGACATCAGCCCTAAGTGTGTAAAAATGATGCCCGAGCATGAATGGAAAGAATAAGGTGGTGACTCTTTCTCTTATATTATGTATAATGCATGTTGTATCACTAAATGATGATAAATGTGAATGTTGTTGTTATGTTGTTGGGAGTTTGTGATGAACGTAGATATTGTTGTAATGCCGTGAAAGTGAATACGGTGAGAGTTGTCGTAGTGCCGTGCAAGTGAAAATAGTGAAAATTGTCGTAGTGCCGAGAAGTGGATATATGGCTGGATGAGATTGAGATGCTAATCCTGTCGAGATAGAGGAGATTGAGATTCCCAGCCGGCCACCTAGATAGAAGAGACTAAGACTCCATGTAGGCCGTTACTATAGGGTGCTTCGAATAGAAGAGATTGAGATTCCAGGTAGGCCGTTACCACTAGCGGAGTCACTGGTTGGTGTACGGGTGAGGGTAATGCCGTGAAAGTGGATACAGTGAAAAGATATTGTTGTTGATGCCCAAAAGTCCTGGTTACCACTAGCAGTGTCATTGGTGGGTGTATGGGTGAGGATAATGCCATGAAAGTAAATACAGTTTAAACTTGTCATTTTGTGACTTGCGAGTCACGCAACATTGTGGTAGCTGAATGCAGTATTAGAGCTATGGTGACAATTATCATGCATCATTGTGGTTACAGTGAAGGCTGTCGTTTTGTGACTTACGATTCACATATCAATGTGGAAGCTACTGTGGGTGTTATTATTGTGAATTGCTGCTGGGAGTGTTATTGTATGCGGTTATTTATATGGATTTATGATAATTGCTTGCATGTTTTGTTTATTATACATTATATTCGTGAAATTGTCGCTACTAAGATTCCTATGAATCTCACTCTTTCAACTACTAACCTACTGTTAAGGCAGGCATATAAGAGGAGAAGCTGGTATACAAGGACAATTAGAGTTCTTGGCTAGGAGATCAGTTTATGTTTGTTATCATATATTGGGATAATTGTATATATAGATGTAGACCAATGTAGTAGACTTATGTGGATGACTGTAATCCTTGTTTGAAAATGGGCGAGTGTGCCCTATAGGCTTTTACTATTAGTGATTGAACCCGAGTGTTAGGGGTATGCAACTTTTTCCTGTCCCGATCTCGAGCAAATCAGAACAGGATTTTCCTGTCCTGAAAATTTTGAGACAAAGGAAAAATTTGGGATCGGGAAATTTTTTTAGGGATCAGGAATGGGACTTCCCGATCCCAACTTTTTCCCGATCCTAAATATATATATCTTATGTACACTTTTTAAAAATATTTAAGAAAGCAAGACCAATGTAAAATAAAATGTGAAAATCCCTAATACCTTCAAGTTAATATCGATTCTTTTTAGTTTATTTAGTTAATTTTATTTATTATTTATTAAATAATTCTAATTTTTTATTCTTGTCCTTGTGCTTTTTGTAGCTAAATCGATAACTTTAAGCATGTATTGGACTAATGATATATTTGTATTAAACTAATTTGGTACAATATGATATTAGACAAATTATATATTTGTACTAGACTAAAGAAAGCACAACAAAAAATTTAATATAGGGATTTTTTTAAAAAAAAAAGATATCCGGGATCGGGAATGAAAATCATTCCCGAACCCTTCTCGGAATCGGGATAGGGAATGGGATTTCCCGATCTCGTCCCAATCCCAAACACCCCTACCGAGTGTCATCTGGAATTTTGTTGAGTACTCTGATATGTATGAATGAAACCGAACTGCACAGGCTAAACATATTAGAAATGTGAATGTGAGACCGTATCAAACACGTTTTGGAAAAGTTTTTGAAAACCCTATCTTTTAGATGGGATTTTAAATAAATTTTGAATCATCTGTTGGTCTCTAATTCATTATTACGACGCATTTTCAAACTATAATTTTGGCTATTAATGTAGGGCATTACAAGTGACCCCCTGGGAAGCCATGCGTATAGTTATGTCATGTTATGTAAAAAGGACAAAAACATGTTGTGCAATAGTTTATAGGTTGTATAGTGTTAATAGCTTTCCCTAACTACTGTAAATGTATGTTACATGATATATATATATATATATATCATATATATATGTGTGTGTGTGTGTGTGTGTGTGTGTGTGTGTGTGTGTGTGTGACATACCTGTATGCCCAAAATGTTGTGCAATGACAAAAATGCCCTTTATTTAGATGGAATTTACCTTGTTCCTATTTTCATATGGTGAGATATAAAGATGGTAAGAATAAGAGGTAGACCAAGAGTGAGAGAAGATCATGACCCAGATCACGAAGTTAGACCTGATCTGCACAACAAATACTGGGCATGTTAACATAGCAATAGGCAACAATGAATAACATTAGAGATGAGCTGCAAGAGGTGCAACAGAGACATAAGAGATTGAAAAATTGTGAGAGGTCGGAAAGTGAACGCAATCTACATGAGGGACCTCAATCAGAACCTCCACTTGTGCCTAATCCTGAGGCAGATGTTTTACAGACATGGCTAGCTCGGTTCAGCCAACAACATCCTCCTGTATTCTGAGGAAGGTTTGATCCTCAGATAGCAGAGGACTGGTTATCATGACTAGAGAAGATTTTTAAAATAATGGTGTGCCCTGATGACATCAAAGTCTAGTTGGCTATATACAAACTAGAAAGCGATGCTGATAGATGGTGGAAGAACATGGAGATAATCTTGCAGGCCAGGAATATTCTGGTAACATGGAAATTATTCCAAAGAAAATTTAATGAAAAATATTTCTCTCATTTGGTCTGACTTGAGATATAGAAGGAGTTCCTTAATATACATCAAGAGGATAAGGAAAGCTTTGATAAGTATCTGGCTCATTTCATCAGGTTATCTTGATATGCTTCATACTTGAGGTATCGGGATGACTAGGAGTAGAGCTCTGACTTGATGGTACAAGGATTGAAATCAGAGTTGAAAAAGAAGCTGGTTTTTAAACACTATATAGAGTTCAATAAGGCGGTGGAGGAGTGCCCAATTATAGAGAACAACTTGCTGAGTCTATACTTTGATAAAAAAAATTAATAATAAAGATGTGTCTAGAAGTGGGAGTTCTTCTTAAAAACATAAAGATTAGAGTGGACCACCCAAAGCAAACAATAAAAAGCCATATCAAGTTATGGGCCACGGTAATCAGAGCTCTTCAGGGGGCAGAACATGTTTGCATTGTTACAAGCCATGCCATCCTGGTAGGATATGTAATGGTGCTCCTGCTCCAACAAGGCAGGCTCCAGCCAAACAAATAATTTGTTTCCCATGCCGAAAACCAGGACATTTTGCCAGAGATTGCCCACAATAGGAGCAACAATCAGAGGAGCCTAGACAAAGAGTTCACGGTAGGGTCTACACTATAACTTAGGAGAAGGCCAGATAATCTCCTGAGCTGATCTAAGGTACGATTTTTCTTAACGGTAATTCAGTACAAGCATTATATGATTCAAGTGCTACTCATTCATTTATTTCATATGATTGTGTAAGATGGCTAGGCTTGAGTGTGCACTAATTTTTGTATGATTTGGTAATGTGTACACCCATGGGTGTTAGAATTGTCACCACCAATGTTTGTTTGAATTGTATAGTAAATGCCAAGGGACATGATTCAATAATAGATTTGATCTACCTATAATTGCAAGTCTTGGATGTAACCCTCGGTATTGACTGGTTGACATCCAACAGTATGCTGCTAGACAGCGGAAGCAAAAGGGTTATTTATCCCAATCTACAACCGCATGTTAGCATAGAAATCAAACTTAATTTTCTTTTAATAGTAAAAGCTGAGAGATGTCTGCACAAAGGTTGTCAGGGGTACATGGTATTCTTTTCCATGTGGTAAGAAGTTGGAACAATATTTGAAAGTATTCCTGTAGTGAATGAGTTTCCAGAGGTGTTTTCAGAAGATATCAGTGGATTACCTTCGAACAGGGAAGTGGAGTTTGTAGTTGACCTTAGGCCTAGAGTGCAACCAATTTCTAAAGCCCCATACAGAATGGCTTTGAATTAAATGGCAGAGCTGAAGAAGCATATTGAGGAGCAATTAGGGAAAGGGTTCATTCGCCCTAGTATCTCACCTTGGGGAGCTACAGTGCTCTTTGTCAAAAAGAAAGACAGAAGCCTACAACTCTATATTGATTTTAGGGAGATAAACAAGGTAACCATCAAGAACAAATACCCACTTCTTAAAATTGATGACTTACTTGATCAGTTATCTTGTTCCTATGTATTTTCAAAAAATGACTTGAGGTTAGGATATCACCAGCTTAGGGTAAAAGCAAATGTCTACTGAAAACTGCTTTTAGAACCAGATATAGCCATTATGAATTTTTTGTAATGCCATTTTAGCTGACAAATGCACCTGCTGTGTTCATAGACTACATGAATCCAATTTTTCGTCTATATCTGGACCAATTAGTAATATCTTTATTGATGATATTCTGGTATACTCACAGAGCATAATAGAACATGAATAGTATCTGAGAATAGTGTTGAACACATTAGGAGAAAAGCAACTCTATGCCAAGCTGAGCAAGTGTGAATTTTGGCTTTAAGAAGTTAACTTTCTGGGCCATATAGTTTCACAATAAGGGGTCTCAATGGATCCTAGCAAAGTAAAGTAGTAATGAACTGGAAGAGGTCAGAGACTGTTTTTGAGATATGTAGCTTTCTGGGTCTTGCTGGTTATTACAAGCGATTTATAAAGAATTTCTCCAAAATAGCTTTGCTATTGACAAAGTTAACACAAAAAACTCAACCTTATATGTGGGACGATAATTGCGATAGGAGCTTCACAAAGATTAACGACAGCACCAGTTTTAACAATCCCAGATCCGCAGTTGACCTTTATGGTCTACACAGATATGAGCTGGTATGGATTGGGATGTGTTCTGATGCAGCAGGCCTGAGTAGTGGCATATGTATCTCGCAGCTGAAGCCTCACAAACTGAACTATCCCACTCACGATCTTGAGTTAGCGGTAATTGTGTTTGCATTAAAAATCTATAGATAGTATCTTTATGGCGCAACTGTAGAGCTATACTGCGACCACAAGAGCTTAAAATACTTGTATGATAAAAAAGAATTGAGCATAAGACAACGCAGATGGATAGAGCTGCTTAAGGATTACTACTTGGAGATCAAATACCATCCAAGCAAGGCTTATGTAATTACAAATACATTGAGCTGTAAAATAGTGCAGGTGGCAGCCTTAATGATTTATGAGCAGAAACTGATTAAAGATTTCAGAGATCTCAATCTGTCTAGTAAACGAACTTGCGTTGTGAAGGAATCTATTCCTGTTGTGTTTGTTGAAATAGATCCTCCTATCAAACCCTTGATGATGAACCATAATTGATTAGTCCAAAGAAAAATCAAATTGTTTCAAAAACTCTGTGTGTGTCTAATGAAGAAGAAGAAAAATAGATTCAATATTCTTCTTCTCCCAAACAACCTAAAGCCTGGAAGTTTAATAGAAATCATCCCGTAGATCAGGTTATAGGCAATGTTTATAAAGGTGTAAAGACTAGAAATAAGATTCTTATTGAAGTAAGCTTTTCAGTTTTCATTTCAGAATTAGAACCTTCCAATATTGATGAAGACTTATCAGACAATGTTGGGTTATTGCTATGCAAGAACAACTTAATCAATTTAAGAGAAATCAATTCTGGGATTTAGTACCTTGGCCTAAAGATTATCCGGTCATTGGCACTGAATGGGTATTTAAGAACAAACTTGATGAATCAACAATCATTGTCAGAAACAAGGTAAGATTGGTAGCCAAAGGCTATAATCAAGAAAAGGAATTGATTATGAGGAAACGTATGCTCCAGTAGCCAGATTGGAAGCCATACGTGTACTCTTAGCCTTTGTATACATTAAAGGATTCAAACTCTATCAAGTGGATGTAAAATGTGCTTTTTTTAATGGTTACATAATGGAAGATGTTTATGTTGAACAACCTCTAGTTTTGAAGACTTTCTAATCCAAATAATTTATATAGATTAAAGAAAGCTCTTTATGGTCTTAAACAAGCTCCAAGAGCTTGGTATGCAAGACTAAGCAGTTTTCTCATTAATCAAGGGTTTGTCAGGGGAAAAGTAGACACAACATTAGTTATCAAACACAAGAACAATGAAATGTTAATTGTGCAAATATATAATGATGATATTATTTTTGGAGCCACCAATGATTCTCTATGCAAGGAATTCTTTGACATAATAGAAGGAGAATTTGAGATGTCTATGATGAGAGAATTGACATTCTTTTTGGGATTACAAATCAAGCAAAGAAAGAATGACAAATTTCAGTGTTGAAAGGGGCTAGGGTTCAGCTATCAAGAGAACAACAAGAAGGAGCTAAAGGTAACTTCATAAGCTTCAATTTTGGTTTTGGTTGTTGTGGTTGATTTAAACAGTGAATTTCTAGTTAATTTGCTATGATTGTAAATTTAGGAAAATATTGAACCCTAGGCGTTATGCTGCCAAAATTGGGTCTAAATGGTAGTTATAACATAATTAAATAGTTAATAAAATATTTAGGAGTATAAAGGAGCAAGGATTAGAGGTCAGAATTCAAAAACCCAAATTTTTCCTAAAGAATCCTGGGTTTTGACCAGCTCTAGTTTAGGTTCTTAGAGTTGGATTTTTGATAATCTAATGATTTCATTGTGTTCAAGAGAGAAAATTAGGTGGGGTTACAGTTGATCACTTTTCCAGAAAAGCCTCAAAAAGCATGATCACCCAAATGCTCTAGAAACCTTGAAATAGGGGCTGTCAAGGGCATTCTGGTCTTTTGGTAGTAAATTTGGTAATTTTAAGTCCGGAAATGGATTCCTTGGGTGAAAATATGTCAGAATAGCCCAGGTCAAAATTTCAGGAAAAGTACGGTCGAACCAGGTAATTTGGGGCCGGGCGGGTCCCCGGGAGCATTTTGGTAAATTTTAACTATAGACTCATATAACCACCAGAAATACTATGGAAGTGTCAAAGTAGTAGATGGATGGGTATTAACCTAATTCCTGTACCTTTGCAATTTTAGTACTGCATGAGAGCCCAATCGTTGGCATGCTTTATGAGGCACACATTTCGAGGCAGAAACGGGTTAAGGTAGTAACTTTGTCTCTCATGTACTATGTGATTGTTGATATCCTGTATGTTGCTGTATTCTGTGATATGAATATGGTGCCTGAGGTATGTTACCTAGCTATGGATAGGTCACCAAATGAGATACGTCTGGGGTATATTACCTAGTTGTGGTTAGGGGCACAACTGAGGTACACGTAGGGGATCCAAACAGCGATTTGGCCCTGAGCTTTGTGTACACACACGTAATAGTATGAATTTTCATTTAACACTATATGGTGTATTGCATATTTATTTTTTTGTATTTTATATATTTGGTAGCCTGTTACTCTGAGATTCGTTAAAATGTCACCCTTTTATCATAAATAACCAATGTTCCAGCGGCTCCAAGAATAAGGTAGTAGACACGGAGGAATGATGATGTGGATCCTGAGATAGGGATAGTGGTTATATGTAGTCATTATTTTGAATATTTTGGGATAATTCTATAATTATTATCAAACATACAGAAAAAACTGGTAATGTAATCAAGTACATTGTATCAATATATCAGTATATTTATGTTATTCTTGTGTTACTCACCGAACTACATGCAAGCACTATAAAATATGGAAAGTAAGATAATGGTATGACATTTTGTATCAGAGCCTAAGCAGTTCTGGAAGAGCAAACGGTTCTGGCAACAAAATAGTATACTGATAAGGTCTTGATTATATGGTGGAAGGAGATACGCATAGAATGGGGCATTAGGGAAGTGAACTACCTCTTTTTTGGGAATCAGCCCTGAAAGATATGGGAATACCCGAAGGCAGCTAGTGGTGCAATACTGGACTGAGGATGGTTTAAGGAAATTGCAGAACCCGAGGAAGCAGGTACGACCAAGGCCAGTATCCAGACCACATAGTATTTAGTTAGCCGAAGGCAATTGGCATGATGTTTAAGACAAGAGTAGTTCAGGGTACCAGTGGTTAGAAGCAGATAGAGCCGGTATTTATGTTTTGGCAAGGGCACCCAAAAGTTAAGCGTGCTTAAGCTCGGGAAATCTTATAATGGGTGACCCCCTGGGAAGTTAAGTTGGCAAGGTCATGGAGACCTAAGGAATAGTAAATTATCTGAAGATTTTTCCATGACTAATGATCATCCTAATTAGACGATTTGAAGAATGCTTAGAAGTATAGAGTGGTGATGTAAGTATTGATTTTAAATCGGGGCATTTTTGTTACAGTGAGTACTGTTGGAAAGGTTCGTTTGATGAGGTTATAGGAACTCGAGGTATAGTAAATGTTTTGAGGTTTCTTCATGCTAGGTAATAATCCTTAGTAACACTATGGTGTTAAAGGTATATAGGTATGATATACGGTAATTCATGATGTGTGATGATTATGGCGTATGTCGATCCTAGAGGATCCTGCCTGATGATACTGAAGGTTGGGATAGGCTTAAATCAGATCAAAGCTGAAATAGTGCTTAGGTCGAAATGCGAATTAGGTTACACTATGGTTCCGATACATGACAGAAGTTTGAACCTTGTGAACCTTGTGGATAGTGTTGAACCTTCATAAATGTTTTGAAGATAATAACTGAATACCCTGAAGATTAGAATAGGCACTATTGATGATGATTTTAGCATGCCTATTGGGTGTAATTGAGGAAAATGATTTCCAATCTATGTGATGTTGAGGTTCTAGATTCCTTAATGAACCTAAAAGCTGGGTTAGAGACCTTAGGCTGTAAAATTCTACAGGGAAGATATGTTATAGTGGACTTGTGTGTCTGGAGGTCCTAAGACCTAATGGACTAGTATATACATAAGCTGGTAAATGTATTCAGCATTGTGTTAGGTTAGTGATGGTTCGTGGAATTAAGGAACAAGATTCTTACGGACATGAATCCTTGTAGAAAGGGATTTTAAAAATTTACTAGCTATTAAGTTTAGCATAGGGAAAGAATGATCATAAAATATTTCTTTAAAGGATGGATTGAGGTGATAGCTCTCTGATAAGATGAGAGACAGAATTGATTTACTTGTTATTCCACTAACTTGAGGCTATACTAGGAGTCGATTAGTTGATGACAAAAGATATGATAAAAGGTATGAGTAGAAGGGTTACCAAGTCAACTGTAACCCAGGAATCAACTATTAAGTTTTAATTCCACAAGAATTTGAAATGGCCCAGAATGATTTAAGTTGAAATGGGCCAGGAACTAGCACAAAGAAACACATATTTCTAGTGCAATCAGGTGTTATAGGAGGTTCTTGTAGGACTCCTATTAAATCATCCTGACTTATTAAAGCTCACATAAGGAAAATACAACATTAGAGTGGTGCACCGGAAGCTAATATGAAATAGTAACACAACTGAGTAGGAAAGTAAACTTATAGTAACATTTGAGCACAGCCGGAGAGGTTAATATTCACACCAGTATTGATCATCTTAGATCATGACTAGACCCGTGTGGTCTATAGTAACACAACTTGTGTGGCATATGGTGATTTATCCTATGTAATGTATAGTGGTGTGGCAGCCATCAGAGCATGTTAATTAACCCCATGATCAGTATGCAACCTTGACATGGCAAGGAAAGAGTCCTAGTTGCACTAACAGAACTCACGGGTAGCCCTAAGGCCGAGAGGCGATGTGTAAAATATGCTGCTGAGCGGTGTGCTACACAGTGATATGACCTGTGTGGTCACAGTGTTATGACCTGTGTGGTTACAGTAGTACGACCTGAGTGGTCACAGTGATAAACACCTATGTGGTGTACAATATTATACCCATGTAAACCTGTGTGGTTTACAGTGACATGATCTGTGTGTTCAATAGTCACGCAACTTATGTGGTTTGTGGTGACATATGTAAATAGAGATTGGGATGAGCCCTAGTGTAGTAGGGTATAATGGTGGGGAATATTCTCAACGATGTAGCCTCACAGAATGATTACCCACTCGTGATATAGTGCATACAGTGAATGATGCATATAGTAACCAGTGCACACAGATGACAAGTAAATAGTGCACATCGTATAGCTAGTGAATAGTGCACACAATACGGCCAGTAAAGGTGAAATAGTCATTTGATCCTAAACATCAAATAAGCAAGCATAAATACAGACAGATATATTGGCAATACAGCCCAGCGTACGGGTTTGTATAGGGTGGTAAAACCAGGATATTTAGTGCCTGTTTACCAAAGCGTTAAGTGACGTAGACGCACGTTAACAATAGAAAAAAGCGCTTTACGGATGTTTGGCCATTTGGGTTCACGGCAGAAATTATCTTGCTTTTATGAAAAAGCCACAGTAATTTATAAGCTTAAATTTGGTGCTTTTATGATAATTGTGGAGAGAGAAAGCAGTGATTATGAAATAAAAGGGGCTCTTTGGCAAATGAGAGCTAGACAAGTGGGAGTGCTTTTGATATATGGTATCACTCTGATCTTTTTTGTAAGTCTTTTTTGACAAAAAAAATTTAGTCCTTATTATAAGTCTAATTTTAGGATAATAAATGCATTCTTTACTTCCTGTATTGATTGCAATAAATAAAAAAATTATTTTATTTTTCTTCAAAAACAGCTTTTTGAGAGGAAGCTCAAAAGTATAGCTTTTCCAAAAAAAGTCACTTCTGTCACCGTGAATCCAAACACAAATCACATTTTTAATCTGACTTTTATCCTATCTAACTTTTATAAAAGTCAGATAAAAAAAAGTAACTTCTGCCACCGCTAATCTAAACAGGCCCTTAGTGTACATGTTTGTGAGAGTAAAATGACTTAAGTCGCAAGGCTAAATACATCGGGTAGTGTCTCGACAAGGCAATAAGGCCTAGAATAATGAACTGAGTGCCCTGATGGCCAATCAGTATAGTAATGGGTTAGGTGGCCTATGAGTACAAAACAAAGAACAAAGGCGGTAAGATCCGATATGTATGTTTGCATAGGGCAATGTCTCTGGGTAGTAAGACCAGACAAACATTTTATATAGTAATAGACTGTATGGCCTATGTATAACAAACAAGTAGCATATGTGACTAGTAGTAGGTTGAATGTGTGGAGGCCAATCGGCATTTTCACACACATACATCGGAAACAGAAAAAGATATGAGGAAGCGTAATCGGAGTTTATGGCTATATATGTATAGCAAATTTTAGGGACAAATTTATTTAAGTGGGGGAGAACTGTAACACCCCAAATTTTATTCCCCAATATGCCTTGTAAGTATTTATGGCATTTAATAAAATGGGAGGGTGAGTTTCTGAGGATTTGATTATATTGCTAGTGAAACTTTCCTGTGAGGCAGTGAGTTTGTCATATTATTTTAGATGACTAAATGATAACTAAAAATTATGAATTTTTACAGGTGAAAGTAGACATTTCAAACTTTAATTTGGTAGGTAATGGGTAATTTTAGGAGTTGTATGTAAAAGGTTATGAATTTTTGAAGTAAGCCCTAAAAAACTGTATATTTTTTGGAACATCGTCCAAAAACTTAAATTTTGGGAATTTTGTGCTTCCATTTGGCTAAAGGCTATATTTTTCCTTAAAACTAGATTCAATAAAGGTTCTATAACCTTTGGAATCACTCCAATATGATATCTACAAATTTAGTTATGATTTTCAAACTTTGGGTAGAAAATCTGCCAGAATTTCCAATAAATATGAAAGTGGAAGAAAGTTGTGATGGCAATCTTGTAATTATGAGATAATTGATGTTAGCCCATTTTGGCACTAATAAGGACCCTAGGGTGTCATTTGCATGGGCCAAGAAAAGGGAAACATTATGTACATGTAATTGGCTTAGGACATAAATTGTGTGTACATAGAAGTTAAAGTTTGGTATTTTGGGTAATTAAAAATTAGAGCAAAATATGAATATTGGAGTGTTAGGGAGAGAGGAAGTGAGCTTTAGTGATCTAGTGAGAGAAGGAGCAAAAATTTAACGGTAAGCTCAATTCTTTCAGTGTTTTAGCTCTTAACCTATGTAATCATTCCTCTAAGCTTCTCTTCTACATGGATTAAGGTGTTTAGGAAGCAAAATTTCAGTGTTGAAAGGGGCTAGGGTTCGGCTATCAAGGGAACAACAAGAAGGAGCTAAAGGTAACTTCATAGGCTTCAATCTTTGGTTATTTTGGCTATTATGGTTGATTTAATCGGTGAATTTCTAGTTAATTTGCTGTGATTGTAAATTTGGGAAAACGTTAAATCTTAGGCATTATGCTACCAAAATTGGATCTAAATGGTAGTTATAATGTAATCAAATAGTTAATAAAGTATTTAGGAGTATAAAGGAGCAAGGATTTGATGTTAGAATTCAAACACCCAAATTTTTCCCAGAGAATCCTAGGTTTCGGTCAACTCTAGTTCAAGGGGTTAGAATTGGATTTTTTATAATCTAATGATTCCATTATGTTCAGGAGGGAAAATTAGGTGGGGTTAAGTTAATCACTTTTCCAGGAAAGCCTTAAAAAGCATAATTACCAAAACGCCCCTGAAACCCTAAAATAGGAGCTGCCAAGGGCAGTATGGTCTTTTGACAATGAATTTGGTAATTCCGAGTCTGGAAATGGATTCCTTGGGTGAAAATATGTTAGAATAGCCCAAGTAAAAATTTTGAGAAAAGTAAGGTTAAACCGAATAAGTTGGGGCCGGGCCGAGTCCCCAAGGGCATTTTGGTAAATTTTTACTATAGACTCATATAACCATCAGAATACTATGGAAGTGTCTAAAATAGTACATGGATGGGTTTTAACCTAATTCCTGTACCTTTGCAATTTTAGGACCGCATAAGAGCCCAATCGTTGGCATGCTTTACGAAGCACACATTTCGAGGTGGAAAAAGGTTAAGGTAGTAACTTTATGTCTCATGTACTATGTGATTATTGATATGCTGTATGTTGCTATATTCTGTGATATGAACATAGTGCCTGAGGTATGTTATCTAGCTATGGTTAGGTACCCAGCTGAGGTACACCTGGGGTACATTACCTAGTTGTGGTTAGGGGCAAAACTAAGGTACATATAGGGGTTCCAAATAGCGATTTGGCCCTGAGCTTTGTGTACACACATGAAATAGTATGAATTTTCATTTTACACTATATGGCACATTGCATATTTAATTTTTCGTATTTTATGTTTGATAACCTGTTACTAATACTGAGATTCCTTGGAATCTCACCCTTTTTTCATAAATAACCAATGTTTTAGCGGGAACCAGCGGCTCTAAGGGCAAGGTCGTAGACACGGAGAAATGCTAGTGTGGATCCTGAGATAGGGATAGTGGTTATATGTAGTCATTATTTTGAACATTTTGGGATAATTCTGTAATTATTATCAAACCTGCAAGAAAAACCGGTAATGTAATCAAGTACATTGTATCAATATATCAGTATATTTACGCTAGTCTTGTGTTGCTTACCGAACTACACGCAAGCACTCTGAAAATATGGAAAATAAGATAAGGGTATGACATATCGACCCTAAAATAATTGGTTCTGACAAGCCCACCCATTTTTTAGAATATAAAAATTAAATTAATTAATATATTATATTTAGAATTTAAACAAACTCACTTACTAGCTCTTTTATTGAGGATTGGGTGGAGTGCACTTTTTTTCAAGTGATAGCACTATTTTAGTCTCAAAGAAATCTATGAATTTTCAAAAGAAATAATAAAAGTTCATTTTGATTGAAAATATAAATTAAAAAATAGAATTTAATTACAGTTCTGTAAGAAAATATTTTTTTGCAAGGAGAGGAGGGACTTTAGGCTATAAGGCCTTTAATACAATATATACTTTCAAAATTGTGTGTATAATAAGTTATGTTAAAAGTGTGTATATATATATATATAATATCCTATACTATTTTTTTCCCAGAGATGTGTATCCACCTTTTTAGAGCAAATAATGTTGAAGGTACTGTCGTGTACTAAATGTTGACAACTTTTTCAGTAGATGTTTAAACCATGATTTGTCACGTTGTGAGGAATTAACCCTTTTTGTAACATCCTAAATTTCAGTCACCAGTATTTCTTATATCAAAAGGAATAAAATGGTAAATTATGAACACACTATGAATGGCCAAATAGTGACCACACGAAATTGGGCTATAATAAGACATAAGAATTCAATTTGTCTTCATAAGAGCCCAATATGGAAGCTCAAAATATAGAGATTGGAAGAGCACAATTTTTTAGCCCAATTAATAGTGAATTTCGGCCCAACACAAAGAAAAGTAAGGAAGCCCAATTTAATTAAAAAAATGTAAGGGCAAAATGGTCATTTGACCAATAAGGCAAAAAGCTTTTATTTACCCCTTTTCTTTGTGATATTTTCGACCTAAAAGAAAATAAAGGGAGGAAAAATATTTATTGGACTACAAATAATGCCATGCGGGAGGAATAATAGCCAAATGAAAAAGATGATGACAAGGTCAATTTTCACATGTTAATTGGCCATAAAATATTATTATCTTAAGGAGGTGGAGAAATGATATGTTTCAAGACTTCTTATCCTCTCCCAAAGGCCCATATTTTCATTCAAGAAGAGGAAGGGAAGAGGAAAATAAGACTTGGACATAAAACATGACATGTGGAAGCTTTCTTTGCCAAGTGAAAGAAGAAATAATTAAATAATTAAGGACATGTGATTAATTACAATTAAATATTAGTAATTAAGGAGGTGAAATAAGATATTTTTTAGAGCTTTTATCCCTTTCAAGAGCCTCATTTTTGTCCAAAATAAAGAGCCAAGGAGAGAGAAAGAGTCTTAAAACACAAAAACACGAGAGAAGGAGCAAGTATTCAAGAAGCCAAATCAAGATAAGTTGGTGATAATTTCCACTTGTTCTTGCCTTCAATCTCTTGTACATCTCTTATAATCTTCATATCCTCCTTGGAAACACTTGTACCAAGAAGGAAATCAAGAGAAGCAAGGAGGAGGGGGTGGCGTTTTAGGGAGAGAAAGAAGATAAGCAAAGGTAATCACACTAAACCTTGCTATCTTGTTAATTCAAGGTTGTTTGTTGTGGTTATAGTTGATTTTGTGATTTTGGGAATGTCAAACTCTAAGGGTTGGTGCTGTCCAAATTTTGATAAATAATGATTAAGATGGTGATTATGAGGTTAAAAGAGGTTTTATGATGATTTATGATTATTTTGGAAGTTTGTGTTCAAATATGCCTGAATTCATTTTATGAAGGTAGAGAACTTACAACATGCTTTTGATCGGTTAAACTTGGTCCAAATGCTATAAAATTTTATAGGATAAAAGTAGACATCTTGGGCTTTAATTTGACAGGTATTAAAAATCATTTGGACTAGTGGATTGAAAGTTATGATTTTTCAAAGTTTGACCTTAATTCTGGAATGAAATATGTGGCAGTCTAAGTTTGATGAATTTCTGGAAAATGTATGGCTGTAATTGATGCTATGTGATATTTTTCATTAAAATAGGACTTAAAGATCTTTCTATAAAACCACGAACAAACCCATTTGAATTTTTATAGAATTAATTATGAATTTTCAAAGTTTGGTAAAAAAAAATGGCAGATTGGACAAACCTACGAACTTATGGCAATTGTGTTAAATTGTCATAAGTATTGAGCCAAATATAAGAGACATATTCTAAAGACCCATGTAACCCCATTAGACATTTATTTTCATGGCTTTAATAATATGGGTATTTATTTAAGGCCATGAGAAGTCAAGAAGAAGCATCTTCAATGGTGGGAAAAGAAAAAGCACAAGAGCAGGACTCAAAGATAAGAGGTAGGGAACTTTCTTAACTTGCATAACTTGAAATGTATGACTGTGTCTTGGTGTGTTAATTGCTTTGATGAATTATATGAAGTATATGTGAATGAGTGAAGTTCTGTTTTACTTATACTATGGCCATTAGTGTAATGTGTTAAACATTGATTGTAACCCTTCTTCAAGATCAAGGCCGAGATTAGTGTTTAATAAACATAATTATGTTGAATTAGAGACCATAAGATGATTTGGACTTATTTAAAATTAAATATCCCAAAAATAGGGTTTTCAAAAACTTTTTCAAAAGTCTGTTCAATAACGGTCTCATATTCACATTTCAGTATATAAATGGCCTATACAAATTGATTCCATTCATCAATATCAGAGTACATAGTAAATTCCCGACACACTCGGGTTCTATTAATCAAATAAAGGTTTACAGGGCACAAATGCCCTTAATCAACTTCCCATTCTAGGGGATTACGCAAAACTATCCAATATCTTCAATATATACATTTATCCATAATAATAACCAAAAATCAGAATAATTAAACTCTAACCTCGGAGCTCTATCCGCCCTTCATCACCTGCTTCTCCTTGGAACCACTAGCCCTGTCTAAAAATTGTTAATTGGAAAGAGTAAGATTCAAAAGAATCCCAATAGTAATAGTTTACGTATATGATATATAATTAAACAAAGTATGAAGTATATATCACAATTCAGCTACACAGTATTCAAAGCCGGGCTACTCGCCACAAACCCAATTGGCAATATTCAAGGTTGGGCTAACCGCCACAAACCCAATCGCAACATTCAAGGTTGGGTTAACCACCACAAACCCAAGCAGCAACATTCAAGGCCGGGCTACTCACCACAGACCCAATCAGCTTCATTCAATGATAAATACGTACGAGCAATGCACTAAACATGATATAGGATAAAGTGTCACTACCTTGCTCTTTCTGTTCTTGTTCAGGCATGTGCCTTCTACGCTTAGGGTAATTGTCAAATCCTATAATCAATATTAAGGATGACAAGTTATCACTTATCCCAATACTCAAATGACTTCAAAACCCTTAGATTTGGTTATCATTAAAGTCCCTTAAGTACCTATGAAAGGCCCTAACAATAGCCTTAAAGGGTTGGAAAGTACTATCTCAAAGACCACCCTACAATAGCGAAAAGTTCTGACTTTTAGATGTTGGCCTCGGCCAAGGATCTTTGGCTGCGGCATAAAATAGGTCAGAAACTTTTGGGCTGCGGCCAAGTACTTTTCACTATAGCCAAAATCAGATCAGAGAGTTTTTTGCTGCGGCCAAGAGTCTCCTGGCTGCGGCCAAAAGCAAGTCAGAAGCTTTTGGGCTGCGGCCAAGGACTTTCGGTTGCGGCTAAGAAAAATTCAGTTTCTAGGCTGAACTTCCAAAAATCATAACTAATTCTAGAAAAATCAAAATGAGGTGATTCCAAAGCCTATTGAAAGATATTTAAGTCCTCTAAATAGGAAAAATATGAATCAAGACTGTCCATTACCACAAAAATACAGAATTACGCAAATCTCCTTGCTGCTTCATATTTGATCCCAGATTTAATATCAAACTTTGGAAATGCATAACTTTTAACACAAACATCAAAATGACACAAACTTTATGTCATTGGAAAGATTGAAACGTCTACTACAAATCTGGAAAATTTCTGAATTTTTGAACACCATTTGCTATTTCAAATTACCATACAAAGTTGACCACTTGCACAGCAATTTACACTTAGCATTTTTCAGAATTTCCAATTTTGTAACTACGTCTCCAATGGTTCCAAAATCCAATAAAAAACTCATTCTCAAACAAAATTTCTCAAGGAACACAATGGAAACCTCAAAATGACCAAAATCACAACCCATTGACATGTTCTACTTTGGGACACATTTCAACATAAAACCCCAAAATTGCCAAACTTAACAATTCAAACCCAAATCCATTCTATGACCCTCTTTTTCAAAAATAAGGCCAAAATCTCTGAATTTCCAACTTAAATCAAATGTCACAAAACCTATATAGAAAGGTTTGTCTTACTAACCCCTACAACTTTTCTAAAGGAGTTCCTTGGTTCTCTCAACTCTAGATTTCCTTGTGTGCTCAAAACGCCACTGATGGAAAATTTAAAATCATAGGATGAAAGCTCTTAACAAGAGGAACAACTTTAAAGAAGGAGATTTTAGCATTCAAGGTCAAGATCTTACCTAAATCTTGAGTTTCCTTTTCTCTTTCTTCCTTCAAAAATGGTGAAAATGGAGAGAGCAAGAGAGAGAAAAATGAGAGATGATGATGAAGAAGAAGAGCACAGAAAATTCTATCCCCTCCCCATGCCTATTCAGAGAGAGAGAGAGAGAGAGAGAGAGAGAGAGGAAATGAATAAAAAATGATGTATTGACTTTTCCTTCTACCAACTCTTATGCTTGCTTCATCTATCAATAGCCACATGTCACTCTCTCATTGGTTCTCATAAAGTAAGTAACTAATTAGTTACTCTAACCACCCCATTAGTCATTTAGTTACATATCTCATTTCTCCTTAGTTAGTAATTAATCTCTCCATTAATCACTAACTTATGGCCATTATTTCAATTTCTCACGGATTATAGGATATTAATTAAAATTGCCACATAATACATAATCAAATTCTTTTCCTTCTTCCATACGCCATTTACCCCTATATTTAGCCCAAATAATTACTTTGTCACATAATTATGCTAAAATACAGGGCGTTGGGCATTTCCAATAATAATTCAGATCTCAAATCCATTTTGATTTACAAAATCATTCACAATAATTATCATTAGCCCTTTATCTAAATTTGGGGCATTACATTGATCATGCATACATGTCAGTATGTTGGCATGAATTTATGTAAGCAAGCATATCATGCACAAAGTATTTCTTATATGCATTTATTAGCACTATTTGCTATTGAGATATCTCCGAATCTCACCCTACCCAACCAACTATTTAGACAGGTGAAAGTAGGAGGTGTGCTTAGAACAAAGAAGAGAACTGCACGAGAGGAATGCAGTGGTGGATCAAAGATAGGAAGATGTTTGTGTTTCATCGTAACGGGCTTATACACCCTAGTAGACATGTGCGGCTACATTATTTGCAATTATTATGTGCAATTTCTATGGAGAATTCTTGTAAACAAATACTTATTATCAGTATTTTTATGTTATTTCTGTGTGTCCACCAAACTGCACGCAAAAACTCTGAAAAATGTGGAGATAAGATAAGGACCTGACATTTTGGTATCAGAGCTTACACCTTTTATTAGACCCAATCCTCATTGATTACCCTAAAAGTTTTTTAGTGTAAAACAATGTGTGCTCCTTAAAATTTGGGATGTTACACCATTCCTCTTCTTTCAACGGTGTTTCTTTTTTCTTATATCTCTTGCTATCCAAAGAAATAATTTTTTTCCTTTTGGTTTCCTTCTAATATTCTTTTGCTCATATATTTTTCTTTTTATCCAAATATAGGTGAGAGTAAGATTAATGTTTACCAAGAACAAACTATTTTTTCAAAAAAAATTGTATTGGTATGTGCTTCTATGCCAATAAAAGTATTCACCACTCAAATATTTCAAATTTAAGAGTGACAATAAAAATATTTAAGAGTGGCAAAGCGAATTTCATAATGAACATCTGGCAAAAAAACATAGTGAACCCTCAAACCCATTGAAATTGCACTAAAATCACACATTTATAAGTTCATATGTAAGAATGTTCCCCTTAAAGATACAAAATGTTATCTGCATATCGGTCATTCAGTTTTTCTTTTTTTGTCTGTTTAAGAGAATGGCCTTGTTTCCACACATTAATTTCAGAAATTCATGGTGCTTTTTTTGATTCAGGTCATCATTCATGGTAATTTTGTCTTCATTACTATAGTTGTTTTTTTAAATAAGATCAAATTAAGCAATCATGCATTCAAATATGCTAACATCAAATTCAAACTCAATATCTCATCCAAACATGGCGAGTAGCACTGTCATTGAGTAACTTATCGTTAACCATTATTATTTTATTGTTGTTAGTCAGTCTATTTGTTGGGAGGAGGGGAAGTTGTGTTGTTGATAGTTAAACATTATGGGAGGTGGAATTTGTCACCACTTAAAGTTAGGGACGAAGAGAGAAGATTTTTTAGCAGATTAAGAAAAAGAAAAAATTATACTGAAGTCCCAAGCTAGAAAAAATACTACTAAAAAGTCTCCTTAAAACCTCTAATTTGCAAGCAAGTCCCATAGGACTTTTAGATAATATAATCAAAATATCAAAAGACCTTAGTACCGTTAATGTCAACTGTCTCACCGGTCAATAGCTACTCATGGACTTTTCAATGATTTTTTCTATTGACAACTACATGGGCAGCCATTGACAAGTCTATATGCCTGTATTGATAGATGAGACAACTAACAATAAGGGTTCTTGGGTCTTTTGACATTTCAATTATATTACCCAAAAGTCCCACAAAACTTGCCTATAAATTGAAGATTTCAATGGACATTTAGCAGTATTTTTCTTAACTTGGGACTTTAGTGCAATTTCCAAAAAAAAAAAGAATCCATTGCTAGTACTTTCTTGAGATGACTAATTGCCTTTGTAAGATTTTTTTAGAGTTTTGAAATACTTTCTCATTTTTAAATTTATAACCTCATAACTTTTCCCCTATACATCAGATTTTCGTTTGCATGGTTTGGAGTGAAATCGCGAAGGAAACTAGTCACTGCAAAATCGATGCAACATACTTTGGAAGGTTAATGTTCTTTCCAACTTCGCTTTTTAAAATAGAAGTTATAACTTCCTCATCTTTTATTTTGAAATTCAAAAAAACAATTTTATTCCTCCATTACTTTTAACAAACATATTATCTCAACGAGACTTTTCTTGAATGTTTAGCCTATTAACTAAGAATGGAAGGTACTCAATGAAGTCAGATTAATATTATAGAGTGGCTATGGGAGAAGTCCGTGGAAATGGTTACATATATAGGGACTGACTGTTTTCTTTAAATTTTTTTTTATTTCCTTACCCAAAAAAAATTAGGCCATGAGTTTGTTACGAGTCCACATTGAAGTGCCTCTAAAGTGAAGTACTACCTCTGATCTTAAATATAAGGCTTGATTGATTTTTTAGAGAGATTAAAGAAACTAAATAAGTAACTTTAAAATATTTATACTCATTGCTCTTCTCCAAACTAATTTACCTAACTTATAAACTAATAAATAATCTAATGATACATAACATATGATATGATTAAGTAATTTATTTATCTTCATTAATCTTCCCAAAAAAAGAGTCAATTAAATTTTATATTAAAAACCGGAGGGAGTATAATTGATAAATTTAAGAGGCTCTCCTACCTAATATGCTAATCTTTTTGAATTAGGCCTTTGAAGAGACTCATTGAGTCCTTGAGTCTACATTGGGAACCTTTTCCACCTAATAAGTTTAGTGTTTTGGGATTGGGATGGGAACTCCCTTAGGCTTGGGGCCTCTAATATGATTATATCTAATGCTTTTTGTAATGTCTCATCTCAACTTTCGAATCCCAAAGGGTAGAGGTGCCTACATTTAGTGCTTGACAGTTTCTTGAATATAATTGCCTCCAATATAATGATACATATGCTTAGCAAAAAAAAAAATGAATTTTTTCTTTTGATCATTATATTTCACAAAAAAAAATAACGACATTTTGATATTTTATAGGTATAAATCGATGCACTTTTGAATTTTTTTTATAATTCTTCAAAGAAAAATACTTTAAAATTGTGCAGTTTTGATCTTTTAAAAAAAATCATAAAAAATTCATCTCCTCGACAAAAATATTATTTTCTTGCAAATTAATCAATGGGGACTTGGTCTTAGACCAACAAGAGCAATCAATCAAGCCGTTTTAGCCAAACAATTCTAGAGAATAATTTCATCATACGAGTCTTCTTCACTGGCTTCTACTTTAAAAGTAAAATATATTGATTGTTTAAAAGAAGATATAATCAAGAAGTTTTATAATTCTTCTTGGATTTGGAAAGGAATTATAGAAAACGTATCTTAATGTTCTTAGCAATTCGAGATGGCAAGTTGGTTCAGGCTATTACAATTTCCCACCTTCTGTGGTGGTCTATGCAATATAGTGAAGCTATTGATCTTAATGTTCGGTTTGTGGCTGACCTACTAATGCACATTTCTACTCTTGCATGGAATCCTGTTAAATGGAATGAAGACCTTGTTAGATTTTTGTATTCTCAACCGATTGCCAAGTCCATTTTGCAAATTCAGCTCTCTTTCTTTCCACAATATGACAAGCTAGTTTGGTCTAATCATCACTCAAAGGAATATTTTATTAAAGAGGGATTTAATCATTATCGATTTCTTCATGTGGAATTTCAGGTACTCTTGATCCCTTTTGGAAGTTTTTCTTGTCTATATCCACGTAATATATCTTTCAATCATATTCTTAAATGGTTAAAAGATTTAACGCTGCTGCTTCAGTCATATGGACTTCCTGATCAATTGAAATATATTATTACATTCGTCAACACTCTTTTTTTAACACCCTTTGGCATAAAAGAAACATTGCCTTACATTTTATAATAATATTATTGTCATATTAAATTCAAAAATAAATTTAAATTATTTAAATTATATCTAAAAACTTAAACTCTTTAGAATTTTATTGATTTTTTTTATTTTTTATCTCCTGCACTTCTAAACTTTTCAAGTTAAATTTTAATAGTTTAAATTTATTTTTATATATTTTTTTATTTAAAATCATAATATATTGTTATAAAATGTTAAATCTCAACTATTGGAAGTTAATCCAATGATGGGGAAAGTAAATTGAGAGGAAGATAAAAGGAGACATCCTGTACTTAAAGTTTCACCTTTATTGAAAGTAGTCCAAGAAATTCTGATACGTCTTTCATTTTCAAATTTAGCTTTATCAAAATGGATTGGGTGTATGTTTGGCTAGGCAATTGGCAGTCTTATAAGATCGATTGGCCATGAATAAGCCTGATTGGTATAGAAGGAGTGATTGGTTTTTGTTTGATTGGGTGATTTGTCAATTGGGCTTATGGTAAATAAGCAACTTTTTTAAAATGCCACATCCGGATGCTTTTAGCTTATGGCTTCTGGGAATTCTACAACCGTTATTATTACAATAAATGTACACCAATTGTGCTTGTGGTAAATGAATAGCTTTTTTAAAAAGCCACACCCGGATGCATTTAGCTTATGGCTTTTGGGAATTCTACAACCGTTATTATATATTGCAATAAATGCACAAGTCCGCATAGTTTAATGGTCATACATAATTTTATTAAGAGAAATTTTATAACTGATGTTAATTTTCAAGAAGCTGAAACTGGGTATATAAGTCATGTAGATAATAATGGTGTAGATGAAAAGCCTTTCTCAACAAATTATGTTGCACCATCTTCAACCCAAATGAATCATATTCGTGATACAATTAGAAGCTAAATTGTATAGGACACGTGAGCCAATTAGTTATGTGATATTATTTTATCAAATTTTGTATTTTTTCATTGCCAAATTTTCCAACTTTACTTTTTTAACTTTTTTATATTTTTTATTTCACCTTTTCTCTTATTATTATCACAAAAGCCACTTATGTTACCGTCAATCCAAACATAAATCATAATACATAATCTTACTTTTATCCAATCTTTAGTTGCCACAAGTCATATTGTAAATAAGCCACTTTTATCATCGATATCCCTAAACATATCCTAAACATATCCTGAATCATTCTCAACATCTTCTTCATCGAGTCTGAATGTCTGATTCGTCAGCCTTCTATGCGCTAGTGGGGAATTATTATTCATATAAAAGGAAGGAATAAAAGAATATCTTGTGCTATGGTTGTATTTGCCTTTATGAGCTTCCCTTATAGGTTTTTGCATAGAAGCTGAGAAAGTTTTAAAGGCTCTGTGTTCATTCTTGGGTGTTTAAGAGCTCTGCTTTGCTTTGTTAATACCTTCTTGGATATATGAATTGCGTTAATCGTCACATGATAAATCTTCTGTCCCTACAAGCTCCATCCAAAGATGTCATTTCTTATGATACTCCCTATAGTACTTACTTAATATAAGATATATTTAAAAAGTTGATCTTGATCATAAATATATAATTTTTTTAAATATTTGTTAATATTTTCTTAATTGATCTTTATGCTCCCTCAACAATAATTAAAGAGATGGAAGAGGGAATTAAGGAAGATTATTAGAGTATTTTAGAAAATGTATGTCATATTAACTAACTTGATGAACTAACTTTCTTAATCTAATCAAATTAGATAAATATGTTTTATATTAAGGATTAGATGAGTATTTATTTTTTATAATAGATCTTTTAATAGTATTTCATGCAATACAATTGACACTACTATTTTAACGGCCTTTTCCCCATCGCCTCCAAATAGTCTAGTTTGTTTGTTTGTTTGTTTGTTTTTTTGTAAATAGGCTCTCTTTTTAAACTTACAAGTTCATAATGAAGTTTCGTTCCTCCTTCTTTGGGGTGTAATCTAGGAAATACATTGGAAATTAAGAGAAGAGAATGCTTAGGTCTTCATCAGCCCGCATTGAATTCCAAAACAAAGCAACAAGTTGTGCAGCCTAAAACACGATGATAAAATAAAAGTGACTCTTTTCAAGGACTTTGGTCCTTTTGTCGCATATATGGGAATAATGGAAGGTTTGAATATAAACTGAAACCAATTTTTCCCTGAATAATTGTAATATAACGATATAGCTCTTAAATGTGAAACCCAATCGAACCTACTCTTGTAATTTTAAAACTAAAAGTATACTTATAGTAATATATAGAATAATCACTTTCTCTAGTCAGTGTTATAAGCACCTCATAACAACTAACCTCATATAAATTAATGAAAATAATTATTTGGAGCAAAATATTAAAATTGGCCTCAATAAAAGCTATTAGGTTAAAAATTTTAGTTAATTAGTGTTAACACAAGTCAAAGCTCAACACCAATGAAGATCCATACTACACATTCAAGGTGCACTTCATAATCTCTACTAGATATTTATTAAAGAATATTCTAGACACAGTAATTCTTCATTATAAATATGTGATGAGCTAATAATATTAAATCAAAAAAAAAAAAGAAGAAGAGAATAATATTTAGATTTCCTTATTCTTTATTATTCTGAGTATGTATTCTATTAATTCGTAAATTGGTGTACTATCAGACGATGGATGTTGTTATAATAAGAAAGGAGGAGGAGGGATTACATTTTATATAACATGTGTGTGTGTAAAGTAAAAATCCAATAAGTTGGGGGGGGGGGGGGGGGGAAGAAACCAATAAAGCACTGGCGCGGAGGGTCAACTCACATGGTTCTGTCCTTCCAACAATTTAAAAATTGAACGCGCAAAGACTGAAGAGCAGACTTCAGCTCACTCCCGCCACTTCACTTCTCATTGTTTCTCCTTTTTTTCTTTCTATACAATTTGTAGCAGGCTACTGGACTTCATCTTATCAGGTCGAAATCGAACAAATCCTTCGATATTAATTCATCCTTCAGGTCTCTACTTTCTTCCTTTCTTCTTCCTATATTTATTTCAGTAAAATAACAGTCTAGATCTGTGAAATTTCGCTTCGTCAAACCTCAACGAGAAAGAATATATACAAAGATTCAGCTTCCATTTAATTGATACGTGAAGAGCGAATGAATCTTGCGGTAAGAGAGCCATGAGACTCTGTGCTGATACCCTGTCTGTTGATGTTTCTGTTATATCTTGTTTTCTTCAATGAAATGGATTATTTACTGATTCGTGAGATGGGACTGTCTGGGAATATACTATGAGCATTTTGTGATTCCCAGTTTCTATTTTACTTTATGTATTTGAATGTGCCCAAGACCGATCTCAAGGTTTTGCTCTGAAACTCAAATAGACAAAAATTGGTTCACTTTCTTCCGTCTTCAGTATCCCTTTACTGATCGCTACACTGTTTGTTGAAGTTCCTATTAGATTTGTATTATTCTTTTTGTTTTTGACTTTTTACTTTTGAAGTTGGGTTCAGATTCCAAATCCTTGCAACGGCACATGATGCTGATGGAGTTGGGTGTTCTTCAAGCTCTTCTGGTTCGACTAAGAGATGGAAGTATCATGTGTTTTTGAGTTTTCGAGGGGAAGATACTCGCACAAATTTTACTGATCATTTGTATGCTGCTTTAATAAGCAAAGGATTAAAGACTTTCAAGAATAAGGAAGAACTTGAAAGGGGACAATCTATCAAGCCAAGTTTACTGCAAGCAATTGAAGAATCTCGTTCTGCAATTGTTGTGCTCTCCCCAAGTTATGCTTTTTCAACTTGGTGTTTGGATGAACTTCAAAAGATCATCCATTTAAAGGAAGAGTCGAGTCTTCAAGTATTTTCAATCTCTTACGGTGTAGATCCGTCTGATGTTAAGAAACAGAAGGGAAGTTTTGCAGAAGCATTCAAAAAGCATGAAGAACGATTTACACAAGACAAAATGAAGTTGCAGGGATGGAGGGATGCTTTAGAAAAAGTTGCTACTATATCTGGTTGGCACTCAAAAGAACAGTAATTTCCACTTCTCTCAGTAATTATCATCACTTATTTTTTCTTGTTGAACAATGAGAGAGTGGATATTCAAATTCAATAAACACTGAACCCCATCAAGGGTTTTTCTTAATTTTCATAGGATAAATTGGGAAAAAAAACCCCTTGAAAATTTTATAGGTTAAAAAGACATAAACCACTCTATGCGCACAAAATTTGTAGAGTATTAGTACTTTTTGCTACAGGTGTTCACTTCTATCCTATTCCAACTGTCTCATTCGGATGTCATTCATTTTGGGAAGGGACGGTCCCGTCTCGAAAAAATCTGGGATAGGACAAAAGCGGGATAGGATGGGCTTTGTTCTGCCCTGACTGTTTGTTCTGTCCTAGAATCATATTGTTAGTAGTTTAATATATATATATATATATAATATCTAATATTTTTTTTATGAGAAGAACTAATATTTTTATTAAATATAGTTATATAAAAAGATGTTATCATATGATCTCTTTTTAGATAGATTGATTTTAGTCCTATGAAACGATATTCTCATATATTGGTTATACCTTTAACATAAAATACTATAAATATTTAAGAAAAACATCACAGTCACTCACACGAGTGTCACTGTCTTCGTGCACTCTTCTCTCTCTTGCACCTGCTCACCCAATTCTCTATAAAATACTATAAATATTTATGATCATCACTCTTATTAAGTTTAAATTTTAATTACTTCTTATTTTTTTTATTATACTTTTGATCTAAAAACAATAAAAGATTATTATTACATATTTTTATTATGTATTCTCAATCATCTAGGTTTCGTATCCAACTCATAACCATATATTTTAGTTTTTACAAGTTCAGAAAAAGGGGCAAAAGGTGATGGTATAAATTCTCAAAAAAATATTTGGGATGTGCTGTTCTTGTCCTAATCTCGGTGCCTTTTACAGGATGGGAAGCGGAAAAGGTCTATCCCGTTCCATGAACACCCCCTACTTTTTGTGCATACAAATTTGTCAAGACATTGTCACGAATAAAATTATCAATGGGGACTTCCTCCCAATTTTCCCCTAGAGGGATTGATTAAAGCTTTAACTATGAAGTATTATAAACATCATTTATTCAAGGGAGAATATCATTTATGTCCCAATTAAAGAAAAAAAAATAAAAAAAGTCCCCATTGATAAGTAAAGAGTTACCATTGACAAGTTATGGGACTTATCATGATATTATTTTCCTTAGTTGAGAGATCTAAATGATATTCTCCCTTCATTTAATTGTAGAGTTGTAGTAATATTTGTTGGAAAAATAAACTTCTTGTACTATTGTATTGTTGATTGTTGATGTTCAGTAGGTTTCCCAATTGAATTCAATCAAGGATAGCATTTTGAAATGGTCATTTTCTTTAATATATCAAGAAGGTATGTCGAATTTTTATAAATTTAATAAAAATACATAATAATTATAATTTAATTCAATAATTTAAAATTAATAATTAATAATGAATAATTTCTCTATATTTTGAAATTTGATTGTTTATTAGTTAATAATCAATAATACTTGCATTAGATTTGAACTTTAAATCTAACATTGTATTTTGTGAAAAGTTCCTTAAATAAATTGAAGAAAGACTACTTAAAGGTAAATAATTCAAGCTACTTATGGGCCAAATATTAAACTTATTACCAAGAAAAGGAATTTCAAACAATAATGCGTTGATTAAATTACTTCAATATCTAGGAGTTAGCAAAGTGCGTACACACGCACATCATGGTAACAATTATCTTTTATAATCTCATCAGAAAAATCTAGGGATTTGCTTCTTTATATCAAGATTCAAGACTAGACTATGTTGTAGCTTTTCACCCTTGGTGATTGTCTGTACTGTAAACACTAGAAGTTATGTCCAGCTATTCTATAAATAAAATTATCACCTATTCCTTCTATGTTAAATTAAGTTTCACGGTAAATTTAAAATAGCTACGTAAGGGGTCAAGTTTTATATATATCTATATATATATATATATATATTCCATTAACTATTTATAGTGTTTATGCATAAAAATTCAAAATTCAAATGACATAAATGATCCTGCTATTTCCTTGTCCAAAAAATCATGCTATAATTTTATTTTCATGTGCAGGTATGAAACTGAATTCATTGAAAGCATTGCTAAAGAAATGATGTCAAAGTTACGTGATGAATTGCCATCTGACCTTGGCATATTAGTTGGAATTGAACCAAAATTAGATGAATTGGAGTCAATTGTAGCAAAGTGAATCAGGAGGGGTTCGATTTTTAGGAATATGGGGCACAGGAGGCTTAGGCAAAACAACTCTTGCTAGAGCTTTTTATGAGCGAAAGTGCCAAAACTTTGAGATTCACTGCTTTCTTCATAATGTTAGAGAGGTATATGAAAAAGATGGTTTGATTTCATTGCAAAGAAAACTTCTTTCTTCTTTTGATGAAAGATGTATGGACGTGGATGATTGTTATGAAGGAAGGAAGCTGATAAAACACTTGTTGGGCGACAGAAAATTTCTACTTGTCCTTGATGATGTGAGTCATATTAGCCAACTTGAAAATTTGGCTCCCAAGCAAGGATGGTTCGGCGAAGGGAGCATAATAATAATAACAACTAGGGATAAGCATTTGCTATCATTACATGGTGTGTCAGCTAAGTACGATGTCAGATTCTTAAGTGATAATGAGTCCCTTGAACTTTTCCTTCAAAACGCTTTTAAAGGAGAAAAACCAAATAGAGATTATTTGGACCTTGCTAGATCCGTCATTGAATACGCTGGAGGCCTTCCTTTAGGGCTCAAAGTGTTAGGTTCATTTCTTTGTGAAAGAGCTATAGAGGAATGGAAGGATGCACTAAGTTCAAGAAAGTTCCTCCAAATGACATATTGAAGATACTTCAACTGAGTTTTGACGGATTAGATGATAAGGAGAAGACTATATTCTTGGATATTGCTTGCTTTTTCAATGGGATGGACAAAGATTCTGTCATAAAAATTTTAGAAACTTTGGACAAGGATCTTCACCCAAAAATTGGAATAGGTGTTCTTATTGACAAATCACTAGTGATTATTGACTATGAAGGGGATTTGTGGGTGCATGAAATGCTCCAAGATATGGGTAAATATATTGTCTGTCAAGAAGCGCCAGATGATGCCGGCAAGCATTATAGGATATGGTCTTTGGAGGATGCCAATCATGTACTAGAAAGAAATAAGGTGACATTTCAAAGTTCTTGTGTTTGTGCACTCTTTTTATAATAATTTAGTTCATAACTCTTGTAAATATTTATCTTGACTTGTTGTTTTATAGGGGACAAAAGCAATCCGGGGAATAGTTCTAACATTAGAAAAGTCATGTGATGCATTTTGGAATCCTAAAGCCTTCTCAAAGATGAGTAACCTTAAGTTACTTATCTTTTCAAGATACTCATATGTTTCCCAATATTGCCAATTGAATCTTTCACATGGACTCAAGCCCCTTTCCAATGAGTTGAAAGTAATAGTATGGGAGGGGTTTCCATTATGTTATTTGCCAAGTCAAACTCAACTTCATGAACTTGTTGGTCTATATATGCCACGTAGCAAGTTAAAAGAACTTTGTAAAGGACGACAGGTAACTACAGCATATTTTAATTTTTTGTCCATAGTTTAGTAAATTAAAATTACCTTTTGGTTTTTGAGGGCTTATTGTTTCCTGTCTCTGTTTCTTTTTCTCTTGTCAGTCTTTCCAAAGCCTTAAGTTCATTGAACTTTCTCATTCAAACGACCTCATCAAAACCCCAAATTTTGATGGAATTTCTCATCTTGAAGAACTGATTCTTGAAGGGTGTTCTAACCTAGTTGAAATTCACTAGTCTCTTGGCCATCACCAAAAACTTGTTCTTGTTGTTTTGAAAGAATACAGAAAAGTTAAAACCCTTCCAAGAAAATTTGAGATGAATTGCTTGGAGATTTTTGTTATATCTGGTTGTTTTAAAGTTAAAAAACTCCCTTAGTTTGGAAAAGAGATCGAATGTCTATCTAAGCTTGATTTAGAAGGGACTGCTATAGCCGAACTACCTCAATCACTAGGCAATTTGATTGGTTTAGTTGAATTAAATTTGGAGAACTGTAAAAATCTGGTTTGTCTCCCATATAATGTTTGTAAATTGAAAGCTCTGAAAATTATGAGAATGTTTGGCTGCTCAATGCTTTCAAGGCTGCCAGAGAATTTGAATGAAAATAAGGTTTTGAAAGTGCTTGATTTGTGTGGAACTAATATTAAAAGGCTATCACTTTGTGAGTATAATGGTGAAGTACAATATTCATCATCACGGAGTTGCTTCTCACTTCTTCAAAGGTCTTCAAGCCCAACAAAATTTATGTTGCCGCTGTCTTTGTCATTCTTGATCAAATTAAATTTATGTTGTTGCAACCTCCATGATGGATCACTTCCCGATGACATCAGCAGGTTATCATCATTAGAATGTTTATACCTAGGTGGAAACAATTTCATTGACTTACCATCTGGCCTCATTTCCAATCTTTCCAAGCTGCAAGCTTTTAATCTCTCTTGCTGCCCACGGCTTCGGTCTTTGCCACAACTTCCGTCAAATCTATTACATATATTCGCAATTGGTTGTTCATCAATCAGACACTACGGAAGTTCACAGCACATGTGGGATTTCATTGCATCATTTCAACCTCAGCAGGTTTATTTCATTTGTCTTTACTTCCTCTTTCACCTTAATCATTATATTTCTTTAACAAGGAAAATTTTTTCTTTTAGGTTCTCAATCTCGTTAAAGCTGTTGATCTAAATATCAAATATGCAATTACAACGTTGGGTTCACAAGTTGTGAGGCTTTTAGAATGACATGATTTTTTTCTTTATTTGATAAATATCTAGTTTATTTGACTTGTATATATTTCCATTTCTTACATACTAACACAAACAATCCTTTTTTTTTTTTTTTTTTGGTTCCAGCCCTATGATTTCTTCAAGCAATGTACTCGCACATTAACAATTCCAGGTAGCAAAATGCCATCATGATTTTATAATCAAAACTACTTTCATGACACAGAATTGAGGCATCCAAATGTGTCATTCATAATGAGCATATCCCCTCATGATTTTGAATCAAGTGAATGGTGGGGCATAGCCATATGCTTAGTGATAGAACACAATTGTGGATTTGAAGGTGGGTGGTATTCAATTTATTGGACTTTCAGATTTCCTAATCACAGTTTTCCAAATAAGTATTTTCCAGGCTATGTTGTTTATTTACATCCAATTCATAGGGATCAACTTTATATTACATATATTCGTGGTTCCTATTTGGTTGTGGACGGACTTCAAATGGCATTTTTTTCCTATGAATGCTATTAAAAATAAGTCACCAGCGATTAAAATAATGAAGTGTGGGTGGCGAGCGGTGCATAAAGAAGATTTTGAAGCTTGGAGAAGAACAAGGGACAGAGGTTGTAGTAGCAATATCAGTGAAGTTGAGAGAATTAAAGGTTATACTCATTTTCGGAGACATCATGATCAATTCCCAGAAGGGAAAATTATTGTAGAAGTGGATGGCACCTATTCTCCTTTCAATGACAAAACAGCTTGTGGAGGCGTTTTTAAAGATGGCAACAATTGTATGATGGAGGCTTTTCTTCTAAAATTAAGTGTCGAGGATACCCTCACAACAAAACTATGAGGTTGCCTAATGGGTCTCAAAAGAGCTTGGAACTTGGGTTGTAGAGATATTATCTTGAGAAGTGACTCTATTGAGGCCGTTCATTTGATCAATTTTGAAGTCCCTGAGTTGCACAAAGATATTGCAGTGATCATGGAAATCAAAGGAATGTTAAAGTGGGAATGGCGTGTAGATGTCTCTGTCTTTCACAAAGATGGCAATGTTATTGCGAGTTTACTTGCTAAAAGAGCACTTGATAGAGCAGTAGGTTTGCAAATCCTGGGCCCTAAGGCGATGATGGAAATATTGCAGGTGACTAATGTAGGGTAGAGCTCCCTTGTGTCAAAAAAGAAAAAGACGAGTCTACTACTTTCAAGGTACGTAGCCGTATATTACGTAGCCGTATATTAGCCGTTTTTATTTTGAATTAAATGTTATATCAATGCATGCTTTGATGGCTATTGAATTTTTTCTTTTATACATTAATTTAATAAAAAAAACCTTTCTTTTCTTTTTTTTTTTGCCCAAAAAGCCTTTCAATACAATTAAATATTATATTTCCTTAATTATTTCATTTTCATAGGCACTTTTCGATTTATATAGTATTGGCCTGGTTTGTTTTCATAACTTGAAAATTTTTTCTTATTTATATGACTTTTCAACGGTCTATCAAATTATGTGAAACTAGATTGTTGTATTTCCTTTTTTTTTATTTCCATTGATTTGTAGCTGAAGATAAGTAGAGCCATAAGTTGCACAAGATTATACTTCATTTGTATTTTTTTAGCACATCATATAATTATTTGTTCTAATTGGTTTTTTTTAAGAGAATTTAGATGGAAAGTTATACATGATCATTATATACCAGCTTGGTCCTTCGAGTGAGTGGTGGGGCATAGCCATTTGCTTAATTTGAAGTTAATTTGTTTTAAGACTGTATCCTTGCCTTATTATAAAATCATTAATCATTTTATATAAATTTAAAAATTCAGTTAAAATTAGTTATTCATATTTTTAAAATTTCAACATTACCCTTAATGATTAAGTTCATTATTGGAGGTTATTTAGTTGATATATAAATATTGAAACAAAAGATAATTATGATAAGAAGCTAATACTTTAGACAAAAAAATTGGATATTGAGGACCACAGTTCTAATAAGGATTATTTCCGTACGAACCAATTGTTAGAGGTCATCAACTATATATTATGGATGCAAATTCATGTTCTTGTTTTATGTTGTAATTGAACCAACTTGAAGTATCATTTTACATTGTATATTAAGTTAGCATTGTTTAAAAGTTCAAGGGGGTCAAAATGTCCCAGAAATTTTTGTAAGGGGTATTAGGTATTTGAAAATTTTCGAAAGAGCATTTTTATTCTGGAAATTAAAAAATGGGGCAATATAGCCCTCCCATTAGCAAACGTTAACAGTTAACATTTGTTGAGCACATATGTAGAGGTAGCATGCTTATTACGTGGCATCCACCTCACTTATAGGCATGCCACCTCACCTTTTTTGTCCATCTCAGATTTTTAGCAGAAAAAAAAATAAAAAAAAAACGCAGTGCTCTATCTCTCAATTGGATCGCTATCCCTCTCTCATTGAGATTGCTATCCCTGTCTCTCCCTTACTCATATGCTTTTGTTGGAATTGAAGGAGAGGGATTGGGAAGCAATGAACGGAGGTGAGAGGCCGTAGATGAGTTGAAATTGTCGCTGCCATTCAATAAGAACGAATCGATGCAGCGACAGAAGACGAACTTCATCAATCTTCGACTCCAATTCGTCGCCCATCGTGATGACGCTGTCCTCGTCACCCTTGCCGCCGGTGATAACCCACCTTCGTCTCAACCAGTTGATCGACAACCTCATTTCTGAACTCTGAGTTCCTAACCCTCCGGCCTCCCCCTTGAACTCAGTGATGGCTCTGGCTCAATTCAATCTCCATCGCTCATCTGGAAAAAGACATATGATTTGTGAAATTTTTCTAGTTCCTTATGTGGGTATGTTGAAGATTCAGTTTGGGTTGTGAAATTTTTGTGTCGATATGACTTGAAGATTCTTTATAGTCTATTGATTCCAATGTTGCTGAGAATAATGGCGATGTGGATGCTATAGGCATTCAGTTTTACTCTTTGATTTTTAAAGAGTGGTATTGAGGATTAAATTATTGGGGTATGATTTTCCAGATTTGGAGAGGATTGAAGCTCTTGTTGATGTTGAGAATGTGGCGTCTCAAAGAGTTTAAAGGGAAGGAATTCTCAGGAAATTCTTGTGGCTTTTTGTTTTTTGCGATTCTTCAAATAATGGAATGAATTTATAACATTGCTTACTGATTGCTTAGTGATTCTTTCCCTCTGCATAGTTTTTTTTCCTGTTTCTCACACTTGAACTAGCAAAGCTGATAGGATTTGTGGTTTTCTAGGGATATATGAGAGGAAGGTGATTTTCTGGGATTGATTTGCGATTCTCACACTTGCAGATTTGAGGGGACGTGATTTTCTGGGATCTGAATTTTTTTTTTTATAAAAAAATTCTATTAAAAAATAAAAAATCTGACATGGAAAAAAAGATGAGGTGGATGCAATGTAAGCACGCCACATCTGTATATTTTGTCAATAAATGTTAACTGTTAGGTTTTGTTAATGGAGGGGTGATATTGCCCTATTTTTTAAACTTCTAAGGCAAAAATGTTCCCTCGAAAACTTTCAAACACTCAATGGTCTGAGCGAAAACTTCTGGAGCCCTTAACTCTTATTTAAAATAAGCAAGTTTTAGTCGGGAGTGTTGTGCAGGGATGTTGAGATGTTGAAAGATAGCAAAAATACAAGGACGAAGTTGATATTCATTCATATAACTTCAACATGAATGAATCCCAATGAAGTTGAGAAATAGAGAAAACTTTAGTGGTTGGGAGTGGATGTCGAACTTTGGGCTTATTCCACCAAGCATGTCAAATAAAAATTATAAAACCGATGTAAAAGGTCATTTTTAATCGTTGTAAGCAGACTTTTTTACATTAATAGTGTCAGAAATATTTCCTTTCAAATAAAAATGCATCGCACTCTAGTGACATTTATTTGTTTTTGAGTACCTAATAATGATTTTTCATTAGGATTGTTAAGAAACTTGGTTGAACCTAAGCTTGTGTCTTCCTTTTTTACTCCTGTGATTGATGATAGGTATGTACATGCTGATCTAGTTCTTTTTTACCCCTCATTAGGATGGCAAGAATATGAAGCTATGATCTTAGAACTTCTGCAAACCATTGAGTAATTTGAGTGGGAAAAACCAACAAAGAACAATAATGCATGCATTTTAAAGGATTGTTTATATAAACCTAAAAATTAAGTTATTTCAGATTGTTCAGGGACTTTATGAAAAATGATTTATTGTTTAGATTTTTTAAGAAAATATTGTTGGATTTAGTTATAACCATAAACAATGACTTATTGTTTATTAAATTTAAGATTTCAGTATATTTTCATAAACAATGTTTTGGTGTCTGGATATCTTGCATCTTCATCATATTCTCCACGTGCAATATGCAAGTCAGGACAAGGAGTCTTCAAATAGTCATAAACTTCCTGAACATAAAGTTAGCTTAGAAGTCCAAGGCAAAATTGTCTGATTGAACACCGTGCTGAAGACAAATTGCAACTCTTAGCATTATCAAATAACTTTTGCTTTCGAAGCCAATCCCCACAGCCTCAATGTTCATTCCTAAGTTAGTCTTACTGTTTACAGCACAAATCACTTCTACAAAAGAAAGAATTGGAATGAACAATCAGAATAACTGAACATCCAATTAAACCAGAAATAAAACAAAGAATTAAGTTTATTTGAAAAAAAGAAAATGTCAAGAGTCAAATTATTCACGGTTTAAAATCTTTATTTAGTTCACCTAAACATAAAATTATTATTTATGATCTCAATATCTGTAGAAATTAGTATAAAATTTTAGAAACTCCATTACAAGATAATTGTGAATTTATACTACATCAAACTTTCAAGGCAATGTGATTTCTCATGAGCATGTTGTCTGAGAGTTATGAGGGGTACCACTTTGCTCCTTCAAATAGGTTAGACTTTTAGTTTGAGTAAGGAGTGGGTTATGATATAGATCAACAAAAGCGGAAACCGGAATCCTACCCACACATTAGAATTATTTGGGGTTTACAAACATATTAACTATACTTGAGATTCCAAAATCCAGAACCAGAAATGTAATAAGCCAAATGATCATATATGGTCTGGGTAACTAAATCCAGAGAAAATCACTGGACTACTTGTTTTGGGATAGATATCACACTTATAAAGTATATGCATAAGGAAGATAACATAGATCACACACTAATAGTATGATTTAAACCCAAGAAAAGCTAGATCTCATTCTTAAAAGAACACAAACTGTAATGAAATCATGCTCTATGCTAAAACAATCCATTGCATTCTGCCACAAAATGTTAAATTAACTAATTACAGCTTTCTAGCCTACTCAAACATGTCTCTCAAACAATTTCATTTCATAGTTATCCAAGAACACTTTGAACTAAAGAAATAGCATTATTTCAGAGCCTAAAATAAAAATAAAGACTAAGAATATGCATCTTATTAAATACGAGGTTTCTCATCCCTAATGAAGCCAAAATATGAGTTTGAACTTGGTCCCTAAGAATCTTATTGGTTGATTTATAACATGACTTGTGTAATACCTTATGCTTGATAAGCTCAGATGAGTGCAAAAGCGCAATGAATTGAACCGTTAAACCAAGCGTTATTCCTGGAATAGACAAACTTTCCAAAAATGTTTACCAATCCCAACTTCAAACACTAGATGTGAACCCAGGTCTGCATGCGTTTTTCAGAAGAAATTAAAACTTTTCAAAACATTTTCGCAAAGGCTCATTGCTTCGCTAAGTCTCATTGACGCTTAATTCTTTTCATCAAAGTATGCGAGCATTTCTCTGCTTAAGTGTTGTGGTTCATAGATTGGTTAATGATCCATTACTGCAAAGGTTCATTGCTTCGCTAAGTCTCATTGACGCTTAATTCTTTTCATCAGAGTATGCGAGCATTTCTCTGCTTAAGTGTTGTGCTTCATAGATTGGTTAATGAACCATTACTGTATGGAAGCATCATTCAACTAAGCTACCTAAGCATTAGTTACTACTAGTTCTACCATTGTACTATCGTTATGTCTACCAAGTTATATACATCATATACAGTACCAAAATAGACTCTATATATATATACAGAACCAAAATAGACAACCAACAGGAAATAAAATTTCTCTGCTTTATCCTCTAGTTGTCTGGGTTTACCTTATTGCCCCTTAAGCCACTAGCTATGCTATAGATTGGTTATAGGAAAAGAGTGAGATTCAAAAGAATTTCAGCAGTAATAGGCATTCAATCACATATATACAAGAACACAGAGCATGCCACAAAGTCATCATATAACATGAAAATAGCAATCAGCATTCAAAACATATCATGCAACATATCACATTACCATAGCGCTAGGTATATAAATCACATGGCCTCGAGTATTCACCCACGCAATAGGCCCCATGATTTCGATCGTGTATAATAGTAATTTTCATGGTTCAAGCGTCTACTCGCATAATAGGCCCTAGGCGACCACCTTGATAATTGTGAATGCTTCTAAAACTCATGATTAAACCATCAAATGCAACGTGTCTCATAACATATGAAAGAAAGAGTTACTACTTGGTCGCTTTCCCTGAAGGGTGTCCAACTGTTTCTCTATGCTTGGGCAGATCTTAGATCCCGGATAGCTAACAAGTCCTATAATCAGAATTTACGATTGACGTGTCATTACTTAGTCCAATACTTTTGGCATAATGTAAACTAAGTTATTCTTGACCTATCCCCATGTTTATCTATTGTTTTAAACTTGTTGGTTATCATTTGAGTCACTTGGGTAGCCATTAGATCCTCAAACAACTGCTTATGGGGTTAAGAAAGGCTAGACCAATCAACATCTTCCAGAAAATATGGAGTACTGAAATAGGTGGTCTTAGCGTAGCCAAGGGATTCTTTGGCCTCAGCAAAGAGAGGTCATAACCTTTTGGGCTGTGGCTAAGAAACAGTTCTAGCGATTGGCCACAACCAAGAATCTGGACTTCTAGATTTTCCTTGTTTCTTGACTGAAATTTCAAAAATCATAACTCCTAATGTACAACTTCAAATGATACAAATGACATCAAATTAAAGCTTGAAATATCTACTTTTATTTTGAAACATATTATAGGCATTGGACATCATTTGCCTATTCAAAAATGTCACACAGCCATACTGCCATACAAGAAAATCTCACTGGTAGAAATTTGCAATGTTACAAATTATGTTCCAATAATCCATAGTTTATAACCAAGGCTGCTCGCACATACAAGAAAATCTCATTGGTCATAACCTTTTGGGCTGTGGCTAAGAAACAGTTCTAGCGATTGGCCGCAACCAAGAATCTGGACTTCTAGATTTTCCTTGTTTCTTGACTGAAATTTCAAAAATCATAACTCCTAATGTACAACTTCAAATGATACAAATGACATCAAATTAAAGCTTGAAATATCTACTTTTATTTTGAAACATATTATAGGCATTGGACATTATTTGCCTATTCAAAAATGTCACACAGCCAGACTGCCATACAAGAAAATCTCACTGGTAGAAATTTGAAATGTTACAAATTATGTTCCAATAATCCATAGTTTATAACCAAGGCTGCTCGCACATAGTTTTTTGTTAGAACACAATGGTAACATCAAAATAACCAAATTCCCACTCCTTCTATATGTCCTGATTTGGCAGAAATTAAGCCTAAAATCCAACAATTACCAAACTTCCCATTTAAGCCTCAAACTAGTTTCATGTGCCTATTAACACCACATGACACCATTTATACCATCAAAACACCATGAAACTTCAAAACCCTAGCTTAACCAAAAATAGGGAAGACTTTACCATGCCAAAATCCTCAACCAATCAACACAAAATATACATCAAACTATTGTTCGTACTCACCTCTTTCACTTCCCTAGGTTCTTTCTTTGGTCCTAGAACTTTAGCTCTTGTTAGATGACACAAAACACAAATTATGTCGTCTCGACAAGAGTGTGGTATGTCGAGATAAGATCCAATAAGATTTAGGTATAAATATGGATCGAATCATGAACACTCGCTTTCATGATGCCTATAGCTAGACAACAAATTCTTCAACATTAACGTCATGAGAGATAAGTGAAGTAGAAGAATTTGGGTTTAGATACTGGGAGTATCTAAACTTATATCTGTAAGGTGCTAAAAATGAGATTCATAATGATGTACGCTCTTATAGTGTAAGAGTAACACCGTAGCATGTGATTCATACCACATGTGCGAAAGAACAGCAAATGGGAAGCAAGTGAATGAATCCCTGCTTTACCGCTGTGTGAGTCCCAAGAAGGTTAAACACTTCTATGATGTCCTTTGACTTTGACATTGTCATTGAGGTAACTTCAACGACTGCTACCTTAACATTCGTCATATGATCATGATGGATACTATCTAAGGTATTTTGTTAGGAAAGCGGTTGACGCATATCAAAATGATATATGAGCGAAAGGAAGTTTACCTGAAATATAAACACCTATACTTGTGTCTGAGACATATCCTTTATGATATTAATTTTGATAATTTTATAAGTGTAGACACTAAGCATGTAAGAAGGCGATCTAAGTTTTATCTTGACTTGAGAGGGATTAGATATGCCACGTGAAAGTGTATATTGATAAATCTAGATCATTTGAGGGATAATATTAAATTCAAACTACACAAAGAAAGGTTATCTTGTGCTGGTCCTATAACAGGGATTGCTAGTATAGGCACCTAGGTGACGTCATTTCGATGCGGTCACGGCAAAGCGCCTAGTATGAAAGAAGGAAGAGAGAGAGACAAGGCTCACAATATTTAATCCACTAAATGTGAGTGGGAGATGTTGGGAAATGGGCTTAATCTACCCTTGGTGGATTAGGCCCAAACCCATTGGCCTTGAAGCCAAAATAAAATATCCAATTTTATGGGGTATTAATATCCAATTTTATGGGGGTATTTGTTGGCAATATTCCCCAATTATTTAAATCAAATTGATGGGAACAGTTTTTGGTTACGTGGGTTTTATGTGTGAGTGGGATATACACATAACTGACACCTCTAAAAAAATTCTCTGGACTTGTTTCTCTCATTCTCTCCTCCCTCTATTGCATTTTGCTGTGTATTATAGCTGGACTCCTACGTGATCCAGTTCGTGTGAGTATCTTGAGAATACGAATCTATACTCCAGATATGCTCAAAAATCTACATTCCAGAATGTTGTTTGGCTGGACATCATCTCTTCAACAATTAAAGCCTTCTCACCACTAACACAAATTCATGAATATATAACGCTAAATACTTAACATTTAAAGCGAAGCACCGTCAATTATGGAGAGGCGGAGTCAGCAAATACGAATAACGATGTTTCTAAACAAGAATGTTAAGTATTTTTGTTAAATACTTAACAGCTAAAAAGAATAACCATCAAGAATGGAAAGGTAGATAGAGTCTGCAAAAACTAATAACTAACAGTTCTAAATAAAACCTTTATGTATTATATCAGCATTACACACATCATGATTTCATCAGGCCTCAATACATAATGGGTATTATATGTTGCTAAATATAGCATGATTTGAAACCGATAAGTATTTGCGTTAAGGATATATAACACTCCTATACACAATCTTGATGTATTATCAAAAATAACCGTGATATATGGCCTTTTCTGCAGTTATGCGCACGTCCCATGATGCTCAGCGCTCAATTCCCTCTTCTTTCAACTTAATTGAATTGGATTGAATTCTTGTCCTTTTTTTCTTTGTAGAACTCTCATTTTACTTCTATTATAACATTTTACCTTATTATAAAAAAAATTATTCTTAATGTTGGAGATATCAAATGATTAGTTAGTTGAGATCCTTACTCTTGTTAGTTAAGATCTTAATAAGGTGGTTAAAGGTGGCTAATCATTGTAAGATAATATAAATAGATGTCTAATTGTATGGATTAAAGTGTAAAGGATGGTAGGATCCTCACCCAAAATGAAAGAGATTAATGTATGTAAGTCCTCACCTCTCATTAATCTTAGAGTTTAGGGTTAATAGACTTACTCAAAAAGAGTTAATTGTTGTAATGACATTGCGGCTTATAATTCTCAATAACCTATTCATGTATTTCTCCGGTTCTAGATTTAGTAACACTTAATATATATACATATATAGATATATAAGATTTATTCCAATGAAATGGTTGAACTGCAAATTGAATAGGAGGGAATATTATATTACCATGAAGTTGAATTTGCTTTCAAACTAAACTTTTGACATGTTTGTGTACTTATCACTGAATAATTCTTCGATGACCAATTCAACTACGAACATGACTTGTTTCAGGGTTTACATGAACAGCAATTTTTTGCGGCTTTGATTAGTAATAAGTTTGAAAATTCGATATATTTAAAATGTAAAAATGATGTTGGATATAAACTTTATCAAAAGTTATAATAATTTTTAGAGAAATACTTATATACTTCAAAAGCTCCACCTCTTTTGTACTCTGACTAATTAAAATATAACAACTCATTTTATTTTAATTCTAATTAAATAGCAAATGAGTCATATGAAAAAATTCAAATTTTATAATTTCAAAAAACATAAACTTCTTAATTTAGAAAAACAAAAGACACAATTCTCTTCCATCATCCCTAAAATCATAAAATTTGAATTTATCCATATGATTCATCTACCATATAGGATTAAAATAAAATGAGTTATTGTATTTTAATTAATCTAAGCATAGATAAGGTGGTACTCCTAGAACATGCAAGTATTTCTCCCAATTTCATCATTTTTTGCAAGTATTTTGCAGAATGGCAAAACTAATCTACTGTCGATTACACACATTCATTAATATCAGCTTTTGGAAATTACTCCTCTTGTCTTCACTTCATCCTAACCTGCTTCATCGAAATCAAAAAGAATATTAAACTTTAATTCTGCCATAAAATATAATAATCTTTTAACCTTACCCCTATTTAATTCATGAAAACAAAGTTTACCCAATAATAAATGAAGAGTAAAATTACAATCCATCTCATCCAGAATATAAATCACTTTTTGAAGAACTCTTTGGTTCATAATGCACTATACAAGTTACTTGGGGAATAATTAATGCTTATTTATCAGTTTTACCCTGGTAAGTAATACTTCAATGTGACTTTTTATATATTTTTTTTTTCTCTCCTTCTAAATCTCATTTAATATACGTAAAGTTGGAAAACTTTTCAAGCTAAGATAGATTTAATGAGTAAACTGTCATTTCTGGACTCACATAAATTAGTTGAAGTGTCTTATATTGTGAACAAGAAGTGCATTTATATAAAAATTTTGAATTTATTGATATGATTCATAAATAAGAAGAAAAAAATTCTCTACCTGAAAATAGGACTAACTGATTATTATATTAGCCTTTTCCGTCTATTAAAGAGGTACATATATACCAAACTAATCACAATAATATATATATATATATATTCTATAAATATAGTACACGTTTTTCCCCTTAGAATCGCTTATCCGATTTTATATGTGCATCTACCTAATCAAACAAATTTAAGCATGTATTCAGAAAATTTTCAAAGGCAACATATCCTAAATAGGAGAGCTTCATTGGACAAAACATAAAATAAACTAATGCATGCAATCCACGTAAGTATCAAAGGCTATCTCATGCTAAACAATTAGAAACTACCACTCTGGTCCCTATTATAAGTCCTTTTTGACCAAAAAATTTGGTCCTATTTATAAGTCCATTTTCAGTACATAAATGAGTTTATGACAATTTTGCTCCTATTTATTGTACCCATAAAAAAATAATTTAAAGAGAGATAAAGAAGAAAAAGTTAAAAAGTACACATTCATAAATGAGGGTATAGTTGGAAATTTACCCTATAATCATTGGGTTAACTACTTTTTCTTGGTATGTGGGATTTAGGTAAAAGGGACTTATAATAGAGACCAGAGGGGTATGTAGTTGATTTTTTCGGGACAGTAACTATTTAATTAATTAAAAAAAGCATTATTCCTTTTGAAAAGCATCAATTAACTGAACATCAGCCTAAACACAACCACATATCAGATCCCACATTCCAATAAAGGTGAGAGATACCACTGCCAAGAATTGCTCACCTAAAAAAAGTCTGGAGTGAGTGAACAGTAAATTATCTATTGGAAAAAGTGCCACTTGGAAAACTTTCAATGGAGGAAGCCATGGTTTGGAATATTCCACCGGACCATCCAAGCCTGGACAGCGAATCAAATTCCAGAGCAAAAAAATCGAAGAAAGAGGAAAAAGAAGACTATATTATGTCAGACCAAATGATCGATGTGGCAGAAGAAGAGGTAAGTTATCTGCACCAAGAACAGATTAGTGGGATTGCAGAAAAGAAACAAGTCTCATACAGGGACTCTTTACTGGGTTTTAAGAGTGTCAGTTTTAACAGGATAGCACACGGATCCTCAGATATGGAGGAAAACCCACTGCTCTCCGACTTGATGGACAAAGAATTGAGCGATCCAAAAGCATCGGATGAACTAAAGGAATTGATGAATGTTTATCCAACCATGCCGCTGAGTCAGGAAGAGTTTAATGAGGGATGTAAATAATGGAATAATGCACTTATCATCACAGTGTTGGGAGCACGTGCGAACTATTACAAGCTGAAGGAATAACTGGGGAAGATATGGGCCTTCAATGACTTTGACTTGGTGGATATGCCAAATAATTACTATGTTGTCAGATTTATGGATGACCAAAACTGGGGGCAGAAATACAATAAGGTGTTATTTGAAGGTCCGAGGGTAGTGTTCCAGCTTAGTGTATTGGTCCAATGATGGTCACCCTACTTTAACCTGTTTCACAATCAATTGGGACGCATTGCAACATGGATTAGGGTGCCGAACATACCTTTGCACTACTACACAAAAAACCATATATGGAGGCTTGGAGATGGTAGGGAAAACACTGAAAATAAATATGCATGCTCTTTCCAATGGAAATGATAATCAGAGAGTGGGAAGGGGTAAATATGCAAGAATTTGTGTGGAAATAGACCTGCGGAAGAAACTAGTGCCAAGAGTAATTTTAGATTCGTCTATTTTTAACATTGAGTATGAAGGGCTTGACCTTATTTGTTTTGCTTGCGGTAGATATGGTCACAAGAAAGAGACTTGCCCCTGGATGTGCAGGCCAAACGACACAGGAAATCTACAGAATCAAGAAAACCAGTTGTTAGAAATGCCACATAACCCATCGGAATCCACTTTGCCAGAGAAATGTGAGGAGTTTAGACCCTAGATGTACGTTGAAAGGTCAAATCAATCTCGGCTTTCAAGAAAGGATGGCCCCAGATGCAGGTTTGATGAGTACAGATGCCAGAACATGATGGGCAAGAAGCAGGAGAGTAGAATAGGCTCCGCACGGTTTGCTGCCATTGCAAAACTTGAGGAGGAAGAGGAGAGAGACGCCGACTGTCAGATTCAAGCTAGAAGAGAACAGGTTTGAGAGGATGGCAGAATGGGTAAGGAAATGGTGATTTATGAGGAAGATAAGAAGCTGAGGGAGCAGGATTTGGGATCATGGATAAAATCAAAAAGTAAAGCTAAAAGTCAACAAACTCTGAAACCTACCTATGTGCCGAAGGGAAAGGAGATTTTCAAGCCAAAAGTGAAAGTATTCCAATTAAAGGCCCATGTAAGTGGGGAAACTAGCAAGCCAAATGGGCCTTTACAGGATGGCCTGAAAGTGAGGAACAAAAGGAAAGAAATGGGCCAAAGAGTCCATCATGTGGCAAGTGGAAATATTAACTCGGAACCCACTATTATAACTGAGACTGATAAACCAAATGGGACTGAAGTACCACTTATTCGGTTTGACCCTAAGATGGAACTTATGACTCCGAAAAAATCAAGTAAAAAGGCAGAGGTGAGCATGAATCCACTAATGGGAAGTAATTACAATGACAATGTAAGGAAGGAGAATTGTGGTGAAACTTCAAACCAAACAAAACAAGGCATTTGAAAATGTGAAGGAACAGCTCGCCAAAAGGGAGGCAATAACGGGGAATATTCCTCCAGATAAGTGATGTTGCTTATGTTTTCTGTGTGTTTGTTTATTACTTGTTTAATGATTATTTCATTATGGAATTATTGCAGAACGAGGGATCGATTGTTTCCGTGAATACCGAAAGATGTAGTTAAGAAATATAATATCTGGGTTATAGGACTGTCGGAAACTCGAGTAAGTGGAAATAGAGCTGAACAGGTGATCAAAAAATTGGGGTTTAATAACTGGATCAGAGTTGAAGCTACCGGGTTTGCATGTGGCATTTGGGTATTGTGGAATGATTGGGATGTTTCGGTGGAATATTTGACTTCTACTACCCAATTAATGCATTGCAGAATTGTTGAAAAGAAGTTTAATGAATCTGTTTGTGTGTCTTTTGTGTATGGAGATACCACGGCTAGTAAAAGAATGCAATTGTGGGACTCTTTAAATACAATTGTTGAGATGGTTGAGGGGGCCTGGTTAGTATTAGGTGACTTTAATGCAATTTTAGACCCTTCGAATAAATATGGAGGGGCCCCACCAAATCAACAAAGTATTGCCCAATTTCGGGATTGCTTGGATGTTTGTGAGCTACTGGAAGTACCTATTGTAGGTGACAGATTCACTTGGGAATGGCATGACATTAAAGAGAGGTTGGACTGGGTGTTTTGTAATATTGAATGGGAAATATCCCACCCTCAATTCAAAGCTGCTAACAATCTACGGTTCAAATCTGATCATAGAGTTGTGGTGGTAGCAAAGCCTAATCAGAATCAGAGAGGGGAAAGAGACAAGATATTTCGTTATCAAGCGGGATGGCGTTTGGAAGATGATTTTGCCAAGCTAGTTCAGGATGCATGGAAAGATAAGAAATGGATGGAAGGGAAAAAGTACTTTGAAACTAAAGCCTCCAATTGGAACTCACAGGTAGTGGGCAACATTCCAAGAAGGAAAAAAGAGATATTAAGGAGATTTGAGGGTATTGATAGGACTAAATAGTAGCAACGATATCACCAGGGTTTAGAACGACTTGAGAAGAGACTTTGGAAAGAGTATAATAAAGTGTCCAATCAAGAAGAACTCTTATGGCTTCAAAAATCTAGGTGTTAATGGCTCCAATTTAGTGATAAGAACACAAAATTCTTTCACCGTAATGACTAGACAGAAAAGGAATACTATTGAAGCTCTACAAGATGAAAATGGTACTTAGGTGACCGACCAAGACTCTCTCAAGCATATGGCTTGTGACTTCTTCAAAATACTATACACTAAAGATCAATGTGTTCCTACCGTTACAAATTGGCCAGAATCATTTCCTTCTTTAAATGATGTCCAACTGAATTTGCTTCAGAGAGGGGTGAATATAGAGATAAAAAATGCGACATTTGATATGGGAGCTTTTAAGGCCCCTGGTCCTGATGGTTTGCAATAGTACCGGTAATTTAGCCCGCCCCTTTTAAACGGGTTCTGGCGGCCCGACTAAAAACGGGCTAAACGGGCTCAGGCTGGCGAGTTGGCCTGCTTAATTTTTTTTTTTTTCTCAAATATCCTTGGTCCCTTATCTCATTTTCCTTTGATGATGTGTTTAATTAATTCCTTATACTTTTTATTTGACACTTATTTTCATATTATATTTATTTATTATACTATTATTAAATTAAAAAGAGATGTATTTATATAGTTTTGTGATGTAAATAGATGAAAAAAAAGGAAAGTAAGAATGAAATTGATTTCTTAACACAAATGTATAAAAGAAAAGAATTGTGATATGAGCGGGTGAAAGAGAAAAGATTAAGAAAAAAAATGGAGCACCCATGTACGATAAAAGATTTTAGACCTAGTTCTCTTGTAATGTCAGCTTCAAAATCATTACTAAAGTGCTTGAAAATAGGTTGAGGAGTGTCATGGATTATCTTGTCCAACCGAGTCAATGTAGCTTTATAAGTGGAAGACAAGGCAGTGATAATATTATTCTAGCATAAGAAGCAATACATACTATGCACACAAAAACCGGGAGAAAGGGCTATATAGCAATCAAGGTGGATATGAAGAAAGCGTACAATCGCCTAGACTGGGGGTTCATCAAGTTCAATCTGCATAGTCTAGGTTTGAGCAACAACTTTGTTCAACTAATCATGCAGTATGTGACATCAACATCTATGAAGGTATCGTGGAATGGTAAGATATCTGAAGAATTTAAACCGTCTAGAAGAGTTCGTCAAGGAGATCCTCTAAGCCCATATCTATTTATCCTCTGTATGGAGAGACTGGGCCAACTTATTTCAAAAGTAGTGGAAGAGAAGCAATGGAGACCACTGAAGTTAAGCAGAAGAAGGCTAGCGCTATCTCACTTATTCTTTGCAGATGATCTCTTTTTGTTCTATGAAGCCTCTCAGGACCAGCTAGAGGGGGTAAGAGACATTATAGCTTCCTTCTACAGTGTATCATGCCACAAAATCAACTTCCAGAAGACGAAAATATTTGTATCTCAGAATGTGCATTTTAATAGGGTATATGAGTTCAGTAAGATGCTCAATATCAGCCTCACGTGTAACTTGGGTAAATACATGGGTGTCCCGTTACTTCATAAACAAGCTACCAGACAAACATTTGCTCCTTTAGTACAAAGGGTCAAGGAGAGGCTATCCAGTTGGAAGGGATGTTTTCTTAACATGGCAGGAAGAGCAGTATTAATCAAGTTAGTCTTGTCTACACTCCCATATTACCAAATACAAACCCTTCTCATTCCCAAAAACATCATTCAGGATATTTGACAAAATGAGTAGAGGTTTCTTTTAGAACCATGGGTAGAATAGCCGCAAGCTACATCTTATTGCATGGGATTTAGTAAAAAAGGAAAAGGAAGTTGGCGGGCTTAGTATAAAAGATCTTCTATGCCAGAATGTGTCATTTATAATGAAACTCTATGGGGGGCTTGTATGCAAACCGGACGCGCTTTGGGTTAGATGCTTAAGAAATAAGTACAATTGTGGAGAAGAAATGCTACCAACCATGAGAAGAAAATCAAAGCAGTTGGCCATTTGGGGAAGCATTACAAAAGTCTAGGAAACTTTCTTTAATGGACTTGGTAAGAAGCTACTGGATGGCACTGCGACCAGAGCTTGGTGGGATCAGTGGACTCCCAAAAATAGACCCTTGATGCAGTTTGTGGAAAGAAACTCCCACATCCTTGAACCGGAAGCCACAGTGAAACAATTTGTGACTACTAATGGCACTTGGGATGTTGACAAGTGGAAGATATATCTTCCGGATTGGGTAGTAGAGAAGATCCTGATGGTGACCCCACCTACACTAAATGGCATGGATACTTACTATTGGCAACCCTCATCAAAGGGCAATTTCAGTGTTAGCTCAGCTTACAAAATGGTGTATGACCAGTATGTGCAGGGGATAGGTCCAAAGTGGAACAACTTATGGAAGTGGCCAATACAAGAGAAAGTGAAATATTTCATGTGGCAAGTATACCATGAGAGAATCCCAATAAACACTTTGCAAGTGCAAAAAAACATTGGTGAGAGCAAAGAGTGCCCATTTGAGTGCCAAAGTGAGGAAATAGTTTTACACACTTTGAGAGGTTGTGAGAGAGCCAAAAATTAGTGGATGTCATTAAATAACCCTTTATACTATAATACTTTCTTTTCTAGTGATTTGCAGGGGTGGCTACGGTGGAATGAGACACATGAACCAGGGAGTCAGAGAATCACCAAGTGGCCATGGCTGCAAGTCTTCAGGACAGTTTGCTGGGCTATATGGAAGAATAGGTGTAAAAAAGCGTTTGAAGGAATATGTGTCTCGACCCAAAGTTTGCAACATAGGTGTCTACACCAGCTTATGGAGGAGGTAGAGAATGGGAAATTAAAACATCAACTGTTTAATTTTCCAACCAAACCGGAGGAGCGCTGGAGCAAGCCACCGCTAGGATATGTTAGGGTCGACGTGGGTGGAGTGCGCACTCAATAAAGACAAGCAAGCTGTTGAGGCCTTGTTTAGGATAGCAACGGCAACTGGCTTTTGGGTTTCCAAAGGAAGTTGGGCTGTATACCAGTAGTTATGCAGAGCTAAAGGCCATCGAAATGGGAGTACAAGTCTGCCATGAGATGGGTTTCAAGAAGATCAAGCTTTACTCATATTCTGTGGAAGCCATACAATTGCTATTTATAGTTAGCAATCCTGTGCATCCATATATGGAAGATATAGAGGATATTAGGAAGTGGGTATTCGCTTTCACGAAACTTGAAATTGTTCATGCCAACAGGGAAGCCCTGAGATAAGCGGATATGTTAGCAAAGAACGCTCTGAATATGGACGATGATCGGCGCTATATGGTTGAGCCAATTGACTACTGCGCCCAGCAAATGTTACATGACATTAGGTGATACGGTGTTTGTCTGTTTCCGGATTTGGCTGTCAAGTGTAATATGTAATATGTGTAGATCTTTTTACCAAGATTAACTCTTGTCTTTTCAATCAAACAAAAAATATATCCCACATTCCAGGGTTTCCTTTTTTTTTTTTTGGAATGTAGAATGGGTACACCTAAAATTAAAAAAGAGAGTTTGGGCTTGTTTGTTTTCTTGTTCAATTTTCTTGCATTTCTTATCTAAGATTAATGCTTCATTGGATTATCCAAACTGCCTCAAGCTCTCCTCAACCTTTGCTGCCTCCCTAAATCACATTATTGTCATCACATATAAGAATAATCTGCTTAATAATCTCCTTCATTCCGATCTAAATGGCTTGCTTCTATCTTTTTCCAGTTATTCTTTATATAAATCCAATGAACTTATGGTTCCTCATTCCCCAGACCGTTTTATATTAACTTTAGCTGTATAATTTTGCTTCATTTTAAATATAATTTAACATTTTATCAAAAGAAAAAGTCAAGTGTCTTGTAAATTAAAAAAACGTGATGTTTTTGAAAAACATAAAACAAGAAAAAAATGTATACAGTTTCTTTTTTTTCCCCGCTTTGTTTTGTAGATTGAGCAATAAGGAGAGAGCCCTATTTTCCAGCACCAAACCTGCTACTTTCCAATCTCAATCTACATGTTGTCTCCATGCTCATTGAAGCTGGGTTATGAACCTTTTTTTTTTTTTTTTTTACTTTTTTCTTCCCAAAACTTGTTCAAAAAAACAATTTTATAAAATTATTCTAACAAGAGTGGGGGGGGGGCCAAACAAGACCTTTAACTTTACCTATTTTCAGTGATTTTGCGTATAATATAAATACGTAACTTATAAAGCGCAAAGGACTTTTTGTTTTAAGTGGAGGCAAACAACCACTGAACAATTTTAGGGCATTTGACTCGACTGAAGACACCACCTTTTTCATCACCTTACCTCCAGGTGACTAGAGAATTAAATTAGGGAAAATCTCCCTAAGGTCCTAAGAACTAGAAAAAATTTAAAAAAAAAAATTCTCAGTGTAGTAGATTTTTCTGTTAAAAAAGCCTCTAGAAACTTCAGTAACTTACCTTATTAACAAGTATATGAACAAGTCATAAAGTGGTTATTGACAAACTCTTATATGTTAATTAAAATAACTCCCGTTGACAATATATGTGACTATATACTGACAAGTCATAGAATGACTATTGACAAGCACATCTATATTAACTAAACTAGCTCTTGTTGACAAGTGTATGTCACCATATTAACAAGTCATAAAATAATCATTAACAAGCCCATCTATATTGACTAAAACAGCTTTCATTAACAAGTGGATATGATTATATTGACAAATCATAAAGTAGTCATTGACAAATACATCTGTCATTAACAAGCTTATGGACTTTTTTAATAGAGGAATCTACACAGGAATTTTTTTGATATTTTTCTGGCCTGAGTGTGACTTTCCCATTAAATTAATATGACTAACATTAATATGTAAAAATAATTGCCAGACTATTGATCAAAAAGCACAATCTGTTTTTAAAATTAAGAGTATTAGATTTCAACATAAATAGAATAAATTATCTCAAAATAACATTTTATTATAACACTACAAATAAAGCTCAGGCCTTGTAGCCCACCGAATGATGAAGTCTCCACTCAAAGGCCCTCAAAGAGCCGCAAGTGATCTTCAAATGTCTCTCCATGTCTGATTTTGGCCACAGTTACATCATCGGCAACCTAAAATATTTTACAAATCGTATATTAACCATATTATCTATGAGGATAAATTGTGATTTTCACGAAAAGGTTTTTTTGGTATGAATTGGGTTACAAGGGTGTAAACTTTAGAGCTTAGAACCTCAAACATCACAGTATTTATAATTAAAGGTGGAAATCATTACGAGGCCCCAAGAATGAAATGTAATCACCAAAAAGTCTTATAAATAATATGTAATTATAAGTTCTAATATAGAAAATAACAATAGACCCATGTTGTTCACTTGTTACTCATACTTTTCGTTTATTGCATTCATTTTAAGGACCTCAAAGTGATTATCCCTAATTATAAAGCTAATAACATTGTAGACAAGTCAATAGTTTATCTAATGTTCACTTCCACAGTAAAATTAGTAGCAAGCTGGTATTCACCCCAACGAATAGCTCTTATATTTTCATTTCAAATATACATTTTACAATCATAATTGTAATTTACGCATAAAACAGAACCGTACCCAGTACTCAGGAGGCCGCATCTTAAGATTGTAGGTTGATGCCATGCTCATGCAGTAAGCTCCAGCATCATGAACAACTAAACCAGTACCCTACAAAATGAAAGCAATTCATGCAGTTGAATTAAGTTGGGAAGAATCAGAATCATGATCATCATAATGTGCAGATTGAGCAACAATATTTTTGCTGAACTAAATAATTACGAGGTCAATTCATTACATTACCTTAGCTGGTGTTGGAAGTACTCTTTCTTTTCCTAAGAAATCTGCAGACTCACAAACAGGGCCAACCACATCAAAAGTTGCCACCTCAGCATTTTCTGGTGCCGGGGAAACCAGCTCTATATGCTGCAATTAAACAATGAAAATTCAATTCCGGAGTGATCTTTTTTTCAAACAAAAAATCAAGCCCACATTTAAAAAAAGGAAGAAGAAGAAATTGTATCAAAAGAAAAGACAGAATTAATTGACACTTGGAGCACCCAGGGCAGCATATGATATCTTCATCGAACTTCCTAGTCTTGGGCTAAAGGCCATTGCACAGTCCATTTTTCTAGAATGCCATGTTTAGGAGCAATAAATAGAATACAAGAATTGTTCTATCTTCTGTATTCTATGTATGGCTCTGATTGGGTTAGATTTGAGCATAGTCTGGGCTCAATTGGAAGTAGCTCCCTCAAAGGCTTTTTCTGAGAATCATTATGTCTCCCTTTCCCTTGATTTGTTCCCATAGAGTGGGAGTTCGGGCCACGGGTATAGGAATCAATGTGAAATCTATTGTGGCAACCTATCCAAACTAAAAATACATGCATCCAGAGGGTCAACATTCTCTTACCAGTATTTCATATATTAGAGAAGGAGCCATTGTACCAAAAGAATTAATGAGAAACAAGCTACAAATTAAAAACCCACATCAGAATCAATGTATTAGGAGATGAGCCATAGGTGGACTTGAACAACTACCTGGTAAGCATCATACAGACTAGGACGGATAAGTTCAGCCATACTTCCATCAATCACAATAAAATTTTTAGATCCATTAGTTTTGACCCCCGTCACCCTGCTTACTAAGCAGCAAGTGTTTGCTATGAGTGATCTCCCCGGTTCGATGATGAGATTAAGATCCCGTGAAAGGACAAGCTCCCGTACCTATACAATGGATTAGTGCAGAAATATTGAATCGCCAGGAAGATATTATTAAGTATGCAATGAAATATAAAAAAATATAAAAAAATTCTACCATTTCACTTATCAAAAAGCATTTAACTATTGTTACTATGTCAGCAGCAGAAAAGACCTGATTTCATGGAGTGGTTGTCACATTATGCATCAATTAGAAATTTTAAGCAGTAACAGATTCCCTTCTATATATGCTAATTTAGTAACACCCAAAGATGAACTCAAAAATACATATGCATATGCAAGCTTCTCACAGCACATATGAAGATAAGAAATGTGGAAATGGATGATTACTAACAAGAATGCAGCTGACACTCAGATTTAGTAACCTATATGACTCACTCCCATTCAGTAGGGAAGCATACATATGCCTCAAGAGATGATGTCGATCATGTCCCTTGAAATTTCATTATCTATATATTATTGTAGCAAATGCACACAAGACACAGTTCTTCAGGCTAATTAAACACAAACGCCTCTATATCAAAGCATATAGGATGATGCAATCTAAATATGTGAATTGCAAAATAAAGCGTTCCAATTTATCAATTACTAGCCATTCCTTATTTCTTAGGAGTGGCAATTTTAATCATATTAAATATGGGAAGGTGAGAAGAGATGTCAATGTTGAGTCCTCACCGTATCAATGAGATCTCTAGGTGTAGGAAGGACAGCATCAGAATGATAATAATCTATCCCAAGTCCACCACCAATATTTAAATAATTAACTTCAAAACCTTGAGCTCGAATTTGGTCCATGTAGTTGACCATGATAACAGCAGCATCCCGGAAGATGTCCACCTGAGAGAAGGAAAAAAAGGTGCAACATTGACTTCAATATTTATATTTAGACTGGGATTGAGAAACAAATTAAGCTATCCAGCAATAAAACTTAAGTGCCAAGGTTACTGAAGAAAATGATTGTAAAAAGCACCCTGAATAACAAAATAACAGTTAAAAATGATTAAGCAAATCAAATAATAATAATAATGACTTGGTAAGTATTCTTAATTTTTAGTCCATATTTATCTCCTCATAATTTAGAGTTTTTTTTTTTTTTGGTTGGTTTTAGGGGGGGGTGACAAACAAACATGTAGAAGTATTTTGGATCAACCTTGGTAATTGTTGACCCAAGGTGACAATGGGCCCCGACAAGCTTTAACTCATTAGGATGTTCCTTTACAGCATCCAAAAACCATTGAAGCTTCTCATTTCTAATGCCAAATTTGGAGTTTTTGTTCCCAGTGGCAACATAAGGATGCACCTAAAAAAATAACAAAAGATCAATGTAGAGCCAGATTTTGAGAGGTCAGCATAATTAAAACCTGAACTTGCATAGTCAAATGACAGCTGGGAATGTAGAGGTCTCAAGTTGAGACAATAGTCACGGCCAAAAAAATAAAACCTGAGCCAACTGTGTCTTGTACACAATATTCAGGTGTAATAAATGAACACGGTTTTGAGGAAACAATTGTGGCTTAAAAAAACAGAAATAGCAACAGGAGAGCATCTACAATTGTTAGAGGACTTTATAATGTGACAAATGTTTCAGTTTATGTATTTATGACAATTTGAGGAAGAAAGAAATCATAGGACAACAATTAGCCATCGTGAAAAAGGTAGCTTTTTTATCCTTCACATTATTTAAATTATGAGCAAAGTGATGAATTTTCAGTCAAATGTTATCATTAATACACCGACAAGAACTCAAGTAGATGTGATGGTAAATAAAAACTTTCAGCTCCAAGTTCTTAATGGAATTGATCTATTTCGGTCACATTAATGACCACGCAGGATAATCTGATAGGCACTCAAGCACCTTGGAGAACCATACCCCAAAAGCTAGCTATTGAGGTGGGAGAGCCAAGACACTTACGTACCCATCAAGCAGCCCATACTACCTTAGTCCCTATCATACTACCTCACTCGGCGGCACTTCACTCAGCCTCCTTGTCGGTCAGAACCCTCCATCGGAGGCTCTCTCCGGTCTGCCGGCCACCGGCTCTGATACCAAATGATAGGCACCCAAACAACTTGGAGAACCACACCTCAAAAGCTAGCTATTGAGATGGGAGAGCCAAGGCACTTAAGTACCCTATTAAGCAGCCCATACCACTCGATATGTGACTTTGGCAACCCATACTACCTTGGTCCCTATCATAATATTAGAATTCAAGAATCCTAGCGAAAATACAATATCTATTGAAAGCAAAGCCAAAGAATTGGTTTGTTTCTATAGAGAAGGCAATTTTGAGTCATGTGAAGGAGGAGAGGTAAAACAAAGAGAACACTCAATGAAGTTCTTGAACAAAGCCTGCTAATTATCAATATATCCAAATATTTGATCATTGATAGAGCACAATGGCGTCGTGCAATCCATATAGCCAACCCTACCTAGTGGAATAAGGCTTGTTGTTGTTGTCAACAGCAAAGCCAATGTTTATTGAGTTTCTAGGAAGCCTTCTTTTGTACATATTTTCATCTCAGTGGTGTATCTATTAGTGACATATGCTTGAAAAAAAAAAAGGTTAAACATGTTATTGGTAAAAGTTTCACAAACTTTAAGTTCCTATATCCTATTAAACATAGAATCTATATCAATCTTATCAATGTCCATGCAGGACATTTTATAATTTGGCCAAAATACCACATCCATTTTTCTATCGTATATGATTTCACCTCAGTCAGGTATTTATTAGCCATACTTGAGAAGAAATTAACATGTTACCAATAAACAGTTTAACAAACTACAGGCAGCATGCAACAATACTCTATCACTTAGAGAAAACTCTTCCAGTACATACCTGTGGGTCCACATCAGGATTAATCCTAAGTAAGACATTAACCCTTTTACCAGCAATTCTAGCTGCTGCTACAATGTTTTCCAGGTCAAATTCACTATCAATATTGACAAAAACACCTTCTTGGGCAGCTAGGACCAAATCCTCAAGGATTTTTCCATTCCCATTAAAGATACACCTATTCATCCATAAATCATGAAAGAATCAAACTGAGTAACTGACACATATAAAATAAAAAGTAAAATAAAACCATTAATTACTGAAGAATACCAATTAATAAAATTCCTAGGTTGTGCAGAGCTGAGATGGCATTCTCGAACAGATTGTTGGCAACAAAAATATTCTAAAGAAGTGCAAATAGAATAACACATGTACACACATTCATGAGCGCATTGTAATCTAACCTTGTGGGATCAAACCCAGCACGAAGAGCCAGTCTTAGCTCATTTCCACTAACAAGCACCGCTCCACAACCCAAACTCCTTAAATGTTCCAGAATCTTCAAATTATTGTTGGCCTTGATAGCATAACCAATAATAGACCTCAAGCCTTCCAAGGCCGACTTATAGGCTTCAACATTTCTAGTAATTTGAGGCTTACTGTACAAGTAGAAAGGTCTTCTTTCAACTGATTCCATAACTTCCTGCACTTTAAGCCCCTCACAATACAGATATCCATCTTCAGACTTGGAGAAACAATGCTGAAACTTAGTTGTCTTAGGGTCCTGTGTTGAAGTTTTACCAGTATTCTGGGACAAAACCGCTCTAAGAAGACATGGTCTAGCAGTATTTTTGAGGGATAGAGTTGGATTTTGGCTAAAACGGTTATGGTTTAGATGGTAGTTTTGAGCTTTAGAAAGTGAAGCAGAAAAAGAAAAAAGGTGTGTGGCTGCCATGATTGTAGTATGCAAATGTTCGTCACCAAGGCAAAAGATTTGATGCTGCTGTGGGTGCCCTTAATTGAGTTCCTGAAAAACAATTAACAATATCGCTACCAATCCAGAATATGGAAAACAGTGTATACTCCCTTTTAGGGATTTCTCACTGAATTTACTTCACATTAGCTACCATTGGACTGAAAAAACTCAGATACTTAACATGAAACATTTAATAGGGGCAGGGCTAGGAATAGATTGGAGGCGCAGGCAATAGAATGTGGCAACATCGTTCTAGTAAAAATTTCCGGTTTTTATTACGTAGTATGTCTAATTAAATTTGTGCATTTAGAAGAAACAAAACAGAGTAAGGGGCCGATTGTGTTACAGGGGAGGCCTAGAACAAAATATACACAATACAAAGCTGAAGAATGGTTACGCCATTCTTACTTTCCAAGAAGCTAGGACGACGACGGTCACGGAGGCGAGGAAACTCGGAGTCAGAGGGTCTGCGTGCTACGACGAATCTCGAAGAAGAAAAAGAGGAAGAAGGAAACGGTGATTTGGGGGAAATGACCGTTTGATTAAGTTTCGCGTCGCCGGGTAGAGAAACAGAGCGAAGAGTGAGCTTCAGTTGCAGCCGACAAAAGTCAACGAACGAAGTGTACTGATAAAGCCGAAGGTTTCCATTTTTTTCCCCTTAATTATGTTTTGTTTGGGCTTCTGTGGCCGACTATGAAGGCGTAGGCCCAATAAAACAGTGTGTGTTTGGGGGAGGGCTTTAGGCCCCAAGAAGCCCGATTGAGTGACAGAAGTCCAATTGCCAATTGAGAAAGCAAAAATGAGTGTTTGAATGGGTGATTTTCGGATTTGGCTTATGGTCCCACAAGCTCATTTGGTTAAAAGCTCTTAGAGTGTATTTGGAAGAACGATGGGAAAAATAGAATTTCTCAATTTAACGTTTGATAATTTTAGTTTTGGTAAAAGCTCGATTGTGTAATGTGATTTATGTTTGGAACAGCAATATATGAATGACTTTTGTAAAAATAAAGCTTGTTTGAATTGACTTAAGTACAAGTGACTTTTGTGATAATAGTAAGAGAGAATGGGTGGAAAAATATTTTAAAGGGTTAAAAACACCAAAAAAAAGTTTAAAATAATTTTTGGAACTAAAAAAGTACATTAAAGATAAAATTGCAATCAGTCTGATAACACATTGGGTACAGTTGAAAAAATATTTTAAGGGTTAAAAGCACCAAATAATAGTTGAAATTAATTTTTGTAGCAAAAAAAGTACATTAAGGGTAAAATTGCAATAAGTCTGATAGTACACTGGACATAACTAAAAAAATATTTTAACTATTCTCACTCTCCCCAAAAGCTAAATCAGTAAAAGCTAAGAAATGGAGCTTATGGTAAAAGCTATTAAGATAGAATTAAGCTCGATTGCTCACCGGCGAAACCAAACACTGCATTTTTTTTTCAGTTGGGCTATTGAGCTTATTAGCTCAAACGCTCAATTGGGGGTCAAACGCCCAATTGGGGGTCAAACCCCCCCCCCCCCCAACACACTTAGTTCAGTCAGTTGAAGCTTTTTTCAATCAGGCTTGTGAGAATAGTCCAAATCCTATGTAATTATGTTCTTTTCTTCATCACCCTCCTCATTTACAAAAATGAAAGGAAAATTAGTACAAGAATGGCAAGTCTCATTTCTGTCATAATATATATCAGCATTCATGTTTAAATTAACTTCTCTGTTTTTAATCAAGTTTTGTCCAGTTGTACCAAGTATATTATCAAACTGATTGTAATTTTACTTTTAATGTACTTTTCAGCTCCAAAAATTACTTCAAAATATTTTTTTGTGCTTTTAACCCTTTAAAATATTTTTTCATTTGTGCTCATTATGCTATCAGATTGATTACAATTTTACCCTTAATATACTTTTTCAGCCTCAAAAATTACTTTAAAATATTTTTTTGTGCTTTTAACCTTTTAAAATATATTTTTAGTTGTACCCAGTCTCAAGAGACTGACTACAATTTTACCTTTAATGTATTTTTTTAATAGTAAAGAGCACCCAAAAATTAGAATACTGATTTATTGATTTCTACCCACTCTAAAATATTTTTCCAGTAGCATATAATATTTTAAAGTAATTTTTAAATATTTACTTGATTTTTTAAATATTTTTTCACCTACTTTCTCTTACTAATATCACAAAAGTCACTAGTACTTAAGTCAATCCAAAGAAGTTTTACTTTTATAAAAGTTATTTATACAACCACCAATCCAAACATAAATCACATTACATAATCTGGCTTTTACTAAAAATAATATTACAAAAGTCAAATTGGAAAAAGTCACTTTTGCAATCGCTGTTCCAAACACACTAAGTGAGTGGTTGGGAAACCACAAAACCATGGTTTTATAAATCCTTTTTTTAAGTCGAGATAAAATTTTTCCTACATTTTTATCCCGTAAATCATAAAAATTAATCCAAATATGCACTAAAGATGCTATAAAATTCAATAAACAAAGGGAAAATTCTATTAAATGCCTTGACAAAATATACAAAACCAAATAAGGGGGCTCCAATTTCAATATGGCCTAGGCCCAAAAATTATTTTTGATGTTATCAAACCCAATAAGGGAACTCCAATTTCAATAAGGATACTTGTCAACCCCTTCTTTGCTAAAGCATCAGCAATTCTATTTTGTAAGGTATTAAAAGTCGGACTGGGTATTAAATCGGTAGGAGTAGTGGGTTAAGGGTCAGTGGGTCAGACTAGGGCCAAACCGAAGCTAAACCAGGACCAAACTGGTGAGAAATTGAAAATTTTAGACTTATAGTATTAAATTCTAAAGGAAAAATTAAAAAAAAATTAAAATACAAACCCGAACCGGACCAGGAACAGGACCGGTTTACCGGCAGATTCGCCGGTTTCCGGGCCAGACCGGCCGGTTCGGTCCGGGTTCAATAACCCTACTATTTTGTTCTCTTGAATAGAATCGGGAAAAAGGACTGAGTCCATCAGGCCTGCCTTTTTAAGTCATGAATTTGTAAGGGCCGGGCTTAAGATTTTTTCCTCAAAAGTAAAAGTAAGTTTAAAAGGATCGGCTCTGTAAGGTCAAGAGCTAGCCTTTTTAGGCCCGTATATTTTTTTTAAAAATTATTTATATAATAATAATATTATTGATTTTTTATACTTTATTAATTATGTTGCAAATATTTAGTTATTATTATCTTTTTTAATATTAAGTTTCAAAAGAATATCTTGTATTAAGAATCCTAAAAATTAAAAATTTAAAAAAGATATTTCTTATTTCATAAGTATTCTTACCAATTTTATATTTTTTGAATTATTTTTTAGTGATTGTTTTGTTTATATCTTGTATTGTTTATTTTATTGACTACTTACACTTTTTAAAACATATTTATAAGAAGTATTTTTAATTTTGTTAAGTCTTCTCATTAATTATTTGTAATTGTGGTATGTGAACAATAATTTACCTTTAATTATGACTTAATAACTGTGTTTGTTTGTTTCATGATACGTACTATTTACACTCTAATTTTGAGAACAATTATGTTAAATTATGACTTTTATTGTTGTAATTTTTAAAAAAAATAGTAAAAAATAGCTTTAGCCCTATAGGACTGGCCTTGACCCTTATACTCTTTAGTCAGGCCTCAAAAAATAACTGTTTTTATTTAAACTTAAGCCCTAGCTCTTGAAAGACCGGCCTTTTTTTTTTCTGGCACTACTCTTAAGATATGACACATTTGTGAAGTCCAATCAAACCTAACCGTGCTATGAATATGCAAGAACAGTAAAGCTGACAATGTTGTTTTGTTATTGGCCATTAAATTCTTGGCATCTGACCCCATAGCAACATTTTTTAATCTTAACTCTCAATCCAGTCTTAACCTATTAAAAACATCTCATTCTTCTACTTCAAATACACCATCTCTTCCAATTACTTGCATAAAACTGGCTATCCATTGTTTTTCATTATCTCTTATATCCCCACCACAACTAGCCTTGGAGTTTGTTGCAAACATAGAACCATCCATATTTAATTTAATCCAATCACACAGAGTAGGTAACTAAACTGAGGCTTTTTAGGTGTAGTGACATTCAATACATCAAATGAATAATGAACATTAACAAAACTCATATATATGATCTATGTCGTTTGGAGGTTCAAATGGTTTTTCAATTTGATTCCTCCAGTTTGATAATTTCCAACTATGTACTTGTTTTTGGCCCAAAAAGCCTATGCCCTTTTTGCTTTGTTTTATTCTTATCCTCATCCTACCTCTTAAGAAGACTGGCCCCAAGGCTTTTTCTTCAATTTTTTACTTAAAAAAAGCATATTGAAAATAATTTTATTAGAATGGTCATGGGCTCCTTGTGACGAAAAGCAATGAAAACATGCCTTGACTCCTTTTTTTTTTATATACTTTTTTTAATGAATTTTGGAATTCATTAACTCACAACAAGAGTTACAACAAGAAACATCAAAAAGCTTGGGATTGTTTGTTTTCGTTTTTGTTGTTTTCAAAACAATTTTTATTAGATTGTCTTAAAAATAAGTTTTGAAAACAAAAAAGTAAAAAAAAAAATAGTTTGAATAATTGTTTTAAAAAAATATTTGTTTTCGAAGTGGAATAATTTAGTTTCCAAAGTCTTTTTTTCACGAGGTAGACCTATTCTCTTTTTATTTTGGAGTCTTAAATACAGATTCAGCTTGTGTCCGCTGCCTCTAGATCCGTTGCCTGTCCTTTTCCTTAAACGACGTCGTTTGGCTTCATTTCAAGTGAGATATCAGCCTTCTACTGATTGTAATCTGGGCCATTGGACCTTTACCTCGCAAAAACGAAAGGGAACCATCGACAAATTCCTATGCAAGCCAAATACTGGTCCGTTCTGCAACGCTCGGCGACACGCATAACGATGGGTAATCTAATTCTAATCTCTTCGCCCTCCTTCGGAATTGAAGATTCTCATTAATTTGTATTTCTTGTTCTGTAATGTTGTTTTTGTCTGATTCAAAAATGATATGCCCCAGCGAGGATTAAGGTTCACAAGCTCAGGTAGAAATCGAAGAACGAATTGTTGAGCCAGCTCAAGGATTTGAAAGCTGAGCTTGCTTTGCTTCGTGTCGCTAAAGTCACTGGTGGTGCTCCCAACAAGCTCTCCAAGATGTAATCTTTACGTTACTTCCTTTCTACTTTCATTGGTTTTACAAACTCGCTCGATTCCTATTGTATTTCTCACATGTTTAATCCTCGAATCAGAAATCATATTGCATACTAAATTACATTGAAACATATATTTTGTCTCCTATTGTAGCTAGTTCTCTATTTCTAAGGCTTTACTTTATTGCTCGTAAGGTGTTCATGTTGAAACTTCTTTATCTTGGGATGCGCAAGGTGGGGTTTTAGTTTTGAGTGATTACATCTTTTTTATGAATATAAATATATGGTTTCTGAATGTATTAGTTTTATGAATATAAACATGGTTTTTGAACTTTTAGTTCATGATGAAGTCTTTATTCTTTGGGGTTCCTAGAAGTAGGGGATCACTTGTATTAATCATTAGTGTTGAATCTGTTTTCTCTCTAATTTAATTTAGTTCATGCATTTTCTCTGATATATTTTAATGTGATTCACCTCTTAGGATTTCATTATTATGTATCAACTTGGATATAACACAATAGCCCTATGATTGGAAGAGTTTGCTCAAAATTAACTTCATCAGTTATTGACTGCTTATATGCCTGACGGTGAGATTAGATAAGCAATTTAGATGAATTATATTAATTCAAATCAAGAATTCACATATGCGAATTTCTGATGGAGATTGGATATTCAAGAGTAATTCCATCATTCATTTGTTATGTTTGTGTACTCATTTCTTTCACCTACATAATTACTGTATATCATACTCGTCTGCATACCCGTGCTGCATATTTGACACAATGTAAACTGATGAGTTTATTACAGTGACCAGATGAACATAGGTGTTTTTGCTGGTTGTAGTTTTTGCTGGTGTACATTTTCTTGTTGGTATCTATCTAGACAAATTAATGTGATACGCGTTCAGATGATCAATTAAATAGTGCAAGTGTACACTGTCGTAATCAAGTAATATAGAAGTAAGTAGAGTATCGTTCCCACGAGGATTGAGCACTAAGTACCAAAATGGGTAATTTTAATTCTATTTAGTCGATCGATTAGATTGAGAGTACAAAATAAAAGAAAAACAATTAAATATGAGTGAAGATGAGAAGAAAGCAAATATGAGAAAAAGCCCTAGGGATTAGATTTCACTCAACAAATTCCGGATTGAATCACTTATCTATTCTAGCCCAATTTATTCCACATGATTGATAGTCGAGTTTCCCTAATTTAATTACTAGCCTCTTCCAAGGTCAAGCAATTCTATAATCAATTGCTAATCCAATATATTCCTATATGAATTTAAGCAATTAATCATGCATTAGGATTTATGGAACTCAGTAAGACTACACAACTCATATGAATATATTCCTATTTCATATGCAAATCATGGTTTTAATTATAGGGTCTACACACATGTATCTCCTTCCGGTCTCAACATGTATATTGAAATCATCTAAAAGATGGCCAATCAATCAAAAGCATTAAGAATAATAATTAAAACTCAATCATGAAGGAGAAATTCAAACTAGATTTAATAAGTTAAGATTCAATCCGTCATTAGTAAGCTACGTCATCACCCTAGGAAAATGAAAGTTTAGCACATGATGAAATTAAAAACAAAACCAAAATAAATTGACATTATATAAAACTAGAATGAAATCTTCAGAAATACTGCATAAACTTGAATATTAAATTCTCAAACATAAATATACAACCAAAGGATGAATGAAAGATGAAGAAATCTAGCCGTCCATTTAGGAGGTAAAACCTTCCATGTAGGCGGTATGCAAAATAAAATCCTAAGCCTTCCAAGATAGAGGCATGAAGAAATCTATCCGTCCATTTAGGAGGTAAAACCTTCCATGTAGGCGGTATGCAAAATGTAATAAAATCCTAAGCCTTCCAAGATGGAGGCATGCAAAAAGTAATACAATCCTAAGCCTTCCAAGATGGAGGCATGCAATACATGAAATTAAATCTAAAAAACAACACAAAGAACTCAGAAATGTTAGAGAAAGATCTTTCCCGGTCAGAGAAGGACCTCTCCCGGTCGGAGAAAGGCCTCTGCTTCTCTTCCTCTCTTCCCCTTTGAGCTTGGCATTGATCTCTATTTATAGGGGAAAAAAAACGTGTGCTACAGTACTGCTATAGTGATCTGGCGGTTGCTACAGTGCCGCTACAGTGCCGTTGACCTTCTACAGTACCCCCTTGGCGGCTTGCTACAGTGCTGTTGACTTGCTACAGTGCTGGCGGCTTGCTACAGTGCCGTTGACCTGCTACAGTACTTTTATTTTTTTATTTTTTTTTTTGTAAATGCTGTTTATTCCAAAAACAATATTTATTTATCAATCACACCCAAATTTATTATATTAAACGCAAATATCGTCCATAAAATCATCATATAAGGGAAAATAAATATGCAAATATTTTACTTATCATAATGCATATCTGTAAACTGATGAACATAGGTGTTTTGTGGCAACAAGTAATATTTCTCATTCCAAACAAGTGCGATGGAAACAATCATGAAACAGATTGGCATGAAACATTTTGTGGTAACAAACATGAAACATTTCTCATTTCTTGGCTTTGTTTTATGACAAGTTACAATGAGCTTTCTTCATCAAATTAGAGAGCAACACAAGAGAACAAAATAATGAGCTTACTTGACCAAAAAAAGAGAGCAGCCCAGAGGAAGCCAAAAGTTGTACAAAGGAGCTTCACAAAATAAGTTGGAGTAGGGGCTTCATGCAAAAGGATCTAAGCCAATCATTGAATATGTATTTGCAACACAATGTAACCTTGTATTGTTAATGAATATATAGTGAAAGTACTAAAATTATCGACTGTCTTGAAATGAGACAATGATATGTAAAAAATTTCATATTTCAATAAAAGTGACAAAGTTATGGTCTTCCATTATCATCATTCTTTATGATTACCTGAATTGTATGTTTGGTTGAAATCCAATACTTCAAGTGATGTGATGTCACAGTCAAGTGGTGCCTACAATTAAGAAATATAAAAGAATGTCTCAATATATATTTCCTAGATAAACAAGTAATTGATAATGTTGTCCAACATCATATGATATACCGTTAACAAACTTGTAAAAGTCATTTGACTTGATTGAGAGTTATCCAACATGATGTTATCATGTTGTACTTGAAATTCATTACAGTGTCCCTAAAACACATTTGAAAAAAATTAATAAATATATAATAAGCATATTAAAAAATTAAATTGAAATGAGAAAAAATATACCTGTGAAACTTGAAGAGGCTTTTTAGAGACTTTTGTTCATCTTCTTCTTTGACTGATTTCAATAGAACTCTTTATCCGTTTACTTATATTTCTACCTGATCTCTTTTTCAAGCCAATAACTTTGCCACCACCATTACCTCCATCACCATTACTATCATTGGATATATATTTGATGTGAAGTTCAGCCAATTTCTTACTTAGTTCCAACGCGCCCTCATGAACAAGAGAAAATGCCTCTGGACTTTCTGATGCATCATTAGCTAATTTAACAAGTAGGGGACATAACTGTCTATACTGATTTGATGTTTGTAACAATGCCTTGATATCTTTGTAACAACATGATATCCAATTTAACATGGGTGTAACCTTTGACAGATGCATTGACACTTTCACTTATTTGTATGCTTCTCATGCCAAGTGTCGTTTAGTTCTACATATAGCATGCTGCCCACTTCTCTTTTATTTTTTGCATAGATATCAACCATGAGTTTTTTGTCATATCCTGTTTTGATAATAATTCTTGCCAACATTCTTCAAACTCAATTTCATCCCAACAATTATACATATAGTGGTTAAAATCACTAACCATTGAGTTTGGGAGGTGCTTTATTGCATTCCTTGAAATATGCCAGGTGCAGAGGGCATGCTTTACATCTGGAAACACTTCTTATAATGCTCATGACATAGTAATGTCTTGGTCAGTAAAAACGATGAGTAGCCTTATACTTTTGTGTGTACACAAAAAAGTCTCAAAAAGCCATTTGAAACTCTCAACAGTCTTATCATATAACAATGCCACTCCAAATATCACCCCTCTTTTATAATGGTTGAAGTCAGAAAAAATCACAATAAGTTGTATCAAGAGAAATAACTTCTCCAAAGCAAGCATAGTCGACCAGCATATGCGCATCAGCCTAGAATATATTTGTCACTTGCTCATCTAAGTCCATTTGGTGAGCATGAAAAAATGATGGGTTTTCTGCTAATTGTTTCTCAAAATACTGAAATATACATACGACATCACTGTATTTCATGGCTCGTTGCCTTCTTGAGTTAAGATAATTCTTTACACCACTTCTTGTAAATCCCAAATTGGTTCAACCTCCTACATATTGACTTTGCAAATTGAATGCTATTTTTTGACTAATTCCAGCTTTTTCAACATTTTTTAATTCATAACATTGAGCTGGTAATAATTCTTGAAACGATGCAAACAAGTGAACAGCTTCAGGAGGCTGAAGAGGATGATTATGATCCAAGAAAGCTTCATTTATCTTGTATTTTTCATCTACTTGTTTAACTTTCATTCTGGCATTGCAACCGATTCTTGTCTCATCCCTTTGCCTCTTTGTTGTCACCTCTTGGTTGTCTGACTTTCTCACCCCCTTCTTTACAACAAACATATAGATAAGAGGTGTATAAGGACTTATCTTTTTTATTCTTGTTAAAGCTTTGTTCTCGAACACCAAAACCAGTTTTTTTCCATATGCCTTCCAAAATTCCCGTGCTTCTTTTAAATTGTCAAATTCAAGATTAAGTCTTGGAGTTAAATCTATATCCATGGTATAAAACTCCTGCAAAAATAAATAGGATAAACCCAATATAAACTGTGATCCCAAGATCAACAAAAGTATATATATACACAAATAAAAACAATTATACACACATAAATACAAATATTTTAGCTGATTATACACACAATCACACGTGATAGATTATCCTATTATCTACATTGCTCAAGAATATTGTGGGTGTTTGACAAAAGATTATATGATAGACTATATATAAATAAAAACTGTATAATGGAAAATAACAAATAGGACCTACATCAAAACTCACTTTTCTCAATATATTAATCAAAATGATATTTAATATAAAAAAGGATATCCAGCATCAATAATCTTAAAGATTATCAAGTTAGATTATAGATCATAAATGTAAAAACTAGATATGAAGTATCAAGAATATGTGGGTATTTGACAAAAGATTATTATTTTACTCACCAATTTTTAATATCCAATTCCCACAAATTTGTGCTTATTGTTTGTCACCCCAACTCTTAGTTTCTCGCGGAGGAAGAAGAACAACGCGCCAAATTGCCAAGCAAAGTAAAATTAAAAGTAACGTGGATCTGCCAAATAAGGAGAGATGCAATAGGAAAATACAAGAGGGTTGAGATTGTGTGAGAAATTCAACGGACAAGATTAACTATTTAAAACGACATCGTTTAAATTAGTAGTCTTTTATCACCGTCCATTTAATTGTTACAAACAGACGGCCCAGATTTAATTTTCCTACCAAACGTCATCGTTTACCGAAAATGATAGGCAGTGGATGTGTTGGCAGCGGACACAGGCCAATTCCCTTAAATACACCCATGATTTTGAGCTTTATGTTACTCACCCTAAGAGACATGCTGGATCCAAGGCATCTTAATTTGATTGAATGAAATGACATTTTTTGGCTATCATTGATGGTGATGTGGCGATGATCTGCACGGTGGTGTGATGTCGATAGTGGACATGTAGTGGCCTAAAAAAAAACAAAAATAAAAGCAATCTATCATATATGAAAGTTTATCTAACTAGTTAATAATAGAAGTAGCTTCCTATTGACATGAGTAAAGATAATGTCTCAGTCAATGTATTAAAACTCGGACCGGGTATTGAACCGGTCGGGGTACAGGGTTAAGGGTCAGTGGGTCAGATAAGGGCCAAACCAGAGCTAAATCGGGACCAAACTGATGAGAAATTGAAAATTTTAGGCTTATAATATGAAATTATAAAGGAAATTTTTTTTAAAAAAATTTTAAATAGGAACCCGGACCGGACCAGGAACTGGACCGGTCTACTTGCCGGTTCGCCGGTTTTCGGGCCGGACCGGCTGGTCCAGTCCGGGTTCCTAAATCTAGGTCTCAATGGATAAGAAATCTAACTTCATCCACTAAGTCTTTAAAAGGATGCTTATTTTCCCATCCTCTGATAGCCAAGTTGACAGCTTCTATATAATAAGAAAAATAGACGAACTTCCATAAAACCCTTGTCCAACACAAATGAAGACATGAAAACCATGTAGGATCCCAATTATCTTTGTAATGGCAAAAGGAACACTTGTTAGTTTATAGTTGAAACCACAAATCTAGTGATCTTCTCTATCTCGAATAACTGTTTTTGAAGTGGAATAATTAATTTCCAAAGTCTTTTTTTTTCACGAGGTAGACCTATTCTCTTTTTATTTGGGAGTCTTAAATACACCCATAATTCTAAGCTTTATGTTACTCACCCCAAGAGACATGCTAGATCCAAGGCATCCCAATTTGATTGAATGGAATGACATTTTTTGACCATCATCGACGGTGATGTGGCGGTGATTTGCATGGTGGTGTGGTGTCGATAGTAGACATGTGGTGGCCTAAAAAAAAAAGCAATCTATCATATGTGAAAGTTTAGCTAACTAGTTAACAATAGAAATAGCTTCCTATTGACATGAGTAAAGATAATGTCTCATTGGATAAGAAATCTAACTTCATCCACTAAGTCTTTGAAAGAATGGTTATTTTCCCATCCTCTGATAGCCAAGTTGACATCTTTTATATAATAAGAAAAATAGACAAACTTTCATAAAACCCTTGTCCAACATAAATGAAGATATGAAAACCATGCAGGATCCCAATTATCTCTGTGATGGCAAAAGAAACACTTGTTAATTTATAGTTGAAACCACAAATCTAATGATCTTCTCTATCTCGAGTAACTCTACTACATCCGCTTCTGCAACTCTCCAACTTAAACCCATGACATTGAGTTTGTATACTCTTCAAAACCATGATTTTGGATAGAATATCATGGTTTTAAGGGAAAAACAATTCGAACACCCTCATTTCTCCACTAGAATCATGGTGCTTTCTTTTCTCCACAATCTATTTATTACAAGAAAACCATTGTTTAAGGGTGGATCAGAAACCAAATTTTTCTACATTTTCAGAAGTTATTATCCAAAAACTATTCTCTAAAATAACTTTTTTATCACTTTTATCTGGAAAGCTATTTTCTAAAAGCTAAGTGCTTGTTTGGGAAGCACAAAAATATGCTTTTTTAAGAATTTTCCCTTAAGCTAAGACAAAACTCTTATAATATATTTATCGTATATGCCTTAAAAGACTAAAAACACTTCTAAATAGTTAAACTAAATAGGCTATTCAAAACACATTTCATTCACTTTTTTCGCTAATATTAACAATTAAGTGTCTATTTGGATTGGCGATATAACCTCTTTTTTCAATATAATTTATGGTGTACGAGATAACTTTATGAGAGGAATTTTATATCGACTTGTTTGAGCAGGCTTCTAACGTTAATTTTTCAAATAGGCCCAAACTATACAACAAATCCTGATTCAAGGTCCAGAATTAGGCCCACGAGTCCGTTGTGGGGTAGCCATACCCCATACACCTCGCGAACCAAATCCCAGAATAGAACAGACGAGAAAAATTAAACCCAGGCTGTTGACGGGGCACTTCACGGGTCGAGTGAAACGACACGATAGGGAAGCTCTAGTTAGCATCGGAAAAATTAACCGTCGTCTGCGTCACCGGAGTCTGGCGAGACTCATTACTTCCTCGTAATTGCACTCTACAATTCACCTCAACTGAAATCACGACAACAATCACATGGCGTCATCGTCCTCTTCCACCTCTGATAGCTCCTCTTGGGAGCTTCAGTGCGTCGGAACTCTGGAAATCGTCACCCCCAAACCTGTGGGCTTCCTCTGCGGTTCAATCCCGGTTCCCACCGACAAATCCTTCCACTCTTTTGGTTCCGCTCTTCTTCCTAACCGTCAAACGTACGCATACTCTCCCTGTGATTATGTCTTTGATTTTGTAATTTTAACGTGTTTAATTATTCAAATTTGACCTTGCTATTCTTGTGATTGTCATTTTGATGCCCAGTTTACTAAGCAATCATTTAGCTGGTTTTCTAAATTGTTCATGTGTTTTTTTTTTTTTTTTTTCATTTCCGTAGAGTAAATGCTCCGCGGTATCGATACCGGATGCTTCCGACCGAGACTGATCTCAATACGCCTCCACTTCTTCCAAATTTCCCAGAAAAGGTTCTTCCTGTTGGTGCTGTGCAGTCAAGGACCACTGGAGGTACTTATTTCCGACTAGACTAATTTTCACTATTAAACACTTCGCAATTTGAATGGTGGATGAATTTTTTGGACTTGTGATCGTCACTCTTGTAGTAATAGAACTATTGGCTATATATTGGGTTAGTAAGTGAGTTCAAATTAAATCACTACCATATGATCAATGAATATGCAATGCGACAACGACAAGATATTCTCTGTCTTGTGGGTATCAGGCCAGACTAAATACTGATTTTCTGGATTATATTTACTTTTGTATCGATGCCTCCTAATCCCATGAATGCAAAGCCTTTTCCCAAGAGAAAACAACCTGGCTGTATTATAGCTTCTACTTATATCATCATCTCCACGATTATATTCCGATAAAATCTATAGTTCAAGCAAGAACAACATTTTGCCAAGGTACAACTTAGATACAACATTTTGCTAAGCTTAAGCAAGAAAAATGGTTATGGCAAGGCAGGTTCTTCTTTGTAACTGTGTGCATTATTTCTTGGGAATGATGGATTAGAGTGGGATTAATTGTTTAAAGTTTCCCATTTGATGTTCATTGAATTTGGACCTCTGGATTTCCTTAGAGTTCTCATGGGGATGGGAAGGTGTCAAATTATTTTGACGAGTGTGATCATGCTTTGAGTTGTGTTTCATACCATAAATAGACTTGAACACTCAAGGAATCTGGTGCACGGACAGATTTGGACAGATTTACACCTCTTACGACTAGGTTGCTTGATGAGAGAAGCCAATGCTTTTGGAAGTTCTGATAAAATTAATATCATCTGCCACTAGAATTCTTTGAAGCACAAACACCTTTTGTTATTCACAAATGTGTTGCTGATGTTTTTGACATGTGGCTTGCTACAGATTTACCTTGGGATGGTGCTGCTGTTGCATCCAATCTCACCAGAAAATGCGAGGCACTTGCCGTTTCTGGTTTGGCAGAGTATGGAGATGAAATTGATGTGATTGCTCCTGCAGACATTCTGAAGCAGATTTTTAAAATGCCTTATTCGAAGGCTCGTTTATCAGTTGCTGTTCATCGCATTGGTCAGACTCTTGTTTTGAACACCGGGTGTGTATCTTAACTACTGTTGATCCTTTGTTTTGGTTGCAGTGCCTCCACTTTTTCTTTATTGAAGCATTAGATCATTATTGCTGTTGAGGGACGTCTTTTTGGTCCATGGAAAAAATTCCAGATTCATTGCATTTCACCACCACCATCATTTCTTTGTGATTGCAGTGGTTACTCAATCCTTAGAAACATGAGAATTTCAATTTGAAATTTGAGCATTCCTCCTTCACCTTTCCTCGAAGCAAAATACATCAACATTGTACTTTATGTTCCGAAGAAAAAGGATAGCTGTAGTCTTGTACATAATCAGGGACTTGCTGATTTCAACAAGAAAAAGGAATGGCCGGAAAACTTAATTTATTTTAGCTGACGAGTATGTTATCTATAATCATGTGGAGATGATTCATCTGAAGAGTCAGCCATTCAAAATTAAAAAGGGCTTCAATTGATTATTGCCTTGCTTAGCTAAGACTGCTAGCCTGCCAGCATTTTTACAGATTTAATCCTTTGTTACTTGTGAAGGTCATGGTTGTACCGACAGTTTTTTCCTTTTTAACTGCTGTTTTGTTATAATGATAATTATCGAATTTATTTCTTGTGACCAAATATTATCTGAAGTGCAGTCCTGATGTTGAAGAGGGAGAAAAGTTGATTAGAAGGCATAACAATCAGTCAAAATGTGCTGATCAATCATTATTCTTAAATTTTGCTATGCATTCGGTCAGAATGGAGGCTTGTGATTGCCCTCCAAGTCATCATGTTTCATCAAAAGAGAAGTCAAATAATTCTGTTCTTCCTGGAGGAAATACTCCTCAGATTGTGAAACAACATGATGATGTTGTTCGAGCTGAAGGATACAGTAGTTTTACTGATTACTCAGAGGTCAAGCAGGACGGTTTTTTGTGGGGAAACAAGAAGAATAGAAGAAATAGGAATAATAATCCGGTCAATAAGGCGGCATCACAAGTTGGTGAAAAACCTAGGTCCTTCGTGCAAGAGTCTGAGAAACAAAGAAAAGTAGGCAGTGACAACTTTTTGAGGGTTTTGTTCTGGCAGTTTCATAATTTCCGTATGCTACTAGGTAGTGACTTGCTTTTGTTCAGTAATGAAAAGTATGTTGCTGTGAGCTTGCATCTATGGGATGTTACCCGCCAGGTCTGTGCACTTTTCTAAAATCTTGCATCCTAATCTATGATTTGCAAATTATTCATTATGTTTTCTTGATTTGACAGGTAACGTCATTGACATGGCTGGAAGCTTGGCTTGACAATGTCATGGCAAGTGTGCCTGAGATGGCTATCTGTTATCATCATAATGGTGTTGTTCAAGGATATGAGCTTCTGAAAACAGATGACGTATTTCTATTGAAAGGGATATCTGATGATGGGACACCTGCATTTCATCCTTATGTTGTCCAGCAAAATGGTCTTTCTGTTTTGAGATTCCTTCAGGATAATTGCAAACAGGATCCTGGATCTTACTGGGTACTTTTACTGTATCTTTCTTGCCTTTTACTTTATTATTATTTTTCACGATTTTTTTATTGCTTTATGCTTCCTATATTCAAACTCTTTTAAATTTTGTTGCGGTTTAAAATGCTAGCAAGCCTGACTCAGTTTTGCAGCTTTATAAAGGTGCTGGTGAAGATGATATACAGCTTTTTGATCTTTCTGTTATTCCTAAAAACCATTCTTCTCATGGCTGTCATGATCGTTCAAGCTCCTTGCCTACTTTAATCAGTAGAGATAGGAGTGATGCTGTATATTCACTGGGAACTCTCCTCTATCGGATTGCACATCGGCTTTCTCTTTCAATGGTGTGAAATGATCAAACTTGTCTTTGGGCTAATTGTGTTTTATTATATTTGAAATAGCTGGTTACTAACTATTGTTGTTTTGGCCACAGGCGGCTAAGAACAGGGCTAGGTGTGTGAGTTTTTTCAGAAAATGTTTGGATTTTCTTGATGACTCAGACCATCTGGTATTTTTTTTGGAAGATAATATTTTTTTTCTTTTCCTTTAATTTGTCTTATTATCTTGAATGATAGCATTGCTAATTGGTGTTCTGCTGAACAGGCAGTACGAGCAATTGCTCATGAACAATTTGCCAGGCTGATTTTAAATTATGATGAAGAATTGAATTTAACATCTGAATCTCTAGCTGTAGAATGTGATCTGATCGTTACTGAAGCTGAAGAATCATCACTTGATACTGAAAACATAAGTTCTGAGTCAGTTTCCCATGAAGAGATATTATCTAATGATGAATCATGTGATCAAGGCCAAATACTTGAGCACTTGGAATCAGATGCCCCTGCTGACATGACGTCTGCTATTAACACTGGGGAATTATTGGTGGTAGGTGACATGGAATTAAGCACTCAAGGAGTGGCTCTGCCAAACTCTGCTGATGATGAGAACTTCTCTGCACGTGAAGTATGTCCAGTTCCTGCACCTGTGGTCCATACAGTAGCTGATCCTGTCTCATCTAAATTAGCTGCAGTGCACCATGTGTCACAAGCCATTAAATCTCTTAGATGGATGCGGCAGCTTCAGAGCAATGAACCACAGCTAATGGATCAGTTTAGTGAAAATCATAATAGGCAACCGTCATCATTTAATGTGTCTGTTTGTGCATGTGGAGATTCTGACTGTATTGAAGTTTGTGATATTCGGGAATGGCTTCCAACATCCAAGTTAGACCATAAGCTCTGGAAGCTAGTTCTTTTGCTTGGGGAATCCTATTTGGCACTTGCAGAGGCTTATATAGAGGATGGCCAACTGCATCAAGCTTTGATGGTTATACGGTTAGCATGTTCTGTTTATGGATCAATGCCTCCGCATCTTGAAGATGCAAAATTCATTTCCTCAATGGTCAGTAATTCTTCCTTACGGAGAAAATTCTCCAAAAGAAATGATAAGACTGCATTGTTGGATAGCAGTATAAAAGATGAGAATTGCATCTCTGGTCATGGGTATCTTGCTAATGAGATGAAGTCTTCTACTTGCCTATTTTGGGCCAAGGCATGGGCTCTAGTTGGGGATGTATACGTTGAGTTCCATAAGATTAAAAGTAAAGAATCAATACAAGAATTGAGAAAATCTGCAACCAGAGAATTGAGAATGCCATCTGAGGTTGTGAAGGAAGTTAAAAGGCTGAAGAGCAAATTAACCCAGTTGAGCCAGAACTGTAGCTCATGTTCCCTGATAAATTGCAGTTGCCAGAGTGATAGAGCGAGCAGTGGAAGCAGTGCTAGTAGTAGTAGAGCAGATATGAGTGTTATGGCTTATGGTAGAAAGCATAGCAAAAGATCGTATACCAAAAATGTCACATATTTGCCCCCAAAAGACGCAGAAGGAGAGTGCATGCATGACGACATTGATGATAGAAAAGAGTCACAGATGCATGAATCTTGTTCTAGTGTTGTCACTCCAACTCAATTTAATTCAAAAGAAACATCAGAAGTAAAATATGGTGGAGTCTTTGAGTACCTAGATGGTCCTGAAGTTGGAGAAGTGGAGCACAACCTATCAGCTGCTCTAAAATGCTATGAAGAAGCTAGAAAGTCAGTGATTAAACTTCCTTCTGGTTTGTCTGATCTACAATCTGTAGTTAAAAAGAGAGGGTGGGTTTGCAATGAATTGGGTCGAATCAGACTTGAAAAGAAAGAGCTGGATGAAGCTGAACAGGCATTTACTGATGCCATAAATGCATTTAGAGAAGTTTCAGACCATACCAATATTATATTGATATATTTAAACTTGGGCCATGGCAGACGGGCTTTGGCTGAGGAGATGGTATCAAAAATTGAAAATCTCAAGTCACATTCCATCTTCCATAATGCATACAATCAAGCATTAGAGACCACAAAACTGGAATATAGAGAATCTCTTAGATATTATGCAGCTGCAAGGTCAGAATTGAATGCCATCAGTGAAGATGATGACGGTTCTGTGACAACCAACTTAAGGAATGAGGTACATACACAATTTGCTCATACTTATCTGCGTCTTGGCATGCTTTTGGATAGAGAAGATAGTACTGCAGAAGTGTATGAAAATGGATGCTTTGAAGATACATTTGTAAGCTGCACCAATGCCCATGACAGAAAAGTCAGGAAGGAACTGAAAAGGCATGAGCTTTCAGCTAATGAAGCCATTAGGAAAGCATTATCTGTGTATGAATCACTGGGTGAACTACGTAAACAGGAGGCTGCTTATGCTTACTTCCAGTTGGCTTGCTATCAGAGAAATTGTTGTCTAAAGTTTATGGATTCAGGTAGTAAAAAAGGTGGCTTGTCTAAAGGCGAAAACAGGATTCTGCAACGAGTCAAGCAATATGCATCCCTGGCTGAGAGGAACTGGCAAAAAGCTATGGACTTCTATGGAGCAAAAACACATCCTTCCATGTATCTGACTATTCTCATAGAGAGATCGGCTCTTTCACTCAGCATTTCAAGCCATTTGCACTCCTATGCGGTATCTTTCTGAACTTTCACCAAGTGTTTGCTTCTGGTTATGACTTACACCTTAATCATAAACTTGCAGAGATGATTCAACTGGTCTGTGTATGTATGAATACATCTAATATCTAGTACTTGTATTTGTTAAAAAAATATTTCGTACTTGTATTAATAACGGCTCCTCGTAGAGTAATGCACAATGGAAGAATATGGGTGGAAATTTTCACATATCCTGATATGCCATACATGAATAAACATGTGAAAAGAATAACTGTCTTGCCACGTTTGGCTATGATATTTAAAGGGCGCGCTAGGTTTAATGACTTGCTTTACTTTGTTTTCTTTTCCAAAAGGCACGAGTTTCAGTACTGTGCTTGGTAACTTGTTATAGATACTACCTCTCATCTTAAATATAAGACCTAGTTGACTTTTTCTTTTAGAGAGATTAAGGAAGCTAAATGAATTACTTAATCATATTATATGTTGTGTGTGATTAAATTATATCAGTTTATAAATATTTTAAAGTAATTTAATTAGCTTCCTTATTTCCCCAGAAAAGTTGACTGGGTTTTATATTTAGGACCGGAGGTAATAATATTTAAGGGAGAGTTTAGATTATTTTAATAATAATTCTAGTTAAAGACCCTCAAGTTCTCTGCCGGATCCTCTTGCAAAGGAGACCAGTTTTCAACCTTTTGTTTCTGTATTTGTCTAGTTGCTGAATCATCTTGAATGCTCTTAACTCTTAAAGGCATTCTTTGCATAATGGTACCCGTTTGTATGAAAGATAATGTAGGAGAAAAGAAGGCTGGGATAATGAAGCATTTTCAACTGCCCTTCCAAAATATACGGAAGTCCTCTTTTTTTATGTTTTAATGTTCTAATCTGGGAAATTTTTAGAAGAGAGTCTCTTCAAACAAAGGGAAGGTATATTATCATTTAACCATCCCTCCTCCTCCTCCTCAAAATTCGCCGTGTTTGCTAAGCCATTGTCTCTTTTTTTCTGCTTTCACTTTGTGGTCTGCTTCCGTCATAGGCTCATTGGTGGCGCTTTTGAATTTTGTTGCAGATGTTGGAATCCGCTTTGGCTCATATGCTTGAAGGGCGTCATGTTTCTCATACAAATGCTGACACATACAGTGCCAGCGATCCTGAGCTTGAAGCAAAATACTGGAGGCAGTTGCAGATGCTTCTGAAGAAAATGTTGGCCACCACACTTTCATCAGGTACCAATAAATCGCAGCCATCTTCAACATCTAGCAAATCTGGTGATGGTGGAAAGATCAGGGAACTCTACAAGATGTCTCTGAAGGCAAATGGCATGGCCCAAGTGCATGCAATGTACAACTTGTGGATATCGTAAGGTGAAAGAACTCGTTTTCGACTTCAGTCTTTATGTTGTTTGCTTCATCTGACCAAAGAATTGTTCCGCCCCTCCACTTGATTCCCTTGTTCTGTGGGGGCTAATTTCATTTGAATCTCTTTTGGTAGAAAAATGATTCTTCTAGTCCTCTTCTTTGAAGAGACTGCTGTGTAATTGTAATTGACCTTAAGTAAAGTAGTTATGTTGGCTGGGAATTGCACTAGAGGTATTAGCATCCATGTCTATGATTTATTAATCTCAAGGGTGGTTATTCAAGTGATTGGTTTACTTGATCATTTTCTTTGTTAGTAAGCAAATACGGCAGCAGATTGAAAAGTAACACTTGGACGGTTGCACCCTTCCTTTTCAAGGCCTTTCTCAGCTTAGTTGGAGAGTGATTACGGGGTAAGAGCAGGTTTTGACCTCTAATTTTCAATTTTTTAAATAGCTTATAAATACATAATGTGCATGGGGTAATAGATTTTGAAATTAAAAATAGAAAACATTCCAGAAAAATACCCTAGAAGTATTAAAACTCCAAACAAGTTTTGTTTACTACAATTCTTAGTTATTATTTACTACGCTTGTTGCATAAATGACAGTACATTTTAGTAGGAATTCTTGATTTCTGATTTGGGATTTTCAAACTGGAAAAAGATAAATAAATATCACTTGAATTTTAAAATCTCAAATCAATGATTTTTTAAAAATTTGAGTTGTCAATTACTATACTTTTTTTTATCAATCCCATTACCCATATTGTCAACAAAACTGATTTAGGATTTTAAAATTCATGAGGTATTTTTTTGTCTTTTTTTCTTTTCAAATTCTAAAGGTATTTATTTAGGTTTTTTTTTTTTGTAAAATGCGTGTTTCTAAACATTAAAATGACTCATGAATTTTAAAAAACAAAATCATCAAGTATTCGTATTTTATGGAAAAATATATTTCCGTCAAAATAATTTTTTTATTAAGAAATGAGGATATTAAATTAAATGGGAAAATCATTATAATTTTACTTAAACAATTTAATCACTAAAAAATTTGTATGAAGTGAGCAACATAAAACATATCGTTATTTTTTGCATCTAGAAAACTTTTTAATAACTAAATTGTTTATGTGAGATAGTATATTATTTTTATTTCTTAAAAAAAAAGGTACTTCGGCCAAAAAGGAGTTGGGTGAAAAAGCAGAACACAAGCTTGCCTTTGTAAAAAAAAAAACAAAACAAAACAAAACGTAAAAACCAACACAGATGGAATCAATGATGTGCGCATCGCATGACGTGTCCTTCCGATAATATCAATGTGGCAAGCCAACGTGGAATACAAAATAGTTGACGGCGACGCCTAAACAAAAGGGATGGGAAATGACAAATGCCTCCTTGCAAAATCGCATCGTGCCTTCTTCGTCCACAAGCATAAAGCATTTGAAAGGGTCTGGAGAAGATTTCAAAGCCCTATATAATCCTGAAATAATCACTCGAAAATGCACGCACAATCGTTTCGTTCTCTCTCAATTTGCTCTTTGATTCTTCTTGTTTTCGTGATCGTTTCTACTGCAATGGCCGAATCCGCCCCTAAATCTGTTGATTCCGCTGATTCTTCTACTCCTGCCGTTCACATCGTCTACGTTGAGAAACCCGATAATGAAGAGCCTGAGGCCTACCACATCAGAACCCTCACCGCCGTCCTTGGCAGGTTTGTTATTCTGATCTCTTTCTTGATCTGTTTGTTTCTCGAGATAAGAAAATAGGGATTTCGGAATTGATTGTGGTTGATTTTGTTTGTTTGTTTGATTTGCTTGATCGTAGTGAGGAGGCTGCTAGGAAGGCTTTGTTGTACAGTTACAAAAACGCTGCTAGTGGATTCTCGGCTAAGCTAACTCCGGAGCAGGTCTCTGAAATTTCAAGTAAGTTTGCTTATTCTGTTTTCTCAATAATTTTAAGAAGTCATCATATTTCTTTAGATGTTTAGTGTGGAAAACAATTATGTTCGTGGTGAAAAGGAAGATTCCTTGGCCTTGATTGTTGAGGTTCCATGCTTGTTCATGTGAAAGCATAATTATGTAAAAAGGAAGCCTTCTGTGTCCTCTTTTCCGGAAAAAGAAAGAAGAAAGAAGAAAGAAGAAAAAAACCATGGCATATATAGTTTGATTCTGTTTTCCCCTCTTTCACACATAGGTTGGTGCTGTCTTAAGTTAACACGAGGGGGAAAGCTCAAGATGTTGATTTTCTACTTTTCAAATTAAAAAACTAAAAATTTAGTTTAAATTTAGGATTTCTGGTAAATATTCAGGGGTTTATATGAGAACTGGAATTTATATTTATATTTTTAATTTTTTAATCAATTAATTAATTTGTATTTAGATGGGGGAAATACCAATAGACTTTGGTAAAAAGAACATTAACTTGTTCAACCAACTGAAGCTCGAGCATATGAGAGTGAACTTGTTTAGCTGAATAGAAATGTTAAACTGAATACAGTTCAAAAGTTGAGAAGTTTGCAGAAGAGGAATACTCCCTCTGATTTAACATATAGGGCGACATGTAATATTTATATTTTGTTTCCCAATCCTACATTTCCATTGTATATTGTTGGTTTGAGTTTAGTATTTTTAGTTGCGTTGTGTTATTGGTTTGTTTTTAATCCCAGGATGGCATTTTATTTTGGCCATTTATTGCATTGAAGGGCAAAACTGAAAAGATAGACATTTTATGACAAGATTAAATATATAAACTCCGGTTCCCTAAGAAGTACCGTTGCCTTATATGTTGGACTAGTTGGAGTAAATTCTAATCTGACATGAAATGGATATGATGGCTGGCTACCTGAATTTGGGATTGTGATGGAAAACGGAATATGTACTGTGTTTTGAAGATTGATATTTTACTCTTATGATTTGTCTAAGAATATAGAGCCCAATTGTAGATCCTGCCCATCTCTTGTGATCTAGTGATTCACATCATCATGAGAGAGATTTGTTTCATTGCATTGTTTTGTGGGTTCTCATGCATGCTATATATTATGTAATGATGTTCTTGATTTTACACTTGTCTCTGCCGTTTTATCTTTGTAAAGACAACCACATATATACTTCTATTCTATTCCTCTGTAACGCTCAGAAGATTCAAAATTTTGGTTTATGTTTTCTTTAGTTGCATCTTATTTATTTATATTTAGTTAACCTCTTGTTGTGATGTAATGCCTTATGACTGCTTAGATTGTAAGATTATTGTCACATCAATAATCTGCTTATTACCGTTAAAATATATGAGTATATTAATAATAATAATTGTAGTTTGATTGTTCATTCTTTACTTTTGCAGAGCAACCAGGTGTTCTTCAAGTTGTTCCAAGCAGGACTCTTCAGGTTCATTCGGGTCCAATGAAGCTGCATTAAAGGATATGAGTATATTGTAGGTGAATCTTTCGAGCAGTTTCCTATACCATGTATAAAATAGTTTGACCCAACCTATGCTTATGTGTTGGCCAAAAATAAACCTGTGCTTATGTGGATGTTAAGAAAAATATCTTGAACAAGCTTATGATTGTGTTATGTATAAAAATGCCCCAAACCTGCAATACCCTTTTCTGGGCTGATGATGGATGGAATAATAATGGTTAGATGCTTTGAAATGTAAAACACTGTAACACATCTCTATCGGTATTACCTTATTTAGCTCACTGCATATGTATGATAAAAAATATTACTACCTCCAGTTCTTAATAAAGACTCACTTTAGTAAAGAAATTGAACTACAAACTGAATCTTTTATTAAGTATCAGAGGTAGTAATAAATATAATACAAATTTTTTTTTTCCCGATTACAAGGCCATAAAATGGAAATTACATCACACTAGGGTAACCAAAGAGACCCCCTATAGGAGCAAGGTCCCCTCTCAAAATCTGTAAACATCCTGGATGGGGAACTGGTAGAATAGCCAGGCCCCCCAACAAGTGTTGCGCATCTCGAGCCAGAAAATCAGCATATCGGATTGTTTCTCGGGGCGCATAACAAATCTCGATCTGTCAATCTAAGAAGATCTCTAACCTCACATATGACCTCTCTTAACGGGTGATCATGTCCACCATAATACAAATTTTTTTAAGTGTTAGAAACATAATAATTGTTGGATTGCATGAGCCATTCCTGTCATCCAAGGCTTGCAGGTTGAGGTGTGGGAGATGGCATGATCCTGTCTGTTTTCCAAAGTTAAGTGTTTGTTTGGATCACTTTATTGTAAGTGATTTTGCACGTTCAAAATTAATATTACAAGGAATTTTGTCTCGTAAAAGTCACTTATTTTAAGCGATCTCAAACCCGCAAGTGTAGTGTACAAGTGTGCAGGGATGGTTATTCACATGTTGGCACCTGCGCTTTGAAGAGCAAGTCGTCACTATTCTCGCACTTTTCAATCTGTGTTTTGGAACAGTGATCATAAAAATAGTTTTTTTCAATTTGATATTTTGTAATCTTATTTTAAAAAAAAATCAGATTGTATAATGTGATTTATGTTTGGATTAGCGGTTGTATAAATAACTTTTATAAAAGTAAAATTTGTTTGGATTGATTTAAGTATAAATGACTTTTGTGATAATGGTAAAAGAGAGTATGTGGGAAAAGTATTTAAAAAATCAAGTAAATATTTAAAAATTACTTTAAAATATTAGGTGTTATTGGAAAAATAATTTAGAGTGGGTGGAAATCAATAAATAAGTATTATAAGTTTTGGGTGCTTTTCATTACTAAAAAAAATACATTAAAGGTAAAATTATAATCAGTCTTCTAAAACTGGGTAAGGGTTAAAAATACCAAAAAAATATTTTAAAGTAATTTTTGAAGTTGAAAAAATACATTAAAGGTAAAATTACAATTAGTTTAATAGCACACTGGATACAACTGAAAAAATATTTTAAGGGGTTAAAAGCACTAAAAAATATTTTAAAGTAATTTTTAGAGCTGAAAAAAATATATTAAGAGTAAAATTGCAATCAGTCTGATAACATATCAGATACAACTAAAAAAATATTTTAACGCATACATATAGCACAAAGCAATAGCAAAAAACTTCAAAATGCAACTTAAGTTTCGTGGGTTTCATCATGGATATTCTCTAAAAGCCCAATTCTATAATCATTGAACTAAACACTCCATTTTTCAAACACGATAGACAAACGTATGAAAGCCCACAAATCACACGAATTGGCCTACAAATCCCACTGCCAAACATGCACTTTGTCTTGATCATGCATTTCCACAACTATCATATGAAACGCTTGCAAAATCGTACTGTTATGATTTTAATATAAGATATATTTATTAAATTTGATTAGATTAAGAAAATTAGTTGAGTTAGATAATATATAAGTATTTTCTAAAAAATCCAAGTCATCTTCCTTAAAAAAGGATTGATAAATATGAAAATTATATCTTTTATTAAGGCCAAATCAACCCCTAAATATATCTTATAATAAGGACCGGAGGAGTACTTAGCAATTAAGTTTCTGTTGGTTTGATCAAGACTTGAATCGTGGCATATTGGATTGAAAAAAAAGAATGAATTTATGAGTAGTATATAAGAAGTATAACATTCAATAATTTGACATATAAGAAATATGAAAATTTATTTTGTAGCTTAAAGAGAATTAGAGGTGATGTATCACATTTCAAAATAAAAAATATTATGAGTCGGTTTTGTTCAACCACATTGTATACCACTAATAGTAATCATAATTGCATTATCAAAAAAAGAGTATTTAATTGCTTTTTAGTATGATAATAAATTTTAACATGGTAATGATAATTACAAAAAGAACAAAAAAATGATAATTTCTATTCATACCTCTCTTATGAATATTCATTACTATTCCTATTGCATAGTTGAAAACTTCAATTTACCTTTTAATTTCATTTATCTTTATTTCATTTATCTCATTCTACCCATTATGCCATGCCATCACTTCTACCTTCTCCTCCACCACCTCCAACCCTCACTGTCGATGTCGCCACTGCAACCACATCTGCTGCCAAAAACATCGCTACCACCACTATCACCGCCATCCCACCACCAAGTCATTCTATGTTTCCAAAAATCTTGTTCTTTTCCTTGTCTTAAACTAGAGTGTAAGACAACCATGACGGATAGAACTGGGGGCAATGGTGGTGAAGACAACCAAGGGCAGCGGTGAGTTTCGTTGGATGATCCTCGGTGAGGTAGCATGACGGTTATAGAGAGGCAACGTGATAACTTTTAACAATTTTTCTATAAAGATTATGTTAAGAGTAAAATATACTTTGTGTTATATATTAATTTTAAATAATTATTTTAAAAATAAATCATTATACCTTACTTAAAAGTTAAAGCAAACACTAACTCTGTAATTAACATTGCATTACTTTACTATTACATTGCATTGCATTGTACTATAGATGTAATAAGATTGAACTAAACGGCCCCTTAGTTTTCTCTAGTTCTATCCTATTACAATCTAGTTTAGGAAAAGCATAGGACCAAACGAAATATTTAGAAATATAGAATGACTTGTTGGCTTACATTTTAAATTTATCTATATATTTTTAAAATGATTATAATGATATTTTTATAAGATGTTAAATTTAAACCATTAAAATTTTATTCAAATAGTAATGAAGGCAAAATAAGGGTAAAGGAAGGTAAAGAGAGAAGGCTGAGAAGCCACGCCTATTTCTTTCCCTAATGAATGGGTGTGTTTGTTTTGGTGATTGGATAAGTAACTTATTTTTACTTAAACTTATGGAATCTTAAGATTGGAAAAAAGTTAGGTTGGGTAAAATGATGAGTGTTTGGATTAGCGATTGGATAAGTAACTTAAAGTAACTTATGTAAAAGTGAATGATGTTTGGTTTGACTTTTGCATAAGTGGTTTTTGTATTAATTAAGAGAAAAAATTGTAAAAATTATGAAAAATGAAAAAATGAAGGGATAATTGTGAAAAAGTCCTCATTAGCAACTTAATTGTCAATGGGACCTGGGAAGATATCTACACACGGAGGGATTTTTTCACAATTTTCTCAAAAATTAACTTTGAAAATTTGGTAATGGTATAATTGTAATAAAATTATATCAAATTCTAATTTAAATTGGTACACTCTAAAAATCTTTTCTATTGTGCACCTCAAGCTTAAATCATTAAAATTATATCAAACTCTAATTTAAATATTAAATCCTAACTCATATTTTCACATAGCTCAAAATCTAACAAAATAAACCGATTAAAACCTCAATAATACCTCCAATAATCCAAATAAATTATTTAAACTAAATTTAATAGGTAAAAACACTATATAGAAACTAATTTATGACATGTTTATAAAATAAATTGATTATAAAATCATAAAACAATTAAATAATAAATCTAAACTGATTAAAATTAATTATTAATTATTCTCTACATTTCTATAGTCATATATTAACAAAACTCAAAACTTGCCTAAACTCTTATCCCAAAGTATTCTCTAATTAGCCGAAGATTACTATTTAAAGAAAGAGAAAATTATTTAGAACATTTTTCATAAAAAGAAGTTTTGTGATTAGAAGTGATTTCGAGCACCTCATTGATCCCCGAAAATATGAAGATACTCCTATTAATATTATTTTATACACACAAGTACATAAGCTCCAATAAGTTTCATTTTGAGGCTTATGACTTTTTTTAACTTATGATTTTTTTCAACTTAAAGTCAATCGTCAAAACAAACACTCATTTTATACCTTTTACTGTTTAATTCCGTTGCGCCAGTATTTAAATCGATTGGGTGCCCAATCGGTGAAACAAGCACTTTATAACATAATAACAAGCATCAGAGTATGTGTAACAATTATTTTATTTTTAATATAATAATAAAGGTCATGATTTTTTCTTTTGACCAATTTAAGGTCTGATCCAAAATTTTCAAAATCCTAGGAAGGAAAAAATGGTACTGGTGGCGCCCACCCTATCATCTTGTCAAGATGCTAACGCGGGAGCGGGAAGATAGTACTAGAATATTGAATATTGGAGAACAGCTATGGCATTCGTCCTCCTCCGGTCGTTTCCAACCCACCTGACCTGTGATGCGGCAACTTCTCATCCGATCAATCAAAAGGATCCAACATATAAAAAAAGTAAATGGGAATTTTTGACGTTTGAATCGAGAGGAAGTGAGAGAAACCAGAATTTTCAGAATTCCAGAGAGGAGAGCATGAGAGAGGAGGAGGAAAAATAGAGTGAAGGTTAATGGAAGGAGAAAAAAATTAGGAACCAGATCAAAGTTCAAAACAAACCCATTGGGGCAAAAATATCTCATTTACTTATCATTGAATTGAGATTGAAATGAAGAAGAATAGCGTTCCTTCAAAATCTTCTTTAGCAACTTCCCTTTCGGTCTTGCCGTATCAAACCCCAAGACTCAGAGATCATTTCCTTCTGGGCAAGAAGCTAGGTCAAGGCCAATTTGGTACGACATATCTCTGCACCGAGAAATCCACAGGGAAGCAATTTGCGTGCAAATCGATCCCTAAGCGAAAGCTATTGTGCAAAGAAGATTACGAGGATGTGTGGAGGGAGATTCAGATTATGCATCATTTGTCGGAGCACCGTAATGTTGTTCAAATACAAGGAACGTATGAGGATACTGTGTTCGTACACTTAGTTATGGAGCTTTGTGCTGGTGGTGAGCTTTTTGATAGGATCATTCAGAAGGGGAATTACAGTGAGAAAGAGGCGGTTAAGTTGATGACCACCATTGTTGGCGTTGTGGAAGCTTGTCACTCTCTTGGGGTCATGCATAGAGATCTCAAACCTGAGAATTTCTTGTTTGAAAGTCAAGATGAAGATGCCAAGATGAAGGCTACGGATTTTGGGTTGTCTGTGTTCTACAAGCCAGGTTGATTTTTTGGACCTTGTCTCCAATTAGAAAATGCTGTCTGATCTCTCACGTTTGTTTGTTTATTTCTGGTGATTGTTCTTATGGTTTTGATCATTGGGACAATCGATGGTTCCTTTTTGTACCTGTTATTCAGTATTGGCTGATCAATTCACATTCTATTATGTGTTACCATTGTTTCTGTTGCGGAGACACTTGATTTCCCAATATTTTGATGGTCGTTTCTCTTGTTAAGAACACAGTTCTGTGTCTTCTTAAATACGCAGCTTCTTTCTAGGATATCCTCTATCTGTGCTGTGGTCCCATTGTTATTGTTAAGTTTTTTTTTTTTTTTTACTATTTTGAAATCATTTTTTGAAGCTTGGATAGCTGATGGATTTGAACTATATGGTGGATTTCCCTGGACCAAATGAATTATGGTTTTTGATATGCATCAGAGCGCGTTCTTCCTTGAATTCATAAAATAGGAGTCTCATTTTAATTCCAATTTTTGATTCATTTGTATTGATGTTTGTTATGTATATCCTTAGTGCTTATGCCTTAATTATCGTATTCTGTTTGGACTAAGGGATTAATTGTTTCTAAAAGGAAATTCTGCCCCTGATGCTTTGGTTATCATTATTGATTAACAATATTTCATCAATATTTTATCATTTTTCTTTGTCAGGATTTAGTTTATGATAACTTTTTTTTTGTTTCTCTTCTCCCTACAGGACAATCCTTTTCTGATATGGTTGGGAGTCCCTATTATGTTGCTCCTGAGGTGTTGTGCAAGCATTATGGACCAGAAGCAGATGTGTGGAGTGCTGGTATTATCTTATACATCTTACTGAGTGGGGTCCCACCTTTTTGGGCGGGTAAAGATTTTAATGTGTATCTGTGATTACCTTGGACTTGCAGATGTGAAGTTTCTTTTTGTCCATATGGAATCTCACCTACGGTTTTGTGATCTTTATCTTTCAGCTGCATTTACTTTTTCTTATCATTTGCAGAAACTGAGGCAGGAATTTTCAGACAGATTTTACATGGAGAGCTAGATCTTGTGTCGGAACCATGGCCAAGCATCTCAGAAAGTGCTAAAGATTTGGTAAAACAGATGCTCCAGAGGGACCCCAAGAAAAGAATCTCTGCACATGAAGTTTTATGTGAGTTTCTTGCCTTTGTGTAGCATGCTCGTGAATTCTAGAATCACATCTCTGTATAATCCTAATGACCATGGAATTTATGTATTAAGGTCATCCTTGGATCGTCGATGATACAGTTGCCCCTAACAAGCCTCTGGATTCTGCAGTTTTGACACGGCTGAAGCAGTTCTCAGAAATGAATAAACTTAAGAAGATGGCACGACGTGTATGTTATGTTAGAATGCTTTTCACTCATAACTTTTTTTTTAGTTTTGATGGATATAGATAATGATACAATATAATATCTATAAGCTTTATAATGCTCAACCAATCAAATGAGATAAGATCTTCATTAGCTTATGGCATTATTTGAAACAATATGGTACTTTTTCTTTGTTTTCTATTTTTTTTAGTACCCTATGAGTTATTAAGAAGAGTATTCGCTTATGTGGTTTGAACAAACTAAAGTAATTTGGTTTCTTATGAAAGATCATAGCTGTCTCATGGTGTAGATTATAGAATGCACAAAGGCCTGACGTGCAATCTAGGATTGCAATCTTAGAATGTCTTTTTATCTGATTATGCTGAGAATTGCCTATGTCTATGTTGGTGACTTGATTGCCTCTTATTTTAGAAGTTAATGCATTAATTATCTTTTGCTGCATTAGAATTTTCTGTGTTTTAAAAAAACAAACTAGAAGTTTCCTGGAACTGATTTCTCATCATGCTAAAAAATATTTCAGGTCATAGCAGAAAGACTTTCAGAAGAGGAAATTGGTGGTTTAAGAGAGTTGTTCAAAATGATTGACACAGACAACAGTGGAACAATAACATTTGAGGAACTCAAAGAAGGTCTCAAGAAAGTCGGTTCTAATCTGATGGAATCTGAAATTAAATCCCTTATGGAAGCGGTAGGCAGATAATTTTAAAAAGTAGTTAAAAAGGAAAGGCTTTTTTCTTAAATACTAATTCAAATAACTCAATCTCATTTTCATTGCTGGTCTTTTATGTTGATCTCGGTGACCCTTGATTGCCTTCCCTCACAAATTTTGGCAGGCCGATATAGACAACAATGGAACGATAGATTATGGTGAATTTCTTGCGGCCACACTGCACTTGAATAAGATGGAAAGAGAGGAGAATTTGGTTGCAGCCTTTTCCTATTTTGACAAAGATGGTAGTGGTTACATCACCATTGATGAGCTTCAACAGGCTTGTAAAGAGTTTGGCTTAGTTGATGTACATCTAGATGAAACAATCAAAGAGATTGATCTAGACAATGTAAGTTTCCAAAGTAAATTTGTTTATGCCTTCACTAAATCTATCTCCAACTTGTTATGGTTTCATTTTTAATATTCCTCCAATCCTTAATATAAAATATATCTGAGGAGTTGATCTTGATCCTAAATGTAAGACATAGTTTTCATATTTGTCAATCTTTTCCTAATTTACCCGTATTAATGCTCACTTAACCATAATTAAGGAAGAGAGCGAATGAGGGAATTAAGAACGATGACTTGGGTGTTTTAGAAAATACATATCATATTAATTAACTAAATTCCTTAATCTAATCAAAGTAAGTAAATATATGTCTTATATTAAGGACCGGAGGGAGTAGTTATTATTCTTTGTTTAATTTTACTTGCAACTTTGTTGTTAGGACTAATTTAATGTTAACTTTAAATTTTGCTGCCTTGCTTGAACTTATTAGCATTATTCCCAGTAAGATGGGAGAAACTGGGAATAACTTTGTTGCTTCTATTATAAGTATGTGATTTCTATTAGAGATCAAGGATGCTTTTGGCCTGTTACACTCTTGTGCTATGGACAAAATGTTGCTATTATTGCATTCTGTAATTGGGTTATCTGGATCAGATTATCAGATGATATTTGTGGTCAAGAATCACTAAAATGATCTCACATTAAGTGTTCATATTTGAACCACAATTTATTGATCTCTGAATCAGGTTCTAGAAAACTGAATTTGGGGTTGTTAGAGGGTGATGTCATAGTTCATGCTCATTTGGAATTTGAAAGGGGTGTTTAGGGGTGACCGGTGAAAACCAAATTAAAGGAATGTTAAATATGTTTCAAAGAATTTGTATAGAAAAATATTGTCTAGATAGAAAAACACTTTGCTTCTTTTGAACTGGTATGAGATTGATAATATATATTATGAAAAGAATTTTCTATCATTTATGGTTACTCATCAGGCTTGATGAGAATAACTTTTGATTTATTATTTGAATATCCCCTGATCTTTTCAATATTTAAAGAAGACTTGATTGTATTTGCAAAATAAACAAACTTTTTACCTTAGCTTTTGAATGAGTCCACATAATTTGCTTTCTTCCAAGGACAACACAGGTTATTTGCATCGTTTCTCTTCATTGCAGTATTCCTTGCCCTTGTTTTAATAGCTTTCCCTTTCTCTATGAACAAAATTTCTTCGATTACAAGAAAATAAATAATATATGATAGACTGCATGGGTTACTTCTGTAGGATAGAATGATTTTGTGAGTTGTGATTAAAGTTTGAATCCCTCTAATATAGCAAGAACAAAAATATGATAAATAAAAAGATTTTGTGTTATATTCATTGGTATTTAGTTCAGTCAAGTAATTGATGGGTGGCTTTACGATCATGATTTGAAGTTGGTAATTTTGATGGGTTTAGATTTTCAAGGTAGATAGAAGCACTTATTATAAAACTTAGGCCAGGTTGCTTATATTCATTAGGTCAAGTTCTCCAATTACACTTGTTATTTTACTATTGTTAGTTGTTAAAATGTATATGTACTTGTAAATTCACCAATGAACACTTGTAAATATTTGTGTAAGCTCTTATAATGTAAATTACAATTGGCAAGTTTTCATATGAACACTTGTTATTCTGCTATGGTTAGTTGTTAAAATGTGTATGTACACTTATAAACTCACATATAAAATATAGGCACTTGTTATTTTGCTATTATTAGTTGTTAAAATGCACATGTATACTTGTAAATTCATCTATGAACACTTGTAAATTTTTATGTAAGCTCTTATAGTGTAAATTACAATTTGTGAGTGTTCATATGAACATTTGTTATTTTGCTATTGCTAGTTGTTAAAATGTGTGCATATACTTGTAAATTCATGTATAACATATGGACACTTGTTATTTTGTCATTGTTTGTTGTTAAAATGCATATATGTACTGATAAATTTACCTATGAACTTGACCTAATAGCTATAAATAACTTGCCCTAAGTTTTGTTGCTTTGACTTCTTTTGAGGGGTTTGTGTTAACGTTTATAATGAAGTTATTCTTGGAGACTCTATGATTTGATAATGAAGATAAGGTAAACGAGTTTGTGCTTTATCAACATTTTTAGTGCAAACAACGTTTGTGTGAGTTGGTTGTTTAAATCTAGAATGAAAGCTATTCATAGAACTTTGCAACATAAGTTTGAGGATCAAAGTAATCATTGTCTGTCTTAGTGTGATAAAATCCATCTGTGTCTTGCCTTTTCTGCAGGATGGGAGAATTGATTTTGGAGAGTTCTCGGCGATGATGAAGAAAAGCGATGGCGGTGTCGGAGTTGGACGGAGCAGAACCATGAGAGGCAATTTGAACTTCAATATGGCAGATGCCTTTGGAGTACAAGACTCGTCCTGATAAGCTACTATAGACCTATCTTTTTGTACAGTTAGAAAGTAATGACTATAGATGAGAAGTCTTAGTCAGTCTTAACAGCAGACAGCTTCAAGATTTGTGTTGGAATGTTTTATTTTTTAAACTTAATTAATGGATTTCATAAATTTAGTGTAGTTATCAAATAGTTATCATTTTGTGTATCTATTAAATTGAATCTTCTTCATTTATACCTTTAGAAAGTGTGGAGCAAAAAACTACCTGTGAGGCTTTTGCATCAAGTTTTCCCCTTTTTGAGATGATTATAAAATGCATTCACTATTATGAATATATAAAAGATTGTAAGAAATTGTGTTGGTGTTTCTAAGTTCTAACCCATATTGAATTTCTCTACCGGATGAACATATACATGAAGAGAGTTCTCAACTATAAGCACAGCGAATGGTGAAAATAGATTCCCTATAGTGTGAAATAGTCTAATTGTCTTCTGTAAAATTAGATGTTACTTTCTCCTGTCTTTTTTTTATAAGATCCTAAAATTTGAATTGTCTTGGTCTTTTTTATAAAAACATGATAAGATTTGTCTGAACATTTAATAAGTTTTTTCCCCCATTTTTTCCCTTCATTGATTACATATATTTCATCAATTAAAATGTTGTTCATATTTATTTACTCTATTTCTCTCTCTTATTTGCCCATTATAAATAAGGGTATACTTGGAAAAATATTTATTTTAGACATATTTATTGTTTTTAATTAATTCTAACCGCTTTCTTAAACCATATAATTCAATTATTGAGCTCTTATAAATAGAATTGGAGGGAGTATTGTCTTAGATGTTCTTGTCATTTGATAAATTAAGGCTTTAACATATCATTTTGTTTTATTCCAAATGAAGACCATTTAGGTAATTTTGTTGCAAAATTTAATTCCAAACTAATTCTTAGAAACTTCATTACGTTACTTTGGGATCTTGAACTGGGATTTACATGTTTAGGAGAATTTTTGTGCGTTTTCCCCAAGTTTAAATATGGGAGAATGACAGAAAAATACCATTTGAACTTCAAAATCCCGCTGACAAAAATGGTAATAGGATTGACAAGAATAGTAATGGGATTGACAACGTAAATCTTTGTTAAAGGACTAATTGGAGATTTTGAAGTTCAAGTGGTATTTTTTTATCATTCTCCTTTTAAATATATATAATGTAATTGTTGGCAAAAAAAAAAAAATATAATGTAATAAAAATATTTCATATCCTGACCATTCATCATTCAACTCGAAAAAAGAGAGTATACTTTCAAACATCATTAAAAATGTCTGAGGTAACATATGGGTTGGTATAAATAATTTGGTGCCTTTCTATTAAATTGTCTAAAAGATAGAAGAGAAAATTACATTTCCTGACATAAAATGATAAAAGCAATAAAAATCAATATATTCCTAACATAAATTTATCGTTATGTCAACATATAATAAAATAATTGTTCCTTTTGCTCCTTAATATAAGATTCAGTTGATTTTTTTAGAGAGATTAAAGAAGTTAAATAAGTAATTTAACTAATACATATGCAGTATAATATTATATTATATATTAGTTTATAAGTCAGAAAAATTAATTTAGCATATAAATTATAAATATAAATACTTTGAAGTAATTTATTCAAACTTTCTTAATTTCTCCAAAAAAAAAAATGTGTCTTATATTAAGCACAGTAGTATAATGAGACGGGATGACTACCATAGCTAGTTCTAATATTCTTGCACTCCCAGTAAAATCCGCATCTAAGCTTCAGCTAATATGTAAGTATGTAGGTAATTATATAGAAGATGATACTTATATTAAGTTTATTATATCAAAGTTTCTAATCACATTCTGACTATCTTTTTTATATGTGGTCATAGTTGAATAATAATAATCCAAGCTTAGGAATCCGGATCGGACCGGTCAGTTCGGCCCATAAATCGACAAACCGGCCTATGAACCGATCCGGTTCCCGGTCCGGGTTCCAATTTTAAAAATTTTTTAAAATATTTTTTCGGGTTAATATAATTTTTGGTCCCTGAAGTTTCACCCGATTTTGATTTTGGTCCTTGAAGTTTGAAATCGGTGGTTTTGGTCCCTGAAGTTTCACCCGATTTTGGTTTTGGTCCTTGAAGTTTGAAATCGGTGGTTTTGGTCCCTAAAGTTTCACCCGATTTTGGTTTTGGTCCCTCAAGTTTGAAAAGGACTTGGCGACCCAATTAAAAAACCCGACCTGACCTGAAAAAAAAACCAAGGCATTTTCAAACTTGAGAGACTAAAAACAAAATCGGATGAAACTTCAGGGACCAAAACCACATATTTCAAACTTCAGGGACCAAAACCAAAATCGAGTGAAACTTCAGGGACCAAAACCACCGATTTCAAACTTGAGGGACCAAAACCAAAATTGGATCAAACTTCAGGGACCAAAAATTATATTAACCCTATTTTTTTTTTAGAATTTCATACTATAAGCCTAAAATTTTCAATTTCTCATCGGTTTGGTCCCGGTTTAGCTCTGGTTTGGCCCCGATCTGACTCACTGACCCTTAATCCAGTACCCCGACCGATTCAATAGCCAATCCAAGTTGTAATAACCTGATAATAATTTAAAAATAGGATATATGAAATTTTTATATATATATATATATATATGATTTACGTTTCCATGAGGGAGGGTAAATCAGTCTTTTCAGAGAAAACGGATAGGGTAGGCCCTTTCGGGGTCTAAAGAAGATCGAGTTCAAGAGGATGAGACACGAAGCTCTCGTCTCTGTTCTTGGAGACTGAGAGAGTCTCTAGGCTCAAAAATGGCTGCCGCTTCTCTTTCCATGTGCGCTTCATTAGCGTCCAATCTCACCATCTCTCACAAACAACAAGCGTCTTCATTCCCCTCTACTTCTTCTTCCTCTTCCACACGCTCTCTCTTCTCTCGCCTTCCCTCTCCCAAGCTCTCTTCTCATTCGATTTTCTCCTCGCGCCTTCCCTTCCAATCCCTCCCCAAATCATCGGAATCTGAGACTGCACAGGCTGAGCCTGAATCTCCGGTGGCTCAGGGTGAACCTCAAGCACCGGAGCTTGGAGCCGTCGAAGCTGTCTCAGCCTCCCCGCAAGAGCAGGCTCCGAAGCGGGAAGAAATTTTTGCTGTTGTAATGGTGAGTTAAAATTTTCAGAATGAATATTTTATTCAATGTGGTTTGAAATTGTTGATGAATGATGGCGAACTCTGTAATTTTGTTGGTATTAAGTTTCGCCCAATCTCGTTTTACTATTGATTAAACTATCTATTTGATAGCTAGATTGTGAGGCCCATTTGGTTTTATTCCCTGGAAATAAAGTGTATTTAGTCCTTGTGCGAAGTGGTAAGAATGGCAGAAGGAAGGTGCAACGAATTTATTATTTTTAGGACTAAAACATGAATATGTCCTCTTTTTTTTTTATCTTTTAGATTTGCACGAACTTGTGATTTTTGCCATTTTGAACTATTTCGACCGTTCTTTATGGTATTTTGGATACAGCTTTCAGCTGGCATAACTGATAATTGATATCTTGTGTTCTTTTGCTTTCAACTAATAATCTTTCTGCTTTGTTCAGATTGGCTCACGTCAATACATCGTTTTTCCCGGGCGTTTCATTTATACTCAGAGGCTCAAAGGTGCTAATGTCAATGATAAGGTACCGGTCTTGTTTGCTTCTATCTAATTGCTGCCAAATGACTCGAAGTAATCTGTCATTTACTCATTTTTTTTCCCCTTGAACTATTGCTCTCCGTCGTTCCTTCATTGTAACCAATGTCTTCTGTTCCCTATTTTGGTTGTGATCATTGCGAACTCTCATCTAGGGATTTCACTTGGGAGTTGACATTTATGAAATTATTAAAGCTGATGCTTTTATTCTGTTATTGTTATGAGGGTGGTCGGGTGGAAATTATTAACAGAATAGCAGCAAGTTAGCATAGATCATCATGTATACATACATAAATTACTATATGTTTTTCTTGCTATTATCTCTATAACCATCGTGGATGCTTCCTAAGAATGTGGAACTTTTCCAACTGCCTTATGTTGTTGTATAAACCAGGTGATATGGTTCATGAAAGGATTAGTCCCCCAATGCAAAGTAACAGTGCTCCATAAAATTGTTTAGAAATTAATTATTATAAAGGACTGCCTAAGACTATATGCTTCGTGTTTCTTAATATAAGTTTGACCTTATGGCCAGGCCAGTAGCTTAAGATGTGTCAGTTTTTCTAAGGGACCCGAGGCTAAAAAGAATTCATGAGTTAATTAGACCTAAAATCTTGCAAACCAACTGATGTATGTATTGTCAGTCTGCTGCCTCTGTTAGAGCAATGGTACTATATGGATGGATGCCTTTGATCTTCAAGCTTTGTTTTCTGTACTGTTAATTGGAATTAAGCTCTTTTACAGATCACCCTGAATAAGGTGTTACTGGTTAGCACAAGGACAACTACTTATATTGGTAAACCAGTGGTAACAAATGCTGTTGTTCACGCCACTGTTGAAGAGCAGGTACCTCTTTTCACTTCTAATCGTGCAAATGGTAAAAATATTTCTCTACCCATTTACTTATATAATCTGAATGCAGGGTTTAGATTCCAAAGTGATTGTCTTCAAGTATAAAAGGAAGAAGAACTACAGGAGGAATATTGGCCACCGACAGGTATTGCAGTTTTTACTTTACTTCTTTCAAGTAAGCTAGTAATGAAAAAACTTTTGCAATTAAATCGGGCCACTTCAAGTGGCTTCATAGTGATTTCAGAGTTTGGCATGTGTGTGAATTTCTCCCAAGTCAAAGATTCTGAGAGACTTGTGGATTTTGCGAGTGTGCATGAATTTTTAGCCGAAACTAGTCCATAGCAATAAGCTGTGATGATGCGTACTTGCAAACTATTTTTTGATGTATACATCATGCATCTACCATCTCCAATCTTCAGTATTGATTTTTTTCCCTCTTGCTTTATTATTATAAAGTTACTGTTGATAAACTCAACTAAGGATGCAATTTATACACCTTATGATACTTGCTGCGGTAGTGCTTCTGTTCTTATCTATATATTATTTGCTAATTTTGATTTCTATTGACAATATAATAAATGGGAAAGGACAATCTCTCTCTGGCATTTTCGCTGCATATTAGAACTTTTCTGTACATGAAAATGACAGAACAAAGTGCTATGTATTTTCTCTTCGGGGTAGAATCTGGTGATATGGGTTCGAATCCTAGGAAGCACACTTGTTAGGAGGGTTTTAATCTTAATGCTCTCAGCCTGATAGAGATTAAGCTTAAATCCAAAGTGACTTGGGAAAACTTTGGGTTCACACCAAAAAAAGAATCTGCCGATATGGACTGGCTGAGCGTTCCAAATTGCTCTTTAAGGAAATCCTCACCTCTATGTGTTTTGAACATGTTACGTGGCAGTGGAAGAATAAGCCACGGGGTAGTAATAAGGTCTGTAACTACTAACTGTTAGAGAGTTGTACCAGAACTAGTGAGCTGTAGAGCATTATAAATAGCTACACCTGTACTCACCAAAGAAGTGTTGAATAAGAAATTATTTTTGGTACTTCTCTCTTCCCATATTTCTTTCTCATTGACCTGTACCAGAACATCACTATTTTACTAGTCTTCTGGAATTCTGGGCTATAGTTATCTTTTTAAAGAAAAGTTCATGCTGATGATAATCAGTTCCCATCCTGATATGAAAAATTCCTCCTGTATCCCAATTCACGACCTAACAAGGGTGTAAATTTAATTTTAGTCCACATCCGGGAATAATTTTGAATATTTTTTGTTCTTATAAACTAAATGCTTAATTTAATTCATCTTATGTTGTTTGACTTGGGTTTCCATCTTTTTGTTACAGCCAAATTCACGCATAAGGATAAATAGCATCTCGGGCTATGAGGACTACCCGGCAGTTACCATGGATTCTCTGAACTCTTAGGATATATTCAGATATCTACTTTGCCAATGTTTGTATCTTCCTTAGTGTTATATTGAAATTTTCTTTAATTAATGATGTGGTTGCTTGAAGTTTGTATCTCCCTCAGGGTTTAGATTCCAAGTTGATAATAAAGTTATTTCCGTTTTGCTTCAATTTAATTATTCCAGCTATTTGTTGCCCCTCAATTTTCTGTTAATTCGTTTGATTATGTTAGTGTTCATTTGAGTATGTACAGGCAGCTATTTGTTGTCTCTCAATTTTCCGTTAATTCGTTTTATCCATAAGCTAGTTAGTTAGTTAGTTAGTTAGTTAGTTAGTGTTCATCCGTTAATTTGTTTACTTCAATCTGGACTTGAAGAATTATGCTACTATGTACATTTCCCATTCAATTAGGTCAAATCAGAATAATAATGAAGGTATTTTAGCATATCTAATCGAAATGATGCCTCTTAAGTTCATAAGAGTTAGAGAATTAATTGAGAGAATTTCAATAAAGGACCACTAAAGGGACATGATTACAAATCAGGCTTAAAACACTTTGAAATTACACTAAGGAAGTTGACATCATATTTTTATGATCAATTGTCAACATGCTCTTCACTAACTCTCTCTTTTTTTTCTAGAAAAAAATCATCATCCACCATCACTGTTATTAAACTTGTTAAAATCTTGATTGAGCAAGTCATTTTAGTAACCTTATATCATTATTTTTATCATTTTAATAAATTTATTAAGATTTTTACTATCATTTATCAATTCTATTTTACTTGTCAATTTGTTATAAAAAATAAATAGGGACATAATTTGAAACTTGAAAAACAAAAATTAAAATGAGGATAATTTTAAAGAATTAAAGATTATGAGCCCGATTGGATCAGCAAAAATTGTGTGAAGGAAATGGAAAATAAAAATTTTCCAGTGGCAGCAGTCATTTGGGCGGGACAATTTGGTGGGAAATCATTTTGCGACAGGAAATCAATCTGCTTTACATAAATAATTGTGGACTAGAGGAGTATTTTAGGGTATAAGAAAGTAAATATTTAATTTAATATTATAATAATAAAATGACAAGCTGAGTACAATAACAATTATGTTATGAATATTAAATATGTGGATGTCCATTGACTCATATTAATCCTCCAGTCAACTTAACATAAAGAAGAAAAGAAGACATGACACAAAGCAAAAGCAAAAGAAGACAAGGACGTAAAGAAAAGAAGACAAGGACATAAAGACGATATAAAGTAACCACGGTCATTTAAATATAACCATGGTAATACAACCAGGGTTAAATTTCTGCCTCTATATAAAGGGCTGTAATCGATTGTTTCAATTGAACTGAATGAGAACATCTCTCTAACTTCTCTCTAGAAATTCTATCAATTCTCTTTGAATCCTATCAATCTTCTTTCTTAGAACATATACTTCTATAACACGTTATCAGCACGAAGCTCTAAAAGAAGGTATGATCTTCTTATGATTTCTTTAGTAATTATATATACGTTGTTTTATTTTATAGATCTGGGATAATCTGAGCCACTATATGGAATTAGAGAGATACTTTTACCGATTGTTATATAACATTGGGTTCCATGGCTAAAGATTGGAGATCGTTATTGTTTTTATATACAAGTTCTTTTATATTATTATTGTTGTTGTTATTATGGCCAGAAGCCATACATATCTGATTCTTGAAATTATGACCAGAAGTCATAATGTTTTAATAATATGGCCAGAAGCCATATCCATTCTTATTATATAGCCAGAAGCTATATACATTTTTCATCTTATTATATGGCCAGAAGCTATATATATTTTATCTTTTATCTTATTGTACGGCCAGAAGTCATGTACAATTTTTATCCTGAAGATAATAGTTAATTCCTCATCTTGAGATTAAATGGCCCGAAGCTATACATGGCCTGAAGTCATGAGATTAAATGGCCCGAAGCCATACATGTTTTAATTTTCTTATCTTGCCTTATGAATTATTTATTGTCTTTATGAATTTATAGTTATTATATGGCACATTTACATTTCATATTTTAATTCTGTTCATTTATTTCTTTAATTAGTTTGAACAATGGCAAACCTGGCAAAACTTGAAATTGTGGCTCTTGACATTACCGGGAAAAATTATTTATCTTGGAAATTGGATGCGGAAATACACTTGAATGCCAAAAGTCTGGAAGACACGATTAAAGAAGAGAATAAGGCATCCAACAAAGATAAAGCCAGATCAATGATTTTTCTTCGCCACCACTTACATGAAGATTTAAAAACTGAATATTTGACAGTTATGGACCCACTTGTCCTTTGGAACAATTTGAAAGAAAGATATGATCACCAGAAGTTGGTCATTCTTCCAAAAGCTCATTTTGATTGGATGCATTTACGCTTGCAAGATTTTAAATTTATAAGCGAATATAATTCAGCTATGTTCAGAATTACCTCTAAATTGAAATTATGTGGAGAAAATGTTACTGATGATGATATGTTAGAAAAGACATTCTCCACATTTCATGCATCCAATTTGCTCCTGCAGCAGCAATATCGTGAAAAAGGTTTCAAGAAATATTCTGAGTTAATTTCTTGTCTCCTTGTGGCTGAACAAAATAATGAGCTTTTATTGAAAAATCATGAATCCCGTCCAACAGGCTCAACTCCATTCCCTGAAGTGAATGTAGTCACTAATGAATCTTATTGTGGCCGTGGCCGTGGCCGAGGCCGAGGCCGTGGACGTGGACATGGACGTGGACGTGGGCGTGGCTACAGCCGTGGGCATGGTCGTGGTCGATATCATGGAGGTTCAAATTCCTACCAGAAGTGGGAAAAGAATGATAAGAACCAAAAAGGGGAAAGCAGTAGGCAAAACAAATATGCTGATAATCCATGCTATCGATGTGGTGGAAAGGGCCATTGGTCTCGTACCTGTCGTACACAAAGGCACCTAGTTGATCTTTACCAAGAATCAATAAAAAATACTGGTAAAAGATCAAATGTTGAAGTTAATCATGTTGATCAAGGCGAGAATTCTGAGTATACCGATATAGATAATAACTATTTGGATGTTGCAGATTTCTTAATATAATTTAAACTGTTATATTTTATTTACAGTTGTTTCTATCATATGTATTAATTTTATTTATGTTTTTATGAAGAATGAATTCTATTGGCATCAATCCTGAAGATTTATGTCTCGTTGATAGTGCAACAACCCACACCATACTCAGACATGATAAATATTTTTCTTCCCTGGTAATACGAGAAGCCAATGTTCAGACTATATCTGGTAGTATAAATTTAATTGAAGGCTCCGGAAGAGCTAATATTTTGTTACCTGAAGGAACAAAATTATGCATTGATAATGCATTTTATTCTACCAAGTCTAAAAGAAACTTATTGAGTTTCAAAGATATCCGCAGAAATGGATATCATTTAGAAACAACAACTAAAGATAATAAAGAATATCTTGTCATTACAAATATAGTTGCTGGTAGAAAATACATACTAGAAAATTTTCCTATTTTTTCTTCTGGTTTGTATTACACATGTATAAGCACAATTGAAACACATAATATTGTGAACCAGAAGTTCAATAATGCAGACCAGAAGTTTGCCAATACAAACCAGCAGTTTGATAATGTAAACCAGAAGTTTACTAATGAATTTAATGTTTGGCATGACCGGTTAGGCCATCCCGGTTCAATAATGATGCGACAAATAATTGGGAATTCATGTGGACATACCCTGAAGTGTAAACAAATACCACAATCCCATGATTTCTCATGTGTTGCATGTTCCAAGGGAAAGTTAATTATTCGCCCCTCACCAAGCAAAGTAGAAAGTGAGTCTCTCACCTTTCTAGAACGGATACAGGGAGATATTTGTGGGCCAATACACCCACCATGCGGACCATTTAGGTACTATATGGTTTTAATTGATGCATCAACTAAATGGTCGCATGTTTGCTTATTATCTTCTCGCAACCTGGCGTTTGCGAGATTACTTGCTCAATTGATTAGATTAAGAGCACATTACCCTGATTATCCTATCAAGAAAATACGTCTTGATAATGCTGGTGAATTTACATCACAAGCTTTTAATGAATATTGTATGTCCCTTGGAATTGATGTTGAACATCCTGTAGCTTATGTTCACACGCAAAATGGACTTGCAGAATCATTGGTTAAAAGATTGCAACTTATTGCAAGACCTTTACTTATGAAATCTAAACTACCAATTTCTGCTTGAGGCCATGCCATTTTGCATGCAGCAATGTTAATTCGCATCAGGCCAACAAGTTATTTAAAGGTTTCCCCCTTACAAATGATTTTTGGTCAGGAACCTAATATTTCCCATATAAGAACTTTTGGGTGTGCGGTATATGTGCCTGTAGCACTGCCACAACGCACCAAGATGGGCCCACAAAGAAAGATGGGAATATATGTTGGGTATGAATCTCCATCAATTATAAAATGGTTGGAACCATCCACAAGAGATTTATTTACGGCACGATTTGCCGATTGTCATTTTGATGAATCATTTTTCCCAACATTAGGGGGAGAAAACAAGCAGCTGGGTAAAGAAATTAGTTGGAATGAATTATCATTGGCTCTTTTTGATCCTCGTACAAAACAATGTGAACTTGAAGTTCAAAAGATAATTCATTTACAGAATTTAGCTAATCAAATGCCAGAAGCATTTACTGACCCAAAGAAAGTGACAAAGTCACATATCCCAGCTGCTAATGCTCCTATTAAAATTGATGTCCCTGAAGGACAACCTGCTATGAATGAATCTAAAACACGCCTGAAGCGTGGCAGGCCTATCGGTTCCAAAGATAAAAATCCTCGAAAAAGAAAAGAAGCAAAGTATATAGATGGTCAAGTCGAGGACAATGAAGAAAAATTAGTAGCTCCAGAAGAGCCATCTCCTGAAGAGATATTATCTCCAGAAGAGAACATTGTAGTCCCAGAAGAGACCCAGGTACCTGATATATGTGAAAATAATGAGATCTCAATAAATTATGTTATGAATGGAATCCGATGGGATAGAAATGAAGTCAACGTTGATGACATCTTTGCTTATCATATAGCATATGATGTAATGAATGATAATGAGGATCATGAGCCAAAATCCATTAGTGAGAGCCAACAAAGAAAAGACTGGCCCCTATGGAAAGATGCCATTAATGCAGAATTAAAATCATTAGCAAAACAAAAAGTATTTGGACCTGTAGTCCTTACACCTGAAGATGTAAAACCAGTTGGATGCAAATGGATCTTTGTACGAAAAAGAAATGAAAAGGGCAAAATAACTAGATATAAGGCACGTCTAGTAGCCCAAGGTTTTACACAAAGACCTGGCATTGATTTTGAAGAAACGTATTCACCAGTAGTGGATGCGACTACTTTTCGTTATTTAATCAGTCTAGCAGTAGATGCAGGACTTGATTTACATTTAATGGATGTTGTGACTGCCTATTTATATGGATCACTTGATAGTGATATTTATATGAAAGTCCCTGAAGGACTTAAGATGCCAGAAGCATCTAATTCAAGTTCTCAAGAACAATACTCAGTTAAGTTAAATAAGTCCCTGTATGGCTTGAAGCAATCAGGGCGCATGTGGTATAATCGCCTTAATGAATATTTGTTGAAAGAAGGATACAAAAATGATCCGATATGCCCATGCATCTTTATGAAAAGAACTAATAGTGAGTTTGCTATAATTGCTGTTTATGTTGATGATATCAACATCATTGGAACTCTTGAAGAGCTCTAAAAGGCAATTAATTGTTTGAAGAAAGAATTTGAGATGAAGGACTTGGGAAGAACAAAATTCTGTCTTGGATTACAGATCGAGTACTTCAAGAAAGGGATATTTGTATATCAAGAAACTTATACAAAGAAGATCCTAGAGCGATTTTATATGGATAAATCTCATCCATTATGTACCCCAATGATTGTAAGATCTTTGATGGTGGATAAAGACCCATTCAGACCTCGAGAAATTAGTGAAGAAGGTGATGAAGAACTACTTGGTCCAGAAGTACCATATCTTAGTGCTATTGGAGCACTAATGTATCTTGCTAATCATACACGACCTGATATATCATTTGCTGTTAATTTACTAGCAAGATATAGTTCTTCACCAACACGAAGGCATTGGAATGGAATAAAGCATATTTTTCGTTATCTCAGAGGTACAACAGACATGGGGTTATACTACTCAAATGTATCCAAGCATGAACTGGTTGGTTATGCAGATGCTGGATTTTTATCTGATCCACATAATGGTAAATCACAAACGGGCTATCTATTTACATGTGGAGGTGCAGCTATTTCATGGCGATCTATGAAACAGACTATATCAGCCACATCATCTAATCATGCAGAAATTCTAGCAATACATGAAGCAAGTCGAGAATGTATTTGGTTGAGGTCAGTAATACATCATATACGTACAACTTGTCATTTATCTTCCGGTAAAATGATCCCAACAATCCTCTATGAGGATAATGCTGCATGTATCGCTCAACTTAAAGAAGGCTATATCAAGGGCGATAGAACGAAGCATATTTCACCAAAATTCTTCTTCACTCGTGATCTTCAAAAGGATGGTGAAATAGATATCCAGCAAATCAAGTCAAGTGAAAATCTAGCAGATTTATTCACCAAGTCACTTCCATGTACAATCTTTGAAAAACTTGTTCATGATATTGGTCTTCGGAGATTCAAAGATTTCAACTGATATTATCAAGAGGGGGAGTCGATACACGCTGTACTCTTTTTCCCTTATCTAGGTTTTGTCCCACTGGGTTTTCCTAGAAAGGTTTTTAATGAGGCAGCATTCGACGGTGTATCAATGAATGATGTACTCTTTTCTTTAGCTAGGTTTTTATCCCACTGGGTTTTTCCTAGTTAAAGTTTTTAATGAGGCACATTCATAATGGACATCCAAGGGGGAGTGTTATGAATATTAAATATGTGGATGTCCATTGACTCATATTAATCCTCCAGTCAACTTAACATAAAGAAGAAAAGAAGACATGACACAAAGCAAAAGCAAAAGAAGACAAGGACGTAAAGAAAAGAAGACAAGGACATAAAGACGATATAAAGTAACCACGGTCATTTAAATATAACCATGGTAATACAACCAGGGTTAAATTTCTGCCTCTATATAAAGGGCTGTAATCGATTGTTTCAATTGAACTGAATGAGAACATCTCTCTAACTTCTCTCTAGAAATTCTATCAATTCTCTTTGAATCCTATCAATCTTCTTTCTTAGAACATATACTTTTATAACAAATTAAACATTTATTGGCCAAAAAAATAACAATTAATCATTCATATGTGACAATAGAATGGATGACGATTGTTTTTTTTTGGCCCAAGAAGGGATGACGATTGTTTTTTTTGGCCCAAGAAGGTATGACGATTTTTTTTTTTGACCAAGAATGGATGATGAATTTGAATATGAATTTACAAGTAGTATTTTTAAAACCTCACTTCTCCTAACAAAATTGCCCATGGCAGTTTTTGAATATTCCAGTACTACCCTCCAGGGTTAAACGGTTAAACACCTTCTTCCCGGTTCATTCTCTTCATCAATCTTCAGTTCTTCACAGCTGTTCGTCACCTCTGCGCAGTGCATTTGCTTTGTGGCCGCTCCTACTCCAATCATGTTCGCAGCCACTTGGTCCTCTAGCCGTTGCCGCCGCGGCCGTCTCTGCCTTCTGATTCGTCGTAGTTGATAGTGACCGGCTTCTCCGCCGCAGTTCGTTCGTTCTCATCGTCGTATTCGGTTCAGGTGAGGGTCTGAATTCGTTCTTCTTGATTTGGTCGATTCTTATGTTCTATGTTATTTTTCTTCAGCTCATTTTTCATAAAATTGCATGGTTTGTCATGCCTGCGTTATGTTATGATCTTAAAAGAGAAACCAGAGAAAATACAACCGAATCATATTAGAAAAGCCGTTGAATCCATTCCATTCATATATTATCAACTATTCTTGGATACATATACATATATACCACTGGGAATATTACTGCTGCAAGAATAGCTAACTTAATAGCTCCTTTCTACCACAAATATTTAATATTACTGCATTCCCTAAGTTGAATATATATTGTCTATTTCAAGTCTTTCTTGAACATCCTCAATCAATTCTTGCAACCATCTCTCACTATCTTCTGTATTGTAACATGTAGCACTTGAAAGAAATTCAAGAGAAATGCCCCATAAAGAAACAAACAGCAATTGAAGTTCACATTTAGCAAAATTGAACTCTGGACAATAGATGCAGTGTTCAAAAGGCTTCACATTACAACACTCCAGTCAAGCACGTATAATCCATAGGACATATAAAAAAATATGGGTGGAATAGAGAGGGCTAGCATGACCAAATATATTTCTAGCAAAATAGTCGCAACTTAGCTTAGTCATTCTTGTAATATTCAATAATTCAAGCCAGTGTCTCTTAGAGGCATTTATGGTTGAAATGTGGTTAATAGCTTAGTTATAGCAATGTAATTATCTGCACTAAAAGACCCAAAGATCAAGTTACAATGGCCATGTGCAATGAAGAGAGCTACAATACTGGTTGAAGGTGGTTGATAGCAAATTCCGCAATGATACCCTATAGTTTTGTATTTGAGAGTCCTCACCACAAAGTAAGCCATAGTTACAGAACAAACATAATAGCCACAAACAATTATAATGCAAAGCCCTATCATTACATTGTTATTGACTCATTCTCGTCGATTCTTATATGTTCTGTGTCCTTGACCCATTCTGACTCATTCTGATCTTGTTATATGTGCTCTGTTGTTGACTCAAACTCTGCCTTCACAGGCTTCTTCCCATAATATTTAGTCCACAAACAATAAAACTCTGCCTTTGGACCTGACTCCTTGGACTGATCTCCCAACTAAATGTGCATTACTAGATAAAATTAACTAGAGCTGATCAATCCCATTACTCCCTTATGAGAACCTATATAGCCTGCTCTTTTACTATTAGTGATCATTGCGGTTCTTCAATGTACATATGTTGTGTTACATATCAGTTAATAGTCAGCAATGTAGTCAGTAATGCTTTTTTGCCTACAGGTTATTTTAGAAATGAAACTTTGTTAGGAGTTGGTCTTTCATTCTGTACTAATCTATACTCAGTAGTATGGTGATATATTGAACGATTTATCTTAGTTACTAAATCTTCCCATAATATTTAGTTACCAAAATCTGCCTTTTTTTGTTTGATTACTTTCTTTCGACATTAACTGTCCATTATTATTTACTAGTCGAATTAATAAACATCATCTCAGAGGGACAAACTAAATTGTGGCATAAATGGCACAACCTGTGATAAACTTTATATCATGCATCTATGATGAGGATGTCAATTTGATTTTATTATTTGAACATAAAAATAAGTTAATCTGTAATTAATCAGCCTTGTTATGTGGTGGTATATTTTTTAAAAAATGGTAAAGGTGTGCTCAACCCTGAACTATTTTTGCTTGAACTATTTTTGGAGGTGTGTTGAGCATTCAAAAGTATTTAAGGGTGTAATTCTAGCCCTCTTATATTAAAAATGGAGCAATTAACACCCCCAACTAACAGAAAGCAAACCACCATTAAGTTCCTCATCTTCACCAAAGTGTGGAACTATTCTCCCATCCTCTTTCTCTGAAGTGTCGCTGAAACTGGATGAAGATGACGCCATTGGGAGAAGCTGAGGAAGACCCGAGGACGCCATTGCTGCCGGTGGTCCTTCTCTTCTTCTTGGGTGAGAGAGTGACACAAGCAAGGGAGGGGAAGACCAAGGTTGTCGTTTTAGTGAAAGAGGATTGGGGAACAGTGCCACACTTTGGTGAAGATGAGGAACTTAATGGTGGTTTACTTTTTGTTAGTGGGGAGTGTTAATTACTCCATTTTTAATATATGAGGGTGTTTAATATATGATAACCAGAATTGTGTTCTTAAATATTTTGGGGTACTTAACGCACTTCCAAAAGTTCAAGATGTTGAGTGCACCTTTCCCTTTTAAACAACTAAGAAATAGTCATTTTGATATAGATATTATAAAAGACTAAAGAAACAATCTAAATAAAATGGTAGGTGTATAATTGTCAACATATAATTAGCTCCCCTCCCCTCCCCTTAAACTAAACAAGAATTATTAACATACCTCCCCTCATGTGGAGTAAGGGTTTAAACATTCAGCAATGTACCTTTTATATGGAGCATAATAATCACCGGGAATTCTGAATTTCACTTGCTAATTTTGTTTATTCGGTGGGTATGTCTCAGATGACTCTTGTGACAGATTCTCCAGAAAATTCATCCAGCAATTTTATTGCGCTTCTGGATTCTGTTCTAGATGCAAGTTCACCAGATGCTGTACCATCAAGTAAAGAAGTTGAGAATCAAGATGAGTCTGAGACTAACAGGTGCTGTTTACAAGCTGTTTAATTTTGTTATGTGATCCTAGAATGAGTTGGTGTTAGCCTTTTCCAGTATTATTTAGTATACTGTGGCAATTTGGACCTTATTTCCAGATTTTCTATTTGCTTTCTAGCTTGTTTCTACTCTGTTTAAATTAATTTGCTTTCCACGCAAATGATTGTGAAATCACACTTGGCTATTTTTGAATCAGTATTGATGGTTCTTACATGTGTAAATTAATGAAACCTCACTTGTTGCTATTTTGTATGGTTTTTCTATTGTTTTATATTTTTGTCAAATTACATTGTTATCTGTTTCAATTTATAAATTTATAAATTGATGCAGAATTAAAAATGGTAAAGTTGAAGGCACAGAGGAGACTCAGGGGTCTACTTCACATGCATTTGTGGAGGAGAGTTTAGGTGAGTTTGATGATCTTATTTGCATTTTCTTTACTTTGCTGAGCCTAGAGTCCTACTCATTGTAAGCCCATTAAAGTCTGACTTCCCGGAGTTTTTCTATGCATTACCTTTATTTTTGAAGGAAAATTAACATCTTAGAGATATGTGGTAACTTCCATAGTTTTTTTGTGCATCTAAGGCACCCTCAAACAATTTTGCTGGTTTGGTGTGAAAGCATTTGCCTTGGGTCACTGTCCGTAACATCCGTTTTAATCAAACAGTCAAATCATTGTTCTTTGTGCTTCATGGAGAAAATCAAATGAATTTGCTAAGAATACCATGTAAACTCAATTGTTTCATTACAAGGATGAAAAAAAGAAGTGTATATTGTTATGTAATGCAGATTAACCAACGCTCAGTTTTAGTCTGTAGAATACAACTCAGTCCCTTTGGCTTAGAAATCTTATGACTTGGAGGTTTTTTTTTCCTTTTTGTTGATTGTTGTTGTAGAGGTGACTGCGAAGGATGATGTATGTGCACATCCTGGTTCGTTTGGAGATATGTGTATACGTTGTGGACAAGAGTTAGATGGGAAATCTGGCATGACATTTGGGTACATACATGAGGTATGGATAGTCTAAAATTTATGTGTGGTAAAATGTTGCTATTCTGAACAAAGTTTTACTGGGGCAATCATTTCCATGTATACAAACAATAAACTTAGCCCATGCCTGATTGCCGAAGTTACCAGATTATTTGTTGATTTGGTCTCATTTGTTATAAGGCATAGGTAAAAAACTAAAAATAAGGAACATTTACTTGATTGTGGAATTGTTTAGCTATTCAAAATGGCCTCATTCTGCAGCATAGCTAACAACTGAAGGGTTTTTATGCTGTATGGTAGTTTGAAATATGAAGATTCTTTCATGTTAGATTCATTATATTGTATTACTTTATTTTCTTTTTTGGGTAAATTGTATTACGTTAATCTACAATACATAAATCCGTTTTTGAAATTCATGATTTGATTAGCTGATGGTTATAGCTTGTGACTGGTGTTCAGGGGCAAGCCAATCTAACTGGTCTTAGCTGAATTGTCATTCACTAATCATTATATATGATGGAAATATTTTGAATTTGCAGGGATTGAGAATTTGTGATGTGGAAATTTCCAGATTGCGCAGTACAGATATGAAGAATTTACTACACCATAAAAAGCTGTACTTGGTTCTTGATTTGGATCACACATTGCTGAATTCCACTCATCTTGCTGAGTTGAACTCAGAAGAGGTGTATTTACTGAACAAAACAGATTCTCTGACAGGTTAGTATGTTAATTGTGTGCTTTTGCTTCTGACAATTATTGTTTATATTATATATAGTGGTTTTAATTATGCATTTATGAATAACTTCTCCTTTTCTTCCTCCTTTATCGTTTCAGTTAAATATCAAGCAATCTACTCCCTCCAGTCCTAAATATAGGATATAGTTTGTAGTGCAAATTGCACTATAAACTATGTCCTATATTTAGGACCGGACCGGAGGTAGTACCTTATTGGATGTGGTTCTCATTATATCAGAAGAAACCTTGATATTCTATTGCCATTTTATTTTTAAAGTTGTTGGTGACCTTGTTACTGCAAGGAAAGAGTGGTAGAGGCACAAATGTGTCCTTTTTTTAACCCTTACTATGAGAAATGCTTGTCACAAATGTGTCCTTTTTAACTTACATGCTGAGTGCATTTTCAAAATTTCCAACAAAATCAATATGCTCATATAGGCTTTGTACAATTTTGATAATTAATACTACCTCCAATCCTAAATATAAGACATAGTTGATTGTTTTTGGAGAAATTAAGGAAGTTAAATAAGTTACTTAATCATATAATATGTTGTGTATACTTAGAATATATATCAGTTTATAAGTTAAGCAAAATAGTTTGGAGAAAAAATGAAAAATATAAATATTTTAAAGTAATTTAATTTACTTCCTTAACTCTTCAAAAAAGTTAACTTTATCTTATATTTAGGATTGGAAGGAGTATCAGCTTGAGAAAGCTTGTACAAAAAACTTGGTGAACCGTCAGAAAATGAGCGCATGATTTTTTTAAGACATCAGGGTATTTTTGCCATTCGTATGGTAATTGGCATCCATCACATAGAAAAACACAACTCATGAATATGTTAGAATGTTATACTGAATTTGTAATTTGAAAAAGTATGACGTGTCCAACTTGTGAACATCCTAATTGTGTGTAATTTGCAAGATTTCATTTCACCTTTAGTGTGCCAGTGTTCTCATTGCTTTCTATGTATGTCACCTTTCTAAATCTTTGCATGATGAAATGAATAGATGTTTCTAAACGCAACCTCTTCAAGTTGGATTCTATGCCTATGATGACCAAGTTGAGGCCTTTTGTCCACACATTTCTGAAAGAAGCGAGTGAAATGTTTGAAATGTACATATATACCATGGGTGATCGGTCCTATGCATTAGAGATGGCTAAGCTGCTTGATCCAAAGGGAGAATATTTTGATTCTAAGGTGATTTCTCGTGATGATGGCACTCAAAAGAATCAGAAGGATCTTGATAAAGTCCCGGGGCAAGAAAGTGTTGTTCTCATTCTGGATGATACAGAAAATGTGAGTGCATTCCAATTCAGTTGCAATTTTGATTTGCTTAATTGGGATGTTTTTATGCATGGATAGTTGTCCTTTGTGAAAGTTACTTCTAGACTTTTCTCTTTGAAAAAAGAAATATATTTACATTAGTATACAAGAATTGAATGTTTTATAATTAATTAATTTAGCCAATGACGCAATTTAAAAGAGGGTGGAAACACCCTTGTATACTACTACTCCAATATTCAATTAAGCTCTTTTTAACTAATTTGATTAGATTAAGGAAGGTAGGTAAGTTAGTTAATTATAATAAATTTAACGTGTTTTCCTATTATAAGTCTTAAAAAAAGTGGCATTCAAATGTTGACTATTGATAAACAACTTTCCATTTCTTGCTATAAACTTTCCATTTCAGACACTGCTATTCCATGTGGTTTTTATGGTGTAAAACTATTTTTCTTGTAATACATATGAAAATTGTCTCCTACTTGCAGGCATGGATGAAGCATAAAGATAATCTGATACTGATGGAAAGATATCATTTTTTCGCTTCGAGTTGCCAGAAATTTGGTTTCGATTGCCAATCTCTTGCTGCGTCAAAAAGAGATGAATGCGAATCTGATGGAGCGCTCGCAAGAATTCTTAGAGTTCTCAAGCAAGCCCATCATACTTTCTTTGATGTATGTCACTTTCATTTTGTCAATCATCGTCGGTAATTTCTGATCCACGCTGAACTAGTGTAGCTTGGATCCATTTGTAGGAACTTAAAGATGATCTTGCAGACCGAGATGTGAGGCAGGTAGTTTATGTTGTTCCTATTTAATTGTGTTGTTCCTTTTAGATTTTGATGGTAGAAACTCTTTTAATTGAAGAATTATTTCAGGTGCTGAGAACTCTTAAAAGTGAAGTCTTGAAGGGATGTGTGATCGTATTCAGTCGTATTGTTTATGCCAAGTTACCGGCTCTTCGAAAGATGGCAGAACAGATGGGGGCCACATGTTTGGCAAAAGTTGACTCCTCAGTGACACACGTGGTTGCAACTGATGCAGGGACAGAGAAGGCACGTTGGGCAGTAAAGGAGAGAAAGTTTTTGGTTCGTCCCAAATGGATAGAGGCTGCAAATTATTTTTGGCAGAAGCAGTCTGAGGATAACTTCACCCTCCAAAAGAAGCAGTAGGGGCATTCTTTTCCACTGTATTGAACTGTTTTCTCTTCTTATAGTTTGCTTAGATGTTGTGAAGACAGAGAACAAAGTAATCATTTCGGAGAGCAATTGATACAAGAATATATACAAGAAATAATCTGAATGACTTGTGTTTTGGAGAGCAATTGATACAGAATATATACAAGAGGAGCATTGAGGGGTGTTAAATGTGATAATTGTAGATCTTAAATTAACATCAGAACACAAAGGGAACGGCTCAAAATTGCTCCGGTAAGGAACAAGATCCTCAATATTAAATATTGGACTAATAGATCTATCTGAAGGTAACTCTAATAAATAAGCATTTAGTCTCAATTTTTGAGTAATTCGAAATGGGCTAGAATAACGAACAATTAACTTTTTACAACAACTTCTTTAGAAAACGCTCTGGGTGTATCCGTGCCATGATGGAATCTCCTATATCAAACTCCTAATGACGGCAGTGGGTGTTGGCAGCTAGCTTATATCACTGTGATCCTATATATAAGTCCTAACTAAATATCATATACCAAGGAGAGGTAGTCAACTCAATAATTATGAGGTAAATTTTCAACTATGCTTTCATTTATAAATGAGTACTTTTCAACTCTTTCTTTTCTATCTATCTTTAAATCATTTCTTTATTGATATAATAAATAGGGGCAAAATTATCACAATCTCATTTATTACACTAAAACTGGATTTATAAATAGGACCAAATTTTTTGATAAAAAAAAACTTATAAATATGACTAGAGTGATACTCATTATTGCTCAAGGCTAACTTGCGCCTGACCTAAACATGAATGGTGTGAAAATGTTGGACAAAAGCTTCTGCGGATTTAGAGGTACGTCTGGTGAGAGGGATAGGCATAAGGTCAATAGGCTATTTTAGGTTATGACTTAGAACTACTTGAAATGGACTCTTGCCAGTAGACTGATTGACCAAGTTAATATAAGAAAAATCCATTGTAAACAAGATGGAATCCCAAGTTTCAGGTTTGTCATCAATTGAACTTTTAAGCAAGTCACCCAGGCTACAATTGGTCACTTTAGTTTGACCATCAATTTAAGGGTGGAAAGCATAGGAGAACTTTAATTGAGTACCGAAAAGCTGTCAGAAGTAGCTAACAAACCTTACATATTTGTTCGACACGTTAGTAGTGGGTAGCCTATGTAGACGGACGACCTGTTGAAAGAACAACTTAGCAAAATGTGAGGTATCAGTACATGAAATGAAGTGAGCCATCTTGAAAAACCTATCAACAATAATGACTAGGGTAGAGTCATGTCCTCATGCTATCTTGGCTAACCCTAAGACAAGGTCCATGCTAATATCCTCCTAAGGCTTCTCAAGGATCGGTAAAGGTGTATACCATCCAGTGTTTCGCTTCTCTGCTTTAGCAGTATGGCAAGTGCGACATTAGGAACGGTTCCTACTTCCTAGCCACGTCATGCTTAAGGGTGGCGATCAATAAGGGTTGAATTTAGTAAAAGAGGCTTGTCTTTTATAATGTGATGAACCAAGATTTAGACTTCGAATCTCAATTGGGAGAGTTGCCCACATTTAGTGCTCCAAGAAGTGCATGTCATGTCTGCAATCCTATTAAACATACTTTTTACTAACTTATTAGCTACAACATCAACCTTCTAATAATAAAAATGATGAGAAAGAAATAATCTTGTTTCTTCATGTTGTGAGATACTAGTCCTTTCAACTAGACACAACCCCCATTAGTAATTATAACCCAGTGTGGCCCAATTTACTCTTTGCTAGCTTAAACTTGGGATGGCTTGGCCCAAAACTATATCAGATTGGGCTTAAGTCATAGGGTTGTAAAGTTTAAATTGAAAATTAGGTTAAATATGTTATTAAAAAAATTAGGCTAAACAAATCTGGAGGCAACCTTAAATTTGTACTTCTCTAGTTCTTAATATAAGATATATTTATGAAATTGATCTTGGTCCTAAATATAAAACATAATTTTCATATTTGTTAATATTTCCTAATTTATTCCTATTGATACTCTTTTAACAATAATCATGAATGAGGGGGAATGAGAGAATTAAGAAAGATGACTAGGGTGTTTTAGAAAATACATATCATTTTAACTAATTTAACTATCTTTCCTAATCTATTCAAATTAGGTAAATATATCTTATAATAAGAAACGGAGGGAGTATTAAGTATTGACTTGGTCCAATGATAAAGGAGAGACAAAGACAATAAGAAGATCAAATTTAAACATATTTCATCATTTAATTATATAATTACCATTTAAATTTGTAGAGTCAACAATGAAATTAACAGTGCTAATATTAAAAGTACGTTTTTTAAACTTAAGGGATAAATTGAAACCATATGCAAATTTGAAAGACCAAACCTATACTTTAGCAAAAAATATTTAAAATACTTATCTTTCTATTTTGCATCACTAAATCATATTTTATTAAAAAAAAATGTTGCCCCAGCCTTTTTAAGTTTGATTTCCCCTTACACCCGGTACAACACGCCCGGTCCTTAACCTAATGGGCCAGAACTACGGCCTTGGCCCATTTTAAGGGCCCAAGCATAGACTCATGCCGGAGAAAGGACTCGATAAATATTAAACAGAGGCTTGGCAAGATGAGTCAACAGTGCCAAAAGCCGTCTTCAAATCTGAAATCGTAAAATCTCTATTGGTGCGTCCCTGTTGGGTTCGAGGCCGACCATTTTCGCTCACCTCCATCTCTTTCTCTCTCTCAATTCGTCTCTTTTCGCCGGCGGGAAAAGATGTCGGGGAAGGGCGCGAAGGGTTTGATAACCGGCAAGACCCCTGCCGCCAACAAAGACAAGGACAAGAAGAAGCCTATTTCCCGCTCTTCTCGGGCTGGTCTTCAGGTTTTTATCTAGATCTTTTCTTTTTCTTATTCCTTTCTGGATCTTCACATCCTTAGGTTAATCTCCTTCACTCAATGTTACTCTATACGATTCTCATATGTAGGAGGAGGATAGAAATATAAATGTTTTTGTTCTGAAACTCAGTGGTTTTGCTTCTTTGTTCACATAACTTTGTGTATGAGCGCGACATTAGCATTAAACTTGTTCAGGAAGTTCATGAGTTTTGATTGTTTAATTGCTTTATTATGTGTAGCTATAACCTTTTGTATTTGATTATTGGTTAGTTGCCATTGGACGGCACGACTGTGGAAATATGGTTCCCAGTCGTGCTGTTACTTGTACTTTTGTACATCTTTGAACTGGGCGGCAGTTTGAACTCTTAAATTGAATCTTGATTTTCCTTAAATATTTGTAGTTTTCCTGTTACATTAATGGGAGAGTTAATCTTCCAATTAAACATGGACATGTTATGCTTGATGTTGGAATGGAGAATGGTTGGGTAGCCATACAATTAAGTTGGTAGACCAATCAATGTCTTGTGATGTCTAATATGCAGACAAATCAGTCTGAAAGAATTAGTGAACCCTGTTTGGGTATTTTTGGGGGTTGGGGAGAAAGGGAGGTAGGGTAGGGGTTAGCTTGAACTGCATTACAGCACTATTGATTTTGAAATTAGTGCTTCCTTGCTTACTGCTGGAGGGGAGGCTAGTTATTCTGAAAACTATTTTTAATTTTATGCGACATATTTAGTATTTACTCTCTTTGACAGTATTTTTGGGGGTAGGGGAGAAAGGGGGTAGGGTAGGGGCTAGCTTGAACTGCATTGCAGCACCATTGATATTGAAATTATTGCTTCCTTGCTCACTGATGGAGGGGAGGCTTTTGACTTGTTTGAGTGTGATCCTAAGAAATAAGGACAAAGATTCATAGTCATTAAAAAAGGACAGGCAAAGTCACCGTGTGTCATAAACAAAGTTGAAGGTTCTTGTGTTTTATTTACTGTTTGGTACTACCTCAGGTCCTAAATATAAGACGTAGTTAACTTTTTTTGGAGAGATTAAGGAAGTTAAATAAGTTATTTAATCATATCATATGTTGTGTATCCTTAGATTATATATCAGTTTATAAGTTAGGTAAAATAATTTGGAGAAAAAATGTTAAATATAAATACTTTTAAGTAATTTAATTAATTTCTTTAATCTCTCTAAAAAAGTCAACTCTGTCTTATATTTAGAACTGGAGGGAGTAGTGTTTTGTCTGATACAACTGTCCCACACATGTTGGTCTATGGCAAGACTTTTTTGTTTTACAATTGTCTTTGGTTTTTAGGTATATTTGCAATTGCAATATTGCAGTAGTTAGCTTCATTTTGGTTGGGGGAGGGGGTTAGTGGGGAGAGAGTTTCTATTGCAATGTGATATTTCTTGGGGTCTCTCTGCTGAACCATCAGACATGGACTATAGAAAAGAAAATAATAGGCAGACTGCTTATTAAAATGAAACAGATAGTGCTGGTGGTTTTGTTGATTGTAACAAGTGGCATACAAGCTTCTTCTTCTTGTCTTATTTTTGTTTCTTTTATGTGCAAAATTTGCAGTTTCCAGTTGGACGTATCCATAGGCTATTGAAGTCAAGGACGACAGCTAATGGCAGAGTAGGAGCCACAGCTGCTGTGTACTCTGCTGCTATCTTGGAGTATTTAACAGCTGAAGTTTTGGAGCTGGCTGGGAATGCTAGCAAGGATCTTAAGGTTAAGCGTATTACTCCTAGACATCTACAACTCGCTATCCGGGGGGATGAAGAACTCGATACATTGATAAAAGGAACAATTGCTGGAGGAGGTGTTATTCCTCATATTCATAAATCTCTTATCAACAAGTCTTCCAAGGAGTAAATTACAAAGAGCTATCTATTTGATTAAACATTCTCTCTCTGCTAACTGTGCCTTTATTGATGTTCCTCTTAAAATAGTGGGGGAAAGAAACCTACAGTTGTCATTTATCATGGATAAACTTGAGTATGCTGTGGATATTTGAGTTTGATTTTCATTTCTATCTTGGGATAGCTGGTTGGTACATTGGATAAATTCAATATTATTAGAATTTCTTTTCCATTCATACCAATGGAATCATGCCTCTTGCTTGTTAATAAAGTTGTCATTGGTGGGATATGTTTGAGGCAATGCTTTTGCACCCATTTTTTTCATTGGGTTCGACTTGAAACTTTTCTCCTTTTTCTATATGCAACTGCCAATTGTCACTTGTCACTTGTCGTTCCCCTTTAGATCAATAACAGAGGTTTCAACAAGTTGGTTGTTTTTGTTGTTGTTGGTTGGTTGTCTTAAAGCAACATGTGTGTTTGGTTGGGCTTATATTTGGACAATAAGTCTTTATTACGCAAGCCGAGATAAAACTCCTTTCATATATTTGCCTTGTATACCGTGAATCACGATTTATAAGCATTTATTGTCCAAAATTAAGCTATTCCAAATAAGCACTGTGACAAATGAAATTGATCATGGTATTACTATTGTGGGTATGATATATGACCAGGGTTGTTAAACCCAGACCGGACCGGCCGGTAAACCGGTTCGGGTTGGTATTTTAAAAAATTTTTTTTTTTTTTAATTTTTCCTTTAGAATTTCATACTATAAGTCTAAAATTTTTAATTTCTCACCGGTTTGGTCCCGGTTTGACCCACTGACCCTTAACTCAGTACCCCGACCGGTTCAATGCCCGGTCCGAGTTTTAATACCTTGTATATGACTGTGATGATCGATGTGATGGGATGATGAATGGATCTTGTTTGTTGATCAGCTTGAAAAGAAAATTGGACTTGTCGGATATACTTTCACACGTTTAAGCAGATTGGTTTCCATTTTTCAACTCCAACATGGTTTGTGTGTAACAAGAAATTAAGAATTGAAGATGCTGGAATATTCAGTTTAAAATCCCTAAAAAATTGTAATCAGAATGAAGGAGCAAAGCTCCTAGAACATATGAAATGACCCATATGACCTTTAATCTCATCCCGATAGTGAAGGAAGGGGAATTAATAAACCATTAACGGTAGTCTAGAATTGTGAGAGATTTAAGGAATGATGACTCAGTTTCTGCCACATGCATCAGTTCTAGATCTTCCACATGACTGCTTAATATTTTCCCTCAGGCGTGTAGAATACATTATTTCATTTACAAAAGAGCTTTCATGCTATTAGATGAGAAAACTATTTGATCCGGTGATATGTTAAAGCTTTGGTGTTGTTAAATTTATTGTTGATTTATCAAAAGGAATAGGGGGTTAGTTCTTGATAATATGGTGAACCAAGGTTTGAACCCGTGTTAAGAGAGGTAGGTTTCCACATCTAGTGTTAGACAATACCTTAAGCAAGATTGTCTCCTATCCTTTTTTAGTAATGGTAGATTCGTATAGCCTAGAAAACAAAAGAATGAATTGAAAAGGGATTTTCTTCCTCTTGCAATTACCAAGATTAAAACTTTCATGTTTCGCAATGGGAGATGGACCAGAAGCAAGAAGAAGGCAATGAGGCCATGAGCATGCGATAATGACGGGGGTGCGAGTCATTTTTTTATTTGTTCTAAGGAATTTTAGGTATTCTTATATTTAGTCCATCAAGGTAATTCTCCCTTTATTTACCATCGACAATTTAAGTTTTGAGAGTGTCCAACGAACCAGCTAAAAAAGAATAGTACCATCTCTGGTCTTAAATATAGATGATAAATAAGAGGTTCGCTTTAATCTTAAATATAATGCCTTAATCTATTTGCCTCCCAAATTTAAATTTTTTTCACCCAAAGTATCCCTATTGATCACACATATTAAGGGGCTCCGAATAAAGGGTAGTTCCAATACACATGATTAAAGAAGATAGTTTAGGTAAACTAAGATAAATTTATTACAAACAAATAATTTAACTAGTTTCTTTAATATTCACAAATTAGTTATCTAGTCCTTATATTAAAAATTGGAGATAGTATTTGAATTTGCGACCCCATGAATAATGACTCGTCATTGGTATATGCCATATTAATAGTTTAATTTAAATTGTTTATATTCATGAAACTTAATGCATGTGTTTCGAGAGAAAAAAGTAATGACAATTATTTGAACAAAAAATTGAATTGACATACCGAGACGTAAAAATATAGTTTCATTATACAATTTAAATGCACAAACACATACAAACATATCAATATCAAGCTCGAGCCTAAGACGTCGTCTAAGCGTGGCAGGCGATACTGTCTCTAGGCCAACTAAGGCAATGGTTAAATACGTGAGTGGATAAAGGTAAACGATGCCAATGATAATTTGTTTCAAGTTGCACTGCTAGTACCTCTATTTTTTTGGGGAAAAAAAAAATACAAATAAAGACGTATAATGATTATAAGAATATACCAAACCTAAATTGTTTAATATAATGTCCAGTCATGCAAACCATATAGGAATGATTCCCCATATCGAGACAACATGATTTTAAAAATTTTCATGCAATGAAGCTGCTGTTTAGGATTTGAACCTTGTCTGACTGCTCCAAACATTTTACAGTTAAATTAAACAATTACAGACCAACAAAATGATTCTGAGACAAATCCTCAGTATAATCATATCTCAACCACCAATAACAGCCGTAAAAAATAGCCCACCACAACTAGCACCTACCACCACTCTCACAAGCAATTCCTACAATTCTATCTCCAAAAGCAGTCATCATGAACTAGAGGAAACCCAAGTAAGATAATTCAACAGGAAAAAATAGCCACCATCAAGGGGATTCACAGCATGTCGATCCTGTAAAGTTCCTCAGTTTTGTGGTTTATGTATCGAATGAAACCACATGGTGCACCGAGGAATAGAATATATTCCTCGCTTAGATGGTTGACACCCTGGGAACATCAACCGGAAAGTTGTGAATCTCATTCATCCAAGGGTTCTTCTCCTCCTCCGGCTTGATGGTTCTGAGTGCCTTCCAAACTGCGCTGTTACACTTAAATCCAGAACCAAATGCTATCTGCCATGTTCTGTCTCCCTTCCTTATCCTCCCTTTGGCTTCTGTGTAAGCCAATTCGTACCACAGCGAACTGCTAGATGTGTTGCCGAACCGATAAAGGGTCATCCTTGATGGTTCCATATGCCAAGGAGACAGCTGCAAGTTCTTCTCCAATTCATCTAGCACAGCTCTACCTCCAGCATGGATACAGAAGTGTTCAAAAGCTAGCTTGAAATCTGGAATGTAAGGTTTTACCTTCATCTTGAGAAGCTTCTTCCCAACTAAAGTGGCAAAGAATAGCAGCTGCTCTGACATTGGAAGGACAAGAGGTCCCAGTGTGGTAATGTTGGTTTTTAAAGCATCGCCTGCAACAGCCATGAGATCCTTTGACAAAGTGACACCAACCTTGCCTTCATCATCTTCTTCTTGGGTAACACAGGAAAAGCACTTGTCATCAGAAGCTTTGTTAGTCCGAACAGTATGGACCAACTGGTACTTGGATCTTCTCCTTTCAGAGGATTTGTTTGAAAGCAGAACTGCAGCTCCTCCCATACGGAACAAACAATTTGAGACAAGCTTTGAGCGGTCATTGCCGAAATACCAATTTAATGTGATGTTCTCCATGCTAATGACCAATGCATACGAGTTGGGATGGACCTGGAGAAGATCTTTGGCAAGATCAATTGAGATCAGTCCAGCACTACAACCCATCCCACCAAGATTGTAGCTCCTTATATTCCCTCGTAACTTGTAATGGTTGACAACCATTGCAGATAGCGATGGAGTTGGGTTAAAAAGGCTGCAATTCACAATCAGAATTCCAATATCCTTAGGCTTTACAGAGGTCTTAGCAAACAGCTCATCAACAGCACCAAACATCACAGTCTCTGCTTCTTTTCTGGCCTCTGCCATTGAAGGGTTAGGAGGAATGTTAAGGACAGCCTCTGGAAGGTAAGTGTTTTCACCAAGACCAGATCTCTCCAGGATCTTACGCTGGAATGCAAGATTTTCCTCAGTAAAAGAACCGGTCATCTGGGATTGATCTACAAACATCCTCTTCGTGCATCTTCGTGATTCGTCAGGCTTGTAACAGGAGAAATTGACAAGATAAACCGGTCGAGGGCGGGTCATAAAGTAGAGGGTACACAGAAAAACAAGGAGTGTTGAGCAAATAATAACAGATATTAAATTGTATTGTAGATGCTCCCAAAGATCATAGAGGTCTTGGAGGGAGAAAGTAGAGAGCTGTGCTGCAATTAGCACCACGAGAGGGGAAACAAAGAGGTACATCCCATGGGTGATGAGATAATGATAACCAAGCTTGACATACTTCAATTTAACAGACTTTTTGAAATCAGGAAGGTTCCTCGATGATGGTGGGATCAATGGTGTATCCGGTTTATTCTCCGTCATGTTGCCTGCTCAAAAAGTTAGATTCATCTCGTTAGATATCTTCCTAAAATGAAAGTATCATCACCAGGGAGATTAAGACATCCCTAGAGATTAACAGCTTACAAAAAATCCTTCAAAATTTCAATCCAGTCCGAAATACTTTCTCTACCCCAGAGTTATAGAACCAGGTTGGGAAATCGATTTGTGAAAGATTGGAAACACACAAGCGAAAAAGAAGCCAAACATCATCGTCTCAACACATCAGACAGCGACATTCCCAGATCTTCTCAAATCAAATAAGAATGCCTTCACATTCATGCAGAATAAAACCAGATTGAATGACGCTGAACATAACAAAGCGGAAATCACAGCGATATTTCAACTCCCATTAAAGTTTCAAGAAACCAATCGCAGTAACAAGTATCACTTACAGAAGATAATACTTTTCAAAGCATCGGAAGGAGGAATCCAATCGCGAAAAGAAACAGAACCAAGTTTTTTTAACCAAAAAAAATGGTTACCTTGTAAGCCAATCCGATTACAGATCTCAGGAATCTCGCAGAGAGATAGAGATAGGGAGAACAAAGAGGAATCAAAACAGACGTTGAAGCCAAAAAAAAATGAAATGTTGCAAAAAATGTGAGTGTTTAAAAAAGGGAATAATGGGTTTAAGGCTTTAAAGGGCGGCGTAGTCGCGTGTTGACCAGACGAGTTCACAACGAAATTGCCGTTGGGGAACGTCGCCAGCCAGCGCTCGTCTGGAATTTGGATTTTCTCTGTTAGATTCTTACATAAATGGTAAACGTTAAAAATATATTAATATTATAAGATATATTTATTTAATTTAATTATATTAAAGAAATTAATTAAATTAGTTAATAATGATTTATATTTTTTAAAACATTCTAATCATTTTTTTAATGCCCTTATCTCCTCTGTTTTTAGATTATTGATGAGAGAATATTAATAAAATTAAATTAAGAAATACTATAAATATAAAAATTATATTTTATATTTAAAATTAAGTTATATATTTTATATTAAATATTTTATTATCATTAAGGACTTGGATGAGTATAATAATAATAAGTACTAAAATAATTAGATCGTGGTGTCTGATGCTTCCCTCCACTTTCGTTCTAAAACTCGTATTCTAGAAGGTCCAGAAGCTTTGACCCAAAAAAAGAAGGTCCAGAAGCCTGATTGTTCATATTCCGCTGGAAATTGTTGATTTTTTTTTCCACTATAAGCTTTTTTTTATATGTATATTTCCTCCATTTCTAACATTTTAGATGTGGAAATTAACTAGGTAATTGGGTTTGATTTTAAGGATAAGATTTCAATTTATTTCATCTCTCAAAATTATAATTTTTAAAGATGTCTTTCTATTGATGGTGTATTAAAGGAAGTTTTCGTTTTGGCAAAAAAAAAAAAAAATTAAAGGAAGTTTTCATAAATAGAAATAATAACTAAATGAGTTATTTTATAGAAATTATTACAAATAAATAATTTAATTATATTAATTAGTTATCCAATAAATATTAAATGTTTGTACATTATAACATTAGGGTGTAACTTTCGTCAATACTTTGAAGGAAAAAGTTTCTCAAAAGGTAACTTTGACATTTTTAACTTGTACTATAAATATTAGTATATTCAATATTGAAAATTATTTTTATTCACTAAATGGGTTATTGGTATTTTTTCTTGATTGATTAATCAATCAACTATCGTATAATTGATTTTTTAGTGTGTATATATATATATATTCTCCTATTAGAGAAAATATTTTTTAAAGTACTATCAAACACTAAATACAGGCATATTTTTTAAGAAAAATTTAAAACTTGATTTGTCATATCCAAAAAGAATAGCCGATTCCATAACAACTAAGTGTGTGTTTGAATTAGCTTTTACAGAATAATTTCTGGAGAAAAGTGGAGAATAGCTTTTAGAGAATAGATTATGAACATAATAGATTCTGAGAAAAAAATGATTTTGATAAAGTTAGAGTGTTTGGATGTTATGGTCAGAATAGCTTTTTCCATAGTCAAATTACTAAAAAGACATTAGTTTTTGTGATAATTACATGTAAGGGATAAAATTATATTTTAAGCATTATTAAACATTAATTGTATAATAAATACAAAAAAATAAATTTCAAAAAAAATTTTATGATCATAAAATTGGTCAAATATGTAATATCAAAAAATATATAAAATTTTTTATAAATTATATTATTAGTTGATTATGTAATATAAAAAATTGGATCAAACATACATATGTGTGTGTGTGTGTATATACATGTATAGTAATAAATTGTGTAACAAAAGATCATTTATAAGTAGTTAGGATATAAAATAATCTACTATAAAATACTAAAGTATAAGTTCAGAGTAGGGATAGACATACATTTCACTGATTGTCAATAATAGAATACGTCAAAATATAAATACAATAACATATAATAGATTGTCAATAAAAGCGTACGTAAAAATAAGGAAACAATACATAACTAAGATTCGTGCATATAATAAATGATTTGATCTTTTATAGAATTACGAAGAGAAGCCATGTCAGATGAAGATGCAATTGATGAATGTATTGTTGAAGATTCTATATCGTCATCTGCATTGGCATCACACAAAATAACCTATCGATTATGGTGCCAGAAGTCAGGATCAGAAATAGATGTTCTTCTAATGAAGTTGTGTATAGCCATTATGGCATTATCGCACAAACAATTCTAACCTGTGTGGGGAAGCTATAGCTACGTATTTTCTGTAATATTTCAAACTTGTTCTTCCAAACACTAAATGTTCTTTCTATTGTGCACTTAAGACTGAAATGTAAGTAATTGAAGGTCTCATTGTGGTTTTCAAATGTAGATGACCTATGAAAGTCTGGGAGATGGTAACGCTCGGATATGTAAGGACCAAGGTATCCAATCGGGGTGGGATAGCCAGCATCCACCAAATAATATTTATCCTTACAAAATAATTAGCTTAATGTCAATAAATAAATAAATAAATAAATATAATATTAATAATAATTAAAGTGTAGGAGTTACAAGCATACCTTTTGGAGGATATGGAAAGTTCATCGACGGCGTTGTTAGTGTATGATCAAATATGTGCGCATCATGCGCCGTTCCTTCCCATCCAGCCAATACAAACGTAAAACACATGTCCCAATCACAAACTGCCATCACATTTTGTGATGTAAATTCTTTTCTACTAATATATTTTGTTTTTTTTCCTTTGCTTTGACCTTACATAGAATGTGCGTGCCATCAATTGCTCCAATAGCATTTTTAAAGAAAGGGCAGTATCTATTGTTGAGGCGTATCTTTGAGTAAATGTTCTCAAACTTAGGATCCTGTGGTTTGATATTACTCATTGTAAGACTACAACATGCGTTTAAGACAGCTTGCAGAGCCCTATGAATTGTCTCTCATAAGCGCTGAAATCTTTCCTGTTGTAGCCTCCTTGATGCCGCAAATCCAACGGTGTTCACAAAAAATTGCAACCATTTCATGTACACCCACATTTTGAGTCTTTGTCAAACCATGTCATTGCAGTTCAAAGCAAAGCTCGTGAAAGACATGCAGTTGCATTCTAAACATGTCATAACAACGGTTCGAATTACCACTTAAGACTTCATGCACCCATTTATCACCTGTAAAGTCACTTGTGTGCCACGGTTCTTTATATAAATATAGCCAAGCATATGCACCAACATATGCGGCCACTTTTCGGACTCTTTGTTTGCGCCGTTCCCTATGCTTTGCCATAATTTTCAATGGTTGTCCATACCTACCCCCACTGTTGACATATACATTAAATGTTATAAACGATAATGACAACAATTATATAGTCATAATATGCACACACATAACATTCAATTGTAAATCAACAATGTTAAGAGACAAGTGGGATAACATTCAATTGTAAACTAACAATGTTAAGAGATAAGTGAGCAATGTCGTAATTAAACATAATTCCTACTAAAAAGGTAAATATAGCAATATATTTCACAAACTTCTATAACATTCATGCCTAAGAAAAATGAGAAGTTAGTGTGGCATATTTTTCACTGTTGCATACATTTCCCTTACAGGTGGATCCCTCATAAGGAGGTGTACACAACATGCATACAATTCATCATTATTGACAACTTCAGGAACCTGTCTAAGGTGGTTCATTACTCCCGCTATTGAGATCTCGTAAGTACGTGCCTCTGCTGCCATCCTATCAGCCTGTGCTTCTACTGCCATCCTTTCTGCGTGTGCAGCTTCAGCATCAACATCATTTACATCAGCAATCCTACATAAGGCATTGGCTATTTTCACTGAGGCAGACCCTTTCTTTTTCATTGCAGCTCCCTTCTTCCTGATCCCCAACAAGCTAGCTACCCTACCACCGCTGCTTGTTCTCTCCCCACCACTGATTCCCTTCCCTTTGTCATTGTTGGCACCACTACCTCCACTGTTGGTATTGACATTGAATGAATTCATCTCCCAGCTCAACCCAGTAGGTATCCCTAACACTTCATCACTGTCTCCTGATCCTTCTTGCATATCATATTTTAGGATTGCCTCAGTAGAAAGTGGGAGTAGAAGAGACATGGATGAAGGAGCCTAATGCTAAGATCCTTTAGCCGCAACACTTGAAAACAATTGCATCAATTCTTCTTGAAATTGAAGTCCTTTAGTCCTGAATTTTTCATATCCTGAAACTTCTTGTACATTTATCATCAAAGTTTGTTACAAAAGTTCGTACAAGCACGGTGTCAGGGAAATAAATATGTTCACTCGCATATATTAATTACTAACCGCAATTTTCTTCTCCCACCAACCGTCGTCGACAACAACAGTGTTCTTCTCATTATCTCATCCAACACCCGTCTCGTGTAACAACCTATCCCATAGCTTCCAATCCTTTCTAAGGGCATCATATTGTTTTTAAATTGACCCTTCTCATATATTCTGCCCATCTTTGTAGTGAAGGATTATGAGATCTCTTTCCACCCATTTTTGTTAAAGCTAGTGCTTTTGTGTGTTCCTTTTGCAACTTGGTCTATGCATAGGTCAAAAAAGACTTTTGTGCTATTCACATCCCAAGATGCTTTTTTCTTACCCTTACTCATTATGCTTTAACCTTTAAACAAACAGAAATCTAAATTTGATGATCATTCTCAGTCCACTAATTGCATTCAAACCAAACTGAATTCTAAAGCAAACGAAGACAACCATTGCGTTCTAACCAAACAGAAATCTATGATTGACGATCATTCTCAGTCCACTAATTGCATTCAAACCAAACTAAATTCTAAGGCAAACGAATACGACCATTACATTCTAACCAAATAGAAATATATGACTGACAATCATTCTCAGTCCAGTTATTGCATTCTAACCAAATAAAATTCTAAAGCAAACAAAGATAAGCATTGAATTATAACCAAACAGAAAAGTATTAAAGTCATTGACTCAGCTAAAGTCTATTGGATTTCATGTGAAGGTCTTCTTTTAGCCTCACTCTTTGCTACAATTACCTCTCATTATTATGCTTTGTTTGTTATCTTTCCCTTGAGCACGACCACACAAAAGGGTGCAGAAATTAAGGGCACGAAAAAATTGATTTAAAAAAACTATGTGACCATTTTATTTGAATAACCTGTTTTCAATTGTCTCTATTCATATTCCATACTGCTTTCTTCTAACCATAACAAGCATGCATGTAAAGGCCCCGAAGAGATGAATAAATAAGGGATAAGAAGTGAGCTATTTTCTTCTCTGTCACAATCAAATAGCAATAACAAGGACCAAAAACAAATCTCTCTCTCTCTATATATATATACACGTATAGCAACAATGTGTAAGCATTGAAATTTATGAGGGAAGCAAAAAAATTAAATGGCAACAGAACAAGCAAATCTGAAGCAAAAATAAAAAAAAACAGAACTTGTGCTAACGATCAACTCACCGGACAGGTTTTGCAACGATGAAGAGGAGAGGGACTTTTGAGTTGTTGAGCACTGAGAGACTCATCGGCACTGACCATTACCATTCTCTCTTTTTCGATCGGCTACAGAGCACCACCACGCACCACCTCCTCATATCAAACCTGATTTGTAGAAGATAAATGGTGAGAAATAGGGACCGTACACATCGTGACACTCCGCCACCATCCACCACCAACCAGCCGCGGTTTCGAAATAGGGCAAATGGTGACCCCAAATGCCGAAGATGGGGAGATCGAACGAGAACAAATCGTCGACGAGATCTGGAAGAAAAGGAGCCAAAAATGTCAAAGCTTCGACGAGATCTGGAAGAAAAGGCCACAGACGATTTTCAACGGGAATCAAAGTTGAAAGGGAAAGAAGAAAATGGCAAAACCGGAGACCTATAAGAAGCAAGCCAAGACCGGAGGTTCAAAGGAGGAAAATATTGAAGGAAAAAAGACAAGGGAAAGAGGAGGAATATTGAAGGAAAAAAGAGAAGGCAAAGAGAAAAGAGAGAGAGAGAGAGAGAGAAATGTCAGAGGTAATATTTGAGTCACAATGGTCATATTTGCTTCACATGGGAGGAAAAAATAGATTTTCGCCAGACCTTGGTTTCGCCTCTCAAAACCTTAGTTTCAGCTGAGAATGGATTATGGGAAAATTTTGGGTGTTTGGATATTTTTTGAGCAAACCATGATTTGGGCTGAAAATAGCTTCTTTTCAGTGCATCTAAACACCCTCTTAGTCATATTATCTTACAGGTGAGAGATTTACTATATGCTAGATCATTTGTAAAGCTGCATCGTATGTGCAGAGATGCTATCTGATGTGCTAACTATCTAGCTAATGAAGGCCACAAGGATGTGTTTGAGATAGTATTTGTATCAGAAGTCCCATATGGCTATATAAGCATGTTTTTGGAAGACAAGATTTGCTTGTCCGAGGCATTGATAGCTAGGTTTAGATTCATTTTTTTTATCTTAAACTATGCTTGCCTTTATGTCTCAAATAATAATAATAAATCTCTCAAACATTTAAACAGTCATGAAATTACTGGAACATGATCTTGCCTAATGCTTTAGTCAAGAAATCTGCTGCTTGGTTAGAGGAAAGCACGCAACCAATCTGAAGCAAGATAGCTGCTACCTTCTCTCAAAGGAAATGAAGATAAACTTCCACGTGTTTTGTCTTGGAATGAAGCATAGGGTTTACAGCCAACATAATTGCTCTTAAATTATCACACAAAATAATAGGTATTTCTACAACGGCCACATGCATCTCTTGTAGCAAAGTCATTACCCACGACACATTGGATAGAGCATCAGCCAAGCTATGATACTCAACTAATCAAGAGATTCGTGTTCCTCAAAGTCAAGATTAGAGATTTCACGTATGTCTTCTCCACAAATCTTCATTGGAAGTGGAACAATAGATCTATCGAGATAGTGATGAACTTGATGCTGCTTAACCATGAAGTTAACCTATTATTTCCACAATAGGAAATTTATGTCGTCTAGCTTGATCGTGATCTTCTTGTTGAAGAAGCCACGAGTTGAAGTAGACGCCAAAGCTAGAAGAGTTAATGAGTTATTTGATCCAGCTATGAGCGACATTTTTGCAAGGTGATCAATCCAAAGATGGAGATCTCCAAGCAATAATGTCTTAATTTGCTCTAGTTGCTGTCGGAGCTTATGTTAGTCGTTTAGCTCTAATACCATACTAGACAATATAGATTGAGAGAGAAAATAGTTCTTGATCTTATTAAATAGCGAAGTGCACTATAATGTATTTATAGAACGAGAGTACTATAATATAAGTGTATGCATGGACAAGTATTGAACTAAACTCTAACTGTGTAACAACTAATGATAACTAAGCACAACTGACTAAATATTCTAATATCACCTAAAGTAATAAAAACTGAAAGGCATAGAAATCCAAAGTAATCATTGAAAACGTTGCCTTGAGATGACCAAAGCAGAAGAGGAGATCAAATTCGTAGAGGGTAACTTTGCAAACCTCCAAACTTATACATAAACATCCTAAAACAAACTAAGGAATAGAGCACACCATAAACAAAACACGCAAATAGAAAATAAAAGGGCACAAAAAGACAAAGAGATGCAGCACTACAGAAAGTAGCTGCTGATGGACTTAGAGTTCCCAGATAATATCATTCATATGAGCAGAGCATTTGGCCACAGCTCCTCCAAAACCTAGAATAGAAGCATGAGGCTCATCCTATGTACGCTTCCTTGTAAAGCATTAACGCCCCAGGGTGAGACAAGCTTACTAACAATGGTTCTTGAGGACAAAGAAGAAATAGGAACCCAACAAAGATAATAGAGAGCTCAACTTGGCAATTATATCGAATCTCTATAGACTCTATATGGCAATTGAAAGAATTTAAAGGGACATGTGCTTGCCGCAAGATTCTCGTATTAAAAATGTCAAGAACTTTATGGTCAGGAATATCTACCTTATATGGTCTACAATTAGAAACAAGAGGTGATGTTATCTTCCTTTTCCCTATGCAACGTGGCAAAGGAAAAGGGAATGCAATTCTCATCAGAGGCTGCTTCAGTAGGAGCTTTATGATTAGACATAACTACCTTAGCTTGGATCGTTTGCAATTAGAAATAAGGGGTCATTCTCTTACCTTTTTGTATGCAATCACCACTTTGAGTATCCCAATGGGCCAAAAGGAGGGGGAGTCCAATTCTCATCAGTGGCTGCTTCATCACTAAGCTAGGAGCCTGGGACTGCAAATCTAAGGCATAAATGTGAAGCCCAAGCTTTCTATCAAAGAAATAAAAATCTTGAGCATGCGTCAGCCAATCAGAATGAGGACCCATCTGATGTAACCACACTTGTGGCTAGAGATGGCAAAATGGGTCAGCCAATTTAGGCCCGACTATCTTAAAAAGTCTCTATTTTGAAGCCTGGCCCGTTTACTCACGAGCTTGGGCCGGCCCGATGGGCTTCAAGCATGTTAAACAAAAAACATTTTTTTCATTTTCTTAAAGAAATTAAACTAAAACAATAAAATTTTAATTTAAAACAAATTTTTGAAAATATCAAATGTTTTATTTTTTGATAAATAGAATAAGTGACCATTTGCTTAAAACAAAATTTTTCTTGAGATAGAGACTCTACTTTCTCATTTTTCAATGTATGTTATTAGTTTCTCTTTTTGATATAATTTGCATAATATTCGAACCTCTTCAAATCTAATTAAAAAATTGTTCTCTTTGTTTACCTTAGATCAATAAAAAAATGATTCTTTCAATATTTCATAAGGAAAAATTTCTTTGGGGAAATATTAAGAACCAAATGAAAGATTCTTAACAATCGAGTAATTTGTTTTTTAAAAAAATGAATTTGAAGACTTTTAATTAACTATAATATCATCAACAAGCTTCTCTTAGCATTTTAATAAGAATATAATCAATTTTTTCCTTTAAAATGTTCAAATAGCAACACTATATGATGTGAAAAACATTTCCAATTTAAAAAAAATCATTTTTTCTAAAGCAAAACTCAACTTATAGTCATTTAATAAAATTAAAAACAAATTAACGAGATTAAACGGGCTGGCAAGTTTAAGTGTGCGGCCCTACAGGGCTGACCTTTTTAGGCCCGACTCCTTTTGTAAGTTCTAAATCATAAGTTCGGCTCTTGACGGGCTTAAGTCTAAACGCGCTGGCCCGATAGACTTAACCCAATTTCTCGGCTCTACTTGTGAGTTGTAACCCCCTTCACAATTAAGGCCGAAATTTACGTTTATAAACACATGGTTAATGTGGAATTAGAGACCATAAATGATTTTGGACTTATAGAAAATTAAATTTCCCAAAATCAGGGTTTACAAAAACTTTTACAAAACCTGTTCAAAGTGGTCTCATATTCACATTTTAATACATAAATGACCTGTATAGGTTGATTTCATTTATACATATCAAAGTACAGCATAAATTCCCGTCACACTCAAGTTCCATTAATTAGTAAAGGGATTATACAAAGGCACAAAGCAAATAATTCTTTTCCCTTATCTTGGGGATTACACAAAACTACACTATACTTCCAAAATATACAACTATTTACCACAAAATATCTAATGAATTTTACATTAATAACCATTAACCAAAATAAACTTCTAAACTGGAGCTCTAACTACTCTTCGTCGCCCGCTTTCCCTTGGATCCTTTAGCCTTATCTAAAAATTGTGTTTTTAGGAGAGTGAGATTCTAAAGAATCTTCGTAGTAACAAATCACTCATAATATGCACAACATCAAAGCATGAAAGTAAATCATCTACACATCACACAGCAATCACAACAACAGTTGCAACGGCCGGGGTAGGTATCATGGGCATCGCCCTTCCTACGACGGCTCACGCTGAACTACATGCTGTATCACATCCACATGAACATATCACATATATCACCACAGCTGGGATCCATATAAAACATTTCACAACACGCATCCTCACGGGCTGGATACTCAAACAGGAATCCACGATTCCATAACGCAGCCTCGACACTTACAGCGGCAGATACAACGGCTGAATACCCTATGACGGCTCATGCTAAATTGCTCGCGCTGTAATACCCTATGGCCGATAACACATTCACAATGATAAACATGCATATCAAGTATCATACACAACATGAGAGAAAAGTCACTACCTTGATCCTTCCGTGCGTGTCCTGACATCGGTCTCTCCCGAGTAGGGCAAATGTCAAATCCTATATTCATAATTAGGGACGAAGTGTCAATTCTCTATTCCAATTCTCAATATCTTCTTAACACTTAATTGGTTATCATTATTGCTCTTTTAGTACCCATGAACACCTCTAACACAAGCTCTAAAGGGTTGGAAGACTAAAGATCTCCTTTTGAAAGCTTAAAACTAATATTTTCCACTGAGACACTCGAGTGAAGATGACCTCACTCGAGTGATGGTACGGTCTACACTCGGGTACTAGAGAGTGAACGACATCGAGTGAATACCCGAGAGCACAAGAACTTTTTCAGAGCCAGAGACACTGGAGCATACTGGACCTCACCCGAGTGATAGCCAAATGCCTCACTCGAGCCCTAGAGAGTGAAGTCCAGAAAGTGAAGACCCGAGAGCACAAAAAATTCTCAAGGATCAGGAGCACTCGAGCACAATCCATTGCACTCGAGTGAATACCACATACCTGCGAATGAGAAGGCACTCTCTTGCACCATAACCACGAGTGACAACTCGAGAGGCAATTCCTTGGTGTTAAATACACCAACACTCGAGTAAACTCACCCTCACTCGAGTGATGTTCATCCCTCACTCGCAAGTGAGGCAACACTTGCTTTTGACCACGGAAGTGAAACAAGAATACAGCGAGTAGAAAGGAAGTTTGCACTACCGCACTCGAGTGAAACTCATCACCACTCGAGTGAACCCCATATCACTTGAGTGATTCTATCAGAAACCAGAAAACGCAGCAAAATTGACCATATTTCCTAACACTTGCCCAAATGATCCCAATGGACCCAAAACTTCTACCAAAGCTACTCCCATTCAAAAACATCCAAAGAATTTAATGGAATCATCAAAATGACCCAAATCCTACTCCATTATCATGCTTTGGTTCAGGGTAATATAATAATTCAAATTCTAAAATCATCCAAACATACCATTCCCATCCCCAATCAATCTATATATCCAAAACTCATATCAAAACACCCATTTCTATACCAATAACATGCCAAACTACCAATGACCCTATTCCAACAAAAATGGGCTAAAAATCCCAGAAATTCAAATCTTATTCATTTGGCATAAAACATAGATAGAATGATTGATTTCACTTACCTCTTTCACTTTGCCAAGGAGGTTCTTTGATTCTCAAATCTCCAAATTTCGTGGGAGCTCAAACTCACACCAATGGTCAAACTATACACATCAAAATGAAGCCCTTCATTTAAGGAACAACATTAATGAAGAGAACTTGAGCAATGGAGGTCATTTACTTACCCAAATTACAAGCTTTATCTTTCTCTCACTTGGCAACCATGGAGGACGAATTAGAGAGAGAAAATGAGAGAGATGGAGTGTTGGGGAAGATGAAATGATGATGATACTCCCTCCCTTTGCTGCAGCCAAAAAAAGAGAGGAGAGAAGGAGAGAGAAAACATTAAACAATGTATTTGACTTTTTCCCATGCTCTCCCATACTCCCACCTTGACACATGTCCACTTGTCATTGGCTCTCTTCAAATTAAGTCACCAATTAGTCACTTTAATCCCTCCATTAGCCATTTAATCACACTTCTCATTTTTTTTCTCTTAGCTAGTAATTAATTTCTCCATTAATTACTAACTTATAGCCAATAATTCCATTCTTCCAATATTCCACCAATTATGACGTATTAATTAAAATAGCCACAAAACACATAATAATTCCAATTAAATTCATAATTATCCATAATAATCATTATTAACCCCTTAATAAAAATTAGGATACTACATGAGTTGTGACTTGCCCACCGCCTTTCCTATAGTACATTGACGGTGTAGCTTTCATCAATACTTGGAGGGAAAAAGTTTTCTCAAAAGCTAACTTTACATTTTTAACTTGTATAAATATTAATATATTCAACATCAAAATTATTTTTATGAAATAAATGAGTTATCGATAATTTTTTTCTTGATTGATTAACCTATCCGTACAATTGATTTTGAAGAAAGGGGATGCCACCATTTATTTATTTATTTATTTATTTTTTAAAAAAAAAGCTTTGTGGCTGATACCGAGGACTTTCCTTGAGTCTTTCTTTAAGTCAAATTGTTAGTCCGATCTTCATATATATGTTGGGTGTGCATGTTCCCTATTCAAAAGAATGAAAATAAGAAAAAGAAATCCAGACCAAAAAAATAAACCAACAAACTTTGAAATGGTCAATGTTGATGTATAGTTTGAAAGACATTGAATATAACTCAAGGATGACACGCACAAATTGAGTGAAGACATTGAATATAACTCAACAAAAAATTAAGTAGGAAGCATCAAACAAAGCAAATAAATAAAGCAATGGCAACAGTTAATAATTAATAATTAATAAATGTGACTGAAAAGTGAGAAGTTAACAAATTATAAAAACTTTCATCATCACTGAGGATGAAGAAGTGAAGAACAAATGTCTTCAACTGCCACTATAGTCGTAGCATTGATGAGGTGGTCGATCAAGATTGCATTTAAAAAAGAAAAGATAATTGCAAATATAATATATTAAAAATCATTTTCATTGCAATGTTATTTCAATAGATGATTGACCCTAACTTTGTACATATATTGGATGTAGTAAGTAGTAACCAAGTTGACAATGATAATTGAACGACTGGTGAAATGATAGCCCTGGAGTCTCACACGTACATATTTGATCATGAAATACTCCTATTGTTCTTAATGTAGGGCATACTTGAAGAATTGATCTTTATCCTAAATATAAAATATATTTTCTATTTTTAATAATTTGTTCTTAATTTACCCAATTGATGCTCTTTCAATACTAATTAAGAGAGAGAGAGAGAGAGAGAGAGAGAGAGAGAGAGAGAGAGAGAGAGAAGGGAGAGAGAATATAGAAAGATGATTATGATATTTCCTTAATCTACTTAAATTAGTTAATTAGATCTCATTAAGCACAGTAGAGTACTATATTAGGTTTACTCATTTTCAAAATGATATGTGATTCATTACGGAGTTGATTTTTGGAGGATGGAGCCAAATTTTCCTCTTGTTTTATAGACTTTGTTTTTCGTTTGGTTTTGGTTTTTTCTATATTATTATCTGATATTTGATTCAGGGCTTGTGATTGCTCCACTTAACACAAGTGTCTCCTCTGGGACTCGAACTTAAGATCTAAAGGGATTAAACGTCTGCTTGTAAGTGTATTATAGGCTTTGGTTGGAGACATGCTCTAACCCTAACAATCCTCCAAAACTCAACTCACCTAATTTTTATGTATAAAAAAAGTGGCAAATAGTTGGAAGCACAAATATTATCGGAAAAAAAAGAGGCCAGAAAAATCCTTAACTTGGGAAGGTCTCAAAAGGTTTAGATTATAGCCAAGGAGAGCTTTAGCTCACATGGCACCTAGCGAGAGGTCAGGTTTGAACCTGTGGAAGTGTGTGTTTGACCTTTATATATATGTTGGGTGTGCATTTTCGCTATTCAAAAGAATGAAAATAAAAAAAGAAATCCAGACCAAAAAAAACCAACAAACTTTGAAATGGTCAATGTTGATATATAGTTTGAAAGACATTGAATATAACTCAAGGATGACATGCACAAATCGAGTGAAGACATTGACTATAACTCAACAAACAATTGAGTAGAAAGCATCAAACAAAGGAAACAAATAAAGCAATGGCAACAGTTAATAATTAATAATTAATAAATCTTCATCATTATTGAGGATGAAGAAGTAATGTCTTCAACTGTCACTATAGTCGTAAAACTGATGATGTGGTCGATCAAGATTGCAATAAAAAAAGAAAAGATAATTGCAAATATAATATATTAAAAATCATTTTCATTGCCATGTTATTTCAATTGATGATTGACTCTAACTTTGTACATACATTGGATGTAGTAAGTAGTAACCAAGTTGACAATGATAATTGAACGACCTGTGAAATGATAGCCCTGGAGTCTCACACGTACGTATTTGATCATGAAATACTCCTCCGATCATGAAATACTCTTCCGGTTCTTAATATAGGGCATAATTGAGGAGTTGATCTTTATCCTAAATATAAAATATATTTCCTATATTTATTAATTTTTTATTAATTTATCTCTATTGATGCTCATTCAATAATAATTAAGTAAGAGAGAGAGATAGAGAGAATTAAGAAAGATTATTAGAGTATTTCCTTAGTTTACTCAAATTAGTTAATTATGTCTTACATTAAGCACGGTGGAATACTATATTAGGATTATTCATTTTCAAAATGATGTGTGATACATTACAGTGTTGATTTTTGGAACATGGAGCTAAATTTTCCTCTTGTCACTACTAGAAAAAAGGTATTTAAGACCACCACATCTAGACTTCTTATAGGCAGCAACGATTTAAAAATTATGACCGATGACATTTTTTGTAAATATATGTAAATTTTAGACCAGTTCTGCATACAACAGGCCTAAAATATACTTTTAAAACTGATTACTTTTACAACCCGTCTAAAAGACATTAAAATATTTTTTATAAAAATAATATTTATAGCTTTTTTAGACCTGTTCTGCATGCAACAAATCTAAAATATACTTTTTAAACTTGGTATTTGTACAACCAGTCTAAAAAAATCAAAAATATTTTTTTAAAAAAAATATTTACAAACTTTTATACTAGATTTTGTTAAATTCAGTTTATAAAATTATCTAAACTCTAAAAACAATTATATAGACTTCACTTGACTACTCCTTTGAAACCAAATTTCACGATCTTTGCATCTTTTCATCTATATTCGCCATTTTTCTGAAGTTCTTCCCTTTCTCATCTCATTACTCGTGATCTACTCCCCAACTACTTTAAGAGGAACAAGTTCTCCACCTTTATTCGACAGCTTTATCGACACTAGTTTTCTTCTCCGTGCTTGTCTTTTTCTTTGTGCTCATTAGTTTTTTCGTGCTCGTTGGCTTATTCGTGCTCATTGGCTTCCAAATTCATGCTCGTCATGTCCAGATCCATGCTTATCAATTCCAAATCTATGCCATTCATATCCTTGGACAGCTTCCTCAACACTAGTTTTCTTCCTTGTGTTTGTTGGCTTCCAGATCTATGCTTGTCATCTTTAGATCCATGCTTTTCGAGTCCAAAACTATGCTCTTCATATCCAGATCATGCAATCTCAAGCTCTTATGGAGTTGTCACCCAAATCTAAGCTTGTAACACCTCAAATTTTATATTCACCAAATATATTATAATTATTTAGAAAATTCAATAAAATGGTGAATATTCATGAATTTAGAATTTATGGATTTTATAAATGTTCAATTTCATGAGAAATTGGGAAAAAATAAATATAGAATTAATTTAGATGACTTAAAAAGCCCAATATTAAGGTCCAAAGTAGAGGAATACAAGAAAATAATATTTGGCCAATACTAATGTTAATTTTGGTCATATGATATTAGAAATTAAAGGTAAACAATGTTTTCGGTGAAATCGCCTATACGGCATTGAGTTGGCCATGTGGTTTTAGAAGACTAAATGATGAACAAAAATTATGAACTTTTGTAGGATGAAAGTAGACATCCCAAGCTTTAATTTGATAGTCATATGAATCATTTTAAGCTATATGTAAAAAGATATGAATTTTTGAAATTGGCCCAGAAAAACTGGAAAGTTTCTGGATCAGCATCCAAAGATGGAATTTTTGGGAATTGTGTGCTTCCAAATGACTAAATTCTATATTTTTTCTTAAAACTAGACTCAACAAGGGTTCCATAGCCTTTGGAATCACTCCAATTCGATTTTTATAAAATTAGTTATGATTTTCCAAAGTTTGAGCAGAAAATCTACGAGAAATTTCTGAAATCCAAAATTGTTGGAAATTAAATTAATAATTAAATATAATATAATATATGATATTAAATATCATCATCCTCCTTTCTTCAGCCCATTTTCAAGCACAGCAGCTGAATATAGAGAGAGAACATTTGGAATTGTAGAGAGAGAAAGGAGAAGAAAAATTACAAGATAAGCCGATTTCTCCGACGATTTAGCTCCTAACGCGTATAACTCCGACCCTAAGTTACTCTTCTTTGTTCTTTAAGGTTTGGAGGTTCAAAAATCTGTTGTTTAAAGGTTAGGGTTTCAGCCATATTTGGGGAAAAGATAGTGGGAGCTTGATGTAACTTCCAAACCTTCGTATATTAACTATTCTGGCCGCTGTGGGCAATTTAATCGGTGAAATTTCACCGGATTGCCATTGGTTTTAAATTTTGGAAATGGATGTGATATGTTGCCCAATTTTAGTTCAAATGGTTGTTATAACTCAATTAGATGGTTAATAAAGTGGTTAGGAGTAAAAAGGAATGCATTTACGGAACTGAAATTGCAAAACCCTGATTTTTCCCGAAAAATACCATAATTTTGGTTAGGGCCAGATCTAGGGGTAGGTTTTGGATTTTCAATGATTTGATGATTCCATTGGGTTGAGGAGGGAAAATTAGGTGTGATTATAGTTGGGCACTTTTCCAGAAAAACCCGAAAAAGCATAATTACGGAAACACTCCTAAAACACTAAAAGTCGGGCTGCCAAGGGCAATTTCATAATTTGACATTGAATTTGGTAATTTTGAGTCCGAAAATGGGTTCCTTGGATAAAAAATATGTTAGGATAGCCCTAGTCAAAAATTTGGGAAAACGTGCCATCGGGCCGGGTATGACGGGGCTGGGCCGGGGTCTTGGGGGCATTTTGATAAATTTTCACTATAGGCTAATATAACCACAAGAAACACTATGGAAGTGTCTAAAATGATACTTGGATAGGTTATGACCTATTTATTATCCATTTAATATTTTAGGATCGAATTAAAAGCCGAAAGTCGACACGTTTCATGAGGCACACAGAAAGGGGTCGATAGAACTTCGAGGTAAGGACATTATCCTTTATACATCATGCCATAGTTATATGATTGTGTGGATGCCATTGTTGTAAATGTACTTTTATTAATCAACATGCTTTGCCCAGAGAGGGGCCAGTAGTGCCAGAGGCACTTACACTGGAGTTGGTGAGAACCCAATCAGTGCAGATTAGTGGGGTTGGGCCTTACTCATATATACATGTAGATGATATGCTTATATTGTTCATTAATTGGTGCATACATGGCGCATATCATATTTACTTTTCAGATTTTCTATGAACGATATCATGTTTTTACTGGGATTCTTCGGAATCTCACCCCTTTTTCTAAATAAAATATCTCAGCGAGTGCCAGTGGAGCAAAAGTCAAGGATGTAGACTAAGGAAAGTGACTGGCATGTGTCTCAAGGCAAATACAAAGTTCGTGGTTATAGATAATCTATGTCTAAAATATTTTTAGATATTTTGTGATAGTAATATATATTGTCGCATTCTGTATGGTTGACTTTAGACTGTAAACAAATACTTATTATCAGTATAACTGTACTTTTTTTATCTATGAAACTCATTCATTATTGCCCTGTGCATATCAAAATAGAAATAGGTGTTGACATTTTTGGTAGCAGAGCTTAATAAGCGATTCTGGCATTATCAGAATAGTATACTGATATGGTTTTGTTTGCATGACGACAAGGAAATAGTGAGTTACAGAGATGGTACAACCAGGAGAAGGCAGTAGAGGCCGAGGTAGAGGTCGAAGCCTAGGGCGTGGTAGACATAGTACCAATGAGGGAGAACCAAGGCCTGACCCTATCCAGCAGTGAATCCTGGATTTATTAGAACAACAACAACAAACCATGGATGAGATAAGAGTTGACCTCCATAAGGTCCAGTAGAGGTAGGATCACCTGGAGAATTGCATGGATGAGTTCATGTGGGGGAATTACAAAGAAATCCATAAGGAAACTTCGCTAGAAAATCTACCACCAGAGCCTGAGGTGGATATCCAAGCTTGGCTAAGTAGATTCAGTAAATAGCAGCCGCCTATGTTCAGAGGGAAGTTCGATCCCCAGATAGCGGAAGACTGGTTGGCTCATTTGGACAAGATCTTTGATATGCTGCAGTGTCCAGATGAAGTAAAGGCTCGACTAGCCATATACAAGCTGGAAGGTGATGCCGATCGCTGGTGGAAAGGCATGGACCTCATCCTGAAGGGGAAGAATGTTCCTATCACATGGAGAGTTTTGACGACTATCTGGCCAGGAACATCTGACTATCGTATTTCTGTTTATGCTATGGCCATACGTATGTTGATTGAAACATTGAGCATGCAGATATGTTATTGTGTGAGCCTGAGTTATGTAATGCAAGCATGTCATGCATTAAGCACTTATCTTGCATGCATATTGGTATTGCTTTCCTACTGAGATTCCCCAGAATCTCACCCTCGCCTATCAACAATTTAGACAGGAGAAGACAGAACGTATGCCGAGAACAAAGAAAATAACCATACGAGGGGATTGCAATGGTGGAACAAAGACTGGAAGATGTCTCCGCTTCACTGGGAAAGGTGTAGACACCAACGAGCGTTGCGAGGCTACATTGATTGTAATTATCAAGTACGAACCCCTATGGGAAATTTTCGTAGTCGTGCACATAATATCAGTAAATCTATGTTATTCCTGTGTTGCCCACTGAAATGTGTATCGTTTTCTGTAAATACTCTGAAATAGGTGAAAATAAGATGAGGGTGTGACATTTTGATATAATAGCCGAAAGCAGTTCTAGAGGTGCCCAAAGCAATTCTGGAGGAGCTTAAGTGATTCTAATAGAGTGGCAGTTTTGGCAACAGGATAATATACTGATATGAGGTGTTTGCATAGTGACAAGAGCTGTGGGCAGTTTTAATTTAAGCAGTTCGAGCGAGGAACAAGAAGGATCATTCTTGTTGGTGAACCAGGGTACCCCTAGTTAAAGCATTTCTGAGGAACAACAGTCTGTAGAGGCAAGGATACCAGGGGAACAGCTTCGTGGCGGAGCAGTTTCGGAATGGTAACTGTGGTATCAGGGAATAGGGGTATCAAGGTACTCAGAGGTGATATCAGTACCTAGATTGCAGTATCGGTGGTACTGGTGAACCTGGAGATGAATCAGTGTGGTATCAATGGTATCAGGATGGTATCAGGATGGTATTAATGATATCAATGGTATCAGGATGGTACCAACGGTATCAGAATAGTGTTAGCTGTATCAGAGAACTTCATGAGCAGTTCGAGTGAGCTTGTGATTGTGATTAGCAGTGACAGCAAAATAACAGTGAACCAGCGTGTTCTAGACAGAGGGCCGATGATCGATTACCTCAGGCATAATGATGTACGTATGTGCTCCACAACACGGAAGAGCATGCTGAGACTACCAGTTTACGGTCAGAGTCGAGGTCGGCGTCCCCAGGAGTGACAGAGGTAGGGGAGACTGGAGATGCGCCTGAGGAGTGGGAATTCTTCCCATAAATTAAGAATCAGGAAGTTCCCTTTAGGGGGATAATGATAAAAAACGATATCAGGCTGATAGCGGTAACAAGCAGAGATCCTCTGGAAATAAGACGTGTTGGTGTTGTGGCCAGCCTCATGGTGGGAAACCATGTCCCTTGGGCTTGGAGTGGGCTTACTGACAGGGGGTGGACTTACCGAAACTAAGGAATAGTGCCTTTAGGTACATCAAACATGGTACCTATGGGTACACTGAACTGAATTGAGTACCTACGGGTACACTGAACTGTGCATTATAGATAATAAGTGGTATGTAATGATTAAAGATCATAGTAATAAGCTGTGAGAGATGCAGCAGAACACAGACCAGGGGAACATTAGAAATTTAATATTATCCAGGAAGGGCCAATGTAGTAACTTTATCCCTCATACACTATGTGAATGTTTATATGCTTTGTATATGCCATCTTCTACAATATGTATGATACATAGTACCCCTGGGTACACTGATGAATAATGCCTTCTGGCAGTGCCTTCGGGTACACTGATGAATAATGCCTACTGGCAGTGCCTTCGGGTACACTGATATGCCCAGTCGATGACTGAGGTACGGAATGTGGAGGGGTTGCAACAATGGTTAACTCTGAACACATTTCCGACTGAACTGAGTTATGTGTTAGTATAATATTGCATTATATGATGCAAAACATATACATTATCGCATTTTCTATGAACAATTATGTGTTACTACGAAGGTCAAGTGGGATCCAACTAAGGTGGTAAGCAAATGTGGGATTTGGCTTTTAGAAGTTAGACTTTTGGGCCATATAGTCTCACAGTAAAGAGTCTCAGGGGATCCTTGTAAGGTAGAAGCAGTACTAAACTGAAAAAGGCTAAAGACTATTTCTGAAATATGCAATTTTTTAGGTCTTACTGAATATTACAAAAGATGCATACTGAATTTCTCCAGAATGGCTTTGCCTTTGACAAAGTTAAATCGAAAAGGAAAAGAAAAACTCAACATTATCTGTGGGACTCTAACTAGGAGAAGAGCTTCACTGAGCTGACACAAAAATTAACGTTAGTACTGATATTGATAATCCCAGATCCACTGTAAACCTTTATTGTCCTTATTGACACCAGTAGGCAGGATTGGGAAGTGTTTTAATGCGGCATAGTCATGTATTGGCTTATGCATCTAGATAATGGAAGCTTCATAAAAAAAATAAAAAAAATAATTATTATCCCACACATGATCTTGAGTTAGCAGCCATTGTGTTGCACTGAAAATTTAGAGACGTACCTTTACAGTGCAACTGTAACGTTGTACTGCGACTACTAAGATTTGAAATATGGTGATAATCAAAATGAACTGAATACGAGAAAGCATTACCCGGAGTTTATAGCTATATATGTGTAGCAAATTTTGGGGACGAAATTTATTTAAGTAGGGGAGAACTGTAACATCCCAAATTTTATATTCACCAAAAATATATTATAATTAATTGAGAAATTCAATAAAATGGTGGATATTCATGAAATTTGGAACTTATGAATTTTGAAATTTTCATATTCATAAGGAAATAGACAAATTAATTCAAGAATTGAATTAATTTACAAAGGTGGTAGCAAAATCATAATTTTGCCAATTTAGCCCAAGATTAATTATTTTTCAATTAATTGGATTTAATTTCAATTAATCAAGGAAAATAGAAGAAAATGTATAAAGAGGATTATTCTTAATGGTATAAATCAAGAATTTATATAATTAGAGGAACTTAGGCATAAATCAATTAAGGGAATTGTGGAAATTAGGCCTGAGTAAGGAGCCCGCAACCCGATAAGCCCGCCTACACCGGTAATAAATTTACCCATTTTGGGCCCGCCCAAAACAGGCCCGTAACGGGCGGGCAAATTACCCGCCCATTTAAGCATTAAACGGGCGGGCTATGGGTACCCTTCGGTTTGCCCATACTCGCTTGTTTTTTTTTTTATTTATTGGTTTTATTGAAGATTCAATAGAAATGTAAGGATGATGCATGTTAAGAAGACTGATTATGGAAAGATGCCAATACTTTTATTGAATGGCTTTTGTTAACAGTTTTAGTCCTTTAGATTCAAAGTTTGAATACTCTTTTTAGTTGTGATTTAAGGCTTAAATTCTGAATTTCTGATTGTGAATGTTACTATGTGATGTTTTAATTTAAATTAAAAGGTATATTGCAGACAGTTATATGAGCATTATGTGTTTGTTAAATGCAAAAGCGCAGTACTGTAGGACTTAAAGTATGGCAATGAATTGTTTTACACTTTGCAATAGTAGGGATTTTTTTAATATCATATGCTAAATAGGTTGCCCATTACCCGCCCAAATTTGGACTGGTATGTCCAGTCCGTTTATTACCGGGCTATCTCAGGTACTTAACGGGTACGGGCTAGCCAGTACCATTAAGACATAAACGGGTGGGTAATGGGCTAACCTTCGGGTCAGCCCAACCCGCCCATTACTTAGCCCTAGTGGAAATGTTGAAACCATTTTTCTTTCCTTCTCTTCAATAATTTTGCCTAGCAAGAAATGCATGGGGGGAAAATTGATTTAATCAAATTTAACATGCTTAGCACCATTATCATATGAAGAGGAGATTAAGTGATGATTAATTTCATAAGCACATGTCCAAAATGCTACAAGAAAAGAATAATGATGACAATGGTAAGGTGGGTATGACATGAAGTATGGACATGATGATCATGGTAGAGTGATGGTAAGGGAGCAAGTAAGTCACATTATTAAGGAAGTATGGAGCAAGTAAGTCATAAAGTGAGTCAGAGTATGGGTGAAGGTATGGAAGGAGGTATGGTGAGAAATATGTGTCACCATAACAACCCTTGATGAGATCAATGGTGTAGGATCAAGGGAGCATTTGTATGAAGTTTTGCTCTTCCTTCCCTTCATTCATTTCATCCAAGCCACAAGAGAAAGAGAGAGAGAAAGTGCCTTGGAGACTTTGAGAGCTAGAGAGAAGAGGAAGAAGAAATCTTAAGGTAAGAAGCTAAACTCTTAAAGTTTTTTATGATTTTGTCCTAGATCCTTCTCTAAACCTTGATTCTTCATGCATCCATGATCTTAAAGACACCATTCTTAGCTCAAGAAGAGAGAGAGGATATGTCTAGAGAAAGAGGATTCAAGATCTCAAGAGGTAACTTCACAAACCTTAGATCTAAACTAGTACGGTGTTGTTGTTGAGGTTTGTGTTTGGTTTTGGTGATTTTTGTCAAGTTTGTAAAATTGGAAAAGCTATAACCCTAAGGGGTTATGCTGCCCAAATTTCTTTGAATCATGGTTAAGATATGTTTAAATAAGTTAATAAGGGATTAGAAGTGGAAAAGTACAAGTTTTGGAAGTCAGAACACAAAACTACATTTTTACATTTTTCCATTTTTCTTGAATATTTCGGCCAGCACTGTTTCATAGGGTAGTAGCTGGATTTCCATGAAATAGATAACTCCATTGGATTCAGTGGGCAAAAATAGATGGGGTTACAATTGGTCACTTTTTTGAAAAAGGCCGAAAAAGCATATTTACGAAAACGCCCATAAAACCCCAAATCGAGGTTATCAAGGGTATTTTCGTAATTTGATACTGAATTTGGTAATTTTAAGCCCTGAAATGGATTCCTTGGGCGAAAATACGTTAGAATAGCCCTAGCCAAATTTTTAAGAAAAATGCCATCAGGCCGGGTACGGCGGGGCCAGGCCGAGGTCCCAGGGGCATTTTGGTAAATTTTCACCATAGACTAATATAACCACCAGAAACACCATGGAAGTGTCTAAACTGTACATTTGACATTCTAGGATAGAGTAGAGAGCCTAAGGGTCTGTTTGGTTGGAGGGGAGGGGATGAAAAATGAGCCCCTCCTCTTGTTTGGTTTGAAAAATTGGAAAAAGAGGCTCCAAAGGAGGGGCTCCCAATCCCTCCCATCCCCTCATTTTTGTGGCTCTACGTCGATTCTCGGTCATCTCTGCCATTTTAGTCAGCGAAACCTGGTGCTGTCGTGTCTGTGATGCTTTGTTCGTATTTCAACTTGCCTTTGAGGTAATTTTTGTTCTTTTCTTCTTTGTCTTTGCTATTTATTATGGGTTTTGGTTACAGTAGAGCTGAGATTATGGTGAGTGTTGATAAAAGCAGAATCTTTTATGTGAATTAAGGTTGAACTTAAGCTTGGACTGACAATGGATCGGTATGAGGATTATTGTGGCCTATTGTGTGCGGTGGTAGTCTCTGTAGTGCAAGGTTTCAAAGTCCAAATTTTTCTGTCACTTCATTTTCCACTGCTTTCGTTTTCCTTCTTAGTTAATTACTCTTGTTCTATCTGTGAGTCATAATAGCTTTAGCGTAAACAAGTGAAAAAGAAAGTGAAATAATCCTAATTGTGTGTGAGTACTATAATTTGATAGGGATGAGGCACTAAATGAAACAAAGAGAAACCAAAAGTTGGCGACAAAAACGATAAATATGTATACATGATAGCTTTCTCACAGGACTGAGGTTTTTCATTATTATTTTTTGATCTTTCTACAGTTTCATAATTTGCAACATTGATTCATCATACATAGTTCCTGTACGTCTGTACTTGCCGTGATATTTCCTCTCCTTTTTGAATTCGCTTACATAATGCCTAGCTGGCTGGGCGTGGCCTCTAACTTTTCTCTTTTAATCTAACTCAAGCCTTCTTGAAGAAACTTTCCATTCTTCTAAGCTAGAGAACAAAACCAGTAGAGAGATCCAATTAATTGTAAAGAAGCATTATTAATTAAAAAGACTGTTAATTATATATGTCATAATAAACACGCACGCATTCGCATAGCTTATTGCCTTCACAGATTACTCAAGAAATAGGAGGGAAAAAATATTTATTGGGCTATAAACATGCCAAGTGGCACCATCTAGGGCTAAGGAATTAAATTGTAATTGATTAAATATGAGCATGTGGGAATTTCCAATAAAATATGATACTCCCTCTGGTCCTAAATATAGGACATAGTTTGTAGTGTAATTTGTACTATAAACCATGTCCTATATTTAGGACCGGAGGTAGTATATGGGTACATGTGGTTTGACTAATGTAATGAAGCCCAATTGGGTCATAGAAGGGGACCTTAGGCATGAACTTGGGCCAAGCAAGGAGGAGAAAATTGGTTCAATCTTAATGGGAGGTTTATGACACCAATTAGAAGAGGATAAAGCTAAAGTACAATTGGTATCATAAATCCTATTTTTATGATAAAGTTAGTTAAGGAGAATTTGTGGGATATTTTTAAGTCATGCTTCATCTTTCTCTTCCTTCATTTCACGCCTAAGCATATCAAAAGAGAGAGAGAAAGTGTCTTAGAAAAGGCTTGAAGACTTAGAGAGAAGGAGGAGCTCAAGGAGGCTAGAATCAAATGTAAGGCTTAAGATTTCACATGTTTAGGTTCTCTAATTTGTGTAGCAACTCTTCTAACCTCTTGATCTTCATGGGAACCATTGTTTACCAAGCTAATATCAAGCTTAAAGAGAGAGGAAGGGGACAACTAGAGAGAGAAAGGATAAGAATTCAAGAGGTAACTTCAAAAATCTCAAATCCATACTAGCATATTGTTGTTGTTGATGTTTGTGGTTGGATTTGATCAAGTTTGTAAATTTGGAAAGTGCTAACCCTAAGGGATTATGCAGCCCAAATTTCTTTAAATCATAGTTAGTATGTGTTTAAATGATTTAATAAGGGATTAGAAGTGGAAAGGAATAAACTTTAGAGGTTAAAACACAAAATTGTAAATTTTCCCTTTTCCTTATAAGTTTCAGCCAGACCTGTTCTAGGGGGAAGGAGTTAGATTTTCAATGATTTTATGGTTTCACTAAGTTCAGGAGAGAAAATCAGGTGGGCTTACAATTGGTCACTTTTTTGGAAGAGCCCGAAAAAGCATAATTACAAAAACGCCTCTAAAACCCTTAAAGTGGGACTGACAAGGGTAGTTTCATCTTTTGGCAGTGAATTTGGTAATTCTGAGTCTTAAAATGAAATCTTTGGGCAAAAATATGTTAGAATAGCCCTAGTCAAAATTTCAGGAAAAGTACAGTCGGACCGGGTACAGCTGGGCAGGGCCGGGCCCTAGGGGCATTTTGGTAAATTTTCACAATAGACTCATATAACCACAAAAAATACTATGAAAGTGTCTAACTTGTTACATTTGACGTTTTAAGACCGAGTTGAGAGCCCGAGGGATTGGCCGCAAATCGAGGCACACGGTTCAAGGTAGAAAAAGCTTAAAGTAGGGAACTTACCACTCCTACTGTATTTGATATTTGTGCTGGTATATTGATGCATGTTATTGTTTTGCTTGATTATGTGAAACATATATGAATGATTAAAGCTCTGTTTCTATTTATGCTATGGCCATAAGTATATTGGTTGAAATATTGAGCGCGCAGATATGTCATTATGTGAGCATAAATTATGTAATGCAAGCATGTAATGCATTAAGTACTTATCTTGCATGCATATTGATACTGTTTTCCTACTGAGATTCTCTCGAATCTCACCCTCCCTACCAATAATTTAGTCAGGTGAGGTGTACTAAAAACAGAGCAGAGAACTACATAGGAGAAATGCAGTGGTGGAACGAGGATGAAAAAGATGTCTGAGCTTCACTATACGGGTCTAATATGCAATTATTATGTATGACCCATATGGGGAATTTCTGTAATCATGCACATATTATCAGTATATTTATGTTATTCCTGTGTTTCCCATCGAACCACGTGTTAATATTTCATTGCAAATCAAAATAAGATAAGGGTGTGACAGTATACTTACTTCATTGGATTTCCCATATTTTCATTATCTCTCTCTATAATGACTTTGAATATTTTTCAAGTTAGATGAAACGAGTTGTGGCCTTACAACCCAACTAACAATAAACACCTCTTTAAGTCTTTCTTAAGTGAGGTTATAACTTTAAATTCTTTGTGGATAATATAGCGTGTGTGAGTTATGACAAATAAAAAAATTAGATAAAACCAATCTTCTCATATCAAATTATTGATTTTAATCCTCTAATATAGGCCGATGACGTGGTATGTTCAAGGTGTGGATTGATGACTTTGAAAACTTATGGGTACAAACTGATTAAAAATTTTGAAATTATAAAGACCGGATTGAAAATTGGTGTGTAAGTATTGGGGATGGCCAAAAAATAGCCAAATAAGAAATGAATAAATTTAGAATGGGCCACACCATGCCTGTCGAACTCATAGCTTGATGGTGAAAGGGTCTTACTTTTGCCTCTTGATTCGTGAGTTCGAACAAGGCAACTTTTCATGCAACAACAACAATTCTCAACATAAATGAGGTATTACAAAATACCTCTCCTTTTGACAATCCCAAATATAAAGTACTGAAAATTAGTTTAGTTATTAAACTAATTAATGTGGTGGTTTAAGGATTAGTGTTAAATATTTCAGGTTAAAATACACAAAATTCCTCTAATAATTCATATTTACTATCAATGTCCGTGCCATTAAAATTACCTTTTAAGTTAATAGTTTTTTCCATGTCAAAATTTTATATTTTTTTATTATATAACATGTCATTTAAAAAAACACTCGGCATTTAATATGTAATTTTAAGTATTTTTAAATACTTATAAAAAATACTTAAAATATTTATTTGATCACGTCCTTTTTAAATTATAAAATATAAAATGCTCAAAATCACATGTCAAATGCCAAATGCTATTTTTTAAATATTTGGTATAAAATAAATACTAAAAAAAATTTGACATAACAAAAACCATTAACTTCAGCAATAATTTTAACAATAGGAGAGGTGATCGTCAAGACTTTTTTTTTTTTTTTTGGCCAGACATCAAGACATAAAACATTAGGGTTTTAAATTATAGAGATGATATGTGATTGACTCAGTTCAGGAGTTTTTCAAAGCACCTCTTATTTTTAAAAGCAAAAACTAACTGTGAAACTAACGACGTCTTCTACCACTAACAGAAAATGTAACTTTTGTACATATTTTATAACCACATAATTACTTTTATCTCTCAAGAATGCATTTAGTGTTGGATGCATTTTTAAAAAAAACTCATACATATTTTTACATCTTAACCTTTTAGTATTTAGAATAGCTAGGCACCCCATATTCCCGGCTTATAACTGGGTAGCATAGCTGAAAATTGGCAAGGTATAGCCCTAGTAGTCCCATTTTGTAGTATGGCCACCAATGCTTGAGCTCTGATCATGGTAGATGAGACACTGCCTTTTTCTGGTTAATTCTATCATATCGGTAAGCATTATCGAGCTGACCGGTGGATATGTTGAAGGTCCAATGGAGGTAAGAGCTCAAGTGGGGGAGATGGCAACACTTGGAGAAGATTATGTTGCCTTTGAAGCAGGTACTTGCTGCAATTTCAAGCAGACGAGGTTAAAAACAAAATGGTCAGACCAATTAGAAAGATCGCATCAGATATTAAATCTTCCCTCTAAATTAGACATCTCTGAAACAATCCTAATCTGTCCCCTCATCACTTAACTATATATAAGTGAGGCACAAATGGACTTTAGATTTGGACTTTTCTCTATATAAGAAAAAGTGAACAAAATGATTTCAGATGATAGATTGTGGAGAATAACTTTCGGGGAAAAAGTGAAAAAAGTGATTTGAGATAATAGATTTTAGATAATAGTTTCTAAAAAGATAGGGAAAAAATATCTTGTGGGAAAACCATGGTTTTTCACCCCAAACCATGGTTTTTTGGCAAAAAGTAGATTATGGAAGGAAAAAATTATGTTTGGTTGGCTTACGAAAAAACCATGGTTCTGGAGAAAAAATTTCTTCAAACTTTTTTTAAGTATTTGAATCATTGTTTACCAAACCATGGTTTTGACCCCCAAAAATGCTTTTTCTTTTTTTTGTTATCCAAACACAATAGACAAGTTTAACGTGAGACATGAGTTGAAAGAAATTTATGTATATGATAAAATATTTTAAAAATTATTGAGAACAAAATGTGATTAATGAAGCATTCTAAATAGTTCGTAAATACTAAATACACATGACACATTATACAGCCTCTAGTCCTTGATTTAAAAGTTAAATAACTAATTTGTAGATATCAAAAAATTTAGTTAAGTTGACTATTTATAACAAATATGTGTTAGTTTTTGGGAGAATTACATTGAAGTCCCAAGGAAGAGGAGAAATGAAGAAATGGTCCCTATAGATTGCAAAATGAAAAAATGGACCCATGGAGTTGTTAATACAGGCTCCTGGAGTTGTCATTAACAACTCCAGGAGCCTGTATTGATAACTCCATGGGACCATTTTTTCATTTTTTTCCTTGCATGGGACCTAAGTGTAATTCTCCCTTAGTTTTTCTAGAATATCCTTTCTAATCATATACATTATTATAACTACACCTTCATATAAAGATAAGTCTTAAAAAATATTTAAAATAACTACTTAGAAAATTGTAAAACTGATGATTAAAAATGTTAAAAATGATTACTGAAAATGTGGAACATGAGTGTTAAATATATTAAAAAGAGTTTGAAATAAAGTTAACTCAGAAAATATTTTAAAAAGTATTTTATAAGATACTTGATGTAACTAGAAAAATAGTTGCAAAAATACTATAGGATACAATGTACTTAGAAAAAATATTTCAAAGCGTAATAAATATTTTTTATCATGAAAAAATTTATATATGTCAAGCTATAAATTCAGTTTAAGATTGTGCTCGCGGCATGTGACAACATTCATCGTACTTTTTCCTTCCCAATTTTTAAAGAACCTGTTGGTTAATTATTAGGTGTTAAAGAAACAAAATAAGGTTAAATAATTAAAACTATGGAGCCATTTGCCTATACAGCACGTGACCGGTTGGTGGAAGTGTTCTGCTTTCATTTAGCAGGACGTGTGTTTGACCGGGAGAGAGGTATCTCTATTGATTTTCTTCTCCATTTATTCTTCATTAAATGTATCTATCATTAGATCAACTTTTAATGGTTGAGATTTATCATGATAGATTTTTATTATAATGATATTATTTATATATTATTAAATCTCAATCATTAAAAATTAATCTAATAGTAGATTCCCTCAATAAAAAGTAAATTGAGAAGAAAATCAATAAAGACATCTCTCTCCAATATTCGACGAGGCAGCCGCGCTCTGGATCTCTTCTATAGTTCTGTGAGGTATTTCCCAAATATCTCTTCTTCTTGGAGGTTGTGAAATCCGTTGCTAATTTCTCAAATCTTTTTATCAAATATTAAATTTGGATTTTTCAAAAAATCTAACAAGAAAGATAGGTAGTGGAGAGAGAGTAAATGGAAAAAGTAAAGAAGAGAAGTCAAGTCGTTATGCAAAAATCATATTCAAAATAAAAGACATAGTTTATAATATAAATTATATTACAAATCATTTTGGATGTTGGACTCACTTGAAAAAAAATAAAAATCAGAGTGTTATATGAATCATAAAATATTTTAGAATATTAAATGTATCTAAAAAAATATTTCAGAATGATGGATGCACCTTAACTTTAAAATTAATACAATTAAAATATTATAAACATTTATTTCAGTAAAGACTACAATAAAAAAGATATCACATTGAGATATGATTACCACTGGCTTTTTAATAGCGTAGTCACGGAGTTTGGGCTTTGCTGGTCAGAGTACATTGCTCTCATCTGCTAAATCCCAAGTTCGAATCAGCGACCCTTCTGTTCATGTTCATCATCAAAAAATGAGGTATTCCAAAATACCTCTACTTTTTTGACCCCACTGAATTTGGTTTTTATTTTTAAATTTTTTTGGGGGATTTTTTTTCTTCCTTTATAGCTTTATATATGTAAGCTAAATTGCATGTTGGTCAAGGTAATTAAATCCGGACCGATCAGTGAATCGGTCAAGGTACTGAGTCAACGGTCAATGGGTTAGACCGGAGTTAAATTGGAGCTAAACCGGGACAAAATGGGTGAGAAATGGAATATTTTAGGCTTATAATATGAAATTCTAAAGAAGAAATTAAAAAAAAAATATTTAAAAAAAATTGACCCGGACCGATTTAGTAACCTGGTCGCTGGTTTCCGGGCCGGTTCAGCCGGTCCGATCCGGATTAGATAACCTGGATATTGGCCGCTTGTCTAGACTTTGGATTTATGAGTAGAAGTTTTTTTTTTAAAAAAAAAAAGAAAATATTAGAATAATGTTAATAAATTTTTTTTTAACTATTAATAACTGCATTCTCCTATTTTATAAGTTGGTCCCTCCACACAAACACGCCAAAATCTGACTTCTATCTCTATTTTACCCAGACATGATATTCACAGCATATTCGAGTCTGCATAAAGCTATACAATACTCATAAGAAATGTTACATTTTGAAAACATGCCTCTTGTATTGCAATAATCTGTTTTGCAAACATATCCATTGGTGCAGTTCTTTTTAACTGTGACTTTTTATTTCAAGTGAATTTTATAAATTAAAGTTAAAGTAAAAGGCAACTGATATAATACAATTTATGTTTGAATTGAATTTGATAAAAAGTTATATTGACAAAAATCTATTTAGGAGGTATATTGAAAAGAGAGTTTTCAAAACTTTCAAATATAAAGAAAAGCTAAAATTCAAAAGTAAAAAAGAGTTGCTTCAACTTCAAAAATCTTTTTGAAAGTCATGTCAAAATTATTTTAAGTCAAAATTGACTTTTTTTAAATTTAGATGAGTCATTTTGAAGGGTGAAAAAGTCATGCCAAACAGGCTTTGTGGTGTTTCAAAATTGGCTTATACATAAAATTGGCTTTTAATGGTGCACGAAAAACAGCTATATGGCTAGAATGTAACGTGGCATAATTTTGTGCCTTGCAAAAGAAAAGAAACAATGAAAGATAAAATTAATGAGTTTTAAGTATCAACTGGACGGCTTGGTGATTTAGTGGTTTGAGAAGCACGTTGGCTTCTCATTACTTGTGTGTTTGGCAAACCTCTAAATCATGGTTTACGTAATTCGAGATAAAACTCCTCTCACATACTTATCTCGTAAGTTATAAAAGCTATTAAAAAAAGCTAATCCAAACGTCTCGGGATCGATTCTGCATGATGCTTCGCTAAAAGTCTGAAACTGTTAACCCTACTCTCAAAATAATGAGGTGTTTCATAACACCTCTTTTTTTTTTTTTTTTAATTTTACATATTCTAATTAACTGAACGTCTTTTTTTTTCTTTCTGACGAGCAATTAACTGAACCCTATTAAATTTTTTGCTTAGTGATATATTAAATACAATATATTTTAAAAAAGAGAGAGGGGACACTGGACAATAAATCTGCATTAATTCTCCAATGGTAGGTTCTATTTTATTATAATATGCTAATTTAGAGAAATTCCTTATAGATACTCCTTCTGATCATTGATGAAGAAACTAGATGACTAATATGTAAATATGAAAAAAATTAGTTTAGTTAATTATTTGTAATAAATATATGTTAGTTTATCTAAAAGACCCTTTTTAATAATGTGCAATGAAACTAGTTCTTAATTTATACAATCATGAGGCATACTTTAAATATAAAAAATTATAAATTTAGGAGATAAAGTAAATTGAGGTCTTATATTTAGTACAAAAATATATCCCCTATATCTAACCCATATACTTAAGATGGGAAAGAATATATATTTAATAATCAAATTGATTATCTAAAAAAATTAAGAAGAATAATTTGAGAGCACATAGGTTAAGATTTTTATTTAGGACAAAAATAAACTTTTCATCCAAATAGGGGGATAAATAATTACTACTCGATGGTTATAATATAGAAGTTAAATAACTAATTTGTATATATTAAAAATCAATTTAGTTATTTATAAAAATGTGTGTTGATTTTTCTAAAATATTCTCTATAATTATCATTTACTTTGAACTACACCTTATAAATATGTGTATTCAACTGGGATGATTTAGAAAATTATGAATTTGAGCAATAAAATAAATTAAAATGTTATAAATCGAACCAAAATAATCCTTTTAATTAGTTTTTATATTTAAGATCAGAAAGAGGAGTATAATAATAAGGATGGTTTCTCTCTCTGCTGGTGGTAACAACATGCTTCATGACCAACATGTTCTTGTTTGCTCTTCCTACTTATCTCTTTTCTTGGTTTGTGCTTCACCTTTAGTTACATTTTAATCAAGGTTTCGTTTGTTTGCTTCTCTTCATCTCTATTTATTGGTTGATATGGTGGTGGTATTGGTTTTATTACACCATGCTAGTTGCTTCCTTATTGTTCTACCATTACTACAAAAAAGTAAAGCTGTGGTACTTATAAATTGATTAGCTGTGACGCTAGAGAAGTGCTACATATCTGGACGCCACTAAAAGAAGTTGTGGCGCTGGTAAGCGCCACAACATTATAATTTTTGTTAAAAAAAATACCCTCCTGTGGCGCTTGGTGGGGCAAGTGCCACAGGAGACCCCCCTCCTGTGGCACTTGCCCCACCAAGCGCCACAGGAAGTTAAATGACACAACAATTGCCAAGAAACAACACAACAAAAGCCTGCAGCTAGTGATGAATTAAATAATATAGCTACCCAGAGATTTGCCTAAAAACATATTCACACCATTCCTCGATCACTTCATCAAGCTGATGGTCAGTCAAAGTGTCACAACGTTGATCTTTATAATACTACACATATATACAATCAGCTACAAATTAAAACGAATTAAAATCAGCAAAACGTAATTATCAGGAACTAATTAAATTTAATTAAAACTCAATATGGAGTGCAACTAAATGACTTACTTTTTGAGGAATAAATGCCTGATCATGCGTAATTACATCCTTTATAAATTTCATGACATAATACCCACAATCATTATCATTGGGTTGGAAAGGGTACTACAAAAATATAATGCAATATTTAACTCTGTTTATGAATAAAAATTGTTTACTAATAAAATTTGAGTAAATTCATATATCAATACCAGTATCTTCTTCCAAGGATAGCTAAAGTGAGGGTCAGCAGCTTTAGAGTAGTTTAACGAGACAGAGGACCGATACGCAGTCAATGCACTAACAAAACAAATAGAAACTGATGACTTTTGATTATTCAATCACATGCAAATATTTACACATATGCACATACGCTTACCCATTGAACAATAGTAACATATCAGAACGGTTTTGTGGAAGACCATTTTTTAGAGGATCCACATAGTAAATGTGAGGGCCTAAAGGTTCCACTGGATTGATAACTATCAATATCCAATGGTGCCTAAAATATTTTAAAAAATTAGTTTCAACAATCATGGCATGATAAAAGTTAAACAATAAAAAGAAAAATTGTACCACTAATAACTTACCCTGCATTGTATGGCACTAAAAATAGCGTAGTCGGTGTCGCTCTCTTTCTAAAGTAATCTTTTAGATCATTAGACTGCGCATGTATATCTACTTTACCCCAATGGTGGCCAACGAGATAAGGGTTGACAAATACGAATTGGACCCTATTTGTATCCATTAAGTAGTCATTGTATAAATGCCTGGTATAAAACAAACAATGTCATGAAAAACAAAAGAAATGGAACAAGAAATATTAATAATAGTGATAAACGATAATGGTCAAGTACCTTATCCAGAAGTTGATAGCTGAAGCACTAACCCAATCACGAGTACATATGTCGTGACGACCTCGGCAGTAACATAATCAACTAGACCGCCAACATTGTAGATATGTCTTTCAAGACGTATTTCTCGTCCTCCTGCATCGATCAATTGTGGTGTAATCGATACTAATTGATCACGATATGATGTCGGTCTCCTTCTGCTCTGTTGGCTAGCTGAAGCTTTAGACTTGGGTTGTGTTGTCGAACACTTTGACATCTTGCCCTGCGAAAATAAAAAAAATTAAATCACAATTTTATATGGAAGTACGAAAGAAAAATGCAGGGAATTGTAAATGAACAACCTTTACATATGGCTCTATAAGATCTATTGGCCAAGCAACATAGCCACCTACAACACCTCTTACCATTATTTGCTCATCCTGAGACGGGATCGGTAAGAGGGCGTCTTCATTCGTGCAGACGTCAACCCTCACTCGGAGTGTGTTGTCAGGTAGCGGTGAATTGTGTAGTATGTCTTTATCAGTGTTGTAGGAAACACCTATTGCAACCGCGTGCTTGGGAGCTTGCTCGACATATAGCTTACATTGGAATTCACCCTATAGAAAATAGACTTAATATGTCATAGTTCGCTAAATTATAATATAACATAAAGTTAAATATAGAAGAAATTAATTACCAAAGGAAAAGGGACTTTAGGCATGGAAGTGCAACTATCTCTAACACTTGGACTATCACAGAAGGGAACATTTTGTGTTGGCCTACATTGCACAAACTGTTGTATTTGTGTTGTTAACAACACATTTTGTTCTTGCAACAAACGCATTTGTTCTAAGAATTGTTCTTCTCGTTGTTCCTTATGACACATTTGTTCTTGAAGTTCTTGAATTTGACTCTTGAAACTAGTCATCTCGTCACGCAGCTGGGAAACATCACCTCTACTATAGCGCTTCTGACATCCGAAGTATGCTGATATGGTGACAACAAAACCAGTACCCCAAACATGACCATCATGACCATCATACTCGGGTACTCCCATAGCTCTGCTCAACAAATCGTCCCGACCAACATAGCTCGCCAACGCAGGATCCTCCTGTGACACTTGTCGCTATCACAAAAGGAATTACAACAATATTAGTTATTATAAATCAAGTTCATTTAAGTAAAGCCAATTATTTATTGTACACATAATCCAATACTTACACAATATTCAGCTACTCTTCTTACTTCTTCACTATAAATTTCACCTTTCTTATTTGTCACACTGGCTATCCACAAATCATGTCGTGGAGCCTATGTAATACTTAAACCTGATTCTTCTATCTGCACGGAAAATTTAGTTAAAGTTAAATGATATTCAAACAATTTATCTACAAATGAAATAATAATTAGTTCGTACCAGTTTTCTTTCTAACTGTGCATATGAAACAGGTCCTTGTGTGTATTGGTATGGCATATTGAGCGCGTTAGCGCGATTTTTCTCGCTTAACTTTTATTTAGATCAAAATGATGCATATCAATGTACAAATGTTAATTACAAATACGTACATTATAAGTAATAGGGAAAGTAAAACAAATTATATTACCAGAAATTCCTGAGTTGTATGTGTTTTGATAAACTCATCCCACATTTCTTGAGTGATGATTCCTTCGTACAATAGATAAGGCGGTGTATCAATGATATTATCATCATCATCCCTCAAGTAGTATTTGATAAGATCAGATCGAAACTTTCTCATAAGTTTTCCGGCTTTTCTTAGCATGAAGTTCTTCCGATCATCATCAATAATAAAAATGCTCTGTAACAAAAAAATATATATAATATGTAAGATTGAAATTAAGTGAAACATAGCAAACCGAACAATGATATAATAATATATTACTTGAACTTCACCCCATATCTCATCTTCATAATCTTTTTTGACCATTTTCCAGTTTTGAATTGTAATAGGGACTCTGTCTCGAACTGTAGTCCCAATCAAGTTATTTAATGACTTATTGTTCTCACCAAACGGGTTTCCATTTTCATTCCACTCCAGATGTAACTTGATTCCACTACTTCTCAATTTGATCAATCTCGCCATAACTGTCCTACCACGTCGTATGTTCGCCTCAAATCTTTGTCTACCAATATGCTGAGGAACATCATCAGCAGTTTCATCGTGTGGTGAGTCCATACTTCTGAAAGTGAAATACACCAAAATAAAACATCAGTATTTAATGTCAACCATATCAACGAAAGCAAATTATTTTGAAATTTATAAAAATGTACGTACAAGTAAACAAATCAAGGCACTTATTATCTTTTCCTTTTTCTGGTTTGATTTAAAATTTTATTCTTCAAAATTCGTGTTAGATTGAGAATTATGTTTCTCTTGACCCAAGTTCCCTCTTCATGATCATGTCTCACATATACGGGTCCATCTTCATCTCCATCTTCATCTTCATTTGCATCTCCATCTATATCAATCTCTACTGACCACAAATTTTCAAACGAAGGATCGTCATCATTGATGTTCAAATTTTCAGTACTTTCAAAATCAACTTGTTCTTGATGATTCTTGTTGGATGGGAGTACAATAGACCAATTATTTCTAGCAGGATCCGGAATGAAAAACGCTTGTTCTACTTGTGCTGCTAAAATAAAAGGATCATCTTCATATCAAACTTTAGAAAGATTCACTTGAACAAAGCCTAAGTCATCTATCCTCAATCCACTGTTGTTGTTAACCCACTTATATTTGAAGACAGGGACTCTGAACATAGAGTAATCTAACTCCCATATGTGTTTAATGACACCTAAGTATGACATTGATGCATAGATATGGTGTATGTCTTTAGCACTGGATCTATGCCAAGAATCAGCAACAAGTGTTACCCCACTATTCTGCATCGTGCTCTGTGTATCATGATCTTGTATATAGAATGTGTAACCGTTGATTGCATAATCATTGTAAGATAATACATTTAAACTCGGTCCCTTCGACAACAACTTTAATTTTTCAGAAACTGAATCAGGATTCTGCTCCATCTCATCATTAATGCGATTTTTCAACCAGCCTGAAAATTGTTTATTATGTTCTTTTGTTAACAAATTTTCATTCTTATCACCATGTACCAATCGAAGAGCATCCTTGTGTTCTTCTATATATGGTTCGACCTCATTAGTGTTATGTAGCACATACAAGTGGGCTTGCTCCTGTTCAATCGCCGATATCGTTATTACATCCCACCCAGTTGTTCCTTTCCTTGATCTTCGCCCATCATGACGGGACTTGGGGATCCCTACAGGGTCAACATTTGATAGAAAATCAGCACAGAAGTCACTTGCTTCTTCAACCATATACCTTTCAGCGATACAACCCTCTGGGCGATATCTATTTTTCATGTACCCTTTTAATATTTTCATGAATCGCTCATTCGGGTATATCCATCTCAAGTACACTGGACCGCACAATTGAATCTCTTTGACCAAGTGTACGGTTAGATGTACCATAATGTCAAAAAAAGAAGGTGAAAAATACATTTCAAGTTCACAGAGAGTACATACAATCAGCCTTTGCAAATCTTGTAACTTAGTTGAATCTACCACTTTACTGCAGATCAACTTGAAAAATATGCAAAGTTTAGTGATGGTGTTTCTTAAATTTTTGGGTAAAATGGATCGTATACCAACCGGTAGGAAATTCTGCATGAGCACATGACAATCATGAGACTTGAGGTTCTTTAACTTCAACTCTTTCACTGATACAAGGTTCTTTATATTTGAAGAGTAGCCCTCAGGAACTTTAATTCCTTGCAGAAACTCACAAAACAATTTCTTCTCTTTCCTCGACAGAGTATATGCCGCTGGCGGTAGGTAGGTACGATGCCCTTGATCAATCGGTGCCAACTCTTCTCTAATTCCCAAGTTTACCAAATCCAACCTCGAATTGACACTATCCTTGCTTTTTCCTTGGATATTGAGCAACGTACCAATTAGACTATCACAAATATTTTTTTCTATATGTATCACATCAAGAAAATGTCTCACATATAAAGACTTCCAATATGGAAGTTCAAAGAAAATAGACTTTTTCTTCCAACCACTTGTCTCGATTTGTTTTGCAAAAGGCTTGCCAAAATTGTTATCCAAGTCTTTTACCTTTGAATACACTTGGGCACCGGTCAACATCTTTGGTGGGCTACCTTCTTCTGAGTCACCATTAAAAGGATTTTTCCACTTCCTCCAACGATGTTGTGATGGTAAGAATCTTCGATGCCCCATATAAACATTTTTCTTACAATGATGAAGTCGCACTGAATGAGTGTCATCTTCACATATAGGACATGCACCATATCCTTTGACGCTGTATCCCGACAAATTACCATAAGCAGGGAAATCATTAATTGTGCCAAACAACATGGCTTTCAAAGTGAAACTTTCTTCCTTATACCCATCATACACATTGACGCCTTCTTCCCAAAGCAGCTTTAAGTCATCAACTAAAGGAGCCAAGTATACATCTATATCATTCCCAGGTTGCCTTGGCGCAGAAATTAACATGGACAACATCATAAACTTACGTTTCATGATCAAGTGTGGAGGAAGGTTATAAATCATCAATATCACTGGCCACGTGTTATGTGTATTACTCTGAACACCGTGCGGGTTAATTCCATCAGTTGACAGTACAAGGCGAAGGGTCCTTGCTTCATCCGCAAAGTCAGGGTACTCGTGATCAATTTTTTTCTATTGAGGAGCATCTGCAGGGTGCCTAAGCTTCGTTTCTTTAATCCTTTCATATGTATGCCATGTCAACTGCTTAGCAATCTCTACATTACTGTACAGTCGCTTGAATCTCAGAATAATGGGAAAATACCATAGGACCTTCAAAGGACTCTTTCCTTTCTTCTTCCTATAGCGGGATACATTACATTTAGGGCACTTCTCCAACGTTGTATATTGATTTCGAAATAATACGCAATCGTTAGGACATACATGTATCTTCTCATATCACATACCAGTTGTAGAGCAAAGAATTCGCTTTGCCTCGTATGTCTTGGTAGGAAGTACATTTTCTTCTGGAAGCATATCTTGCAACAGTTCAAGCAGTGCGGTGAAACCCGAATCACTCAATCTGTAGCGAGCTTTAAAGTTATATAACTTCAACACTGCTAACAATCTTGTGTATTTAGTACTACTGACATATAATAGTTTCTCTGCATCACCTTTCAACTTCTCAAATTCATTGGGGCAGTTATGATGCACCCCTTCAACCACATTTAGCATTTCTTCAAGACCATCATCTTCATCAAACATGCTTTGATCAAATTCATCCGAAGCACCAATAGTGGTATGCATCCGATCACTACATGCATCGTTCGTCTTACCATGCCTTGTCTATCGTATATATGTTTGATCAATACCGTAACACACTAAATGATCTAGTAAATCAAGTAGACTAATCCGCTTTCCAAAACAACAAGATAAGCAAAGATACAAGATTTTGTCAGGATCTTTTGTATGCTCAATTGCAAATGTAATAAAATCTTTCACCCCATCTATATATTCCCTTGAACACCGATTAGATGACATCCATTTACGATCCATCTATGCCTTCAATCTATTTTTTAAAAAAATACGTGGTTAGTTGTATGACTATTGCATTTACTAATTACTTTTATATTCTCTTACCAATTTTAAAATAAATTCCCAACATGAAATCTTCAACATAACGAAAGAAACCATATTTGCCACAACATATCATAGGTAAATTAGAAAACATTACAAGTCAACAAATAAAATACAAGTGTTAAGAATATATAAATAATTATTTTACTTATGCAACTAATCCATAACAATCATTAGAACACCTACAAATTATAACTAACTAGTACTATTATTAAATTCAACTAAAATCATATTTGTAAGCTCAAAATTTCAAAAACATACCTTAAATAGAAGCTTCAATAGACTGATGAGCTAAAACTACAAACACAAATTACACATAAAAAAATTCAATAAAATATTAGTGGTTGTAAATTTTTTTTATTAATAATAATGTGTACAAAACATCAATATATAATAAAATAAAATATGATTAATTAGCTTAAATCAAAAAATATGATTCAAAAAAAAGGAAGAAAAAAAAAGGAAAGCATATATAAATGTTGAGAATGTAAAAAAAAATTATTTTTTACTAGCTTACTAAAAAAAAAAAGAGAGACACTAATCAGCGAACTTTAATTAATTAAATTAAGGGTACGTTAAAAATTTTAAAATAAATTTAGACATCAATTGTATTTCTGAATTATTCCAAACACATAAGTAACAAAATTTTTTTTGCCAAAACATAAGTAACAAATAAAAATAAATAGAGAAGAAGCAATGGTAAAACAAATTAAAGTAGCAAGATAGTCATATGTTTTCCTTTAGGTCCTCACCCCTCAATGAAAGCATAAACAAACCAATAACAAATTCTATAAATAAATATGCCATTAAATTTCAGCTACTTTTTGAACTGTGAATTATATAGAACAAATTTCCTGTCTATCAAAATTTGGTAATAATCCCATGAAAATAAATTTGTCCGGACAATCATACATCCGATATACCGTCATTAATTAACGGGTAAGTTTATTAATAGAATGTGAAGTTTAAGAAAGTTATTTCTACAAATTCAATTAAAAAAATTCTATTAATTTATCATGTTCTGTTGACTATAAATGATAGATTGATTATCACCAAAAAATAAAAAAAGATCGATTGATCAACTAATTAATTAAATCAAACAAATAGGAATTGTTTATGCTATATATATATATATATATATATAAAATCACGTGTTATGGATTAGTTAAACATTAATCGACAATAATAGGAATTCCTATATATATATAATCATTAGAAAACACTAATCGACAATAATATACTATATATATATATATATAAAATCACGTGTGGCGCTCTTATATAGGCCCATCAACAATTTTCATACCAAGCACGCAGTCAGCAGCACTTAAAGACATGAGTGGATAGGAATAACATTTTTTTTCCACTTTAGCATATGAGATATAATTGTCTATATGCTCCTCTAACTATATATATAGATAGATGCAGATATAGTTGAAAAAATAAAACCAAACGATTATGTATAGTATATGCGGAGAGGTTGGCAAAAAAAAAATGCGGAGATGACCATATAGGAATTGAATCAAACAAATTAAAGAGATGTGTGGTGGATAGCTAAACATTAGTAGTTTTTATTTTAATATATAATCAACATATTTATATATACACACGTGCGTGTGATAACAAAAATAAACAGAACAACCTGAAAAAAAAGGAAGCACGTTGAACTTACAGCTTAATTGATCAGTGCAGTGCAGTGCAGTGGGGGACCACGTTGCCTGTTGGTGACGCAATCTTGAGTGAGGAAGAGGAGGAAATTTGAGCAGCTGGGACCAAGTGGATGGAGTGGGGACCAAAAGTGGATGGAAGACAGTACAAATTAGCCAAGGGAAGGGACAGGAGTGGGGATGGATGGCAGTTGGAACAAATTAAAACAAAGTATAGATTTGCTGATGAAGACGTGTGAGCGTGTGGGTGTGTTTTTTAGTGTGAAGATAGGAAATGGAGAGAGGGGCGACAGATGAAGATGAGAAAGGGAAAGGGAGTTGTTGAATAATAATGTAGTCAAAAGAAAAGGAATAATGAGGAAGGACGCGGGAATTGAAATTAGAAGATAAGGATGGGGCAGGGGGAGTTCCTATTGGCTGGGAGGATTACACTATCCTCCTTTATTGAATTTTTTTTTATTTAAATTAATAGGCAAGTGTGGCGTCTGCCAAAAGGCAGGCGCCACACTTGCTTGAACGCAGGGCCATGTGTGGCGCCTGCCTAGGCAGGCTCCACACATGGTGCCACAGCACAGCTGTGGCGCCTGGCCCCGGCAGGCGCCACACCTGGCCACAACTGCGTTTGTGTGGCGCCTGCCACATAGCCATCCCAACTGTGGCGCCTATCCTACTAGGCGCCACAGCTGGTACCCAAAATTAAAAAAAATTATATATATAGAAAAAGAAAAAAAAAAGGTAACTGTGGCACTTCTTTAAAAAAAAAGGCCACAAAATGTGCGCCATATTTTAACCTTTTTGTAGTAGTGTACAAAACACTTGTCATTTTCACGAGCAGCACTAAGTTTCTTTAAGGTGCTTGAATAGAAAGTGATTTAGGCTTCTTTTGTCCTTGCATTTCTCCAATGGAGTCTCATCATTTTGATACACTCTGTGAAACTGAGTTCTACTTCTTCCTCCATGGGTGGAATTTGGCTGGTCTGGTCATTTGTCGTCATTAATCACAATTGCGAAACATAGCTGAAATGATATTCACCATAACAGACAATAAATCCTTATTATGCAAGCCGAGATAAAACTCCTCTCACATATTTACCTCGTATACCGTAAATCACGATTTATAAACACTTATTATCCAAAAATAAGTTATTCCAAACGAGCACTATATTAACAACTTATTTTAGCAAGTTTTGCACTTCTCTCACAAAGTTTAGTTGCCCACTAAGTATTTACTATAAATATTCTCTCACAGCAAGCCGTGAGAAAATGTCATGGATTTTTACGTCTTTTCCTAATTTTATATTGTATATTGAAAATTGAATCAAAATGAAAAGCTTGCAATGATATAATTACTTATTTATAAGCATTCAATTGATAACGAGATAACATTTTCATTATAATTATCTGTAGTTTCTCAACTGTTCATTGAGAGAGGGTGGAAAAATAAAAGGCAATATTATACAAAACTAAAATAAACCCGCACATGTTGCTCGTTCTTGTGGCTTGTTGGTTAGAACATGTTTCTTTCACCTCACGAGTCACGAGTTCGACTCCAACATGAACATGCATGGATCCTGGAATCTCAGCATTTAACAATATGAGGTGCTTTAAAACACCTCTCTTTTTACAAATTCTATTTTAATCGTATCAAAATTACCTGTAACACTGTTCCTCATCACCTTTATTTTTATATACTGGATCTGATTCTAAATGTAAAAATTAGTATATGGGTTTATTTTGGTCTTAAATACAATACTCTAATCCATTGTATTTCTCAAATTTATAAAATTTTTTTCCTAAACTTTTCCTATTGGTTGCACATTTAAGAAAATTTTTCAACAAATGATTAGTTTTCAATGTGGATGATTAAAATGGGGACTTCAAAAAATTAATACACATTGTTTAGAAGTAATTAGATTAATTAATTTTCTTAATTTTCATAAATTAGTTAGTCAACTTTTACAATTATGATCAAATGGAGTATCATGTTATCCATATGTTATCCATATGTTGGCGCGCGCGCACAGGTATATTATTCATACAAAACAGAAAATCAATTGCAAAATATTTTTGAAGCATACAGAAGTAAACAATAAATCCATATTAAATTATAAGGACTAACTCTTGATTTAGATCCTTATTAGACTACAAGGACTGACATTTAAATAAAAAGAAATTTGAAAGCCAAAAACCACAATTTAAAATCATAAAAACCAAAACAAAATGAAACAAAATTTAAATACTAACAATAATATTAACCAGTTTATATACGAAGAAAAGCCAAAAGCTAAAACTAAAAAAAAATTGTTTTAATTTTAACACAACTTTTAAACTAAAAATTATGTTTAACATCATTTTGAGTCAAAATTGACTTTTTGAGTTTACAAAATTAGTTTGAGTGAACCAAAAATTATGCAAAACATGCTTTGAGCTGTTTTTTTCCTTTATCAATAAAAGGGGCGTCGTATTTTTTAGATTTATCAATAAAAATTGGCTTTTAACGGGGTACAAAATAGCTATTATACGGCTAGAACGGGACAAGGAATATTGTTGCCTAGAGAAGAAAAAAGGAAACCCAATTTAACTACATGTTAATATGGGAAGTTACGCCTTTCGAACTCATGGCTTGGCGGTTTGTGAAGCAATCATTTGGCTTCACGTTACAAGTCACGGGATCGATTCGGCATCTTGCTGGTCGCAATCATTCTCATCTTTGAAACTGAAAATGAGGTGTTCCAAAACACCTCTCCTTTTACATTTACACACACACACACAATATTTTAAAAGCAGAGAGAGGGGCCGATGGCCTGTAAATCTGCAATAGTTCTCCATGACATCATACTTTATTATAATATGCATATTTAGAGAAATTCCTTATTAATATTCTTTTTAGTTCTTAATATAAGAGCTAAAAAACGGTTAGAAAAAAAAAAGAGCTAAAAAACTAATTTACATATATTAAGAAAACTAGTTAAGTTTGCTATTTATAGTAAACATGTGTTGATTTCTCCAAAATATTTCTTTAAATGTATGCATTAGAAATTTGAAACTACTTCTTAATGAATACTGAAGTATAATACAAATAATCTCTCTCTCTAAGGTAAATGATATTAAAGCTAGAAGGCAACAGAGAATATTCAGGTTAAAGTGGGTGATTCATGATCTTAGCATTTTGGCGTTGCTGCTCTCTTCCCTTATGCTTTGAATGCTCTTCTATTTATAGTTGATGAAGATCAATGACTGTTGAACTTTTCTTCTTCCTATTGAGGCTTTCGAAATATGATCATTGAAATAACCATTGGAAGTTTCTAACAAAAAAGTCCTTTTTTCAATTTCTATGCTAATCTTTGTTTGATCACCTGAAAAATGCTTAATCACTAATGTAATGAAGTGTTAGAGTAATTAGAATAAGAAGAATGAGTTACACAATCATTCCAATTATTTTTCAGAAGTTGCAAAGCGTGCTCTGTTTTTGGGATACTATATCACTCGAGTGTTTTGACCTTTCACTCGAGTGATTTGCCTTTTAATGTATATCACTCGAGTGATATCAACTTATCACTCAAGTGATCAGCTTCTCAAAACTCATCACTCGAGTGATCTATCACTCAAAGCGTATCACTTGAATAATCTCACCTGATCACTGGAGTGATTTGCTTTTGTCACATATCACTTGAGTGAATCTCCTTATTCACTTGAGTGATCTATTCATCATATTACTATTACCTGTATTTTCACTTCTAATTCCTCTGAGAGTCATCTGCACATCTTCTCAGATTATGGATGCAGAGGTCAACTTTCAGTAGGCATAACTCTTCAAATATAACTCCAAATTTGGCAAATGACATATCCCCAAAAAGCTCTTTAAGTCTACTTTTCAGAGCAACTGAATCGATCCTAAATACATTGTATTCCAAAAGTTATGATCCAATTTGTAATATCTATTCTGGAACACAATGTTGATTTTGAGCACCAATTTTGAAAATTCATATATTTTTCATTCAAACTCCTTTGAACTTAATCTTGGTGTCTGTGTTGTATTTTAAGTCTAGTTTCATATAACGCAAGTTTCATCTCAATCAGAAGTATGGTTTGAGAGATATGTCTAAAACACTGAACCTGTTCTGGAATACAGTGTTGATTTCAAGTGTCATCTTCCAAAACTCATATCTCTTTCATCTGAACTCAATTGAACTTGATATTAATGTCTATGTGTCGCATTAGAAGTCTAGTTTCGTATAAAATAAATTTTAGCTCAATCAGATTTGTGGTTAGGAGATATTACCAAATTACCAAAACCTATATCATGTAAAATTATGTAAAATCTTGAAAAGGTTACATTTGTGGCTCTTAACATTACCCAAAAGAACTACTTATCTTGAATGCCTGATCCATGATTTTTTGCGCCACCATTTGCATGAAGGCCTCAAAATTGAATATTTGACCGTAAAAGACCCACTTGTTGTAACCCCCGTCATTATCAAGGCCGTGATTAGCGTCTAAAAGCATTTCATAATCGAAAAATGAGATCCGGGATAATTTCAAACTTTTTAAAACATCTTTATAAATAGATCTCCATTCATTTCATTCATAAAATCAATAGGCTTGTTCGGTTTGTCACATATATACTATCAGAGTAAGCACAATTCCCTACGTTAACCCAGGATAATAACATTAATCCAAAATATTATACAAGGCATCATTGCCCATCTCAATATCCATACCGGGGATTACACAAAACTATAATTCTATGATCTATTCATTATGTACATTTATCCAAAATGATAACCAGTCCAGTATAAAACCATAATATCTAACTAAGACTACCGCTGGCAGTCCTAATTGCCCTTATCCACTTGCTTGTTTCTCGATCCACTTGCCCTGTCTAAAAATATTATTTGGAAAGAATGAGATTCTAGAGAATCCCATTAGCAACAGTTTACGAATATGATGCATATAAACAAAGCAATTAAACATATATCACAATACAGCAATCAATATTCGAGGCCGGGCACACTGCCACGTCCCCTTCACTGTATACAAGGTTAGGCTTTCGCCACGTTCCCTCACTGTATCTGTATTCAAGGTCGGGCTTTCGCCACGTCCTATCAACTGTATCTGTATTTGAGATCGGGCTTACGCCACGTTCCCTTTATTGTATTCAATAATTAATGCAAACAAGCAATACAATATACATGATATAGGATAAATTGTCACTACCTTGGTCTTTCCGTTCTTGAGCAAGCACAGGCCTTCTATGCTCCGGGTAAATATCAAATCCTAAAGTCATAATTAAGGACGATACGTTATCACTTAGTCCAATACTCAATACCTTCAAAATACTTAAATTGGTTATCATTACTGTCTCTTTAACACTCATATATGCCTCTAATAAAAGCCCGAAAGGGTTGGAAGAACTATCCTAGGGATCCCCTTTTGGAAGCACAAACACTGACATTTTTCACTAATTCACTTGAGTGAAGATGACCTCACTCGAGTGATAGAGCACTGACACTCGAGTGAAGATGGCCTTACTCGAGTGATGGGGCACTGACACTCAAGGGAAGATGGCCTTACTCGAGTGGTGGTACGGTCTGCACTCGGGTAACTGAGAGTGAAGGATAGCAAGTGAGCACCCGAGAGCACAAGAACATTTTCAGAGACAGTGACACTAGAGTACATTGGACCTCACTTAAGTGATAGCCAAATACTTCACTCGAGCATTAGAGAGTGAAGTCCAGGAAGTGAGAACCCGAGAGCAAATAGAAATTTCAAAGAAGAGAAGCACTCGAGTACTGGCCTTTGCACTTGAGTGAGATGGAATGCTTGCAAGTGTTAAGACACACTCTTGCACTTTTGCAGAAGTGAAACACCGAAACTGAAGGAAAAACAAAGAATCTCACTGAATTACTCGAGTGGAACTCAACCACACCTGAGTGATGTTCATCCCTCACTCGAGTGAGCCCCAAATCACTTGAGTGACTATATCATAACCTAGAAAACGTAGACTCCATGACAGTTTTCCAGTTTTTTTACCAAAAGCTACCAATGGACCCAAAACCTCAACTAAAGTCACTCCCTTATAAAAACACTTAAGGAATCCAATGGACATGTCAAAACCACCAAAATCCTATTCCACTATTATGCTTTGGTTTTGGGCAACATTCAACACTAAATTTCCAACATTTCAAAACTCAATCATTCCCTCAACAATCAATCCTATCTATCCATACACATTCCAAATATACCATCTCCATACCAATAACAGGCCAAATGTCCAATGATAATCATTTTTCGAAAATGGCTAATAAATCCCAAAAATTCAAAGCTAATCCAAATGGCACAAAACTTAGATAGATAGGTTCCTTTAACTCACCTTAACAACTTTCTCAAAGCAACTTGTTGATTCTCCCACTTTAAAAATCCTTTAGGATCACAAACCAATACCAATGGACACACTACAACCATCAAGATAAAGCTCTTAATGCAAGGATCAACATTAATGAATAGAGTTTAAGCATTTGAGATCATCTCTTTTACCTTTTTGCAAGCTTTTCCTTTATCTTCCTTGCCCAAAAATGGCCGTCAGAAATGAGAAGAGAAGAGAGAGAGAATGAGAGAGATGAGAGATGGAGTATGAAGAAGGGAAAATGATGACACTACTCCCCCATGCTTCTTGGTCAGCAAAAAATGGGAGGGAAAGAGAGAGAAAGAAATGAATAAACTAACCCATTTGTCCTTTCCTTCTCCTCTCTCTTCATGTATGCTAACTTGCCACTTGCCTTCTTCCTATTGGTTCTCATACACTAAGCCACCAATTAACTTATCTCATCCATCAATTAGCTATTTAATCACATATTTCATTTCCTCTTAGTTAGTAATTAATTTTCCCATTAATCACCAACTTAAGACCAATATTTCCATTGTATCAATTTTCCATCAATTATGACATATTAAATAATATTGTCACAAATACACATTAATTCAACTTTAATCCAAAATTACATTCTCAATAACCCCCATTAGCCCTTAATTAAAATTTGGGGTGTTACACTTGTTCTTTGGAACAAATGAAATGAAATGTATGACTGCTAAAAGATGGTTATTCTTCCAAAAGCTTATTATGAATGGATGCATCCAATTTGCTCCTGTAGTAGCAATATTGTGAAAGAGGTTTCAAGAAATATGCTGAATATATTTCTTTCCTCCTTGTGGCCAAATAGAACAATGAACTTTTGATTGAAAATCATGAATCTTGTCCAACAGGCTCATCTCTATTCCCAAAAGTGAATGTAGTAATGAATGAATCTAATTGTAGCCGTGGATGTAGACGTGGACGTAGACGTGGCTACAGCTGAGGGCGTTGCCATGGTCATTATTGTGGTGGTTCAATTTCCCACCTGAAGTGGGGAAAGATTGATAAGAACCACAAAAGGAAAAATAGTAGGCATAATAAATATGCTAAAATTCATGTTATCGTTGTGGTGGCAAGGGTTATTGGTCTCGTACCTATCGTACGCCAAGACACCTTATTGACCTTTACCAAAAATTTCTCAAACATAATAGTAAAGGGTCAGAGATTGAAATAGATCATGTTGATAAGGTTAGCTATTCTACGTATGATGACATGGATATTATCCAAGTAGATGTTGCTAATTTTTTAGCATAAATTATCTTTATCTATTTAAATTACGGTTAATGTGCATTCAGCACCCCAAACTATTTTTGGAGGTGAAATCAGCACCCTAAAGTATTTATAGGTGCAATTTTAACCCTGAAGTAACAAAAATGGGGCAATTCTCACCCCTAGATAACAAAACCGTTAGCCCGGTTAAGTTAGTATTAACCACTTCATCAAAGTCGTGGTTCTTCTTTCCTCCCTCTCATTGATATAGACTAAAGGAAAAGTAATTAATTTTGTAGTAAAACAACAATGGCCGGGGCACAAATACCATAGCCTATTCTCTGCCCAGGTTGTCTTGAATGTACACCAAAACTGCACAACCGTGAGAGACAATATGCTGATGAAGAAGAATAACTAATTGAAGAATTTATTTGGGCTTTCTTTGTTGGGTCCGTCTCATCAAATTAATCCCGACCCAACCCGAAAACACTCAACTTCAGACCTCCGGTGCCGAGGGCTATCACATAGAGTACTAAATATAGAACCATCAGTTGCACGCTGCTTGCAGGAACACATGGTGGTTTTATGCACTTGGGAGGGTATAAGCTCAAAATTATTATAGATATAGTCAGGATTGTAATCCCTGGCATTTAATAGACAAATAAAAACTTCAACATTCTATTGCTGCTCTGGATCGTCTTAGAATAGAGCTCAGATGCAAAATGAAGAATATGTGAAGTATGATTAGAGAGATTCACAGTGTCTTACAGCTGCTTGCACGGTTGCAAATATGGTGATGGCAAGGTATCTATCAAATTAAAGTAAGAATCAAAACAATGCAATAATAATTAAAACAAAATCCCCCAAATCAAATAAAAGACAATTTAAAATAAGAGAGAGAGAAAGAGTGAATGCGATGTGCTGGTCGAAGAAAGCATCGACAACAAAACCACAGAGCAAGCAGAGCATGAAGGAGGTGCCCAGGAAGTTGGTGATGACATTGGCGGAGGTAGCTTTGCCCACATGCCTATGCCCATCAAATAAGTGACTGAATTAATAGCGATTACAAGTATTGTCAGCTAGGGGAGTTCAATAAATTCCCGCTCGGTCTTCTCATTCCAATCTTGAGCAAATCAGGATAGGATTTTCCCGTTCCGAAACTTTCAAAAAAGGAAAAATTAGGGATCGGGAAGTATAAAAAAAGGGTTGGGATCGGGATCAAGAATGGTATTTCCTGATCCCGAAATAACATACATTTGCATATTTTTTTTAAGTTTAGGTAAAGGCCCATATGGCCTAGCCACGAACACGAAGCAAGTACTAGCACTCAAGTAGATCTACATCAGTCGTCAGACATTCAGACTCGTTACTCTCACTCTCTCAGTCTCGCACTCTCGCACTCAAGTCTCAACCAAAATCAAAACAGTCCCAAATTCAAACCCCTTCCCTGGTCAGCGTCCTTGCTTTACCTGGTTGTCAATGAAGACGGACATCCAAATCCCATTCCCGGTTGCTCATCGCCTTGCTGCTTGACGAAGTGACAGACGACGGTGCTACGCTGCTCTGGTTGGTCTTCCCCTCTCTGCATTTCTTCTCCAAATCCCTACTTCCAGATTTTATCGTCAAGTAGGGGTGTTTTGCATAAAGAAGTAAGAAAATCACCAAACAGCGCCCATGTTCTATCCTCAACTACTAAAAGGGATTTGCTTCTGCATACCAAATATGTAAAATCTGAAAATTATCATGCCTTGTCAGCAAAAGGGGGAGGCATACAAAACCTGTAGCAAAATGTTCGTAATAGCTTGAAAACATCTATGTGGAAAGTGGTCCAGTAGTTTAGAAGCTCCAGAGTTCAGCGTCTAGTCTTGCATATGCTAAAAATGAGGTTGAGAATAAGTTCGCAAGATATCTGGGCGATATAGCATTTACATTGACAGTTTTGTATCTGTCAATTTTACTAGTTCTAACTTCTATTCTGTCGTGGCAGATGGGCTTTCCTTATGAATTATTTACAGAACTCTATTGCTATGACAAGGTGGAGCTATACCCCTTTAGCCTTTCAAACTGTGGGAATAGGTGTTGGAGAGTTCTTCTGGCTTTCCATTTTTGGTATATTGTGATGTTACTTTAATGTTTAGAAATAGAGTGAGAGGAAGGAGGAAAGGAGATCGATAGGAGTCTGTTTCTACCCATTTTTAAAGGTGTCATGGTTTTATGTTTTCCTGAATGCCCTCTTGTAAAATATAGTCCTTGAAATATAAGGTATGATGAGTATGATACTTGGATTGGAAGAACTGGTGCAAGTATGCCTCAAGGAAATTTGTGGGAACATATTTTTGAAATATGGTATTTGTTGTGGCTAATTGTTTTGATTATTGTAAATGGGTGATTCTCCATTGGTCTCTTACTGGTATTTAGTGTTGGCATCTATATTGTATTTTTATGAGGTTAAAGGGGGAGACAATAGTGTTAATTTGCATGTTGATATTTTTTCCCTAAAAAATATTTCTTTGCTAATATATGAGTTCTCTGCAGTTGTTATACTAATGTTGTACTCCAGTGCTTGGTATATACTCGGCCATTAGGGATGGAAACAGGCCAGACCCCTAACAAGAGCCTACGGCCTAGTCTACATAAAGCCTAGCCTAGTCTATTTAGTAAATAGGCTAGGCTCAGCCTATTGCCAAGCCTATTTAGATAAACAGGCCAGGCCTACTTTCATAAAGCCTAGCCTACAAGCTCACAAGCCTAGCCTATTTAACTTTTTTAATTTATATTATAATATAAGAATATATAATGTCATCTAAATAATTATATAAATTATTTATAAATTTTCCAACTTATCTTTAATTCTAAGTTTCACATTTCATCGTTATTATTCTAAACCCTTACTTTTGCATCAATCATTAACCCCCACCTCTCTTATCTCTGATCACTCGAGATGACAATACTAATTCACTCCCTCTCTCTTGATTTTCATTGTCCACTAAAGCATAATAATTTATATGAGTTTATTTTAGTGCCAAATGAAATATTATAATGTTAGTAGAAGGAGTTTGTCCCAATTTATGGGGAAACAATAGAAGAGATAAAATCTACATGTTACTTGTTATTCTTGGTCAATTTTAAAAAATATATCTCATTAGACAGCAGACATTAGTTTTTCTTATTTCTATTTGCTCAAACAATTGTTGTCACTAGATATTCTTTTCTTTTCTGTACTAAACCTTTACATTACAACGTGAAAATGCTAAGCTTTTAAGACATAATGTAATATTTTAAATAAGCATGAAGGCGTTATATATGAATTTAGATGCATAAGTTTTAAAGGCTATTTAAATGCCTATATTTTAAGTAGGCTTTTAAACAGGCTTCAGGCCTTATCAGAAATTTTGAAGGCCCAGGCTCAGGTCTAAAAAGAAGCCTACATACAGGCCCAGGCCCAGGCTTTAAATTTCTATTGCAGGCCTAGGCCTATATAGATAAAGCCTAGCCTAGTCTAGCCATTTCCACCCCTATCGGCCATTAACTTCCTATGTGTGGATTCTGATGTTTTAGAAATTTTTATTGAAGTTGTTGTTTTCAGAAGTGAATGCTCTGCCTGGATGAGTCGTTGTAATTGTATGCAGTGAAAGCTCAATGATAAAAGACTTAATCAGGACAATGGATATTCCCAATTTTCTTTATATGTTCCTTTTCTTTTCAACTACTCCATCAATATGTATGCATGTGATTAATTACTAAAGGTCTCATGCCCAAAGGTCTAGGAATTCGGGAAATTCCTGATCCCAAGCTCAGAAATTCTTGTCCTGAAATTTTCAGAATCGGGAATAAAATTGCTTCCTGAACAATTTTCGAGATTGGGATCGGGAATGGGATATCCCGATCCCGAACACCCCTATTGTCAGCATCTCACAAGCTTCTCCACCTTGAGATAGGGAAAACACAAAAATAAGCAGGTTCATAATTTGAATAATTGAACAACCACACAAAACAATGGTGAGTAAGCTAAGAGACCTAGAGTCATGGTGGTGGCGGGCCAATAGCCGATGGAGGACCTTTAAGCAGGACCCTTTATCAGCGAGAAGGAGGAGAGAAGAACCACGACTTTGATGATTATGATAAATAGTAACTTAACTGGGGCTAATGGTTCTGTTATTTTGGGGATGAGAATTGCCCCATTTTTATTACTTCAAGGTCAAAATTACACCTATAAATACTTTAAAGAGCTTATTGCACCTCTAAAAATAGTTTGGGGTGCTAGGCACACCTTAACCCTTTAAATTATTATGCTTTAGTATGATTAAAGTTTCTAGTGTTATATGTATTTCATTTTTAATTATGTTTACTCTTATTTTCCATGTCTCTTTTAAATGAGTTTTATTGACATAAATCCTGAAGATTTATGTCTCAATAACTAACACTATACTTATAAATGATAAATATTTTTCTTTCTTAATAATGCGAGTAGCCAATGTTCAGACTATATCCGGTAATATTAATTTGATTGAAGGCACCAGAAGCGCTAATATTTTGTTACCTAAAGGAACAAAATTATACATTGATAATACATTTTATTCTACTAAGTCTAAAAGAAACTTATTGGGTTTCAATAATATTCGTAGAAATGGATATCATATAGAAACAACAACTAAAAAATAATCAAGAATGTCTTAATATCACAAATTTAGTTTCCAGTAAAAAATGCAAATTATAAAGTTTTCCTGCTTTTTTTTCATCTTGTACTATATATTTACAAGCACAATTGAAACATATCTTATTGTAAACCAGAAGTTTACCAACGCAGACGAGAAGTCTACCAACACAAACCAGCTATTCGCCAATGTAAACCAGAAGTTTACAAATGAATTTAATATTTGACATGACTGGTTAGGCCATCCTGAGTCATGATGCAAAAAATAATTGAGAATTCATGTGGACATACCCTGAAGTATAAACAAATACTACAATCCCATGATTTCTCATGTGCTGCATTTTCTAAGGGAAAGTTGATTATTCAACCCTCACCAAGCAAAATAGAAAGTGAATCTCTCACTTTTCTAGAACAGATACAGGGAGATATTTGTAGGTCGATACACCCACCATGGAGACCATTTAGTTACCACATGGTTTTAATTGATGCATCAACTAAATAGTCGCATGTTTGCTTATTATCTTCTCTCAGCCTGGAGTTTACGACGTTGCTTGCTCACTTGATTAGATTAAGAGCGTGTTACCCTGAATATCCTATCAAGAAAATACGTATTGATAATGATGGTGAATTTACTTTGCAAGCTTTTAATAAATATTGTATGTCCCTTGGAATTAACATTGAACATCTTGTAGCTCATATTCATAAGCAAAATGAACTTGCAAAGTTATTAGTTAAATGGTTGCAATTAATTGCAAAACCTTTATTTATAAGATCTAATCTCCAAATTTCTGCTTGGGGCCATGTCATTTTGCATGAAGTAATGTTAATTCGCATTTAGGCCAACAAGTTATTCAAGGTTTCCCCTTTACAAATGAGTTTTGGTTAGGAACTTAATATTTCTCATCTAAGGATTTTTGGGTGTGCAGTATATATGCCTGTAGCACCACCATAATGCACCAAAATGGGTCCTCAAAAGAGGATGGGAATATATGTTGGGTATAAATCTCTTTCGATAATAAAAACCTAGAACCTTATACATGAGATTTATTTACAGCTCGATCTGCCGATTGTTATTTTGATGAATCATTTTTCCCAATATTAGAGAGAGAAAATAAGCAGTTCAATAAACAGATTAGCTGGAATAAATTATTATCGGCTTATTTTGATCATTATACAAAACAATATGAATTAGAAGTTTAAAAGATAATTCATTTGTAGAATTTCCCTAATCAAAGGGCAGAAGCATTTACTAACCCAAAGAAAGTGACAAAGTCACATGTCCCAGCTGCTAATACTCCTATCAGAATTGTTGTCCCTGAAGGACAACCTATTACAAATGAATTTAAAGCAAGCTTGAAGCGTGGAAGGCTCATCGATTCCAAAGAGACAATTCCTCTAAATAGAAAAGTAGCTAAGAATATAGATGGTTAAGCAGAAATGTTAGTAACTTCAGAAGAGCCATCTCCTAAAAAGTTGTTAGCTCTAGAAGAGCCACTTTCTAAAGAGTTATCATTTCTAGAAGAGATATATCTAGAAGAGAATGTCGTAGTCTTAGAAGAGACTAAGGTATTTGACATGTGTGAAAATAATGAGATCTCAATAAATTGTGTTAAGAATAGAACCTGATGGAACTGAAATAAGTTCAACATTGATGACATCTTTGTTTATAATATAGCATTTGATATCTTGAATGATAATAAGGATCATGAGCCAAAGTTCATTAGCAAGTGTCAGAAGCACAAGTCCCTAAAGGACTCCATGTGCCAGAAGCACAAGTCCCTAAAGGACTCCAGGTGCCAGAAGCACAAGTTCCTAAAGGAATCGAGGTGCCAGAAGCACAAGTCCCTGAAGGACTCAAGATGCCAAAAGCATCAAATGCAAGTTCTTGAGAACAATACTTAAATAAGTTAAATAAGTTTTGAGAACAATACTCAATTAAGTTAAATAAGTCCATGTATGGCTTGAAGCAATTAGGGTGAATGTGGTATAATTGACTCAGAATATTTGTTGAAAGAAGGATACATAAATGATCCAATATACCCATGCATCTTTATGAAAAGATATGAAAGTGAGTTTGCTATAATTGTTGTTTATGTTGATGATATCAACATCATTAGAACTCCTAAAGAGCTTCAAAAGGCAATTAACTATTTGAAGAAAGAATTTGAAATGAAGGACTTAAGAAGAACAAAATTTTGTCTTGGGTTACAAATTGAGTTCCTGAAAATGGGATCTTTGCAAGCAGACAAAGCCCCATTCAAACCTCGAGTAATTAGCAAAGAAGATGATAAAAAACTACTTAGTCCATAAGTACTACATCTTAGTGCTATTGGAGATTAATGTATCTTGCTAATCACGCAAGACCTGATATATCATTTATTGTTAGCTTATGAGCAAAATATGGTTTTTCACTATCATGAAGACATTGGAATGGAGTGAAATACATTCTTCATTATCTCATAGGCACTATGGACATGGGGTTATTCTACCCAAATGTATCTAAACATAAACTGATTAGTTATGCAGATGCTGGATTTTTGTCTAATCCACATGATGGTAAATCATAAATAGACTATTTGTTTACATGTATTGCCCAACTTAAAGAAAGATATATCAAGGGTGATAGAACGAAGCATATTTTACCAAAATTCTTCTTCACTAAAAGCCTTTAAAAGGATGGTGAAATAGATATCTTGCAAATCCGTTCAAGTGAAAATCTACCAAATTTATTCCCCTTGTCACTTCCAAGTACAATATTTGAAAATCGTGTCCATACCATCGATCTTCGCAGACTCAAACACTTCAACTAATGTTGTTAAGAGGGAGAGTCGATACACGCTATACTTATTTTCCATTATCTAGGTTTTGTTCCATTGGGCATTACTAGAATGGTTTTTAATGAGACAGCACTGGACAATGTATCAATGAATGATGCACTCTTTTCTTTAGCTAAGTTTTTGTCCTACTAGGTTTTTCCTAGTTAAAATTTTTATCGAGACACATTCGTAATGGACATCTAAGGGGAGTGTTAAAAATATTAATTATGTGGATGTCTATTGACTCATATCCAATCCAACTTGCTCTCCAAGTTGTTTTTATTAATTGTGGCTTTTGGTGCAAAACTCTTGAAGGCCTATAAATAGAGGCCTTGTGCAAGTATTGTAAACACACAAAAATGAATGAGAATTGCTCTCTTCTTTCTCTCTTGAATTTTCTCTTCTCTTGTCCTTGCTCTCTATCTCTTATCTCAAATTTATTTTATTTTCATAACAGAAAGCACACGTATTATCGGAAAAAAGAAGGCTAGAAAAATCCTTGACTTAGGAAGGTTTCAAAAGGCTTAGATTAGCCAATGAGCTATAGCTCACATGGCACTTGGGGAAAGGTCAGCTTTGAACCTATAGAAGAGAGAGTGTGTGTTTGTGTGCTAATATACATTTGATCCTTAAAAAAAGAAGAAAGAAGAAAGGTTTTAGATTATGGCTAAATTTTAAAATTGTCAAATTCTATTTAACTAAGGCCTAAATTATGCTATATAAGGAGATACCAGTGAAAATGTGCTTTGAAAAATTCTTATTCAAATAACTCAAATCTCATGATGACACTAATTGTGGGTTTAAAGTTCAACTTAGCCTGCAAGCATTCAGCTTGCCAACACAAGAAAAGGAAAAAACAAAAAACAAAAGAAAAATCTCATTCCAACAAAAAAAATGGCCTTTTAAAATATATTAAAGTTTCAAATGTAACATTTCAGGATTTAAACGTGTGCTTGTAGGCGTAAGCATGCGTATGGGATATTTAAGCTATTTGCTTGGTTCGACAAAAGTCTTTTGAAGCACTGTGAAAGAATTCCAAAGGTTGGCGAATGGCTTGTGACCTTATAGCATGCAAGCTCTTCAGCCTCTTCTATAAGTTGAAGGTTTTGGGTTAGATCTCACTTATAATCTCACATTATTAATATTTATTCATATTTAATATTTGACAATGTCTTGAATAGAATTGTCTCCAATAAAATAATATATTTTCCTATAAAAAAAAGTTATGAAATAAAAGCTTAATATTGCACCAAACAACAAAATATTGGGGACTAGCATATAAAGATTTTTGTAGTCCCAAAAACGGTTTGGTCCTCTTTCAGATAACAAATAAAGCATATTGGTCCCAAATAACGTGGTAGAGTACTGGTATAAAATAACATTCCAGTAAGGAAGACAGAGAAGCATATCGGAGATATGTTGGATATTAAATATGGACATCTTTTTTAATAGAGGTTCGAACATTAGTTTATCACATTGAAAAAAGGTAACCCCTTATGCTAAACTCAATTTCTATTAGTTTTAGAAGATATCTGGAGAAAGTTAAATATAGTAAGCCAAATTTGACCCACTTCTATTGGGTTATATTTTTTTGCTTAAAGGTGCGCTGGATGAGTTCAGCCGTCACATTTAATCTATTTTCTTGTGTATTTGAAAATGAGTTTGATTTAAGCACATTCGAACTATTTTAAACGGCTGTGACACTTTGACTTCCATTTTTAAAAGTTATGAGTAGTTTTGCAGTTCTAAAAATCATATGATGTTTTAGCGTATTTTAAATAAAAATTTATTAGTATTTTTGTGTTTTTAAATAATAGAGTGAAGGTGAAAAAATGTCCATGAGCTTTTTTAAAAAGAGCTACTAGCGCCATAAATAAATTTTGGGTTCAAAAATGCCTATATAGATTGAAAAACAGAGCTTAAATGCTACAGTAGTTACTTTGATGTATGTTGACCGTTTGTTTGAAAATATTGACCAAATCTGATGGCATGTACAGTGAGTTTATAACCCCCTTCGCCCCAAGGCCGAGATTAAGTTTATAATTACGTAATTATGTGGAATTAGAGATCGTAAGATGATTTAGGACTTATTCAAAATTAAACTACCTTGGTCCTTCCGGGCATGCTCTGGCACCGGTCTCTCCCGAGTAGGGCAAATGTCAAATCCTATATTCATAATTAGGGACGAAGTGTTATTCTCTATACAAATACTCAAATAACTTCATATCACTTAAATTGGTTATCATTTATCTCTTTAGGAAGCTATTAATGCCTCTAACAAAAGCCCTAAAGGGTTGGAAGAACTATCCCAAAGATCCCCTTTTGGAAGCACAAGAATTGATTTTTCACTGTTGCACTTGAGTGAAGATGGCCTCATTCGAGTGATGATGCACTTTGCACTTGAGCACAAAGCTTAACACTTGAGTGATAGCCAAATGCTCACTCGAGTTTTAGGAAGTGAAGCACAGAAAGTGTCAACCCGAGAGCATAAAAACTTTTAAAGAAGAGGAGCACTCGAATGAAGACCCTTGTCACTCGAGTGACAGCTTAACACACGCAAGTGTTAAAGCACACTCTTGAAACTTGGCAGCGAGCGAAAACCCGAGACGAGAGTTCAAGGTGTCAAATACACCTGCACTTGAGTGAGAAGAGGCTCACTCGAGTGAGAACCCACAACACTTGCAAGTAAGACAACACTCGTGCCTTTCGCTTGGAAGTGCAACATGAAAGCTGAAGGCAGAAAGGGAAAATGTACTACCGCACTCGAGTGAACCCATCCACACTCGAGTGATGCTTATCAGAAATCAGAAAATGCAGAAAACTGACAGCACTTCCAGATTTTTACCCAAGTGATTCCAATGGTCTCAAATACCAAACCAAAGCTATCCCCACATAAAATCACCCAAGGAACCTAATGGAAACATCAAAATCACCAAATTCCTATTCCATTATCATGCTTTGGTTTTAAGCCACAATCAATGCAAATTTCCAAAATCTCCAAAACTAACATTTCAACCTTAAACCAATTCTATCTACTCAAAACTCATCTTAAGACAACATTACCATAACCATATCATGCCAAACAACCAATGACCCTAATCCAATGAAAATACGCCAAAAATTTCAGAAATTCAAAACTAGATCATTTGGCATAAAACATAGATAGAATGGTTTATCTCACTCACCTCAACAACTTTCTCAAAGAGGTTTCTTGATTCTCTAACCTTTAAATTTCCTTGAGAGCTCAAATCAACACCAATGGGTAATCTAAAATCATTAAAATGAAGCTCTCAATCCAAGGAACAACTTTAAGCAAAAGAGGTCATCTTCTTACCTTTTTCTCAAGATTTTTCTTTCTCTCACTTGGCCAACAATGGAAGATGAAAATGGAGAGAGAGAAGAGAGAGATGAGTGAGGAAGATGAAGAAATGATGATTTCTTCCTCCCCCATACCATTTCAGCGACAAGGAGGGAAGGGAGAGAGAAAAAATAATTTAAAATACCCCTTTTGACTTTTCTCCCTTATCTCACATGGTAAAAGCTTGCCAAATGTCCACTTCTCATTGGCTCTCATAAGTAAGTAACCAAATTAGTTACTCTAACCACTCCATTAGCCATTTAATCAAACTTCTCATTTCTTATTAGTTAGTAATTAATTTCCTCATTAATCACTGACTAATTAACCGTCAATTTTCATTTTTTCCAAATTTTCCACTGATTATGGCATATTAACTCAAATTGCCATATAACACATATTTACTTTCCTTTTCCTCCTCCATGCGCCATTTACCCTTATTTTAGCCCAAATAATTATTTTATCACATAATTATGTTAAAATATAGGATGTTGGGCATTCCAAATAACAAAGTCGGATCTCAAATCCAAATTTACCAAATTATCCACAATAATCATCATTAGCCCTTAATCGAAATTTGGGGCATTACAGAGTTGGCAAAGTGTGTTTGGGCAATAATCAAAATATGACCACATGTGATGACGCGGAGGTTGAGGTGGAGAGGTTAAGTGGCTAAAATAGAGAATCGGGTGAAAAGAAAGACTTGGGTTAAATCAGATCCTTCCTAGTCTCGTCCAGAGTTTTTCCTTTCAATTTTTAGAGATCCATTAGCATCAACAGCAGCCATTTATGTGACCTTGAACTAGAAGAAGAAAAAGATGTTGATGATGACGACGCTATTTTTGAACATATCCCAAAAGGAACCTACGATGTGGAGAACTAGAAGCATGAACAAGTGCAACCATCAAAACCAGCATGAAAGAATGGATCGAGACTTTCAATCATACTACTAGATCTAGGTGTTTTCACTGTATACAAGAGGCTTTTTGTGCTTAGCTTCACCCTCAACATTACTGACCTGGTTCTTGCAACAATAGGCCATTTCCCATATGCAAGAAGTAAGGCTTCTCTCTTCTCTATTGGCAATATACTCGTTTTAACTCTCTATAGAAGAGAGGCTTTCTTTCGTGTCATGTTTTGGCTCGTAGTGAAGCTCCTTGGGAGGCCATGGATTCTTCTTCTTCTCAAGATTGCTACAACCTCTCTCCTACAAAGTGTAGGAGGCACACATAATGGATGTGGTGTTTCCTCCATGGCTTGGCTTATATATGCTTTAGTTCAAAAAAGGATTGTTATAATTATGTCAACTGACAAAAGATGAAGTTGATAGAAGCTGGGGATGGACAAAATTTAGTTAATCTCTCACAAAATCATCAAGCTGAAGATCCAATGTTTTATTGTAGTGTTTAATTTGATGAAGAATCACATTTGACAAATATTTCTTAGGGGGATGGGAGATCAACAATTGATTATGATTGTTTTGGGGATGTAGTGCTTTTAGACACAACATATCATACAAATAAGTATGATTTAATATGCGAACCATTTGTTGGGATAAATCATCATTGGCAAAATGTAATGTTTGGTTGTGCTTTTTTTTATGAATGAAACATCAAAATCTTTTGAATTGTTATTTGAGCAATTTCTAAAATCCATGAGTAATCGGCCACCACAAACTATTGTTGCTGATCAAGATGCTGCCATGGCTAAAGCATTGGACAAAGTATTCCCTAATACACGGCATCACTTGTGCTTGTAGCATATATATAAGAATGCCCCATCTCATTTAAGTTCTCTGAACTCTAACAGTGATTTTCAGTCATTATTTCAAAAGTGCATGAAACTATGTGATTCAAAAGAGGAATTTGAAATTACATGGGATAAAATGATTAAGAAATTTGATCTCAGTAACCATAGTTGGTTGAGTAAAATGTATGCAATTCGACATAAGAAAAAACTTCATTTACAGAATTTTCTTAGCTTTTAAAAAGATGGTGGAAAAATGGAGATGCTCTGAGGGAGAAGATTTTCACAATAGTGAAGGCATTCCTTCATGTGCTATCAAAAGGAATAAGACTTTATACCATGCATCAAAGGTTTATACTAAAAAAATTTCAAATTGTTTGAGAAGGAATATTTGGATGGAGCGGAGGCTCTGTTTAAAGAAATGAAAAGGGATAGGGACTTTTTTTTTATTATGAGTTGTGGGTGGAGGGAAAAGAGCCAAAGAGGTGGGTTGTGAATTTGATTCTTCTTACAAGGATGTTACTTGTAGTTATAAAAAGTTTGAATCAATGAGTATTCTCTATTCACATGCATTGAGAGTTTATAACATTAATTGTGTGACAAGAGTACCAGATAAATATTTCTTAAAGCGATGGTCAAAGAATGCAAAGTTTATTGATTGCATGAAGGAAAATGTGCAACTAGTGAAAGTCCAAAAATTATATATCATAATTCCATTATGCGTTCTTTTTATAGCCTTGTGTTGGCCTCGCAAGCTCACAAGGAAACTCAAGATATCTTCTGAGGTGTTATCAAGAATGGATCTCAACAAGTTCAAGAACATCTATGTAACTTGATTAAAAGAAACAATGTGGAAAAAAATAAAGAAATTAATGCCAACAATCAAGATGCATCTCAACAAGTCGGCCAAATTCTTGATCCCCTATAGCAAAGCCAAAAGGGAGTGGAAGTGGTAGAAGAAAGGGCCTTTTTTTAAAACAACAAAAATCAAATAAGATGTAAATTTTATAAATACTTGTGTATATACATATACCAATTATACATTTATAAATTTAAATTTAATTTTTTTTTATAGATAAACAAAAAGAAGTGAAACATATTACTTTAATTGTACCAGAGCAAGTTTGTGTCCCCCAAATCTAATTGTGTTATATTATATGTCAATTCTTCTCAATTGGTTCCTAATAGCCTTTCTATGATCCCACATGTTTTTTATGGCACTTGGAACATTAGAAGCTCATTTCACACGAATGACATGAGCAACAATTTAAATCAAGTTATATTAGGTTGATAGAAGATATGCCAATTAATTATATTGAATCTAATTTATATCAATGCATTTTTTAGCAAACACAATCATCAACTTGAAGACCACCAACTATGTTTACACCAAATCAATGATTGCCTTCAATCCTTTACTCTACACTTGAATGGAGAGAAAAGTGAGGGGAAGATGGGAGGACGGAAATACTATAAATGAAAACTTTATAAAATGATTAAAAAAAATTATTATTTTTGAGAGTTTTCTCACCTCCCTAATTTTCTCTCCATCCAAACATGAGATTAAAGTCAAGCAAATACAAGAAAACTTTTTTACTCTCATTATTTTTTATCTTATATACTGGAAATTCCAGAAAATATGAAATATAAAACTCTTTCAGCATTTGGAAACTGAATGTTTTCAATTTCCAACTCTTTGGATGTATATGTCTTTTTTACCGATGATCAAGAATATGTTTTTATTTATCATTCATACCCATGTAGTTAGTGCTTAAATGTGCCTTTTTTTTTTATGTTCTTTCTCATTTGAAACATAATTTAATATGGGTAAAATTGAAAAAAAAAATCAATTTAAAATATATTTAAAGAGTTAACTATCATTTATTAGTTATCATGAATTAGTTAAAATGTTTTATATTATGGAGTGGAGGGAATATATGGTTTCCAAATATTATCGTGTGTGTGTGTGTGTAATTGTGTATCTTCATTTGGATGCAATTCAGCACATGCATGTATAGTTCCAATTAATGTTTGAGTATACCGAAGCATATATAAAAATGAATAATGAAATATATATATATATATATATATATGCAAATTCAAATTCACATGAGGATGTATATGAAGCATTAACTATATTCTGTCTTTTGTGTTTTTTGTGGTGGAGTGGAATAACTCCTTAAAAGTGAAAATTAAAAAAGGAGTGAAAGAGATGTGGTGCTGAGCAAGGAGGAGTTACACCAGGCTCTAATTAGTGCGCGGAACAAGAAAATGAAAAAAAGAGTGGGAGAGGAATAAGGCATATGGAGGGTTGTTTATTATTATTCTAATTACTTTTTTTCTCACAAAAAGATAAAAATGACATGACACATGTAAGCGCATATCAAAATTAAAGGACATGACTTGTTGATTTCGGATTGGCCAATCCACAGATTACGTGGTGCACTCAATGCACACAAGAATTTCTCAGGGCAAAAAGGGGAAAGCTGGCCACATTTTCAATCAAAATAATCGGGTGGAGAACCGCTGGATAAACTGTGGGATCTACCAGAAAAGAATGTCTCCATTGATCTTTTTCTCCATTTCCTCTCCATTGAATGTCTCCATCATTGGATTGAGTTTCAATAGTTGAGATTTAATACTATTTAATGTTATCTTAATGTTATAAACTTATAATAATATTTTTATATAGCTTTAAATCTCAACCATTGAAACTTGATCCAATAATAGTGACATTCAATAGAGAGGAAATGGAAAAAAAAGATCAATGGAGACATTGGATCTATAGCTTAAAATAAACGTCCTTTTGACCACTTTAACTGAAGTGGTATTTTAGAGTCTTTATAGAACCCAAAATTTATTTGTGATGCCAGCAACTCTCTTTGGAAAAGATGATGGTCCTTGCGAAACGTAGTCCTCATGGCCCAAGTTTGAGTATTTTATGCTGGCTTAGAGGTCCCAATGGATTGTTGGTACTATGAAGATTGGGAACAAAAAAATAAATTATATATATATATAAGATTTACTTGTATTAATTTATATTATTTGACTTATTATAGGCAGCAACCGAGCTTAACTTCTTGTTTGTATATTCCCATATATATTGTCATTCTTAATGATATAAGGCATATTTACCTAATTTAATTTTACTAAGAAAGTTAGTTAATATTATATATTTTTTCTAAAACACCATAATCATTTCTCTTAATTCTCTCATTCCCTTTCCTTTTTTATTATTGTTGAAGAAGCATCAATAGGATAAATTAGAATAATATTGACAAATACAAAAAATATATTTTATATTTAGTATCAAGATCAACTCTCTAATGAATTCTTACATTAACGCCATGAGGAGTATAAGCATAAAAGACAATGAATAAAAGAGAATAATCATTGTGTTGTTATTTTGAAATGTATAGTGATGATTTGCACCAATACACAGACACAAACAAACAGATATATCTATATATATATATATCTCAAATTTCTTATATATATTATGTGAAATTCTCCAATTACATATGGTTATATGTCCTACTTTTTTCATGTGGCTTTATGCGTGATTAGAAAACTTAACATAATAGATCTAATGAATTTGATCCAAGTATTTTCTAGACATATGCAAGGAAAACGTTGAATGTGAGAGTGTCACAAGTTACAATTACAATAAAAGAGTAAAATATCTTGTGACGCCGCTAGGGCTCCCTGTCCTCTCTTGTCCTAGTCTGGGCCTTTATATTGGTGTTGTGTTGTTGGGCTGATGGGCTAATACAAACTAATGGCTGAAGGTTAAAGACTGACTTAAGGCTCCTTCAAATAACTTAGGGCTCGTTTGGTTCGATCCCATTACACCCTGCGGTGCAGTGCAATGCGATGTAATGGTAATGCAATGCAATATTAATTACATGGGCAGTGTTTGGTTTGATTTTTAAGCAACGTGCAATGAGTTAATATTTTAACAATTATTTAAAATTAATATATTACACAAAGTCTATTTTACCCCTTAATATAATCTTTATAGAAAAAAGTTACAAGCCGGTGACAGCGGGGATAGAGGAGGAGGAGGTGGTGGCGGTGGCAATGATGGGGGTGGCGGGGGAGGAGGAGGTGGCGGCGGCGGTAGGCAGCGGGGGTGGAGGAGGTGGTGGCGGTGGCGATGGGCGATGGGTGGTGGTCCGGGGGTGGTGGCAGTGGGCGGTGGGCCGGGGGTGGCGGAGGAGGAGGAGGTGGTGGCGGCGGTGGGCGGTGGCGGCGGCAGGGGTGAGGGTGGCGGCAGAGGAGGAGGTGGTGGCGGTGGTAGGTGGCGAGGGGTGGAGGAGGTGGTGGTGGGCGGTTGGCTGATGGAGGCGGCGGAGGTGGTCGTGGCGGCAGCGGTGGGCAGCCGGGGTGAGGGTGGCAGCGGAGGAGGAGGTGGCGGCGGCGGTGGTGGGCTGAGGGCGGAGGGCGGTGGCGGGGCCGAGGGTGGCGGCGGCGGGTAGTGGTGGCGCAGAGGGTGGAGGTGACAGCGGTGGAAGAGGAAGAGGTTGTGGCGGTGGCAGTTGTGACGTGATGCGGCAAGTAGAATGAGATAAGTGAAACAAAGATAAAGGAAATTAAAGGGTAAATTAGACTTTTTAGACCATGCAATGGGATGGTAATGAGGATTCATAGGGGGGAGGTATAAATGAGGATTACCAATTTTTTGGTAATCATCATTACCATGGTAAACCCTATTACCATACTAAAGAGCAACCAAACACTCTTCTCTTGATAATGCAATCATGATTACCATTGCAGGCATGTAATATGGCTGAACCAAACGGGCTCTTAATTATAAAAATATGATCTGACCTTTCTAAAATACCTATATGTAATATTAGCTTATATATCAATTTATCAATAAATTAGTTTTAAAAAAATGATAAACATCAAAAATAAAATAGATTAAGGTATTATATTTAAAATCAAAATTAACATTAAAAATAACTCCTATAATAAGGATTAGAATAGAATCATTTTGTTTTTCATTTCTTACTTATATTCCTTTGACGAGCATTTGGTGAATCAATGACTGTTAATCATTTGATGACAATCTTGTACTACCTCCAATCTTTAATATAAGATGTCATTTGTAGCTAGTTACACTATAATTGAGATATTATATCAAGTCCAGGAGGTAGTATTAAAGACTAATGAATACAACTTTATAAATAGGATGGGAAAGAGTATTTTGATAGCTAATATGCAGCACTTCGCAATCATATAGAATTTAATTGTTGTATGTTTAGTAAGTTATAGTCAAGGGTATTTAGGGATTTAAATGTATAAACGTATGGGACAAATACAGAAGCATATGAATAGTATATTGCTTTATTGGATGTCTTTGGCTTTTGCCTTGTATCAATAGCCCTTCAGTTCATGAAGCTCCACGGTACAATTTATTAATCAAATGGGGAACCACAATTTGTTGAAGTTTTTTCTTCTTGAGCTAAGCACAAGTATCCTCCTATTGGAGGCAATCATGTTCGAGGCACTGTCGAATACTAAATGTATACACTTCTTCTAAGGGAATTTGAATATTGGTTTACCAAGTTATGAAGGACTAGTTCCTTAGACCCAAACCCCTAGGTAGTTAAAGTTGAATACAATGAACATAATTTTCTGACCTTCTCAGCTACGTCCCTTTTCAACTGAGTAATGATAATACAGAGGAAAATAAACAAATTCCTCAGCTACCAAAACATGTACTTTGAGCCTACATGAAAGAATATAAACTGGCGCCCACGACATCATCATTACACACTATCCACTATAATTCATATATATAAGGGTACACAATCTAGTCAAATGATCAGGCAACTTGCCTTTGAATAGAGAAGGAAGAGGATAAAAGCAACTTTCATTCGTAGATTCGCTTCCTTTTCAGCAGTGCAGGAAACATGGATACTAAACCAATAAGGAAGAGCACTAATAATGTCTTGAAATCATATAGATCCTGCACAGATTTAAGATCCCCAAGAGCAAGGCCAGCCTAAATCAAGCAACAAGGAAGACGGCCATGAGCAGAGTGAAAGAAATGTAGAAGAATAGCTTGTAAACGTAGTAAAGCACTACTATAGAACAATGGAAATAGTCTATTTATCCTTTCTATGTAAAAATTTTGACACACTTTTTGACAAGGACCAATGATATATAAACATAATAAAGATTTGAAAGTTGGTTAAGAGATATAGCCGTAGACTAATGCCAGCTTTTAAGTCTGTTAGTTAGGGGATTAGAAGGACGGCTGTTGGTTTAGTTAGAAGGGCTGTGTGTAAACCTATAAATAGATATCCATACCTATTGTATCTCTCAATCTGTGATTGATAATGAAATAGCTCAGAATTGTTTCTCTCTCTCTCTCTTCCTCTTCTCTCTATTTCTGTCTTTGTTCCTCTATTCTTCTCTCTATTGAATCATCTATTTTTTCTTCTCTACTCTCTCTTTCCCTCTTTCTCTTTCATACAGAATATCACTTCTGTATCAGTGGTATCAAAGCCGTAGATCCTCAGCCCCCTATTGCACTTCCAAAAAAGAAAAAGAAAAAGAAAAGTCTATGGCCACCACTTGCTCACAAAGTGATGTTCATATAGAAGAACGCCTAACCAAGGTTGAGAAGAAGTTGGACTACGCCCTTGATAAACTACAAGATTCCTTTAAAGCGTTGGAAGAATCTATTCGTGGCTTCAACCAAGATTTACAGAATGACGTCACGCAATCCATGTAGTCGACCCCATCTAATGGGATAAAGGCTTTATTGTTATTGTTGTTGTTCAAGGAGGCACAATCATCACCCAACTACGGCAACAAGGATCTTTGGCTGACTTCAACCATGCCTTAGGCTCCTGTGCTGCCACACATGATTTCCCAGAAGGCTATCTCGTTGAGGCATATGTTTCCAGTTTAAAAGAAGAAATAGTAGAGTCAATTCGATTCTTTGGACCAAGAACCATGCTGGAAGCCCGACACTTGGCAAGAGTGCAAGAAATATCCTTGTAATGGCGAGCCAAGAATGCGACGTAGGCAAGAAAAGTCTTGGCCGAGCAAGAAGAAGGCACGGTCGTTCCTCAAGCATCTAACGAAGTTCAAGAAGATGAAATACTTGAACCCCGAATCACGCAAGATGTGGCCAAGAAGAAGGAAGATTCAAAGATGGGTTATGGGCTCAAAACTTAAAGAACTTATAGATGATTTTCGAACCACAGATATGTGGAAAGGCTCAGTTTCAGCCAGACCACAAAGTACTACAGTGATTAGGGGCTCTGTTTTGTCGTTTTCTTCAACATAAAATGTTGGGTATGTGAAAACCAGTGACGGGTCCCAGTATTCATACGATACAGGTCCAATAGTTCCTCAAATACCATCTGTTTCATCCAATTCTGCTTCAATATCCTCAAAACAAGGGTCAACTTCCAGCAACATTTTGAAAGCGAACAGAATGGAAAACCCAGATTCTTCATTACCATCGCCAAGTGTTTTGGTTTGTTTCTTGCCGTTAAGTTCTCCTTCTTCATCGTTCTTTCTGGTTCGATTGCCACTTAAAAGTCCTTTTCCTTCATCATTCTCCCTCTTTCCGTTGTTTGGCCGAGGGATTATTCTAAGTAATGAAAACGATTATGCCCATGATTCAAGAAGTAGGGAACTAGGTTTGTGGTGTGTTCAGAAGTTAACGTGTCTGCAAGAGGATCAGTTTGAAAAGTCAACAAAATTGCTGGCTAGCATTTAATGTATCCAGCACTATTCCTCTGATGCAAATAAAGGGGTACAGTTGTCTTGCATTTGCTGTAAGTGAGGAGATAAGGAGTGCTCTACCTCTGAACAAGAATTTATCAATTTAGAGTGTACGTGACTGATAAACCTTCATTTTGAAAAGTCAAGTGCACAGTTGTCCTACATCTTCTCAAGGTGACAGAGATATTTTGGATGCACATTGGGTGTTTTAATGTTAGTTGAACAAAGGGGCTTTGAAGATGACCATAAGGAGGCAAACCCAAGACCTTTCCAATTGGGTTTTAAGAAGTCTGAGTGTATCAGTGACGAGCTGCTACAAAAATGGCTCTCATTTCTTTCATTCTCTCCTACACATATTCTACTCCAAGTTTGGTTCAGGGACAAGTTGGTTGAAATGCTTTAAGGGAGAATTTGTTCTCTGAGTAGGAAGAAAAAAGAAGAAATAGTGTGCGCCTGTACTAAAAGTCAATCTGAAGGATAAGCTTCTGGGTACAAGATTTCAAATACCAGATTTCTTCAAAAACCAGCAGAAGATTTCAGACTTTTCAAGCCTATGTTTTGTTGATTTCATGTTTGTCTTTTGTTGTCAACCATCCTTGAGGGCAAGGATGTTTTGGGACAGGGGTATTCATATATAAACATAATAAAGATTTGAAAGTTGGTTAGAGTTGGTTAAGAGATATAGCCGTTAGGCTAATGGCAGCTGTTAAGTCTATTAGTTAAGGGATTAGAAGGAAAGCTGTTGGTTTAGTTAGAAGGGTTGTGTATAAGCCTATAAATAGATGTCCATACCTATTGTATCTCTCAGTCTGTGATAGATAATGAAATAGCTCAGAATTGTCTCTCTCTTTCTCTCTTCCTCTTCTCTCTGTTTCTGTCTTTGTTCCTCTATTCTTCTCTCTTGAATCATCAGTTTCTTCTTCTCTACTCTCTTTCCCTCTTTCTCTTTCATATAGAATATCACTTCTCTATCAACCAACAACAAAGAAGGAAGACAATTACAATAGCTATGTTAATAGCTTCTTGAACCAGACAAGTTCATCATATCCCTTCTAGAGTTTGTTCAATGTAAAGGAAGAACTTTTTTTCTAAGTGTTAGTTCCCAATTAACACTTCCTTAGATAACGAAAGCGATAAGCGATATGTGACATCCTTAGATGACCAAACCACCCCTTTTATGGATGCCTTGCAAAATAATCTTATAAGGATAGCATGATACCATCAAGCAAAGCTATTTAATCTTATAAGAAGTTCCTGATGCAGAAGTCAAAAGAGCAACCATAAAGAAAATAAATATAATCAAGGCATGAAATATAAGAATATGAAAAAAAGCTAAACATGGAGTTCAGGAAAAAAATAATGTGGAAAACTGACAGTACAATATGATAAATATAAGATGGGTAGAAGAGCCTTACTCTGACAGTAATATATGCGGCTGGGATAAGACCAATCAATGTCGCTGAAAAGAAGACTTGAAATGGTATATCAACAATTGGAGATGCCAAATTGATGAAAAGGTTTGGCAATGTTGGGGTTATCCTCAGAAAAAGCATGTAATTCAGGAGCTTATCCCTGCGCTTTGCTATCTGATTGAAGAAAAGAAAACCAGGTTAACATTGTTGTCACCATGATTGTCTAATAGTTTGTCTGGTCAAAATTAAAGAATAAGATAAGCACACCTCAGCTTGGAAAAATCTCAACTTCTCAGGCCACAACCAAGAAACTAAAGGCCTGCCAATTAACTTTGACAAAAAGAAGCATGATGATGCTCCAGCAGTGGCATTGAAAACAACTAATAGAAGTCCTTGAAACACTCCAAAGAGGGCTCCAGCTAACAAGGACATGAAAATTGTTCCAGGAATCATAAATGTTTGCATGAAAATGTAGGTGGAAGAGTAACCAAGAATGAATTGAGCGGGGTGATTTTCTGCATATGCTGCAAAGTTATCTCTGTAGAAAAATAAGAAAAGAAAAATATTACTAAGAATAAAGAATGTAATGTGGGGTAATGGGCATATAGTAATGAAGCAGAGGCAGTAGAGGTTAAACTAAAACCATCGAGCAGCTATGGATTACAACTCAAAATTTGACAAATTCTTATGATCCAGTGACCTCATTTATTCCTAACACAGAAGTAGTTTTAAATAATGTAATCATTCATCAAAATGATCCTTCACCATATGTCATGTGAAGCTTTTTTCTACTATTCCACTCTGTGCCTATTTGATTTCTCAAATGAAAAACAAGGCTGTTACACGGATCTGTAAACAAAAAATAATATCATCGTAACATTTACTATCTTACCTACCTGAGGTCCTTTGTTTATAGAAGTTTTTCAACCCCAGAAGAATGCATATTTTGTAAGCCTTCCTAATAATAGTAACATTAAGTGAACGGCTGAACTCGGAGGAGTGCTGGGAGTTTCGGGACAAAAACATTAATTTCACCTTTTATGTCCATAACTGAATTCATCTACAAAAGCCAGAAAGAGACCAATAACAAAAATCTCGGTAACGCTAAAAAAAATAATCATTATAGACGCTGATAGCTACAAAATCATTCCATGAAACGTACTTGAGCATGGCAAGATCTGAAATTGTGCGCGGCAGCTTAATCTTTCCGTATTCCGAAGCTGGCATTGTCAGGTAAATACAAAACAAACCAGCGGAGAAAACGAAGAACACGCCGAGAGCAGCAGCGAGTTCCCAACTATTCAACGGAGACCTCTCCAACTTAGGCTTCTTGCCGGACGGCGAATCATCGTCCTCGGCGGTCTCTTCATCCCTCAACAACCTCCCAGTATCGCCAATCAGATTCCTCTGCGCCGCCATGAGTAACACGAACTAGTGATATGAACAGCAAATCCAGAAAGGCTCAGCAATCATAGCAGGAAAGTGATATCGTATTTTGGAGAGCAAAACGGAGACAAAAATGCGATGTTGCAACGAAGAATCGGTTGGAGAATCACACCAACCAGTCAAATGATGCTGATCACATAAAAATTTGGTGGATCAGAGTGGGTATGAAACGAGTGAAATGTACTTGAAAAAGAAAATTGATGATTTGAAGGCAAGGGAGCTCAAAACTTGACTCTAGGATTTTTGAAGGGCGATGAGAGATAAGAGGATACTCAAGTTGCAGTAACGCGTTTAGCTTGGGAAGGATGAAGGAACGAGCATGAAAGACTATGAAGAGGAAAGTGAAAGTGAGGGAGTGGGAGGCAATTTCAGTGGTTTTTGTTTTTCCGGAGCCAAAAAAGTAGTTTTTGTTAATTGAAAATTGTTGAGAAATTCTCATTCCAAAATTTATACCGGAAGAAATTTGGTTTAAAGGGTGGGGTGTAACCTATATTTCTAAAGCCTAACTCTTTTTTTTTTTCAGCAAAAACAAAAAAGCCTAACTCTTTTTTAATGGTATATAGGGCTTGTTTGTTTAAGCTTTTTACACAGTAAAAACGCACTTATTACGCAAGCTGAGAAAAAACTCCTCTCACATACTTACTTCGTATACCGTGAATCACGAATTATAAGCACGTTTTGAACAAAAATAAGCCATTCCAAACACACACATAACCTATTTAACTATGTGTAAAATTATGTCAGATGAAAGATTAAGGGTGTGTTAGGCACAATGACACATGAACCTTTATTTAAAGATAAAATTCTTCTAAAAGATTCATTATTTATGAATATAAAAAGTCAATTTAAATATAAATCACAATACACCATATAATTTTTTATCTACACTTAAGTTTGCAAATATCAAATGAAATGAAATTCACTTTTATCACTACTAATCCAGACACTTATTAAAGTCGTTGTTCCCAAAAAAAAAAAAATATACACACACACTAAAGCTAGATGTGAAAGTCACAATTTTAAGTAAATTTGTGATAATAACATTAAGTTAAATTCAAATACTTAAAATTAAATTTATCAACATTTACATTTTACTGTACTCATCTATTTTTAAAGATATGATCTAATTTGGAGTATAATTTATATTATAAACTAACTCCTCTATTTAAAATTGGGGATAATGCTTTTTATGGCATTCATATGTGAAGTCATGAAGCACGATTAAAATTTAAAAGCTACTTTAAGGGTGAATAGACGCAATTTTGCGAAAAAAAATAGTTGAAAATATAGATAGCTAAAAAAGAATCGCACACAAAAACGGCTTTTTATATTTTTCAGTTAAATTAAGCTAATCCAAGTCCCACCAAAAGAAGGGGTGAGACTAGAGATGGTAATATGGGTTGGGACCGTGGGTCGAGCCCGCCCAACCCGATAAAATGGAAGGTTTGGGTTCTACAAAATTGGGACCATATTGATGCGGTCCTTTTTGGCCCGAACCCATATGATTCCAACCCGTCACGGGTTGGACCACCGGGTTAGCGGGTTGGCCCATATTTTTTTTTAACTAAGAGGGAAAAGGAAGAGCCATTAGCCAACAGTCCAAGTCTCCAAAACCGTAACTCCAAAGTCCAACCCATTTCTTCTCAATCCCTACTCTCCTCAGCGTGCTTTAAATTAAAACACCTTTAATATTAACTAATTATTGATTATTGTTAAGTTATACTAATGACTTGTGTATTTATATTTATTTTGTTGTTTATGGACCTGTGATGAATATTTAATTTGTAATGTATTTTAATTTTGTTATGTTTAAGTGTGTAGAGAAAACAATCTTATTGTATTTAAAAAAACAATCTTAGTATATTGTTAAAAAAAAATGGGTTGGCCCGCCCAACCCGCCAACCCAGCGGTTATGGGTTGGGTTGGCTAAATGCCAACCCATATTAATACGGTCCTTTTGGGACTGAACCCATATGGTCCCAATCCGTAGTGGGTTAGTCCGAACCCACCGGACCGAACCATATTATCACCTCTAGGTGAGACTGAGACAAGTGGGTTGAAAATATGCTACTATGGCGAGGACCACGTGGCCCGTGGGCAATCTGTGCCGCCTGAACAAATATGTTCCAATTCCAACTAGTATTTTTAGCATAACTGAGACATGCCAAGCAAAAGGTCCCACGAAATAAGGATTGAAGCTTCTTCAGAGTGATTCAATGAATCAAGTTCTTCAAAGTGATTCAATGAATCAAGTAAGGACCTTGTTGGAAGAAAAGTTGACAAAATTGAACTCTCTTTGATTTGATGGGCGACTTTGGTTTTATTTAATACTCCATCCTATTCTAATTATAAGATAAAGTTGATTTTTTTTTTAGAAATTAAAGAAGCTAATTAAATTATTTTAGAGTATTTTTATTTTTTTTCTCCAAACTAATTAGTTTGACTAATAAACTAATATATAATCTAAGGATACATAACATATGATATGATTAAGTAATTTATTTAGTTTCCTTAATCTCTCCAGAAAAGTTAACTTTGTCTTATATTTAAGACATGAGGTAGTAGGATATTTGGGCGGATGTGGAGGTGGCCTTTGAGATATAGAGGAAATTGAATTTGTGTGTTCAGCTGTAAATTTAGTGAGTGTTTGGAATAGCTTATTTTTTGAAAATAAGTACTTATTACGTAAGTCGAGACAAAACTCCTTTTACATACTTACCTCGTATACCGTAAATCACAAATTATAAGTACTTATAAAATAAAAATAAATTATTCCAAACAAACACTTAATCTTATACCATCGGCTATTGTAGAATTGTTGGGGATAATTAATGGGCTAAAATTGTGTTGTACCAATGGTTTCAAGAATATTGTGCCTTATTCAAACTGTATGGAAGCAACTGACCTTGAGAGACATTATTGAGGATGCTAAGACACTTTTGCATAGGGATTAACAAGTGTTACTTAAACACACATCTAGAGAAATATTAGTCACAATTGATTTTCTTGTGAAATATTGGCATAGCTTATGACAATTTTGTATCCTTCATCAATCGAGGGTGATCTTGATGAGGGTGGTTAAAACTCTTGCTACCTATTTTGTGGAAATTAATTGATATTCAGTGTATTATTAAAAAAAATTTTATAAACTATAGTTTACAATCAGAATGAATTATTATATAGAGCATAAAGCCATTTGGAAGAACCACAGTTAAAAGTTCACGGTCATTGACGGATGTCATCTACAATATTCATACATTCATTACCCACATTTACAAGGAAATGTAGAATGGGGGTTGCCATGTATGATTGGTGAGTAAGTTGCTTCTATCTTAGAAGCACTCTGTGCGTGCGTGCGTGCTGGGAGGGATAGTTGGGTATTTGAAAGTTTTTTGTTGAGTAATTTTATCTGAAAAGTAATCAAAATGAGATAATTTTACCTCTTGTCGTTATAGTTAACCTCAATTTTTTAATATTGAACGTTAGTTTTTTAACTGTTATAATAAATTTGCTTCTTTTTTAATCACTTTTAGGATGAAATTGCTCATCAAATTAACCTTCGGATATCAAGTGCTCTTTAAGGTGGCTATTAAGTAGTTATGCAACTAAACTCTCATATTTATTATTTTTAATCTCAGAGTCAGAAATAAAGTTAAGATACAAATTTATTCTGAAATTTTTTCATTGAAGAACAGTATTATCCCAACAATTTTTTTAAATTCATTACTATCTTAAAAATTTGGGAGAATTGCTGAAAAATACGTTGGAAGTAAATTAATTGCTGATTGCTACCAAGCGTGCAAGGGATTTTCCGTGTATGCAAGAGATCTTCCGTTTTGTGCAAATCATCTTCTGTGTGTGCAAAAGTCTTCCGTATAAATGTGCAATCAATTTTCCGTTATGTGCAAAACATTTTCCGTTATGTGCAATAGTAGCATTTAGCAATTAATTTGCCAAAAAGATATTTGTCAGCGATTCTCCCAAAAAATTTTAATACGTAACAATATTTTCTCATATTATTAAAAAAAACTAATAATGACATTGACCATTAATTTTTTTACCATAAAAAACATGATTGCTTTATTTTCACACGTCGGGGCGTCGGGCTACAAAATCTTTCGGACTAACACTGCTCCTTAGCACAGCCTTTGGGAGCGAATTTCCCCCTTAAACCGTTAGAAGTAAGCCTGTGTTCGATCAGTCGTGACTCGTGAGTCGACCACTCACACCCACTTCTTCGACCGTCTCTGCTTCTCTGCTCTCATTCTATAGTTTATTCTCCGAATTGGAATCTCTGCGCCTCTACCCCTAGTCTCTGCTGTCTCTACCTTTCACCGCCGTTTGCGTCTTTGTCTTCATCTCTGCCTCTCCTCTGAGACTGTGCCGGCATCTCTGCCTCTCGTTCGCCGTCCTTCCTCTGGGGCTCCAGGTTCACTGTCGAGCATCCCGGATCTCAATTTGAGTTCGTGTATTGGTGTGATTTTGGCTTCAGCCTCCAGGTTTGTCTCCTCTCCAATTTTAATTTCGCTTACTGATTTCTGTTGTGTGATGTGTGCTTGAGATTCGGCCCTTGATTGGCATCCATGAGCTCTGGGTGTTTACTTTTCGTGCTTTTTGACTTCTAATGGTTTGCTAGTTTGCTAGTTTTACAGTAATCCGTGACTTACTGGTTTGTTCAACCCATCAAACTGATGATTCTGAAAATTCTGATGACATTTATATGCCTCTGCAACAAAGTTCTTTTATCAGAAAAGATTACCAAATGTACCAAGCTGTTGAAGATAGTTTTTGTAGCGAAATATCATTACATTTGTCTGTTAGAACCTTATATACCTCCGCAACAAAGTTCTCTACTTCTCTTATCATAAAAGGAAGAAAGATGTTCCCTTTACTCAAAAGAGGATATAGCAGCCGGAATTCATAGGTTAGACTATGCTTTTGGTATTCATTTCGTAATTGTTATTAGAATTATTGTGAATTATTACAAGCTGTGAGGTTCCCTACGTTTTATTTTGAGAGCCATTTAAGATTTCAGTGTACTTTAACACATGAAAGGACTAGTTTCTGATTAACGAAGTAATGAATTTAAGGCTAGTTATTCAAAAGGTAAACAACACTGATTTAAGGCTTGAGTTTTTAAAGAACATTGGTGCTTGGATGTATGGATAATTATATATCAAGTTGCTTTTATGGTTTGACTTTTTATCCTTTAAAATTTAAATGTTGCTATGTTTGATGTGGATTGGGAAGTAAAATGAGTAACGCACAATCTCCTAAGGAAAATGTGAGAGAGAGAAAAGAAAGATGAGAGAGATAGACTGAATAGTTTTACTGAGATTACTCACAAAACATAACTTCTGATTTACAATTAATCCCCTTTATATAGGTGCTAACTCCTTTCAATCTATAACAGCTATATTCCCTTGACAAATTAAATAACTACCCTATCCTTTATTAATTACAAATCACACATCATTCTCTTTTTAGCCAAAAATAGAGTATAATCTGTGCCAATGCATATTTCATATTCATCATGGATAGAGCATGAACTAACAGAACAATTTTGTCAACAAGAAACTAAACTTACAATTAGTTTCCAACCTGTGAAACTTCCAACTCTTCTGGGTGAGTGCATGACTAATTAATTTTATCTATGTGTTTGTTTATGCTTTTGAGGAGTCTTGCCTTTAGTTGAGGCGTGTGAGCTTGTCGGCTTTCTTTCCTCTAGACTGTAAGTGTTACTTTGTTCATATTTACATTTTCAGTGCTCAAGGTTTTATTAGGGAGACCTTGTTATGGCAACAGCAACATATCCGCCGCCGCCGCCCTATTACAGACTCTACAAAGATTATTTACAAGACCCTAAATCAGCCCCAGAACCTCCCCCTCCTATAGAAGGGACTTATGTTTGTTTTGGAGGCACTTACACTGTAAGAATTCACACTCTGCGACTTTGATTCCTTTTTCTGTCCTCACAAATATAGTTCGCGTTTTAACTCTTCAAACTGTGACTAGATGTTAAATTATCTTATACTCCTTCTGCTATCAAATATGAGAAATAATTTGCTACTATTTTTTGTTATCAAATATAAGGAATATTGCAGAGTTCAATGAATATGTAATGCCCTTTTTCCTAAAATGCCATTGAATACTCTATTTTCATTTTCCCATGTAATTGTAGACTATAACTGAACTGCTTTAATGGTTGGTAACATAGGAAAGAAAAAAAAATTTCAGACACCCATCTACCTTTTAATCATGTTTATTGATATGTATGTACCAATATGCTTGTTCCTTATATTTGTTCATGGAGGGAGTATTTATTTGTTTATTTTAAAGGTTTATAAAGTTTAAATGCGTTCTTGGAAACCTCCCTTATTTATACCTGCTCTTGCTACAATTTTTTTTTCATACCAAAAGCTTTTGCTATAGTTGGAATACAATTTTGGATGTATTCCATTTGTTTTCTTTTGTGTTTCTGTGCGTGAATCTTATTGACATCTCCCATTAATTTATTCAATAATTTTTGTAGACTGATGACACTCTACCAAGTTTGGAAGAGCAGGGAGTACGCCAACTCTATCCCAAGGGCCCTGATGTTGGTAGGCTATATTCTGCCTCATTTTTATTCAGTATTTCTGTTTGAGAAGTCTTTTGAGTGAAACATGATTTAGAGATTGCATATCATTTGTTCTCATACTGCCAGCCTGTGGTGAATATTCTGCACTTCATTTGAGGAGCAATTCTTTTTCTGTCATTTTTGACAAATAGTAAAACTAAATTACTGACATAGAACAAGGACAATAGTAATCATCGCTTCACTGCCACTTTTGGACTCGTGCCATGAGAAAATCCCTTTCCTGGATACTTGATCTGTGTAGCTATTGCGTGCAGTCTCGTTAATTACTCCTTTGGTCCTTAATTAGGACTTAATGGGGAAGTTGATATGGGTCCTAAATGTAAATCCTATTTAACATATTTATCACCCCACCCCCAAAATTTAGCCCTATTGACATTCCCTCAACAATAATTAAGTAAGAGAGAGAGGGAAGGAATTAAGGAAGATGATTAGGGTATTTAAAAAAAAACATGTCATATTAACTAACTTAACCAACCACCTTAATCTAATCAAATTAGTTAATTAGGTTTTACATTAAAGTCTAGAGGAGTATAATTTAAGTGCATCGAATCTTCTGTAAAAATGATTACTTATTTTTAGAGTAGGAAATAATTTGAGATTTGAACCATAATGAGAAAGCGATTGGTTTTAATGGGGTTAAATGGTTCATGTTTTGTGTTTTGTTCCGTGAATATCATTATCAGTTCTACACTTCTTCTGGGATGTGCATATGCTGGAATCTGTAGTTTTCTGCCTCATAGAAGTAAAATACCTTGTGTAGATTATAAGAAGGAGCTGAGATCACTTAACAGAGACTTGCAGCTTCACGTTTTGGAGCTTGCTGATATTCTCATAGAGAGACCATCACAATATGCTAGGAGAGTAGAAGAAATATCTCTCGTATTCAAGAACTTGCATCACCTTCTAAACTCACTGCGCCCCCATCAGGTTCTAAATATAATTTTCTACATATGCACATATATTTGCCTACAGGTGTGCTGTTAATAGTTTACCGTGATAATTATATTTTTGTATCTCAATCTGTAGGCAAGAGCAACATTGATTCACATTTTAGAACTTCAAATACAGCGTCGTAAACAAGCAGTGGAGGACATAAAGAGGTATATATGTTCTGTAAGTTTATTAATTGCATACGAATCTAAGGAAGTTTGCTTTCTTATTTCATCGTGTTTTAATATTGTGTTATAGCAGAATGATATCTGTTTAGACAGTAAATTTGGTTTGAATAAATTGATGAAGTTAGTTGTTATGAAACATGCTAGAGGTGTTTATAACAAGGACAGAAGGGAGGGAGTAGATTAATAACCTTGTTTTACCTTGGGAGGTAGTTGCTGATGGTGGTTTTCTAAGTATGGTAATATCATTATCAGCATGAAGTTTCTGACATCATCTTGTCATAAATATTTGTTAATCCAATTTTTAAATGTATTATATCTAATTTTATTTCAGAAGGAGAGAGGAGGCACGGAGACTTCTTAATGAGGCCCTAACAACACTAGATGGCAATTAGAGCTTCATTCTATTTTTCCCCCCTCAAGTTGTATGTCGTGTAAATTCAGTGGTACTAACTTCTTAATGTAATTGTTGCTTCATCCGGGTTGTCTTAGGGGGAAAAAAAATATTCAACTACTGTAGGATCTGCCTCAATGTTTTTCAGGATTTATCATATTTTAGAACTTTCTTTCCAGATGTTTGTGGTCTTTTGTTTGACTTTGCATGTAGGAAATGACAATCTTGTTCCCATAGCAACCGGATTGGTAACGGTCTTCCGCTCCTACAGTTCTCTTTCCATCCTCATCCCACCACTAGTCATCTGAATTGAAATTCGAGCTGTTCAAGTTTAATGTTTATAAAAATATTTTTACAAAATAAATTATTAAAAAAATTAAATAAATTCAAAAACTGTTAAATTTTAGTTATAATAAGTTAAACCTGCAATAAAAAAATATTTAAATATAATATTTGTATAAAACATTAAATCTGAATCGTTTAAATTTCAATATAAAGATTAAGATAAGTAGCGGAAGAGAAGAGGATGGGAAGAGAACGGTAAGAGCAGAGGACTGTAGCCAATTCCCATAGCAACATCTATTTTTTATAAATGATACTCTATCCTTAATATTTATCTAATTTGAGTATATTATAAAAATTTAATAAATTACTTAATTATAACACACATAATTTGTAAACTTTTTATGAATAACATTAAATCATATATCAATTTATAAGTCAGGTAAATTAATTTGAAAAAAAAAATGATAAATAAGAAATAAAAAATAAAAAAAGTTCTTACATATAAGATTAAAATTCACTCATAAATTAGATCTTATATTTAAGATTGGTAGATAATGTCAGCAAATGGTTGTCACTCGTGTGTACTTAACAGTATCATAAAGTAAACCCAAAAACAAATGAGGAAAATAGGGGGAAATTGTAATGGTTCATTAACTTCATTCGGTAGATTAGCTTTTATTTTTGGACGGTTTTTTTTATTCCGATTTGCCCATCAGTTCACTTTGATTCAAGTCAAGTTGAACCGATTCGTTTGAGCATATATCATCTACGTAAATAACATTCTACGCATGCATCATATTGGAGCAGCATATTCTTATCCATTTCATTTTTAGTTTTTAAATGTTATATTCATTCAATTTAAGAATAAAATCTCAGATAAAAAAAATTTAAAAAGAATGAGAGAGCTGGAGTGATATTCTCCACTCTATCTAGGGGGTGTTCAAATCCTAAGACCGGACACCCTAACCCCGGTTCCTGCCACGGTTTTTGCCCGGGATGCAAATCAGTCCCGTTAGTACAGGGACAAGACCGAGAAATCATAGCTTATTTTTTTAAAAATAAATCTAAAAAATATCATTATATGAGTTAAATTCTCCATATTCTATTATTTAATGTGATCATTTATAACAACTAAAAAAGCCATAATAATTAACAAATTAATCTAGGGTTGAAGAATAGCATATCAACATCATCATCACCATCATCATACAATATATATTTAGAATTAGTATCACGATATTAATTTATAGATGAAAAATAAAAAAATCGGCATCAGAATTGGGACTAGGATCTCAAGGGTGAGTCCGGATGCTATCCTGATCCTGGTCCCAGACGAGATGAGACATTTCGGGATCAAAATGTCTAAGACCGAGTTGATATAATCAGGACCAGACACTTTGAAGATCCCTACCTCTATCCAAATCCAAGAAAAAAAAAACGAAGAGGAAGAGAGAAAGCTGAGGCCACCCCCACCCAACAATTCATTTAAAATTGGGCCTTTTACAAAAATTCTTTGTTTAAATGGGTGCAGATATACTCCCATGAGAGGTGATCATATTCAGAATATTATTAGGTACTAAATGTGAATACCTCTCCCGATAAAAATTCAAATCATAGTAATTCGCATTGTGTAAGATTAGACCTTCCCATAAAACCTAAAATGGTGATGGCCCAAAATGCTGCCAAACAGACAAAATTTTCGAAAAGCTGCAGGCCCGGGCTTCTGCGTTCTAAATGTAGCCGTTGGATACAGGATTTCGGAAAAGCAGAACTTTAATTTTAAATTTTAAAACACAAAATAAACCCCGGTGCTTCTGAGTTCCGATTATAGCCGTTGGACCATTAAGTTCACGGCGTGGACTTCATGCAATCAGAACATTTAAATTCCAAATAAACCCTACATAACACTCGACCTACTTTATCTGCAACCTCCATCTCCTCCGGCCTTTCCCTTCTTCTCTTCGATCTGGCCTCCTCTTTTCAGGTTCATGTTTTGTTAATTAATCACCGAAATTACTTTTTTCTGTGAGAAAGCTGTATCTGGGTGCCTTTTTTTCCTTTTATTTAATTCAGTGTTGGTATACATTAGACAAAGGAAGCTATAACTAAATCCTGCAAGCTTCAAGCTTTTGTTTCTGGTAATTTTAGTCTACATTCTGTGATTACTGATGCAATATTTGTTTTTTCTTTTTTCTTTTTTGCCTTACATCAATCTGTTCTGCTTTCGCTTTCTTTTTCAAGCATATCTCTATGCTCCTTTTGCAGTGGATTCTGCTCCAAAAACTTGCACTTTTTTTTTTGGTATACTTCTTTAAACTAAGTTGATGTTTTTAAAACATTTGGAAGTTTGAGTTAATACCAAGGACTATTTTGTATGGGTAATTGGAATTTCTGTAAGTGGCTTTTCTCATCTGATGAATTAGATGAAAGTAATGTCGTGAGGTTTATTTGAAATTGAAAATAATATGTAGCTCATGCTTGAGACCATTTTACTTTGGTGGTTGTTTTTGTAATATCAGATGCTATTTCCCAACTTTTGTGCTTTAGCCCCCCTCATTATTAGCCACATCACATGTATTCTTGCCATTTGCTTATGTATATAATTAGAATGTTAGATAAGTTAGAATCACTTGCAAAACCAATAGAAATATGATTCAAGTTATGTTGGAGAACACTGTCCTTGTCCTTAAGAGTTATTCCGTTACAAAATGTTAGGAAAAAAAGGGCAGCAACAACAGAAAGTAAATAGTAAACTCAGCAGTAAGTATTTAAGAGAAAAGAAGAGAATAACTTGAAAGTTCAAGTTTTGTATATATTGAACTTAATTCTCAAATTCCTATTTACAAGGTATAGTTCATGAGTAAATAAGAATGTAATAAATGTTGGATGATGTTACCAAGTCAAATAGATAAATTGCTAAATTATGTGGATAAGATTGCCAAATAAGATATGTATAATCAATGATTTAAGAAAGAATAAATGTAGAGATAAGATTTATCTTTACCTGAAAAAGAATAAAAGAAGTGATAAGATTATTTTCTTTGGCTTTCCTTTGACACACTTAATAATCATAAGGACTCTTAATGCCTCTGGTACACACTAAGAGTTGTTAGTTCTTAGAAGTAGGCTTCACTGATAGCTCTAAGTACTAAGTGTTATTGGTTTAGGTTTAGTTTAAGTCCAAAAGACACTAAACTCGAAATAGTTATACTTATGTGTGCAACTTAGTAGTTAGTATTCCCTTTGACACATGTGAGGGACTGTTGTCTTTATTATGTATGTCAAAGGAAAATAATATATTTTTTCTTGTCCAGGAAAATCTTTTTGAAGTAAAGACAAAGCTTATTACTACATTTATTCTTTCTGAAATCATTGATGATGCATATCTTACTTGGCAATCTTATTCACATGACTTGGCAATCTTATCCATTTGACTTGGCAATCTTATCCAGCATTTATTACATTCCTATCTACTCATGAACTATGGCCTATAAATAGGGATTTGAAAATGAAGTTCAATACACACAAAACTTGAACTTTCAAGTTATTCTTTCCTCTTCTCTCATCTACTTACTGCTGAGTTTACAATTAAATTTCTATTGTTCTGTCACCTTATTTTCTATCAGGAAGGGTTCGTTTAATCTTGAGGAGTGTCTCCTTTTTTCTAACCTTGTGTGGCGGAATAACTCTTAAGGGCAGTGTCTTTAGGATGACTTCAACCATGTTTTCATTATCTTTTGCTGAATATTTCTCTTAAGATTATTTATATCCTTCAAATGGGATTATAGTTGGATTGTTGATATTACAAATTTCTATCCTCAAAAAATATTTGCACAGTGTGCCTGTTGGTTAATTGGACTGGTTTTTAGATTTAGGGCTTTAACTTTGTCCATATGGGATTTAAGTTTGTGAGCATATGGGATTATAGTTTTTTAAGTCTCCTAATGTGGTTAGAGGTATTTCATTTAGTCTTTGGATATTGTTAGGTTTATCGAGTTAGAATATGTCTTTCACGGTCTATCGAGTTAGGTTTCAAATATTCATTAGTTGCTATTTTTTTATAGATGATGTATTATGTATATATATCTCATTTTTCCTATTTAACGATATTACAAATTTCTATTCTCAAAAAATATCTGCCACAGTGTGCCAGTTGGGTTAATTGGACCGGTTTTAGGTTTAGGGTTTTAACTTTGTCCAATTCTTCTTATTTTAGTTTGTGAGCATATGGGATTATAGTTTCAAGTCTCCTAATGTGGTTAGAGGTATTTCATTTAGTCTTTCAATGTTACTAAGATATTATTATATGCATGTGTGACTTTACTTTAGAATATGTCTTACATGGTTTATCGAGTTAGGTTTCAGATATTCTTTACTTGCTATTTTTTATATATGATGTATTATGTATATATCTCATTTTTCCTATTTAAGGAATAGTTTAATGAGCATCCCTTTGTTTTTATCTATGCTGCAAATAAGAAACACTATTTAAGGAATAATTTTAGTTTGATGAATTGTCACAATCTTTATTCAAAGAATCCAAAACTCTATTTGCTTAGAACTGAATTTTGGTTTGATTTCTAGTCTCGAGAACCAAAATAGTGTCCTTTTGTCCTAGTAACCTGAAAGCAATTTCATAATGGAGACAGAGATATACCATAAAGACGGTTTTGGCCAAAGATGATCTGGGTTATAGAAGGATCTCTGTCCTCTTTCATACAGAGATACTACTACAGATTTTCCTCAGACCTTCTCTCTTCATATCATCCCAACATAGCCTATGATCCCAACATAGGCTCTGATACCAAGACGGGGGAAGGGCCTCGAAGGTGGATCTAACTAAAGAAAGGGAGGAGCATGTGAAGAGGGAAGAAGACGGACTTCTTAAGGCAAAATTACAAACATAATTAAAGTATTAAATGATGCATGCAGAAGGGATGCTCTGTAATGTCCACTAAGATTGCGAATGAAATTAATCGGTGGCGGTAGAACCTGCCAGTGATTAACTCATTAAATCTGCTAATCCTGGGTCATCAGAGGAGGGAAGGATATGATGCAAAGAAAAGTAGAAGGAACTGATTAATTTTATTGAAAAGAAAGCATAAGCACTTACAAAAGGAGAAAGGGGAAGAGGGAAGAAAACTCGCCGGAGGGAGGAGACTCGTCGGAGGAGCTCAGAACTTCTCTCTCTCTAGTTCTCTCTCTAAGTGCCTAACCCAACCTGCCTCAAAATGAGACTGAATCATCTTTAAATAGACGGGCGAGGACACTGTTTAGGGTGACTGGTAACTAGCTAGTAACCTATACTATTTGCACAGTTCCGGTGAACAGTTGACCGATGACTTGTTACTGTTTAAATAGTTCCGATTGGTACTATTTACACAGTACTGCCGACACTACAGTGTTACTGTTTGACATGTGGTGTTACAGTACTATACGGTGAAAGCTACTGTGTGTACTACGGTGTATAGTGCTACAGTGCTCTTGTATGTTTACATCGAAAACCTAAAAATAATTCTAAGTCTTCGAAAGTTTAATCTTCACTCAAATTTACAACAAACTCTTCTTCATCATCCTCTTGATTGTCTGAGGCTGCTGAAGAGACTGGTTGGCTAGTCGAAGCCGTTTGGTCTTGTTGTTGTTGTAGAACTTGTAGCATTGGGCTGAGTTGACTGATAAGATTAGCTTTATCTGTGGTTCCAGCTAAGATAGACGTAATCCTTGATTTTTGATTTAGGAATTTGCTTTGTTCCATCATACAAAGATGCTGAGGATTTTCTTTGAACCATTAATCAACTGCTCTACTGTCAATTCTGCTGATGTCAAATTTGGCCCACCATCTTACTGAGGGAAGTCTTTGTAGAGTTGGTAAGAGGGTAGATCCTTGGTTTGTTCTAGAAAATCTGTAACTCCAGGCAAAGACCCAAGATACAGATAATTTTGAAAAATAGTGAAGATCAATTGGGAAAGGATCCTCACCAATGTTGAATTTTTGTTTAAATAATTCAAAGGCTTGTACAACCTTTGGGGGTAATATCTCTAGTGCTGAACCAAAGAATCCCCACCAGTGAACAAACCATTAAGGAAAATCATACTCAGTTTTTGTTTTGAAGTAGATAAACCAAGTATGTGTAAAAAGTTCATTTTGATCCCAAAAGACATTGGACCATGCATCAACATAATCCCAGTACTTTGGGTTCATAGTCAATTTCCCAAAATTTTTTAAATAAATTTTGTCCCCACTGGGAAGGGGTGAGAACTTTTAAAATATGGAGAGAGGAATGAGTAATCATTGGTCCAGTTCTTTTGTCCGTTTTTTGTTCAATTTTAATGGACCCAGTATGAACCAGTATTATCTCATACCATTCTCGAGTTTTTGTCAAATCAGAAGGCCTGAAATGAAATCCTAGAGGAAAGATATTCAAGGCTACCTGATTTGGATTTTGGTGAAAAAACTTTGGTTCCACCTGTAGAATGTGTTTTGCATAAGCTTCTTTATGGAAATAAGGCGTATGCGTGCTGGCTTGTGTTTGGGGTTGACTAACAATTACTTTGGATGAAGAAGCTGCAGTTGTCAGTTGTTTTTGAGTTGGAGGAGTAGAGGGACTTTGGGGTGCTTGGTTTAACCTGTCATACTCTTGTTTAGTCATTGGGGAAAATGGTACAAGGGCTGTGTTTTTCCCTTTTTTCACTACCTGTTCCCATGTATGGTTTGGAAGTTTCCTCTGGGCATATGCTTGTTCATAGGATTTTAAAATCTCATTTGTAGAGGTTGCTTCTGTTTGAGGTTTCTAGATCGATGACCCAGATGGAGTAGATGACTCTATTTGAGACTGCTTCTGCTGCTGGGATCCTTGTGTTTGGGATCCATATTGTTGTAAAAGTTGTTGCATAATCACCTCTAGACTTGCGCTGGAGACTGTTTGATTTTGAGCATCTTGCATGACACTCAGGAGTTTATCATTCTTTTGTTTATCATCAGGTTCTTTCTTTTTTCTGGGCATTTTGTTGGTTCACTCACTACCTACCCTGAAGAAACTCACGGATAAGAAAATCTGGTAAGGAGTTTGAAGTGCCTTTGATAAATTCAATGTCAAAATAAAAAACACTTAGAATTGCTTGCCACCTGGCGAAAATTTGTTTTGATGCAAGGTTTTATTCATCTTTTTGCAAAACGTCTTTTGCTGATTTACAATCAATATGAACTAAAAACCTTTGGTTTAAAAGATCATATTGAAATTTGGAAATGCATAAAACGATTGCCAAAATTTCTTTTTTAATGGTGAAATAATTCTGCTGTGCAGTATTCCAATGTTTAGATGTGAAAGAGACAATTTTTTCTTTTCCCTCTAAACGTTGTTTAAGAATGCCACCATAACCAATGTCAGAGGCATCAGTTTCAATAATTTTGTAAGCAGAAGGATCAGGAAGGCTAAGACAAGGAAGTTCCTTAACCTGGAGTTTAATCTGCTTGACAACATTTGAATGAATATCCATCCATGGAAGAGGATTCACTTTAAGACGCTGGTGTAGCGGTTTAATGAAATTGCTAAGATAAGGAATAAACTCAGCAACATAGTTTAAACATCCCAAAAATCGTTGAAGTTGTGTTTTGTCAATGATTTGATCGGGAAATTTATTTGCAAATTGAATTGCATGTTCAATTGGCGTTATGGACCTTTGGTAAATCCAATGACCAAGAAACCTAACTTTAGTTTGAAAAAGACTAATTTTAGGCTTAGAAACTACTAAACCATTTGTTTCTGCAATTTTAATAAAATGATTAACATGTTTGAAATGTTGTTCAATAGAATAAGAATAGATCAAAACATCATCAATGTATACAATGATGAATTGGCTATAGTCATTAAAGATTTCATTCATGATCCTCTGGAATTCAGAAGGAGCATTTTTTAAACCAAAAGGCACAGTAAAAGTAGCTTTATACCTATCTTTTTCAGAAATTTGAATCTGCCAAAATTCAGATTTCATGTTGAACTTTGAAAAGACTTTTGTAGAATACAAACATTTAAGTAGATCAGATTTGTTTGGAATTGGATATCTAATCCATTGTAACGCTTCGTTTAAAGGTTTGTAATTGATTACAAGTCTAGGAGCTCCACGCTCTATTTCTGCATTTTTATTTACATAAAAAGCAGCACAAGACCAAGGGCTTCTAGATTTACGAATCAATTTTTTGTTCAGAAGTTCTTGAATTTCCTTTTTACAGGTTTCGAGAAGTTCTGCAGTCATTTGAATTATTTCACCATTAAAAAAGAAATTTTGGTAATCGTTTTATGCATTTCCAAATTTTAATCTGATTTAAACCAAAGGTTTTTAGTTCGTATTGATTGTAAATCAGCAAAAGACGTTTTGCAAAAAGATGTTAAATAAAAACCTTGCATCAAAACAAATTTTCGCCAGGTGGCAAGCAATTCTAAATGTTTTTTATTTTGACATTGAATTTATCAAAGGCACTTCAAACTCCTTACCAGATTTTCTTACCCGTGAGTTTCTTCAGGGTAGGTAGTGAGTGAACTAACAAAATGCCCAGAAAAAAGAAAGAACCTGATGATAAACAAAAGAGTGATAAACTCCCGAGTGTCATGCAAGATGCTCAAAATCAAACAGTCTCTAGCGCAAGTCTGGAGGTGATTATGCAACAACTTCTACAACAATATAGATCCCAAACACAAGGATCCCAGCAGCAGAAGCAGTCTCAAATAGAGTCATCTACTCCATCTGGGTCATCGATCTAGAAACCTCAAACAGAAGCAACCTCTACAAATGAGATTTTAAAATCCTATGAACAGGCATATGCCCAGAGGAAACTTCCAAACCATACATGGAAATAGGTAGTGAAAAAAGGGAAAAACACAGCCCTTGTACCATTTTCCCCAATGACTAAACAAGAGTATGACAGGTTAAACCAAGCACCTTAAAGTCTACAAGTTTGGCCAAGACCCTCTACTTCTCTAACTCAAAAACAACTGACAACTGCAGTTTCTTCATCCAAAGCAATTGTCAGTCAACCCCAAACACAAGCCAGCACGCATACACCTTATTTCCATAAAGAGGCTTATGCAAAACACATTCTACAGGTGGAACCAGAGTTTTTTCACCAAAATCCAAATCAGGTAGCCTTGAATATCTTTCCTCTGGGATTTCATTTCAGGCCTTCTGATTTGACAAAAACTCGAGAATGGTATGAGATAATACTGGTTCATACTGGGTCCATTAAAATTGAACGAAAAAAATAAAAGAACTGGACCAATGATTACTCATTCCTCTCTCCATATTTTAAAAGTTCTCACCCTTTCCCAGTGGGGACAAAATTTATTTAAACCAAAATTTTAGGAAATTGACTATGAACCCAAAGGATATACTTACTAGGATTATGTTGATGCATGGTCCAATGTCTTTTGGGATCAAAATGAACTTTTTACACATATTTGGTTTATCTACTTCAAAACAAAAACTGAGTATGATTTTCCTCAATGGTTTGTTCACTGGTGGGGATTCTTTTGTCCAACACTAGAGATATTACCCCCAAAGGTTGTACAAGCCTTTGAATTATTTAAATAAAAAATCAACATTGGTGAGGATCCTTTCCCAATTGATCTTCACTATTTTTCAAAATTATCTGTATCTTGGGTCTTTTTCACTATTTTTCAAAATTGATCTTCACTATTTTTCAATTGATCTTCACTATTTTTCTAGAACAAACCAAGGATCTACCCTCTTACCAACTCTACAAAGACTTCCCTCGATAAGATGGTGGGCCAAATTTGACATCAGCAGAATTGACAGTAGAGCAGTTGATAAATGGTTCAAAGAAAATCCTCAGCATCTTTGTATGATGGAACAAAGCAAATTCTTGAATCAAAAATCAAGGATTACGTCTATCTTAGCTGGAACCACAGATAAGGCTAATCTTATCAGTCAACTCAGCTCAATGCTACAAGTTCTACAACAACAACAAGACCAAACGGCTTCGACCAGCCAACCAGTCTCTTTAGCAGCCTCAGACAATCAAGAGGATGATGAAGTAGAGTTTGTTGTAGATTTGAGTGAAGATTAAACTCTCGAAGACTTAGAATTATTTTTAGGTTTTCGATGTAAACATACGAGAGCACTGTAGCACTATACACCGTAGTACACACAGTAGCTTTCACCGTATAGTACTGTAACACCACATGTCAAACAGTAACACTGTAGTGTCGGCAGTACTGTGCAAATAGTACCAACCGGAACTGTTTAAACAGTAACAAGTCATTGGTCAACTGTTCACCGGAACTGTGCAAATAGTATAGGTCACTAGCTAGTTACCAGTCACCCTAAACAGTGTCCTCACCCGTCTATTTAAAGACGATTCAGTCTCATTCTGAGGCAGGTTGGGTTAGGCACTTAGAGAGAGAACTAGAGAGAGAGAAGTTCTGAGCTCCTCCGACGAGTCTCCTCCCTCCGGCGAGTTTTCTTCCCTCTTCCTCTTTCTCCTTTTGTAAGTGCTTATGCTTTCTTTTCAATAAAATTAATCAGTTCCTTCTACTTTTCTTTGCATCATATCCTTCCCTCCTCTGATGACCCAGGATTAGCAGATTTAATGAGTTAATCACTGGCAGGTTCTACCACCACCGATTAATTTCATTCGCAATCTTAGTGGACATTACAGAGCATCCCCTCTGCATGCATCATTTAATACTTTAATTATGTTTGTAATTTTGTCTTAAGAAGTCCGTCTTCTTCCCTCTTCACATGCTCCTCCCTTTCTTTAGTTAGATCCACCTTCGGGGCCCCTCCCCTGTCTTGCTTCATGAGTTATATGAATATATAACTAGTTATATGTCATCACTTTTGGGATTAGGATAATACTACATCCCTATAGATATTTTAGTTAGACAGGCTATTCTAATAGTGATAATGGACTTTGTGTTGTAGATATTTTTGTGTTGTAGAGAAGATCTTGTGTTCATAAAAGAACAATTTTTGGGAAATATAGAACTTTTATTCAAATGAATGTGGATTACAATGCAAACACAGCTCTCAGTTTTTTTATGCATGGGGGATACTAGAGCCAGGCATACCCAACTCTAGTTACGTAACCCCAGTTACTTTCTATAAACACTAGTTTCATTTTTCAATTATTGCAGGGAATCTTTAGCTTTTGTGTTACTGGCCTTTACTTTGCTATCCACCTTATCTTGTCGGGCTTTTTGTCGTGTTGCGTCGGTGGATACTGTTTTGGACTTCACTCCAATACATTCATATCTACTATTGAATCTTTATAATCCTTTTTTGTCCTTTCTCTGTCTTCGCAATAATTACATTTACGGTTGGCATAGTCAGATAATACCTGGCATATTCTTTTCTCTAAATTCGTCATTTTATTCATCTTTATCTTATTATGTACATGCATGCCTGCCTGCCCCATTCTCTTGCAACCCAATCATATCTTTCTCCGATCTTTAAAAAAATTAATTACAAGTGAGAGTTTTGAAAATTTGAAATTTCAATAAGTGATTATATATTCCTTGGCGCAAAATGATTTTTCTGGCATACATATTTTATTTCACAGTGTCCGTATTCATCTTTCACATTTTTAATACTCAAATATTTAATTTTTTTAATAATTAGTTTAGATGTTTTTAATATTCATTTTTCATGTTTTCAGCATTGAAAAAATCAGTATTTTTTTTCAATTTACTTTTAGGGTACAACTATATGTGAGAGTAAAACTATTTTTAGCAAAGGGCAATTAGATACTATTTAGGACTTCACTTCAATATATCCATATCTACCGTTGAATTTTTATAATCTGTTTTTGTCATTTCTCTGTCTTCACAATAGTTACATTTGTGGTTGGTATAGTCAGATAATACCTGGCATATTCATTTCTCCGAATTCTTCATTTTATTCACCTTTATCTTATCATGTGACATGCATGCCTACCCCATTCTCTTACAACCCTACCATATCTTTCTCTGATCTTTAAAAAAATTAATTACAAGCGAGAGTCTTGAAAATTTGAAATTTCAAAAAGTGATTATATTCCTTGGCACAAAATGATTTTTTTGGCACTCATATTTTATTTCACAGTGTCCGTATTCATCTTTCACATTTTTTAATACTCAAATATTTAATTTTTTTTTATAATTAGTTTAGATGTTTTTAATATTCATTTTTCAAGTTTTCAGCATTGAAAAAATCATTAGTTTTTAAACTTACTTTTACATGCAATTAGATGTGAGAGTAAAACTATTTTTAGCAAAGGGTAATGCCGAAAAGTATTGTATTTTTTTTTAACAAATTTAATTACTCGATCTATTTTTAATTTCTTTTCTTAATTCCCACAAAGTTAGTTTAGGTTTATCTGAACAAGTAGTATTGTATGGGTAGTGATTGGGATAAATAAAACCACTCCATTAATTGGCACTAGCGCAGAACACTGATCCAGTTGAAAATTAAAATATACGTATTATACATGTACTCTCTCTACTCTATAAGGCTGTTAAGATTAATTGACCAATTAAATACGTGCGCAAAGTGAATCATATATCCGATCTCAGATCTACTGTGATGTTGCATTTTGTTTTGCTGTGTAATTGTTGACACCTGTCAGCAGGATGAAAGAGAGTAAAACATGAAAATAATACAGCTTTTCTCATCTGATGAATTAGATGAAAGTAATGTTGTGTGGTTTATTTGTGATTGAAAATAATATGTAGCTCACGCTTGAGACCATTTTCCTTTGGTGGTTTTTTTTTTTTAATATCAGATGTTATTTCCCAACTTTTGTCTTTCATTAACCCCCATCATTATTAGCCACATCACATGTATTCTTGCCATTTGCTTATATATAGAATTAGAATGTTAAATACGTTAGAATCACTTGCAAAACAAATAGAAAGACAATAAAAATATGGTTCGAGTCGGATCGGAAGACATTGTCTTTTAGAGTTATTCTGCTACATAGGGTTAGGATAATAAAAGACGGCACTCCCTAGGATTAAACCAATCTTGCCTGATAGAAAACATGGTGACAGAACAACAAAAATTAAATAGTAAACTCAGCAATAAGTAGATGAGAGAAAAGCTTGAAAGTTCAAGTTTTATGTATACTAAACTTAATTCCCAAATCCCTATATATAGGTCATAATTCATGAGTAGATAGAAATGTAATAAATGCTAGATAGTGTTATCAAGTCAAATGAATAAGATTGTCAAATCATGTGGATAAGATTGTCATTCCGCTACACAGGGTTAGGATAATAAAAGACGGCACTCCCTAGGATTAAACCAATCTTGCCTGATAGAAAACATGGTGACAGAACAACAAAAATTAAATAGTAAACTCAGCAATAAGTAGATGAGAGGAGAGGAGAGAATAGCTTGAAAGTTCAAGTTTTGTGTATACTGAACTTAATTCCCAAATCCCTATCTATAGGTCATAGTTCATGAGTAGATAGAAATATAATAAATGCTAGATAGTGTTATCAAGTCAAATGAATAAGATTGTGGATAAGATTGTTAAGTAAGATATGTATCATCAATGATTTAGGAAAGAATATTTTCTTTGGCTTTCCTTTTGCACACATAACAATTATAATATGACTCTTAATGCCTCTTATACATCCTAAGAGTTGTTGGTTCATAGAAGTAGGCTTCACTGATAGCTCCATGTAATAAGTGTTATTGGTCTCGGCCTAGTTTAAGTCCAAAAGACATTGGACTTGAAATGGTTATACTTATGTGTGTAACTCAATGGTTAGTATTTCGTTTGACACATGTGAGGGATTGTTGTCTTTATTATGTGTGTGTTGAAGGAAAATAATATATATATATATATATATTCATATATAATATATATATATATTATATAAATATATATAATATATTTGTCCAGGCCAAAGAAAATAATCTTATTACTTCTTTTCTTCTTTTTCAGGTAAAAACAAATCTTTTCTCTACATTTATTCTTTTCGAAGTCATTGATGATGTATATCTTACTTGGCAATCTTATCCACATGATTTGACAATCTTATCCATTTGACTTGGCAACATTATCCAACATTTATTACATTCTATTTATTCATGAATTATGACCTATAAATAGGAATTTGGGAATGGAGTTCAATATACACAAAACTTGAACTTTCAAGTTATTCTCTCCTCTTCTCTCATCTACTTACTTTTGAGTTTACTATTAAATTTCTATTGTTTTGTCATCCTGTCTTCTATCAGGAAGGGTTCATTTAATCCTGGGAGTGTCACCTTTTTTCTATCCTTGTGTGGAAGAATAACTCTTAAGGGCAGTGTTCTTGGGCATGACTCGGATCATATTTTCATTGTCTTTTGTAGGATATTTCTATTGGTTTTGTTGGTGATTCCAACAAGATATTTTATATTAATTATACTATTTACAAGATTATTTATAGATAACCTAGATATTACAAATTTATATTCTCAAAAAATATCTATTGAGTGTGCATGTTGGTTAATTGGACCGGTTTTAGGCTTAGGGTTTTAACTTTGTCCAATTCTTCTTATTTTAGTTTGTGAGCATATGGGATTATAGTTACGAGTCTCTTAATGCGGTTAGAGGTATTTCATTTAGTCTTTCAATGTTACTCTGATATTATTAGATGCAATGTGTGACTTCACTTTAGAATATGTCTTACACGGTTTATCGAGTCAGGTTTCAGATATTCTTTACTTGCTATTTTTTATATATGATGAATTATGTATATATCTCATTTTTCCTATTTAAGGAATAGTTTAATGAGCATCCCTTTGTTTTTATCTATGCTGCGAATAAGAGATACTATTTAAGGTATAATTTTAGTTCTCCGATGAATTGTCACAATCTTCATTCAAAGAATGCTCTATTTGCTTAGAACCGGATTTTGGTTGGATTTCTAGTCTCGAGAACCAAAATAGTGTCCTTTTGTTCTAGTAACCCGGAAGCAATTTCACAATGGAGACAGAGATATGCCATAAAGATAGTTTTCTAGAATTTTGATCAAAGATGATTTAGGTTATAGAAGGATCTATGTCCTCTTTCATACAGAGGTACTACTATAGATTTTCCTCAGACCTTCTCCCTTCATATCATCCCAACATACGCTTCCTTCGTTTCTTATTGGAGGCGTAATTGGCTAGCTGTCTATATGAATATATAACTAGTAGTTTCCTTATAGAATCATCACTTTTTGGATTAGGATAACACTACCTCCCTATAGATAGTTTACTTAGACACGCTATTCTGATATTGATAATGAACTTTGTGTTGTAGAGAAGATCTTGTGTTTGCAAAAGAACAATTTTTTGGAAATATAGAACTTTTATTCAAACGAATGAGGATTACAATGCAAACACCGCTCTCAATTTTCTTATGCATGGGGGATACTAAAGCTGAGCATACCCAACTCTAGTTACGTAACCCCAGTTACTTTCTATAAATGCTAGTTTCATTTTTCTTATGCATGGGGTTTTTGTCATGTTGCTTCGGTGGATACTGTTTAGGACTTCACTCCAACACATTCATATCTACTGTTGAATCTTTATAATCCTTTTTTGTCTTTTCTCTTTCTTCACAATAATTACATTTATGGTTGGCATAGTGGGATAATATCTTGCATATTCTTTTCTTAGTCCCTTTCGAATTCTTCATTTTATTCATTTTTATTTTATCATATCATTGGAGGAAAAATCTTGGTTGTTTGCTTACTCTTCCAACCGAATAAATGCATGTTGTTTTTATTTCATAGGGCCAACAATATGCATTTATTCGGTTGGACAATTAAGCAAACAACCAAGATTTTTCCTTCAATGGTATGAAAAAATAAAGATGAATAAAATAGAAAACCTAGAAGGGAGAAAAAAGATTATGAAGATAATTATCCGGCTATGCCAACCATAAATGTAATTATTACGAAGATAGAGAAAGGACAAAAAAGATTATGAAGATTCGATAGTAGATATGAATTTATTGGAGTGAAGTCCGGAACAGTGTCCACTAATACAACATGACAAGAACATCCTCTAGACAAGATAAGGTGGACAACAAAGTAATGGCCATCAACATAAAAAAAATGCATGTTGTTTTTATTTTACAAGGCCAACAACAAGCATTTATTCTGTTGGAGCAAACAACCAAGATTCTTTCCTCCAATGGTATCTTAAACAGTATCCATTGAAGTAACATGACAAGAATATCCTCTAGACAAGATAAGGTGGATAACAAAGTAAAGGCCAACAACGTAAAAAATAATGATTGTTGTTTTTATTTCACAGGGCCAACAACAAGCATTTATTCAGTTGGACAATTAAGCAAACAACCAATATTTTTCCTCTAATGGTATGATAAAATAAAGATGAATAAAATCAAGAATCCAGAAGGGACCAAGAAAAGAAAGAATATGCCGGTATTATCCGACTATTGCAACTATAAATGTAATAGAGAAAGGGCAAAAAAAGATTATGAAGATTTGATATATGACAATATATTTCATGCTCTAAAGTTACTTATTATACCATGTTAGGTTGTTCCAAACATGGTGAGGGCTGATAGGTCACTAATAGGAACCCATCTCTGTGTTGTTGGAAGATAGATATCAAGCATGTTCTCAAGTTGGGCTGCATTTTTAATGAAGTTTCAGTAATCTATGTGCTTTCAAGGATTTAGTAGTACTGTGTAGATTTCATCTAAAACAAGATGCGAATACTTTTAATCAATTTTTACCTAAGGTGCATTTCAAACATATAAAATTGTAGGTTACAGTTTGGTAGCCAGATCCATTCTCTGCCCATAACATGTGATAATATATGATATCATCTGAGTTTTAACCACATTAGTTTGACACCTTCAATGTCCCTTATATCTGTTTATTGCATTATAGAATACTCCTTTGTATGTACATGCCCGAACTGAAACTGCAGTCAATTCTTCACAGGAAGGTGCTTAGTATGAGTTTAACTATGCCTGAATCTCATACGACAGCTTTTTTTTTTTTTGTAATATCATTTGGCATGAGACCTTATGCGGTAAAAAGGCACCAGCTGGCACGACATTACACTAGACATGACACTTAAATACCCGGGCACGCCTCACAATTCCTCATGCTCAAAAGAAGTCCTCGGTGGTGCTTCTTCCGCTTTCGCAGCCTCTATACAGAGGCACTCTTCTTCCTCATGGTGCCTTCTTGCTTCAACTTCTTTGCTTCATCTGCTGGTAAGAATTAATTCCTTTGTTCTTTTATGTTAGTTTCTCTCTCTCTCACACACATAATGGCGCTGGACGATACCCCATAAAATACTTACTTGGGGACTTACCCTAGCTATTCCAAGAGTCTCCGCTAGTTGAACCTCGTCCAATAGACTCCCTCTTTTGCTCATCCCCTTTGTTAGCTGTTTGATCGAGATACTCTTACCTAGGTTCCTAAACTTAGAATGGATGGAGGAGTGTAAATGGATCGGCACTTTATCTTTAAAGGAAAAAAGGTTAAACATGGTAGTTTATTTATTATCAGCTATGGCTGGGTTAGCCTTACTCAAGTTGTAGAACATCTTATTAGAGAATTGCATTAACTGTTATCTTCGTTCTAAAATCTGTATTGATGGTTACATTTTAGGTGATAATGATAGAGGATAGAGTGTCGCATTTGTAATGCGATGGTCATTGGTTCGATTCTGTTAGACTCTCCGAAAGAGAAGAGAAAGGAACTGAAATAGATAAGATTTTACTTACATGAGTTCGATCTCTTTCATTCTAAACCATCAATCATTCCTCTGTATCATCACCATCATCATTGCTAAATGCACGGTCCCTACTTACATAAATCTTTTCCTTTTCTCTTTTCTCTTTCATCTTCACTGCTTTTTTTTTTCCAAGAAGCTCTCTGAATGAAAGGGCACGACTCGACATTCATTTTGATGTATATATGTCAGTAACATGTAGTGATGCATAGAAGCAAGGCTTAGAACTTGCTTGCTCAAGTTTAAAATCCTATCGGACAGTTTAAGTGCAGAAAAATTGTGGATTGAATTTTTTTGGGGTTATGTGAGATAATGAGCATTTCCCTGGTCACATTATAGGTTTTAAACAGGTTCAATTTTGTTGACAGTTTCGTCATGATTAACCAACCTGCAATAATTGAAAGCAGTCTTTATTTTATTGCTTCCTTGATTGTTAAAGGGGAAATTGTTTCGTGAGTTTTGGTTATCATGTTAAGATTTTGGTGTTATAGTTTTTGATTGGTGCAATATTAACAACTCTTCCATGAAGAAGCTTGTTTGGTACAATGGAATTGGAGCTCAATTCCAATTCCACATGGAGCCCAAATCATCCAATGCCATCAAAATGGCTTCCATTAAAAAAGCCAAGATTTGTAATTCCAATCCCCCATTTCCATCGTTACCCCTGTCCCTTACTCACCGGCGACCTCTGTCACAAACTCACTAGCAACGATGGCGACTCCTCCCTTACAGGCGACGGCGGCTCTCTCCCCTCCACCAGTGACGACAAAGAAGCAACAACAGCTCTCCCTCACCAGATCAGACGAAGATGACGACGATAGCTGTCACTCGTAAGCCATGACAGCAACGGTGAGATCTGGCCTCTCTTCGTTAGATCTTCATCTCCATCTACCCTCCTCTTCTCCGATGACCAGGTGCACGTCGATGGCAGTGGCGACGGCTTCCACTGGCGACGACGACGATGCCAATCAGAATTTGGGTAGGAGTCGGCAACGTATAGGGAGGCAGATCTATCAAAGCTGGGTTTTTTTTTTGGGTAGTAGATGGGAAATGGGTTTTTTAATTAAGGGTATTTTAGTATTTTTCTATAAAAATCAAGTCTCATTTTCAAGTCATACCAGACACAATTTTAAACCCCATTTCCATATCCATCAAAATCAATTCCAGTGTATGAAACGGGCCCATAGTGATCTTTTTTTGCTTCTCTCGATCTTCATATGCCAGGTGTCATGACTACACCAACCACAAGTGCAATTATTGTGAAGATAGAAAAAAGACAGAAAAATTATGAAGATCCAACAATAAATATCAATGTATTAGAATAAAGGTTGCAGGTGACAAAGAAAGATTGTATAACAGTAGCCACTGACAACAGACTCCAATGGTATCAAGATTCTTTTACCAACAAAATAAGGTGATCAGAAGATAAAAAGTAAAAGTAAAAGTAAAAGATTCTCTTCAATAATTGTAAAAAGAAACTAGAGTTTGTGGAAAGTAACCAAATGTAAAGCCATGTAAGTTCCATGAAGAGGTATCGAAAAACAAGTGTGGTAATCTCATAAGTTCAATAAGAGTTTTCTATTTCAAAACATTGTTCTTCTTTGTTCTTTTGTGCACGGAGCCTAGTATCAAAATCGGAATAACAACAATATAAGGGAACTATTGGTTATATGTTCATATAGATAGTATGCCAGTTATGTCTCCAATACAAGTGGCTTATATTTAGATACAGAGTTGTATACATGAGGGAATAACGCTCTTTATTCTGTACTATTTGACATGTAATTCAACATGTTTGCGTTTCATTTTTAGCGGCATTTCGTACTTTCAAGGATATGTTTTTTTTAAGAAAAGTCATACTATTCTTGGTCGGACCGGTAATTGTGGCCCTCATGACTGGTTCTCATGGTTTGAGTTTCCAGGTATTATTGGTACCACTTCTAGATACTATGCTTGTTAGTGTCACAAGCATTAGTCATGCAGCAATATTAGCAAGATGCTCTCCATTGGTTTCTTCAATTGAAAGCTTCAAAAAATGATCCCATAGTCTGATGTTCTAGTTTTCTTTTTTCTCAAATTTTTGACCATGATTTATGCAATCTCTTGTGGGGCTACGAAGGTGCATGCTACTATAGGAGGAGGTGTCCTATAGTGTTTGGTTATCACTAGATTGGGAAGTGATTGAGACACCTTTGTGAGGGGCTGATATAGAATCTTCCATTTCAAATTGATGATGTGCTTTTAGTAATATGATCAAAATATAAGAACAAAACCACAAATAAAGACATGGCAGATTAAAGGTATGTTTGGGTTAGTAGTTGCAGAAATGATTTTTTTTTAACCTGACTTTTACGAAAGTCAGATAGGATAAAAGTCAAATTGTAAATGTAATTTATGTTTAGATTGACGATGATAAAAGTAGATTTTTTTTGAAAAAGTTAGACTTTTGAACTTCTTCTCAAAAGCTGCTTTTAGAAGGGGAAAAAAAAAAACCAATTACCAAAACACCAACTCAAACACCTCATTTTTCAAAAAGTCAGAAACCACTATGAATTTTTTTTTTTTTTAAAAAAAAAAAACCGTTTTTGGGATGACATTCTAGCATCCCAAACAGATACTAATTCTTTCTCGTAGATATTGATTGTCCCCACAACCCACAGGAGAGATAGGCACAAGTGTGTGTGCCTTTGTCACTTTAAAAATATATTTTTTTAAAACAACCATACAAGCATTTTTCTTTGTTTTTTTTAAAACTTGTTTTTAAAAACAATTTTATAAAACTGTTTATACCTTTAGTTCTTTCACCAATTTTTTGCTCTTTTAGAATTCTTTTCCTTTTTTTTTTGGGGCCCCAAATCCAATAACTCTTGTTACCATGTTTGAATTAAGCATATATTAAATTTGTCTTTATATGAAAATAGCTTAAACCAATTTATTAAGTGTATGTTTGAAACAACGATTGAAAAAATAAAGTTTTTCAATTTAGCTTTTTGTAATCTTATTTTTGGAAAAAAGTCAGATTGTGTAATATGATTTATGTTTGGATTGACGATTGTATAAATGACTTTTGCAAAAGTAAAACTTGTTTGGATTAGCTTAAACATAAGTGACTTTTATGATAATAGTAAGAGAGAGTGGATGGAAAAATATTTAAAAGATCAAGTAAATATTTAAAAATTACTTTAAAATATTAGGTGCTACTGGAAAAAATATTTTAGAGTGGGTGGAAATCAATAAATCAGTATTCTAAGTTTTGGGTGCTCTTTACTACTAAAAAAAATATATTAAAGGGAAAATTTTAGTTAGTCTCCTAAAACTGGGTACAACTGAAAAAATATTTTAAAAGGTTAAAAGTATCAAAAAATATTTTAAAGTATTTTTTGGAGCTAAAAATGTACATTAAGGGTAAAATTGCAATCAATCTGATAAACAAACTGGGTATAACTAAAAAAATATTTAAAGAGGTTAAAAGCACAAAAAAATATTTTAAAGTAATTTTTGGAGCCGAAAATGTATATTTGGGGTAAAATTGCAATCGGTCTCATAACACACTGGATACAGCTCGAAAAAATATTTTAAAGGATTAAAAACACCAAAAAATATTTTAAAGTAATTTTTGGAGCTAAAAAAGTAAATTAAGGGTAAAATTATAATCAGTTTGATAATACATTGGGCACAACTAAAAAAATATTTTAAAAGATTAAAAACACTAAAAAATATTTTAGGTCAAGCTACACACACAGACACGCAACAATTCAAATCTCAGTCATTTTCCTCCTACATAGATAATTGCTTGTGTAATAAATTCCCACAACGCAAATTGAAAAGAGCTCCAGCTAAGAGTTTTTACCAATTTAGCGTTTTAGGAGCTGATGGGAGAACAAGCTAAATTGAAAAATCAGATCCTCAAACACTCATATATTTTTTCCCCAATTGCAATCTAGCTTGGCTCAGTCAATCAAACTATTTTGCCTAAACGCTCCAACCAAACACACATTAAGGGTTTGTTTGGGAACTCGTTTGGAGGGAAAAAAAAACCCATTTAGGGGGTAAAAGCGCCCAAAGTCATGTGTTTGGCTAAGCTTTTGCCATGGATGGGTTTCTGCAAAAAAGTGGCTTTTTTGAGAAGCTGATTCAAGCTATTTCTCCGCATCCGGACGCTCTACAAACTGGAGGTATATTAGGTGAGTCGAGGGAATAAACAAACAGGTGTGATTGGCATGAATTTGCTTCAACACCACATACCAAGTATATGTGAGCTACCACCCTGCTTATGTGGCTAATCCTTGATCACTACTTCTTGGCTGTTGGGAATTCTTGTCTCATCTAAATACTTCCACATTAGCCCCATCACCTGTTGATTGCGTTACAACCTTCCAAATCAATTTTCTTTATTTTTCTGACCTTCAAAATTAATAGACGTGTGTTAGTACTCAAAAAGAAAAATTAATTTCTAACCTTAATAATAAAATCTGTTTATTCATGGCATGAGTATATATATATTTTTAATAAAACTAGATAATTGAAAATTTAATATCTTGTATTTTAAAGGTGTCGTTTTAATGAATAATAAATATATATAACTTTATTCATGGGGCTTAATCATTAGGATGAATCATGGGGCTTAAACAAACAGGTGTGATTGTGGTAACTTGGATATGTGTAGGAGAATGTTGACTACATAAAGTATAGGTACAAAGGCCTCATGTTCGCCAATAATGAGATATTTTATGTATGCATTATAATTTAAATATAAATTTATCCTTTTTTAATTAAATACTTTAGTGTATTTTTCTTTTTCTTTTTTCAATAATAATTGCACCTTTTTTATTTTATCAATTTTTTTTTAAAATTTTTTCATTTCAATTATCACAATATATAGAACTAATATATATATATATATAGTATTCAATAAGATTCATGTTCTTTTTAATCATTTTTCATTTAAACGGGCTTTTCAAACATTAATCCAAACATGTTTCAGGTTAGAAAAAAAATCACTTTGCATCGTCAATCCAAACACAAATAACATCTATAATCTGACTTTTTTTTTATATGACTTTTTCAAAAACCCATATACAAAAAAGGCTTCTTCTCCATCACTAATCCAAAGGTATTAAGACTCACGGTTCTTTTACCAACTATGTGTGATTCTAATACAACCCAGTACAAGAACACGAGGGCAATGGCCAGAATGGAAAATTGAAAATTTGAAAGCAAAAAAAAAAAAAAAAGGCCCTTAACGCAAGTCCCAAACGACGTCGCTGCCTCTGGTACATCAAATCCGTGTATATGTACATCGCTTGGGTTGGTCGGGTCTGGTCTATGAATTACCCGTTTCCAGAAAGATCCATCCGTCTTCTGTTCCGTCCTGTGCCTCCATTGGATGAAGCCCAGCACCATACCCGCGAGAAAGACTTTGCGAGGTCCCTTCATCTTTCTTCTTATTGTTGTAAATTTTCAATGTGCTGATCTGTTAACTATCCAATTTTTTTTATCCTGTTACGAAGCCGAATGTGAATAAATTTATGTATGTTTATTTAGGTGTTTAGCCCCTTCTGTGGGTCTTTTATGTTATTTGGTGAGGTTGATTTATCTATACTGTCAGTTGCTGAACTTGAAAGCAGGAACTTTATTGGTACCATGAATATGTTGTGAGCAGCAGTTTCCATTTTTATGTATTTCCGTGCACCTTGCCTCTGGATCGTTTAATTGTTTCTGGTAAATGAAATGAACTGTGGAGCTAGCCTAGTTTCTATTGCTCAAGCTTATAAGTATATTAAATCTTCTCCATGAATTTTGATGGGGAACTTGAAAATGTGGGGCTGAACTTCGAGTGTATAAAATTTTTGTCCATAGATGGTGTGTGTTCAGCCTACTAAATGAAAAGCAATCTCTTGCGACTTTCAAATTATGCATTTTAATTTTTTGTATTTTCTTTTGTGAATTTAGGTTGTCATATTGTAATATTGAAATGGCTGAATTGTTGCAATGATTCGTACGTTTAGGACCAGTCTTGATGCAATTTAGTTACATGCTTAATGTATGGCTTTGCTGAAGTTTTGAGAACCTTCATTCATCATCAATATATATAAAAGCTTGAGAAGTGAACAATGCAGTTTCGTTCCTCAGGCTCTATGCAATGTCTGAGGCCTGATATCAAGTTACAAATAGTGATAGAATTTATCAAATTTTGTTATTTATGAATCTTATAGAGTTGAGTTTTAATGCTTTGATCTAGACATAGTGGTGAAGTATTATTCCCGTTTTATAATATTCTCCTTCATATGCAGACGCTTGTAGTATAAGGAAGTACGAGAGGTCATGGAAGAATATAGCAAAAGCAGCGTGAAGAAGGCAAAACTGCAATCAATGCTTACTGCCCTGCTAGAAGATCCCATACTCGCTGATGTCCCAAAGAAGCCAACTTTGGCTGATGTGGACACTCTCATCAACCTTGAGCTGGGTAGTGCCATGCGCATATCTGTTCTCAAACTAGATGGAACATCATTTGGTAATACTTTTCTTTCATCCCACACCTTTTTTGGGAGTCTACTTACTTTGATTTTTCACCCTGTTTCCCTGCAAAATGAATGGGGAAATGGGATAGAGTTATGATAGAACCTTATAATGTGAATCTTTAGAAATTGGGAATTAGGGTAGAAGAGAAGAATATTAGAGGGTTGAAGAAGAAGAATTAGAGAGACTGGAGAGAGAAGAGATAGAGATAGAAGATGCTGCATAATACTCTAAATTTCATTAATAATGCAAAATCTAATCTGTACATTAGGGGGTCTGCCATATATATAGGCAGCAGGGGTAGCAAGGGTAATAGGGCGCCTAACAACTAATTAGACCCAGCTAAGGCCATGTTTGATTAGGGCCACTCTAAGCAATGGCTAATGCCACTAATAGCTAATGTTGCTCTTCTAATTAACTAATCTTATTGACATTTAATTACAATATCATATCAAGTTAATGCTTAATTGATTTCAATCTTTTGATTTTGGTGATGAAGATGTGACGGTGATGAACTCAGCTGCAGTCAAGGATTTGAAACTCGTGATTAAGAAGAAAGTAAATGACATGGAACAATCCAAGATGGGTCACCGCCATATATCTTGGTGAGATAGAGGTTCTTTTCCTATACTTCTATAGGCAATGTTGAAAATTTCTTAGAAATAGTTAATATTTGGAGATTAAGTTTTTGGATAACTCTATATTCTGAAATGTGTAGTCTCTGAAAGTGAGAGTAAAATGTTGACATTGGTTTTCATTTCTTTTTTCCTGTAAAAATGATCAAATCGCAGGAAGCACGTCTGGGCAAATTATTGTCTGTCACACCATAATGAAAAGCTCCTTGATGATAGGTCTATGCTTCAGAATTTTGGTATTCGAAATAATTCTCAGGTTTGCCTCATAAACTGTACAAGAGGAACTTTCTTTTTCTTATAACTTTGCTTCCTTGTGGCATTCTCTTTTTTGTACATGCAAACTTCTGATTTCATTAAAATCTTGAAAGATTTTTTTTTTTTGGGAATGGAATTATGCTCATTCTCATATTCGTGGGCACAAAAACATTGTGAAAATTTCATATGTAATTTGTCTTAAAAACTGCTTTTGATTTGCTTACATGTCACATTCTGTTAGCAAATAGGGGCATCCCATTTTAAATAGTTGTGTTTATTTTCTTATATTGAAAAGCATACTTATTCAGCTCAACAAAACCCAACATTTTATGGGGCTGCAGTAATTATGTATTCAGCTAGTATGCTGGTTTCATTTATTCACTTTTTCTTCCTTTTATAGTGTTAGTTTTATATGAAATTTCTTAAAGATATTCTGTTTGCAACTTTTGGGTGTAAATTTGAATATTTTTAATTCATTTGTTATTTCTCTTTTGTTTGTTCGTATTGAATGATATCATATGCCTTGAGGAAATAGAGTGGAGCAGTCTTGTAATAAATTAGTGGTACCTTGTGCTCATGCAGGTACAATTTGTACCCTATGTCATGACAAAAGAATCTCATAAACACTCGAAGAGGCGAAAACATCGTTTCTTTCATGGCCTTGATAAGCTTTCTTGATCAAGCAATTGTAAGTTGTGGAATCTCTCTACTGATTTTGTTGGGTGTGAGACTAGAGAGTTTCATATCAGGATTCTGGAGTGTGAAATTTAGGAGTGTGGGGTTTGTACAGCCTTTGGTTCTTTAATCTCATGAACTAGCTCGAGGTTTGTTTCGCTAATGTTTGTATCTGGTTCTATCTTACTAACAACATGAAGATTATTTGGTGTCACAGCTTCAAAGTTCACCGTTGTTTCGACTTATTTGCAACCTCATGGCCTTGTGAGACCTGTAGCTGCATTATTCAGTGTTGCAAAAAGTGTTGTTTGAATCTCACCATAAACGTAAATGGAAATTTTACCCCCTGGCATGAAATATGCTGATGCTGGTGTTATGTTTAAATGACATAGCCTGAGATCTTTGCTGCCTGAGCAACCTTGGTTGTGAGGAAGAGTTTGCTTTCACGAGTTTGACCTGATAAGACAGAGTTCTACCATGAAGTTTAACTTTCAATGTTAATGATGATTCTTTAGGCCTAAAGTCAAAAAATTGTAATTTTCCCTGTCAGGTTCCATTATCTTCACCAGATTTTAGTAATCCGACACTGTTTGGGATATGGTGTAGTTGTTATGATTTCAACGTTTAGCTGTTACTTTGATGTGAATAATATGCCCTTTCTGTGTATTGAGCTATCAAGATGTCAAAATTCTGATTAAATTTCTGTGCCCAAAGGGGAGTCCCCTTGCTTAATGGGGACACAATTAAGTGTGCTTCACTGAGAAGTTTTTGATTTGCTGGATGAAGTTCATTAAAAATCCCTGGTTTACAAGTGCTTTATATTGTGTGTTGAATGACTCTGCTTTGTTGTTCTTTAAATTGTTTTGTATCTGTTAATGCTGTCCAATTATAGTATTCTTGGCACATTAATTAATGATTTAACTTTCCCAGCTTCGTGCTGAGATTTCAAAGCATAATAGTGCAGAACTTAGACAGCAGAGAGTTCAGTATGCTGTAGAATTCTGCTCTGATACTACATGCTAGAAGCAGTTGGTTAATAAATTTATGTATGTGGTTGTATTGAGAAATAATTCCACAGGCCATACTCCACAGCTTGATTATCAACTAGAACTTTGGGGCAGTTTTTTTATTTTTAAAGTTTTAAATATAAGAGTTAGGAAATAGGTTTATTTTAGTCTTAAATATAAGATCTCGATAATTTTTTTTTTTTTTTAAATTTATAATTTTTTCTTAAGAACTATTGATTGCAGATATTAATGAGATTTTCCATTAATGTAGTTTCCAATGTAAATTTTTGAAATGGGTACACACTTTAGGAAACTAATGCACACTTCTTTATAAATAATTAATTTAATTAATTTTTTTAATTTCTATAAATTAATTATCTAACTCCTATGTTTAGAATGATAGGTAATAATTCCTTGCCATTTGTATGTAGCTTAGGCTATGTTGAGCTTAGCTCACTAGCATGAAACTTGCATTGTAAAATTATTTTTGTCGTTTACATATATTCCATTTGTTATTATTTGTGATAATTTTTCTTATGATGGTCCATATTTTTAAAAAAACTTGTGATAAAGGATTTTTAGAACTCACATCGTTTTGAAGTCAAATTTTAGATGCCATAAAATAGAAATGCTCTGTGTTAATTTTTTTTGGGGGTCAAATGGCGCTCACAAAAATATTCATCTTTTTCAAAAGGACTCTTTTTCTTCCTATTAGCAATGGTGAATTGGATCTTCGTCTAATTAGGTGTACCAATAAAGCCTCGTTAGCAAAACAAGTTTGGCACATAGTGACTGCATTGCCCTCTTCTTTCTTGACTCAAACTCTTCATTTCAAATAGATAAATACCAATTCTAATCCGATGCTTAAAAAGCCTTATAATGCCTCTTGGATTTTGAAAGAACTTCGAAAATTTTTTCATATTATAATCAGCAAACCAAAGTGACGGTATGTTGTTGCTTAAAAAAAATTAATTTGATAGGTATTTCCCATGCATTGAGACTCAACTTAAATGAATTTCAATCGAGTAGCTGACATATTATTGCATACACCTTTCAATTGGAATTCAATCCAATGGAATAAACATTTACTCTACGAGATCTATACTCCTAACATTGCTGGTATAATTGTTTGAACTCTTGTTTCCTTTCTTGATTCCAAGGATCAACTCATTTGGAGTGGCATCCCTTCAGGTTGCTATATGGCACAAGCAGCTTCTATTTAAGCCTTCAAATTTGGGGGGGGGGGGGGGGGTTTGTTTTGCCTTATATGCCCAAAAAAATAGGAGGCTTCCTAATTTTTTTTTTCCTGATTTCTTTTTATGATTAGATTCTACATAAAATGAGTGATATTTTGATATTTTATGATAAAAAAATGGAGTTGCCTTCAATTTTTTATGTTTTTTCAAGGATTGAATACTTTAATTGAAAGAGAAACTACATCCTTTTAGAGTATTAAATTTTTAAAAAATCATAAAAAATTAAAAATAACTCCATTTTTTGTCCATAAGATATTAAATGTTACCATTATATATAGAATCTAATCATAAAAATAAACCGAAAAAAAAAGTCCCCCCATTGTTGGGGAGCAGCAAAGAGGGCAGCGTGCATGAGGGGGGCATCAGACATCCCATCCTCAAAATTTTCCTTGCCCTTGTAAATGTCTTCTCTTCACTAGCAAATTGCTAAATCAAGCAGTACCATCAACAAATCACATTCTCAAGAAACATCATCTTACTGTCTTAGGATCTTGCACTTTTGCTTGTAACAAAGAAAAATCCTTAGATCACATTTTCATTGCTTAGCTTTCCCGTTCACAAAATCAATATGGTTTGGGCATTTCTCTATTAGACTGCATGTTTTCAGTTTTAATGGCTTTGCTTGTTGGTTTAAGAGGAAAAAAAATCTTGTCAACCTCAAAATGGTATCTTTTTATCTTATATTAATATAAATTTTCTTTTGTGTACCAAAAAATTATAAATTGCCTTTTTAACCAAAAAAGGGTCAAATTTTCGATATTTGAAACATATCCTCCACATGGCACATTTTATAATTCCTATGAAAATTCATTCATATTGAAATTTAATTGGAGCATACATAGACCGTATCAAACTGTTTGTGGATCAAGTTTACCAACTTAGTACAAAAAATGTATGTAAGCAAACACAAAACCTAATCCAAATATATAGAGAAAATGATAAATAAATACCATTTGAACTTATAAAATCCCCAAAAGCCTGTTAATATTTTGAAATGACAAAAAGATGATGTGATAGGAATTTGAAATATTGAAGTTTATATATTTTTACCATAATACCCCTAATATTTTAATTTTAAAAAAAACAAAAAAAAAGAACCCACAAAAGTGATTAATCACCTTCTGCACTAGACATTCTTCATCACTCGCCCACTCTGATTCCACTTGACCTTCCTAGTCCCCTCCCTCGCCCACCTCTCTCAATCACACCCGCTATAACACATGGAAGCTCAACCTCCTCGATAGAGACGCCGTCCTTCTCTGGCAACGCCCACAACCACCACTCCAGATTCAACTCCCATGTCTAGCACGATTCCTCCAGGGTCACCTCCCTCGTTCGCCGCCTCTCTCCCTCTTTCCACTCTAACTCTTTTGGCTCTTTCCTCAGATTTCTGTGAGTGGTGGTGAGAATGGACGGGAGAACGGCCAGTGCCTTCTGATAGTGGTGCTGCCTGACCTCCAACGGTGGTCATGGGGGATCTGATGGCGAATGTTTAACACCCCAATTTTTGATTAAAGGCTAATGGTAATTATTGAGGATAATTATCAAATTAAAGTGGAATAATTATGGGTTTGGTGGCTATATTAATTAATATGCCATAATTAGTGAAAATCGAAAGAATGAAATTGTTGGGCAATTAGTTAGTGATTAATAGAGAAATTAATTACTAACTAAGAGGAAAATGAGATATGTAACTAATGGCTAATAGAGGGATTAGAGTAACTAATTAGTTACTTGCTTTATGAGAGCCAATGTGGTGGAGACATGTGGCAAGCTTATGTGAAGAGAGAGTGTGTGTGAAAAGTCAAAACTCAATAAAAAATGGTTTTCCCTCTCTCTTCTTCCCTCCAATTCAGCTGCACAAGCAGGGGAGGGGGAAACATCATCATTTCACCTTCTTCAATCTCTCATCCCTCCCTTCTCTCTCCAAATTCATCCTCCATTGTTGCCCTAGAGAGAGAAAGTGAAAGCTTGCATTTAAGATGAGTAAATGGCTTCTAGTGGAAAAATGCTCTTCTATAAAGTTATTCCTCTTGTTAAAAGCTTTCATCCTATGGTTTTAGATTCTCCATTGGTGGTGATTTGAGGAATCACGAAAATCTATAAGTTGGAGGATCATGAAGTGCCTTTGGGAAAGTTGTTGAGGTAAGTGAAAGCTTCCTTCTCATATAAGTTTTGTGGCCATTGGTTAGGCCTTGAATTTCTGGAATTTTAGCCCTAATTTTCATGATTTAGGGTCTTGGGGAGTATAATATGTTGTTGTCATGGAAATGGTGCCTTGTTTGGTGTTTTGAATTGATAGAATTGAATTGAAGTCTAAATGTGAAGTTTGGCACCTTTTGTGTTGGTTTTGTGTTTTGGTCAAAACAGGGCATGTAAATGGGTTGTGATTTTGGTCATTTTGATATTATCATTGTGTTCCTTGTGGAAAATTGTATGGGAATAGGTTTGGTTAATGATTTTGGAGTCACTGGACACTTTGGTAGAAAATTGAAAAATCTGTCCCTTGGAACTCTGTTCTGGGCAGTTTATTTGTATAGATGTTTTGAATGACCAAATGATTTCAGAAAATTGTAAAACTTTTCAGTCTTAAATTTCACATCCCAAACTTCAAAATGGACATATATTTTGTGTCATTTCGTTTAGTATTCTGTGAGATATGGTTGTCCAAAGTTTGGAATTGAAACAGAACTCTGTTTTGGGGCAGTGATTAGTTTTTTGTAATTATGGAATTTTGTGGTGATTTCCAGTAATGGTACATATTTTTCCTATAAAGAGGACTTAAGTGCCTTTCATTTGGCTTTGGAATCACCTCGTTTTGATTTTTCTAGATTTATTTATGAATTTTGGAAATTCAGCCAAGAATCAGGGAATTTCTTGGCCACGGCCCAAGGTAATGACTGCGGGCCAAACCTTTCTGACGTGATTCTGGCCGCAGCCCATGGGTGGCCTGCCGCGGCCAGTGACCTTCTAACCATATTTTGGCCGCAGCCCAAGGAAGGGCTGGCCGCGGCCAACTCCTATGTTCTAGCACTTTGAGTTTTCAGAAAGAGATCTCTAACCTATTATTTCCCAACCTTTTAGGGCTTTTATTAGAGGAATTTATGGCCTCTTAAGGGTCAATTATGATAACCAAATTTAAGTATTATGAAAATGAGAATTTGGAAAAGAGAATGATCCTATGTCCTTTATTTTGTTATAGGGTTGGGTATTCGCCCTGATCATGGTTCGATATCTGCTCGGATCGCGAGTAGCCGATGCTGGAGCATACGTGGAAAGAATAAGTGTATTGAACTTACCTCTCCTGCATGTATTGATATTTGTGTTTGTGTATTGATGCATGTTATTGCTTTGTTTGATTATGTAAAACATATATGAATGATTGAAGCTCTGTTTCTATTTATGCTATGGCCATGAGTATATTGTTGAAACATTGAGCATGCAGGTATATCATTATGTGAGCATGAGTTATTGTGATGCAAGCATGTCATGCATTAAATACTTATCTTACATGTATATTGGTATCTGTTTCGTGCTGGGATTCTCTAGAATCTCACCCTCCCCTACCAACATTTTAGACAGGACAAGTGGCTTGAGGAAGGAGCAAGCGACTAGGGACAACGAGAATCCCTTATGGGTATTTGGACTTGGTAGTTGGTTATCACTGCTATTTGGGATAATGGTAGTAGATTTGGATGTATTTAGAGTTGTATATGTTAGGATGGATATATGGTTGTATATGTTGTGGAGGTGTATTTGGATATGTATTTGGAATGAAATTTGTGTAATCCCCCATTTGAGAAATTGTAAAGGGCGTATGTGCCCATGAACCTTTAGTGAAGATATGAACTCGGAATTACCGGGATTGTTATTGTGCACTCTGATATATTATGAATGTTAATTATCTTCGCAATGTAATTGTATTCGAAATGTGAATGTGAGACCATGTTAAAGTATTTGTAAAAGAAATTTGTGAAAACCCTATCTTAAGGATGGGGAATGTAAATGAATTTTGATTATTATTGATCTCTATTTCACTCTAATGTTGTATTTTGGATATAATTACGGAGGGGGTTACAGAATGCGAGATTTCTGATGGTGGTGGCAATAAACTTTCATCCCTTCTCCCTCTTTGTTCTCAAAGTCTTCTCTTTCTCTCTGGTGGCAGCGAATCTGATTGTTTTAAAATTGAATTGCTTCTTACAAGATTGATTAAAAGAGTAATAGTTTTGATGAAATCCGTAATGGCTTTGACAAAATCAATAAGTATTGACAATATATGTAAAAAGAATGACTAGGAGTTTTGGGTTGTGACCAATAAAGAAATGTGATTGACGAAATGAATTGTGGTGTTCATGAAATCCATAATGGTTTTGACAAAATAAATTAGTACTACCAAAATGTGAAAAATGATTTACAAAGCGTTTTGGATTGTAACCAATTGAGTAATGAGATTAACTAAAAAAAGTAATTATTTTGAAAAAATGTGTAATGCTATTAACAAAATCAAAAATTACTGACAAAATATATAAAAGGATTGACAAAGAGTATTGGATTGTGACCAACTGAGTAATGAAATTAACTAAAAAAGTAATTCTTTTGACAAAATCCATAATAATTTTGACAAAATCAATAAGCACTAGCAATATATGTACAATCAATTGAGTAATGGGGGGCTTTTTGGTCTTCTCACCCAAACATAAAAAACTCAGATTTCCATCACATCTTCTCTCTATCCTTTGCATGTGTTAAGGGATTTTTCTAAGTTTTAGAAATTGATATGGTATTTATATGTCTTTTTACTAAATATTTATAGGGACAATGACACCTAGGTCCCAAGCTACAAAAAAAAAATACCACAAAAGTCCCTTTGAAAAGTCAATGGTTAGGAAAGTCCCTAGAGACTTTTCTGACATGAATTCCTAATGTCCATTTACTCAAATACTCCCACTGAAATAACTACAAAAAGGCACAGGAGCAAAGGAGGGAAGACACGTTTTTGGGATTACGGAAAAAGAGAGAAATAGACAGACGAATGATGATGTGCGTGCGTTAGAGGTGCAACATTGAAGGGATACAATATGGTGTTAATGTCGTTGGGAATATCTTCCTCTATATCTTCCATCTATGGGTAGCGAGGTACAGCATTGAACTGATTTTTTTTTCTGTATGAAAGTTAGTTGGATTGAGATTGAGGTGTTGGTCAAAAGTTGTATCTTGGACTCAAAAATAGAGTAAGTAGTAGGTGGTAGACAAGAAATGCTAAGAATTTGCTACACATATGATCTTAATCATTGAAGTTGGGATTTCACCTTGGATAGGTTGTGTTTATGTTAAAGTGCTTTGTTTTTGTAGCCTGGTTACAGAGGAGCCGCTGTGTTTTAAGTGAAAATGGTGAATATAATTATTATTCTTTGCTATGAAAAAGCTGAAATGAAAACAAAAAATTATTGTAAATTTGTGCAGATGTAGTTGTTAATATATACAGAACCTGTGCTCTGTTTGCTTCCACAAAAACAGAGTACAGGTTCTGTACGTATTAACAACTACCACAACAATATTTACAACTACATCTGTATAAATTTACAACACATTAACAAAACTTTTTTATCATCATATCAGCATTTTCTAATAACACAAACTACATTCACACCTCTGTTTGCTTCCCCAAAAATAGAGCACAGGTTATGTACTTATTAACAATACAACTGCCATATTAACAACTCCATCTGTAAAAATTTACAACAATTTTTTGTTTTCATTTCAGCGTTTTCACAGCAAAGAATAACAATTACATTCACCATTCTCACTTAAAAAACAGCAATTCCTCTGTAACCATGCCACAAAAACAGAGCACTCTAACATAAACACAACCCACCCAAGGTGAAATCCCAACTTCAATGATCAAGATCATATGTATAGCAAATTCTTAGCATTTCTTGTCTACCACTTACCACTTACTCCATTTTTTAGCTCAAGACCCAACCTTAGACCAACCCCTCAATCTCAATCCAACCAACTTTCACACAAGAAAAAAAAATCAGTTCGTTGTTGTACCTCACTACCCATAGATAGATGATGCAAAAGAAGATATTCCTAACGACATTAACACCACGTTGTATCCCTTCAATGTTGCATCTTCAACACGAGCGCATCGTCGTTCATCTGTCCATTTCTCTCTTTCTCCTTAATCCCAAAAACGTGTCTTCCCTCCTCTCCTCCTGTGCTTTTTTTTGTAGTTATTTTAGTGGGGGTATTTGTGTAAATGGATATTGGGAATTCATGTCAGAAAAATCTCTAAGGACTTTTCTGATCATTGACTTTTCAAATGGACTTTTATAGTATTTTTTCTGTAGTTTATGACCCAAGTGTCATTTTCCCATATTTATATCGATTAGCTTTGGCTAGGGATATTATAGTTAAATTATAAACCCCCCAAACGAACTATATTTATGCCAAGTTATTATTAAATACTAATATAACGAGGCATAGGACCAAGAGGCGGCAGACAAAAGGCATAATAGCCCACAGGTAATCATATATCCATAACCTATATATATACATATATATAACCCCATCACATTCTGCATTCACATCCACTAATTTAAACCAAAAATAAAAAAATAGGTTGCGACAGAAGACATGTCGTTATCTTGCTTACCGTGTTAATCATTTTAAGTTTAAAAACTTCTAGAAGGTTAACTTTGTTAATTAACTGGTAAAAAAAGAACTTTGTTAATTAAAAAAGCACATACATATATCCATTTGTGGATACAGTGAATTCAAAAAAAAAAAAAAAAAGAATTCAAAAGTTAGCTATTCAAAAATATAATTATTAAATAATTGTAGTACACCACTAACCGTGTGCGGGAATCTCAGATTTATTTTGAGAAAATAAGCCCAATTTACGCAAGCCGAGAAAAAACTCCTCTCACATACTTATCTCGTATACCGTGAATCACGAATTATAAGCACTTATTGTCCAAAAATAAGCTCTTACAAACGAGCACTAAACTAAATAATACGTATACTCAATACTAATGTTAATGATAAGTATGATATATCGTCATATTTATCAGCTCTTATTTGTTGATTTTTAACACAAAACTCTTTCGTAAAATTTAATGAAATATTTATAACATATTTTTAAGGTTAAAATATATTTTTAATCTTTTAAATGTGCATGATGTATACTTTTGGTTCCCTTATTTTATAAAGTATACTTTTGGTCTTATAACTCTAATACAATTAATGTTGCTAATAAAAAATATTGATACAATAAACTTAAGTGATGATTGTGTAAGCTTAAATGATGACTACGTAATTAAAGGCTATTAATCTTAATTTAAGATATGTATAAATTGAAAATATCTAAAAACCTAATAAATAGTAGAACCTCAATTGTATTAAAAACATTTAGTTTAATAATCTAAATATTAAAATCCTGATTTCATTTGTAGTAATTTATCAGTTTATTTTAATTTAATAATATAAATATATTACATTAAAAATTAAGACTTAAATATATTTTTTTAGCTGAACGATTATCTTTTTTCCCCAGAAAACATATTTCATTCAAACCAAAAGGAAACATACAAAACAACATCCAAGATCCCAGAAAACAAACTGAAAACAAAACAGAAAAAACTAGAAATAAAACTTGAAGCATGGTCTTAGAAATTTAACAAAGCAACATCAACCATGATCATCCACGATACTAACACCATCTTTCTCCAAAAGCATCCTCATTTGAGTAGGAGGTCTGCAAACCCAGTCACACGGGCATGACCCTTTTAATGAAGCCTTAACAATCTAGTTAGCTACTAAATTTGTTTTCCTGGAAATCCACATAAAAGAGCAGTTCCTTATCAGTTAGCTGAACAATTAGCACTTGAGGTTGCTGCATCAACATTTTTAGTTAATAACATTAAATGTGTTAAAAATATAGGACCAAAAGTATACTTTATAAAGTTAAGAAATTAAAAGTATGCTTTATGTAAAACTTAAATGATTAAAAGTATACTTTAGCTTATTTTTAAAATAATAATGAGAAAACTACATGCTGGTCTCAAGAAAGAGAAAAAACACAAACAGTCCTTTAAAACTATCAAATTGCATTGAAGTCCTATGAAACCTGAGTTAGACTAATTCAACTTAAGAAAAGCCCACTCTGCCCTCATTAATTTAAGCAACAAATGACAAGTCATTGAGGAATTTATGATAGGTTAAGGTGTTGCCTACAACTTGAAGACTTGTCATTGGTTGCTTAATGTCAATGTCGCACCTTGACTTGTCATTGGCATTTGGATTTGCAATTGGTTGTTGAGTTGTTCAATGGCTTGTCATTAGCTGTTCAAATTAACAAGGGCAAAGTGATCTTTTTTCAATTCGAATTAATTTAACTCAGATTTCATGAGATTTCAATGCAATTTAATGATTTTAAAGGACGTGATTATGATTTTTCTTTTTGTTGGGGCTTCTATTAATTCCCTTTATTTGTATTTTTTTGGCCAAAAATTTTATTGGTAATTGTCTCTTTCAATATTCTTACTTTGATTAATGGTCTTTATATAATGTCTCTCCCCCCTAATGAACTACACCCGTACTTAAAGAATAATTTTGAAAAGTTATCAAATTTTTTACATTCAAATAAAGTTCTTAATCTAATAAAAAACGTAGTATCTAGCATGGTGATCAATGAAGTATACCAAAATAAAACTTGTTCCTTAGTGTTAATATATCTTGCATCTTACAATAATTTTTTTTTATCTGAGATTAAAAGTTTATTGGCATCCCACGAACCATGCAGCTAATATCATTTAGTAAAATAAGGCTAATTTATTGATTGTGATTTAGAGTATCCTCTTCTAACTACATTAGAAATTAATCTCCTTTGAGATACAGGAAGCTAAAGAATAGATCTCTCCACAAGAGAATCAGAAATAATCAAACCCTACTCCTAGCATCTTTTTGAGGATCAGAACCCTAATTATATTAATTATGAAAAACATAAATAAACTTAAATGTGGGACGAAGCAGACCTACCTGGAACTGGAAGCAGTCCCACAAACCGCCCCAGAAGGGTGAAAAAGAAAGACTAAACTTGCTTGATCTGCACTATTTCTTGTTGGATGAAGCAACCCCACCACACCAAAATAATGAAGAAATCCCAATATTATTAATGATTACTTTTCTAAGAAGTAGGGTCCATAACATATATATACATCCATTATTATGATCATCATGTCAAGAAGTGATGGCCGTCCAATAGTTCTTTTGCTGCGGCTGCGTCCCCATCAATCTATTGGTTAATAATGTATATCCATTCCCCTTGCTCTGTTTCTATCAGGAAAAAAATGTCTCTCTCACCTAAATAATTAGTACCCTATATCCTTAGATTCTTCATTTTATTGTATAGAACAAAAAGAGAAAAGGGTGAGGAAAAATAAAAGATTCTATCCTTATTAAGGGCTTAGATGCTTAATTAGTTAGGCTCATGTTTTGTCTTTACCTATTCATGTCACTTTGTAATTCTTCTTCTATATAGTAAGACTCACGTAAAGGGGCTCCCTCTTTCCCTTTAAATTTTTTACTTCATCATCACTTGTAATAGGCCTATGTATGTGTTTATGTTATGATCTAATAAGTTCTTTTTGTTTTGCTAAAAAAAGAAACTAATATAAACTCCATAGGTGGTCCAACTTGATTTCTCTTTATTCACACCTCATCTAACTCTTACCGGCATTTTTTTTATTTATATAGGCCAGCACTAATAGCATGAAATTATTATTACCTCCGGTTCTAATTATAATATAAAGTTTATTTTTTGAAGAAATTAAGGAAATTAAATAAATTATTTAATCATATCATATGTTATGTATCCTTAGATTATATATTAATTTATTAGTCAAACTAATTAATTTGAAGAAAAAATAAAAATAAAAATACTTTAAAGTACTTTAATTAGCTTTCCTAATTTCTCCAAAAAAAATTAAATTTATCTTATAATTAAGATTAAAAGAAATAATTAAATCAAACATACAACCTCCTCTTATAAAAAAATTTTCATGTGATTAAATTACAAGATATCAGCTTACCTCCCTAAGCTAGTTCCATATTGCTCCAATGCGGTCAAACTGTATTTATATTCATCATCATTTGGAATTGGAAATGCAATATAAAACTTGACTTTAATATTTTAATGACAATATTGTTTTTGGGTCTGTGCCCATTAATGCTAATACAATCACATCAATCATTATTGTTTTGAAGTGATATCATCAATCCATCAATCATCAGTTTTATTCTTAAAAAGTTTATAATATCCTATTTATATATAAAAAAAATGAATGGGTTAGATTTATTAATCAATAAATATAATTTAGTATTGATTATTCCATATTTTCTTTTTTTATATATTTCTTCATAATGCATTAAGTAAGTAATCATAATTTATTAATTAGGTAATCATATTTTCTTCCTAAAGTATATCCCTCAATTTCAGGAGATACAATTTATTTTTATCTTTGATTATATTACTTTCTTTATGTGATTTTTTTTTCTGATAAGGAGGGGTTACAAAATATTCTTTTAATTTTATCATCACTTAATTATATTCATCTTAGGCAAGGCCCAAAGAGTAAACGCCTGTTTGGTCCAAAATCTCAACAAAGCAAAGCATTAATATTATTAATATATATATATATATATATATTTGAGTTGAAGGTATACAAGGTTGGTTTTTTTTTTTGCCAACTACAAGGTTGGTTTAGTCCTGCAAGTTTCTATTGAAGTTCACTTTGGCAGCATGTGAGTGGTGCAAAGGCACCTCCTTTGACGCAAGTTGGTGACCGTCCATGATAGGGAACCATCAATCACATCAACTTGGACTTATTTATTTGAATTTTGTTTTACTCATAATTAATTTCATTTATTGCTCACACTCCAATATAATTATGTTGACAAACCACATTAACACTACAATCGTGGTACATGACAAATTATAAGTTCGATCCACTTATTTAGATTCTGTTTTGTTTTGTTTGAGTTGGGTAAGTCAATGTTTGGTTCAAATTATTTGAGGTGAATTCAGTGAAAACTTGTGTTAATTAATTCATTCGAGTTTTGAAAGAATTGGGGGCAGAACATGCCCATAAGGTAGCACATAACTAGTTACCGATTAAATAATTTTATTGCATAGAATTTCATCGTCATGGATATTGTTTCGTGTTTAATTTTAAAAGCAATGTGATTATATTGCTAGTTTTCTGATATTTTAAATGAGTATACAATTTAAATACCGATATCAATAGTGCTTGGACCGTGTGGATATAACTTGATTTCCCTTAAATAAAATTAAAGGCTCAAGTTTGAATCCCAAAAGTATACTTGTTAAGAAACAAAAATATTTGCTTTCTAAGCCTTAAAAGGGAGTAGTCTCAAATCTAAAGTGATTTGGTTTATACTCTTAATCAAATTAAAAAAAAAATTTAAAGGTTTAGATTGTGAACTAAAAATATATACATCAAGAGAATAATCTCAAATAGGTATAGGAAGCGCTTATATAATTGGCAACACCAGATGCCAGATATACTACACACACACAGAGTTAGGTTTTACATTGTTGTTTACTAAAGTCATATATAAAGCATATAAAAATAATGACTTGCAGGCCTAGTAGTGAATAGTAGTTAGTAAAGTAGAGGAAGCAAAAGGAGAAAGAAGAAACCGAAAGAGAGAAGAAATTCATTATTTGTTTCTTTGTCTTTGTTCAGGTAAAGAGAAGTATATATTGAACAAAATCAGGGAACAAGATACTTATCATCATCATTACTTATCTTCCTTCTTTTCGTTCCTTCCTTATGTTGCATGCTAACTTCATAATATAATTAATATGCGCCTCTCCTCCTCTCAGCCAATAAAAAAGCGTCTTGTTCACACACACAAGTAGTCTTCATTCATATACATGCTTGCACAGAAACCTTTGTTCATCATCTATATTTCTTTTTCCAGAAAAATATCTAGTGGTGGTCGTTTTTAATTCTTTTGTATTTTCTTAATATGACCTTCATCATAGCTACTTGCAGGTTTATATATGATGGATTTCAGTCTAAACATATATGCTTGTATATTAAGATAGTTAGCTTAGTTTCTTGGCTTTTTTTTTTTTACAGTCCAAATTAAATGTAGTCTAAAAGACACACACACATATATATGAAAAAATCTTTTGGTAATAACTTAGATTATGTTCTAGAAACTTATTAGCTAGGGTTGAAAACTTGCACCACTCAAAAATTATCTACTAACAAAGCCCTTATATTTGTTATATATAATATATGACCCTAGCTCACACCTAATGTGACATTGATCATTATTGATTCTTATCTACTTGATCAGCCTTAGTTAAGATATACTTAATTTTTTTAACCCTATGATATTTGTACTATATAAGATCATATTCAAATACTTTCTGACATTTTTTTTTTCACTAACAAGGTTCAAATTACCTTCATCCTTATTTAAAGAGAGTCAAATCCCTTCTGTTTGACTCAATTACCGTTGGTTAACATATAAATCTAACAGTAAAGCGGTGAGAAAGAAAAACTTAGGCTAGGATGCACCAAAAGATTATATCAATAAATAAATAAATAGTAGTACGACTTGTTCTTAATATAAGATCTAATTAAATTATAAACTAGATCTTATATATCAACGACGGAAGGTAGTAACATTTAGCATTGTTATATACATCATATATCACTCACTTTTATTGCTCATCAGTACTATCTGGTCCTCAAACTTAAGCAGGACATAAGTACTATATGGAATAATTGGGAAACAAAAAACATCATAGTTATGCACATGTAATGTCTGAATTCATTCACATTGGAACAACACAGTAACAAGCTTCAGTAACAAGTTGAAATAAGCCTTATACATCAGAGAGAAATTAATAACATTTGATTATTGGTCCCACCCAATTGGACAAAATATGCACTTTTAAGCTAATGCTACATCATTCACTTTCAGACAGCTTTGAGTTCAACACTTCACCACCCGAATCTAGCAAAAACTCCTCACATATATGTTTTTACTCAATCATCTTTTTCACACGCGCCCATAATAATAATAGCCTTTGTTTTGTTTCTCTTCGAGTAATTACGTGCCATATACTTATAATTGCTATTTCTTTTGTTTTAATATCTTGGTCGTATGTAATATTGTAATAATTAGCAGAGACTTGATGTTTTATCCATGTCCAAAATGATTAGGAATAGCAGAATTTCAAACTCTCCTCTTAATTAATTTCTTAACCTAACTTTGATAGTGAACTGGCCAATCAGAGGAGTGGAATATCTAGCTTATGACAATAATTATTGCATTATAATAGCATTGAAAATATAAAAGTCGGTAGATCATATCTGATTGTGATGATTTTTCTCAGATATTGTGCTCATGATGATTTCCCGTGAAGATGGACCTGTGTTTAATTTTGAATTTACTTCTCAGATATCTGATTGTGATTAACTTTTATTTTCTTGGCAAAACTGGAAAAATTATTGAAGAAATTAATTAGAGTAATTTATTATTTGTTTACTACAAATCAAACTTAGAACTTTAATTAGTCTTGTAGCAACTTTTTCAAATTAACATGATGTTTAAGTCTGGTTTATATGCTTTTTGTCTGGTAACTTGTGCTGCAGAATAAAAAAGACTTCTTTAACCATAAGTGATGATAACAAGTTGAAATGTATAATCTACATTAAATATTTATTTGAATCATTTTTCATTTTAGGTTGTTTTCATATATCATATGACATTTTTAAATGAGATCATGAATATTTTTATTCATTACTTGTCCTTCGTCCATTATTATATTATTGAAACCCTAACAAAATGTGAATACTATATTAATCAAGATAACTTTTATTGATCGGCAAAAAAAAAAAAAAAAACGATAACTTCTATTGAAATATTTTACAAAAAAGTTATGTTTTGGAACGAAGTGTTTGTAAATCTTGAACAGCATATCTCATACAAAAAAAGGAGGAAAAAGAAAAAGAAAAAAAATTGAAGTTCAACAATATATGTAATGGATATGTAACAATAGAAAATATATATGTAATTTCAATGTAATTTAAAGTGGTACTTTGGATTTGATTGAAATTGGTACAAGACTTTATTGTCTGTATGAGCATATATATTTTCCCCATTTGTTCCACTCTGAATTGAAGTTTTTCGAACTAATTATGAAAATGGTACTTCCTTGATTTTGTTCCAAATTAAATATAGCCATTTCTAACTAATTCACACTACCATTATATTAAATTTGTTATAAAATTCAAGTGAATTTCAATACTCTTCCTACCTGTATTAAATATGTGCATATATTAAAGAAAACTATGTAAAGATCTTTTAAAACTGTCAAATACCTTATAAAAAGGACTAAAAACCTTTTTTTTTTTTTTTTTGCTAGAAAAAAAAAAACCGAAAACACCTTTTAGAAGACACTGTTATAGAACCAGAGGAATTGAGCATGTGAAAACAAGGAATTTGCTTAAGGAAAAATTAGTGTAACTGGTAAACTTACGTCTAATACAACAACCCCCGCCCCCGAAAAAAAAAATCACGAAGGCATAGTTTGAATCCTCTTACGGATATGTAAGAACTTTATTGATACGTAATTCATTAATTTGTGAATACTACTACCTTTATAAATACTCTTTAAGCCGAGTAATCTATCTAGCTTTGGTACGGTGTGTGTGTGTGTGTGAACTCTCATCACTAAGCTCCTCCCATTGTTAAAAGTAAGGATTTCACTCTAGTTTGGTAAGTTAAACCGATGGGAAATGAGTAACATTATAATTAAAGGTGGGACCTTGGACCTCCCTAACCTTCATGAAGGAGAAGAGAATGGTACGGACATGGATATCAAACTAAGTGATTAATTATAACCTCTCTATCTCATCATTTGGTAAAATGGGTTTCATAGCTATAATCATTTTAATTTGTTGCATGAATTCAGGGACTTGTTTGATACCAAGAGTCCCTAATCTGTAGTCAATTTTTCTTTAGATTGATGCCTTGGTGGTCTTGGGTCTTTAACCATCCCATGTAAATGTAATTGTATACTCCCTCACTACAAAAAAAAATGATAATTCGTAGCGGTGCATTTATAGCGGTTAAAATAAACTGCTACAAATATCAGGATTTGTAATGGTTTAAACAATAGTGCTACAAATTTGTAATGGTATGCTTCGCGCCAAGAGACGCGTGTGTTAGGGAATGCGATTTGTAGTAGTTTACAAGACATAACCGCTACAAATTTTGGCGCCAAACTCGCGTCAAATTTTTCGCGGTTAGTTTGTAGTGGTTAGTCTATATTAACTGTTACAAATGTGGCGCCAGTTTGGCGCGAAGTTAGTGCGACTATTGTGACGGTTCTTTTGTAGCGGTTTTTATAATAGTAACCACTACGGAATTTAAAGGGTCGCCTTTTATAGTGGTTACAGAGAACCGTTATAAAATTTAACTCATATTTGTAGCGGTTACAGTGTATAACTGCAACAAAATACATTTGAAATAAATATTTATTAAAAAATAAGTAAATAAAACATTTGTAGCGGTTTATATATAAAAACTGCTACAAAATATAAATATTTATAGCTGTTAAATGGATGAAACCGCTACAAAGTGATATATAACTTTGTAGCGGTTTGACAAACAAAACCACTACAAATTGAACATTTAAAATTTGAAAAATTTTAATTTCCGCCAATGGTTATGAATATTTGTAGCGGTTTCTCACTACTACAAAAAAGCGGTATAATAGCGCTTATTTTAAAACATATTTTGGCGTTTAAGAAACGCCAAAGCTTTTGACGCCATTAAAAATACCTATAGCGCTTTTCAATCTGTAAAAACGCCAAAGGAGGAGGTACACCTCCTTTGGCGTTTATGTTAAAAACGCCAAAGGAGGCATTGCCTCCTTTGGCATTTTTAACATAAGCGCCAAAGGAGGCAATGCCTCCTTTGGACTTTTATAATTTTTTTAAATATTTCTTTTTTTTACGGTGTTATGTAAAAATAAATACCTGATAATCATATATAATTTTTTAGTAAGTAAATGACTATACATTTCATCTAATAGGTAAATTACAATATAAAACGATGATGATCATTTTTTTAATTATTTTATTTTCTTGATAAAACAAACAAATCACAATACAATGGTAAAAAATACAAAACATTAACTACAATGATTTGTATTACTACAATATTATTAATTTGTAAGTTTAAAAATTAAAAAAATAACAATATATAGGAAGTTTAAGTTGACAAAGTTGAAACTTCAAATCAATACTTAAAAAATAATAAATATGAGCAAACATATAAGAGTCATTGCAAATTTATACCAAAAAGAAAAAAAAGAAAACATGGATCAAATGTTTAAAAAATAATGCTTACAAGTTAGGGATCTCCTACTTCTACTCTTGCTGCCATCAAAGAGAGGAAGGAGCGGGGATAACGAATAAGAAAAGCTAATAGATCAATAAAGTGAGAGAGTAATGGATCGAAGTTATGGGAAGTGACAAGCGGGAGAGTGATAATGGCGGGATGTCAATGGCGGGGTTTTTAAATTTTGTAAACAGGGGAAGCTTTGGCGCTTCATAAAAGAATGTCATTGCTTCCCATTTTCAAAATAAAATTTAAAAAAAAAAATGGAAGCGCCAAAGCTTCTATTGTGTTTTTTAATTTTTATTTTTTCAATATGAAGTTTTGGCACTGTGTTTATATAATTGGTTAGTTTAACTATATTTTATGTGTTGATTCTTTTTTGACTTGACTTTTCAATGAATGCCAAAGCTTTCACGTGATTCTTCTCCCTTCGATAAAGATGATCCCTTTGTTTTTTTTTAATAATTGTGGAAGCTTTGGCGTTTTGTTAAAAAACGCCAAAGCTTTCCCTACATTTTTTTTATAATATAAGCTTTGGCGTTTTTATACAAAACGCCAAAGCTTCCCCATTTTTTTTTTTTTTACAAAGCTTCTCCTTCGTGTAGTAATGGCTTCCCCTATTTTTTTTGTAATACAAGCTTTGGCGTTTTGATTAAAAACGCCAAAGCTTCCCCAATTTTTTTTTTTTTTTACAAAGCTTCTCCATCGTGTATTAAGTTATTGTAATGGCTTCCCCTACTTTTTTTTTTTTAATAGAAGCTTTGGCGTTTTATTAAAAAACGCCAAAGCTTCACCATATTTTTTTTTTTCAAAACAAAGCTTCCCATCCATATATCTTGATCCAAAAAAAATCTGCAATGATCATATGATTCATATCCTTCATTTTTTATTTATTATATATGTGGAAGCTTTGGCGTTTAATTATAAAACGCCAAAGATTCCCAGATCTTCGTTTTTTTTTTAATATATATGTGGAGGATTACATTTACAGCTATTTTTCAAATATAGGAAGCTTTGGCGTTTCCACATAAAACGCCAAAGCTTCCTATTGTTTTTTCAAAAAAAAACTGGAGGCCTTGTTTGGCGCTTGTTCAGAGAAACGTCATACAAGGTTAACGTCAATTATGATGTTTATGCTTGTAAGCGCCAAAGCTTTCAAATATTTTTGATTTTAAATAAATAAATAACAAGCTTTGGCGCTTCTTTAAACAAATGCCACAGGACCTACGCCACTAAAGCCCCTTTTTGTAGTAGTGTCTCAATACTAACCGCTAGAAAGTGTTCATTTAAAATTTGAATATTTTAATTCCCGCCAACAATCATGAACATTTGTAGTGGTTTTTTTGACATAACCGCTATAAAATGTTGTACATTAAAAATTTGAATTTCAAATCCTGTCAACGATGGTGAAAATTTATAGCGATTTTTATCATATAACCGCTACAAAATGCATTTGAAATAAATATTTATAAAAAAATAAATAAATAAATGAATTTGTAGCGATTTTTATATATAAACCACTATAAAAGTATAAAATTTATAGCGGTTTTACAAACAAAACCGCTACAAATTGAACATTTGAAATTTAAAATATTTTATAAAAAGAAATTCAGGCAAATATTTGTAGGGGTTATGAAACCGCTACAAAATCAAATAAAACTGATACAAGTGTGAAATAGTTTTATAAAAAAAAATTCAGACCAATATTGTAGGGGTTATGAAACCGCTACAAAATCAAATAAAATCGCTACAAATGTGAAACCACTACAAATAATGTCACATAAACCACTACAAATATCAACCACTACGTAGTGCAAAAAGTTAATTTGGCATCAGTTAAAATTGCATTTTCACCACAACATTTAAGATGTAGTGGAATTAGCCGTAGCGAAAAATATATATTATGGCGTCAGTTGCTCAAGATATGACACCGTAAATGAATGTATTACAGTATCACATTATAACTAAACCGACGCCGTAATAGATGAGTGACAAATGACTTTCCAATCCCCTTGCAAATTTATTTTTTTTATTTTTTTAAATTTTCAAATGCCACATGCCATGTCTGTAGGTGGGGCCACCTCATTGTTGGTTTAGCCACATGTCTCCTCCTCGTACTGCCATATGTCCACCCTCCTAGCACCAATTCCGCCGCAAATTTATTTTTTAACATTTTCAAATGCCACGTGTCACGTCCGTAGATGGCCACCTCATTTTTGGTTCAACCACGTGTCTCCTCCTTATGCTGCCACATGTCCACCCTCCTTGCAGTGCACCATGTGTCACCTCCTACCACTACCACATGTCCACCCTCCTCGCAGTGCACCACGTGTCCCTCCTCAAAGTGCGCCAAGTGTCTCCTCCTTGCACTGCCACGTGTCGCCTCCTACCGCTGCTATTTGTCCACCCTCCTCGAAGTGCACCAAGTGTCTCCTCCTTGAACTGCCACGTGTCATCTGTGAGCGCTACCACGTATCTACGCCTCTTAAATCTTGAAAATGCCTCCTTCCTGTTCAAACCCGCGACCTTATGCTCCTGGTGCCTTCACGCTTAAGCCTTTGCCAGTTGTGCTGAGATAAACCTACGTTGTTTTATTACATAATGTTATATATATATATATATATATATATATAATATTATCATAATATAAAATTATATATATATATATATATATAATATTATCAAAAATAAAATAAATAAAATAGAAAATATAAAAAAATATTTATATTTTATGATTAATTAATTTCAAATTCAATAAATTTTAAATCTTTAATAAATATTTTTATAACTACATTTTAATCAATTTTCTAAATCTAAATTATATTTTTAATTAAAATTACTTAATAAAAAATAATTAAATATTATAAATAATATTTTAATATAATATGATAAATATAATATTAATAAATAATAATTTATTTTTAAATAAAATTAAATAATAACTAATATCATAATATTAAAAATATTATTTTAGTACAAAATTTTAATACAATGTTAATAAATAATAATATAATATTCATTACTAATAATATTTTATTTTTAATTAAAATTATTTGATAATTAATTTTATAATATTATTTTTAATTTTTAATTTTTATGATAGAATTTGCCACTGAAAAGTCCTGTGACAATGCGCCACGGAGCTTTTTCTTGACAAAACATTTTGTCACAAAATTTGTAACGGAATTCCGTGTCTAATTTAGCCACGAAACTTTTTCGTGGTTAATTCCATGACAAATTTAGCCATGGAAAAATTCTGTCGAAAAAATTTTCGATGAAATTTTTGACAAAATTTGCCATGGAAAAAATTCCATCGGAAATTGAGTGTTTTTTTGTAGTACTCTATCTGGAAGCCGCTACATCAATAGCGATGAAAGGAAGTTGCTAAATTAGCAGAGGTGGAGCGAAATTCATATAGAGAAGCCTCGAAGTTAGCAAAATAGTGGAGGTTTTTGTTGAAGGCATTAAGGCGTCGGGTGGAGTGGGATTCGATGCAAAATTTCCTGTTCTTTAAAAAAAAATAGTTAACATATTTCTAAGCCTTCCTTAGAGCCATATGGGTTATAATTAAGGTCTTGGTTTCCTATAGGACCCGACACTATAAGTAAGCTCAGTAAATAAATTATAAATTATGGGTCAAGTTCCACCCATAAATTGATCATCCATTTTTGTTAATAATTAACTAGGTTTAGTTTAGTAGTTAAAAGAAGTTCACTAATCTCTACCAGATGGTCCTGAGCTATTAATGATCCACTTACAAAAAGGCATTTATAATATAACTATAATATAATTATATTTTGGGAAAATTTATTTTTTAAAATTTATTTATAGTATTTAATTACAGTTATGACATATTATATTTCAAATTTATTTATTTCACCATTAAATCCCAAAAATTTATATTAATTATGGCTTCTGGTGTTTACTAAACGAATTCCATAATTATTATTGTTATAGCATCTTAATTAAGGCATCAGTTGAATATACAGTTGATGCCATATTATACATTATTGCGTCAGTTACACTTCAAACAGAAGCGAAATTATATCACATGCATTATCACTTTTGTTCTTCAAGTACTGATGTCATATTGTACATTACAGTGTCAGTTACACATAAAACAGAAGCAAAATTATATCACATGAATTATCACTTCTATTCTTTAAGTAACTAATGCAAAATCATGTAGTTAAATTAGTGTTTTGTACTAGTGTACAAAACTTGTCACATTAACCGCTACAAGCGTTACGCAAAGATAAATACCCCCAACATATCTCATTTCAAACACTCCTCCATTTCTTTTAACCCTTTTTTTTCTTTCATTTTCTCTCATCTAAATTTTTTTTTAAGAGTCGAAGAGTTGAGTAAGGTGATCAAATATAGTAAAAAACATTTCAATTCTTTGATTTCAACATTTTTTCCCCTCTCATAATATTTATACTCATTATCTGCACATTCTCAATAATATTACCTATATAAAGTTTATACTTATCTAACTTAATTTAATCATTCTTTATAAATAATAACTACTATCATTTAAGTTACTTAAATAATAAACTATTCAGCACAATATTATAACAATGGACTCAAATAATTGTATAATTTTTTTAAAAAAAATTCCCAAAATTTTGTAGCGGTTTTAGAACCGCTACAAATTTAAACTCAAAATAGTATTAAATTTTTAGCGCTACTTTTGAAATTCCCATTTGAATTTAGTAGCGGTTTTCCAACCACTATAAAATTAGAGCCAAATTTTCATTTTTTATTTCTCACCATGCAAAATTGTAGTGCCAACATTTGTAGTGGTTTAGTAACCGCTACTAAATTGTAGCGGTTGTGTTACGTGAGTAGTGGTTGTTGTAAACCGCTACAAATATGTTTGCAACAGTAGATTTTGTAGCGGCTTTTACAATCGCTACTAATGCCGTTTGTAGCAGTTAAAACCGCTGCTAATACACATTTTTAACCACTACTAAATCACAATTTTTTTGTAGTGCTCAAGTTTAAATGTAAGAGATGAATAACTAATTTATAAAGGTTAAGAGAATTAGTAGGTCAGTTATTATTATAAAGATATTACCTCCAATTTTCATATAAGAGTTAGATAACTAATGTATATATCGACATTGAAAAAATTAGTTAAGTTGGTTATTTGTAACAAATATATGTTGGTTTTCTTAGAATACTCATTCAAAACATGTATAGTGTGACCATCTTTTGAAAGGAACTCATTTACTATGTGAAATCAATAGAGATATTTTGGAAAAAGAATTATAATTTGAAAAAAAAAAAAGTTGATTGATACCTTATATTTAAGACCAAAATGAACCTTTTGTTTAGCTCTTATATTTAGGACAAAAAGGTTTAGGTTTCCCTAAAATACCACTTTTAATCATTTGTATTGAAAATACTACTTCATTGATGAAAAACCTTGTTAACATGTGCAATTAATAGAAAGGGTTTAGGGGAAAAATATTCCCTCTGGTTCTTAATATAAAATCTATTAAGAGAGTTGATATTAATCATAAATATAAGACTTATTTTTCATATTTGTCAATCTTTTCCTAATTTACCCCTATTAATACTCCCTCAACAATAATCAAAGAGGAGAAGAAAGAATGAAATTAACAAAGATGACTAATAACTCCTTTGGCTGGGGGAAAATTTTAGGAGAGAAAGGAATTGAAGTGAAACAAAGGGAAGGGAAGTGAAGATTTTGAGGGATGAGGGGGTTGTTTGGTATGAAGAAGATTGAGGGTGGTAGTTGGGAAATAAAAGTGAAATACCCATTTTACCCTTAAAACTTAAAAGTAAGTAATTAAAAATTCAAAAAGGAAAAATGTTTTTATATAAATTGAAGATTAATGTGTCGACCCTGAATCACAGGAACTCGAACACGTATGTGAGTACCATCTAACGCACCAAGACAGCCTGAAAATACAAAAAAGATACCAACTTTAATTTACCTCACTTGTTCGAATAATCATTAATGGTCATTTAGATAATCATTAATGGTATGCCTTGAAATTTCAATGCTGATCAATTGAGTCCTTTGGAATAAGCTCTGGAGTCTTCAAAAGCACTGATTGCCATCTAATTGTAGCATTCAACACAAGTTTAAAGTATTTACTAATAGTTTTCCTGATCTACCAAACTTAAATTGAATCACTGATCTATTCTTCACATGATGACCCAATACATGTAGAAACATTGACACTTGCTCATTAACTAATTAATATATGTTTTGTAGGTCTCAATCTATCAATTGTGTCTAACATATTACATAATCTATCTAATGTCACTTGATACATCCTGATTTGGTTGAAGCAAGTGTTATCACTATTATATATCATAACCCTCAAGCTTGCTCTCTTGGCATAAAATTCTAATCTAAATGATCTATCCGGTATGTGCCTCGGTCTATCTTCTCCCACAACAACTATAATACCTCACAATCAACCTCCTTGCTACTAGAAACATAGCTAAGCTCCCAACCAAAATTTCAAAAAAAAAAACATTTCATCCGAATCTTCATATATACCTACAAAAGTTTTTCCACACCCATGCCCTTGACATTATAATAAACTATATGCTCTTTCCAAACCGCCAGTTAATACATATAAACAGTTGTCATATTGCTCGCAACTAATTTCAGTCAAAAGGAACAAGAGAGAAAGAAACAGAGTATACTTTCAGCTTCTACATAATAAAACAAACTCAGCCTATCTTGTGTGTGTCTCACTCTCTGTCTTTATAAGCAACTTGAAACAAGAAGAATGATAGACAAGCAAAATAAACAAACAGGCCATACTTGCAACTTTTGTGTGTGCGTATGTGGGCAAGGTGAAGATTGAAAAAATGGAGCACAAGCGAAAAAAATTTCAGTCAAAGCGCACAAATGGAGGCGCACAGACAGATCAAACAAGCTGTAAGGTAAGTACATTACATATTAATTAATTTTTTTAATCCAATTAAATTGGGTAAATAGGTCTTACATTAACGACCGAAGGAAGCATAAATTTGAAAGATGACAAAGTAGATTAAAGACTTGTATCTAAAAGCAAAGAACATTTATACTAAAAAAAATATCTGAGTATTTATTAATGAAATAATTTTCACGCGTGGTGTGTATTCATTCTCTGTCGATTTGTAATTTCAAAATGCCGCACAAGTAATTATATGTATAGACGAGTTATGGTTGAAAAGAATATTTCACACATGCTACTGACGCCTAATAAGTTATTGCCAAGAAACTTCATTAGATTCTCATTAAGAAGTAATTAATAGAAAAAATTTAGAAGAAATAATATATTAAATAATACACAGTTGTCGTGCTTGTGGCTGGAGGTTTTTTATTTTAAGATTGAAAGCTGCAATTGTAGATTTTGTAGTAATTTGCAAACTAGCACAAACCAGCTGAGAGAACAAACTTTACACAAGGCTTGGAAACAAGCAATTGATCAACACCACAAATAAAATAATTAATATACATATATGTATTCTCATAAAATGAGAAAGAATTAGAAGCAAAGAATACTTTTCGTGTTCAATTAATTTTTCCCTTAGGAAAGAGATGTTGATTGCCTTTGCACTAGTTTCTCTTTTTAGCACATGTATTAATTAATTAATGCCTTCTTTCTTACAAAAACCACAACTAACACCTAATAAACTTAATAAGCTGAATTTTATTTAATTATTTCTTTGTGAACCATCCGGTGTCTATCTACTAATGTCTAATTTAGCTTCAGAATTTGTCGCATCCCAAACATGAGAAGCAACTTATCTTAATATAAATTTTTACTTATAAAACCTAAAACCTTAATTAAGGATCGAGTTATCTCAACTAAAAACCCAACTATTATTAGTATTCATAATTTCTTAACATACCTTTTTTAAAAAAATATTTTTTAAGTAAACTATTGGGCTTTTAAATGAAGGGAAACAAGCTCAAAAAAATTGGGGTAGCTAAAATGAGAATATTGAGATGGATATGTGGTTATATAAATACACACACACATAATATTCATAATAATCTTGTATGAAGAAGAGTTTAAGTGGTATCTAGCTCTATTGAAAAATAAAATCATTTAAGGTGGTTTGTGTAACACCCCAAAATTTATATTCACCAAAAATATTGTAAATATTTAGGAAATTCAATAAAATGGTGAATATTCATAAATTTGGAATTTATTAATTTTATAAATGTTCATTTTCATGAGAAAATGGGCAGAATAATTATGGAATTAATTTGGATAATTTAAAAATCCCAATATTAAGGTTCAAAAATGAATAAATATTAGAGAAAATATTTGGTCCAAAAATATATGGAAATTGGCCAAAGAAAAATAAGAGAAGAAGTTGAATTAAAAAGGTAATGGTAAAATCGTAATTTTGCCAAAATATCACAAAATTAATTATTTTTCAATTGATTGAAGTTAATTTCAATTAATTAAGGAAAATAAAGGTGAACAATATATTTAGAATATTTTGGTCAATTTAATATGAATTTATGGAAAATTTGAGCAAAAACTGTAAATTTGATCAAAATTGGAACTTTATGTGTATACGTAACCGAAACAAGTTGTGAAGCTAATTGAAACCATAGGGAGGGATCTCTAGGTGTCTCCTACATGTGGAATAAATAAGAAAATATTGGTTGGGCTTAATGAGCTTGGTTACATGTACATAGGGTTTATGTGCATAAAATTGATTTTGAAATTTTTGGAAAATGAAACAAATGCATAAAATAATGCAAAATATATGATAAATACATCATCATCTTTCTCTTTATCCCATTTTCCCGCTGCAATAGACTTGTATAGAGAGAGAGGACGTGTGGAATTCTTGAGAGAGAAAGAAGAAGAAAAATCACAAGGTAAGCCAATTTCTCTGACGATTTAGCTCATAATGTGTATAACTCCGATCCTAAGCTACTCCTCTGTGTTCTTTAAGGTTTGGAAGTTCAAAATATGTTGTTGAGCACTTAGGATTTTCAGCCATATTTGGGAAAAACTTGTGGGAGCTTGAGGTAACTTCCAAACCTTCGTATATTAACTATTTTGGCTGCTGTGGGCAATTTAATCGGTGAAATTTCGCCAGATTGCCATTGGTTTTAAATTTTGGAAAAGTGTGTACCTAAGAGTTATGCTACCCAAATTGGTACTAAATGGTTGTTATAGCTCAATTAGATGATTAATAAAGTGGTTAGGAGTATAAATGAACGCGTTTACAGAGTCGAAATCGTAAAACCTCGATTTTTCTCAGAGAACACCATAATTTCGGCCAGGGCTGTTAGAGGGCCTTAGAGTTGGATTTTCAATGATTTGATGGTTCCATTGGGTTCAGGAAGGAAAATTAGGTGAGGTTACAGGTGAGCACTTTTTCAGAAAAGGCCGAGAAAACATAATTACGGAAACGCCCCTAAAACCCTAAAAGTAGGGCTACCAAGGGCAATTTTGTAATTTAACATTGAATTTGGTAGTTTTGAGCCAAGAAATGGATTTCTTAGATGAAAATATGTCAGGATAGCCCTAGTCAAAAATTTGGAAAAAATGCCATCAGGTCGAGTACTGCAGGGCCGGGCCGGGGTCCTGGGGGCATTTTGGTAAATTTTCATCATAGGCTAATATAACCACAAGAAACACTATGAAGGTGTCTAAAATGATACTTGGATAAGTAATGACCTATTTCTTGTACATTTGATGTTTTAGAACTGAGTTGGACGCCTATAGTTGACACGTTTTACGAAGTGGACCCTTTAAGACAGGAAAGAGGTTAAGGTAGGGACTACTATCTCTCATATACTATGTGACTATTTGGATGATGTGTGTTACTGTATTTTGTGATTTGAACACTTGCTGGAGGCACATTACCTAGCTGTGGTTTAGGATATAGCTGGGGTACACTAGTTTTACCTAGTTGTAGTCAAGGACTCGACTAAGGTACATGTAGGGGTTTCAACAGGTCAGTTGGCCCTGAATTTTGTGTACACACACGGATGATATGAGTTTTCATTTTACTTGATACGGTGCATTGCATATTTAATTTTCGCATTTTATATGTTGATCGTATATTTCTACAGAGATTTCTTGGAATCTCACCCCTTTTTCTAATCCAAATGTCTCAACGGGTGCCAGTGGCTCGAAAGCCAAGGATGCAGAGAAGGGAAACTAACTGGAACGTTTCCCAAGATGAATACAGTGATTGTATATAATCTGTATGTGAAATAGTTTTGGGACATTCTGTACATATTTGTCATTATTATCTATTTCTGCTCTGTTAATGACTGTCTGTAAACAAATACTTATTATCAGTATAACTGTATTTTTCTGTTTGCCTATGGAACTTGTTCATTATTGCCCTGCGCATATCAAAATGAAAACGGGTATTGACAGTTTGAACACATACAGAGAAAGTCATTGGATGCGCCGGTGTAGAAAGTAGATCAAGCAACATGGAATTCTATGAAAAAGGATGAAAAAAATGAAGAGAGAACACAATAAATTGAGTGGGATTTTTTAGTTAATAATTTGTTTAAAAATTTAATTAGTTAATATTAGTAAACCCAATAGTATTAAACAATCCATGTAACCAACCCACCCGACTTGGCAATAAGGCTTCTTATAGTTGCAGTTTTGACCCTTATAATTAATCCTTTTGTCCTTCCCTCATAATGGTGAATAAATTATTATTTTTTTAAGAAAAATGGGGAACCTTCCGCTATGCATTATATTTTTTTTTATTCTAAACTAATCATCATATACATTGATCAATTATTTATTTTTGTAATTATTCAGTTTGAAATTTGAATTAATTATGTTATTACACTACTACAAAAAAGTAAAGCTGTGTCGCTTATAATTACATTAACTGTGGCACTAGAGAAGTATTACATATCTGGACGCCATTAAAAAAAGCTGTGGCGCTTTAACATTTTAAATTTTTTTTAAAAAAATACCCTTCTGTGGCGCTTGTTAGAGGAAGTGCCGCAGGAGGGGGGTCTCCTGACGCAAGCGCCACAGGAGACCAAACCTATTGTGGCGCTTACGTCAGCAAGCGCCGCATGAGGGTTTTTTTTTTTGCTTTTTCTTTTTCTTTTCTTTCCTGTTTCCCTTTTTTATGCTTCATGATTGTGAAGCTTTATATAAAATGAGTGGCTTTCGTGTTTATCATCTCTACAAATTGTCAGTCTTTCTATTTTATATTTCAACCTATTATATATATATATATATATATAATTTTCACATTTAAAATTCAAGTTCCCCAACAATAATGTTTTTACACAATAATATATTTATTGTCATTTCCCAACAATAATGTTCTTACATTAATACTCTCCAAAGCTAACATAAAAAATATCACAATACAAGAACTTGATATGTGAACACAGTACATCAATAACTGATTAAGTAAATTAAAAGATTACTAAAAAATACAAGCTTGTCTGCCAAAAAAATTTAAACAAAGCAAAAGCAAACGAAACAAGCTAGATTTTTACTCTTTCCTATTAAATTAGGAACAAAAAGGCAAACGTTATATTACGGTTTATCTTGATTGTACTAAAAAAAATTTAAATAAAGCAAGTTAGAATGAAACAATCTTCTTCTTACGTTGGTGACGCTAGCTTGAGTGACGAGGATGAGCAAATGTAAGCTATGGAGTGGAGTAGAGATCAACTGGAGTGGGGTTCAAAAGAGGAAGAAAGACAGAGAATATGAAGAAAAGGTAATAACTAGGGACAGGAGTGGGGACGGACGAAACAAAAATGGAAAAAGAGACAAGAGAATTTAATGAAGAAGACGATCGAGTGTGTGTTTTTGTTGTGTAAGAGAAAGTGATATCTTTTACAGGGGGATGGGCGTCAACGTGGGCTGAGGAAGAGGGAATAAAAAGGAAAAAGGGAGGGAAAAAATAAAAAGTAAAGTTAAAGGAGGGAAATCTGATTGGCGGGAGAGTTGAAAATTCACATCCAGCCAATTGTGGCACTTCTTTAAAGAAATGCCACAGCTGCCTTTTTTTTTCTTTTTCTATTTTTTTTTTAATTTTGGGGACCAGATTGGCAGGCGCCACCCTTGGGTAGAGACCAGTTATGGCGCCTGATCCACTAGGCGCCATAGCTGGGTTAGGTTGGCCCCATCAGCTGTGGCACCTGGTGGAACACACGCCACATCCGGTCCCCAAAATTTAAAAAAAAATTAAATAGAAAAAGATTTTCAAAAAAAGGACTGCTGTGACATTTCTTTAAATAAATGTCATAAAATGTGCGCCACCTTTCAATTTTTTTTGTAGTAGTGTTATTTCCCATCTTCCTTTTCTTTAATATATGCACAGGACTGGTATCATCATAAGAAATTGCACTCTTTCCTAACATTGAGCAGCAAATTTCAAACTTTCTTTTTCATGGAAACTCAGGAAATAATAATATAATATAAAAAACGTGTATGAAAGCAACAGTGAAAATATAAAACAAATCTTTATAGATTTTAGACCCAATAATTATGATCCATACACGTTAACCTCTTTTCTTAATTATGACCAAATATTTGTGGTAATATATAGATAATACTATTATATTTGATCGAATTATAATTGCAACGTTCAAAATAAAGATTATTAATCGTGTTAGCTTCAATCAGTCTACTTAATTAAACCCCGCCTAGTCTTTTTGTATACACGTTCACACATACACAAACATCACACATGTAGACTTGTAATCCACTAACCTTAATTATGATAGTTTACAATTTTGGGATTATTAATTGTGGTTGTAATGTAAATTTTATAATTACGTCGATAGTTTCACGGGCACATATGAATCTATATATGATACATATGAAGTTCATGGCTTATATTTGAAGTTAATTTTTCCGTAATAAGTAATACCAGTCAATGTCGAAAGTTCAACTCTTGAAAGTATACATGTATATATGATGTATGGTATTATTTACCTCATAAAAAAAGTTATTTCTTTTTTTATAATAACAAACTATTTCTTATATATACATCATGGATGGTATTATTTACCTCATAAATTTTTTGTTGGACAAGATTGATTCATTAATTTGTTTTGATTTATAATAATATATGTACGTAGCAGTCGAGATGCATTAACGACCTAGCTAACTAAGAAAAACTTAACATCAGATGTTAGCTTCCGTCTGAAGCTTGGCTATAAATATACTCATATATATATATATATACTGCCTATAATATCTTATTTTTAATATAAGATCTATTTTATACTTCAACTTCTTCATCAAAGTGGATCTTATATTAAAAATTGGAATTAATATATATGTGTGTATATATAGCTCAAGACAGGCATTAAGTATGTGTGTGTGTGTGTACGAAGGTGTATATATTGGGACAAAATGACATCTTTGTCAGAATTAAACAAATGAGGAATTAATTTTATAATGCAACAGTGACAAGTTGTAGTTAGTTAATATTGCTATTGTCCAAGTTTGTATTGAGTAGGTGAGTGTGTGTGTGTGTGTGGTCCTTTATTCCGTGGGTTACACAATATAAGGTGCCTTTTAGGTAGGAGCTATGCATTAATGATCATTTTTCAATTTTCCCTCTATTAATCAATGGTACTTGGTACACATTGGATTTTTTTTTCTTTTTTGCCATAAATTGGATATTAAAAAGAGGGTGAGAAGTGAGACATATTTAAATAGAAGCAATTTTTTTTTAAAAAAAAATTAGATAGATTTAATGAGCGAACTACTATACTCTTTCTTATTTTTGATAAGGTGGTTGAAAATTACTTATATTTTAAACCAGGGGAGTATTTCTTAAATATAGGCATTGTTGAACTTGGGTTTGATCCTTAATATGGAATCATATTTACTCTTATCCACACTACTACAAAAAATACGAGCTATAACGCTTAATTTAGAGAACACTATAGCGTTTAGAAAACGTTGTAACTTCCAGCGTCATTAAAACAAGTTACGACGCTTTCTGAATATATGGAAGCGCCGTAGCTTAAATATTTATTTATTTTTTTAATAAAAAGCTATGACGCTAATCTAGTGAAACACCGAAGGAAGTATACTACCTCCAACGATGCTTCCCAGGGAAAGTGCCATTAAAGGTATATTACCTTCAAGGGCACTTTCCCTAGGAAGCGCCATTGGAGTTGATAAATACCTCCAATGACGCTTCCCCTATTACCTCCAATGGCACTTCCCTTGGGAAGCGCCGTTGGAGTTGATAAATACCTCCAATGGCGGTTCCCATTGGAGGTACGTTTTTTTAACCATATGCATTTAATCCATAGCAATTTACATTTTATAAATTTACAGCAGCAAAAACCCAAGTCAGAATCACACTAAATCAGAATGAAATAACTCGAATTAAAATAATTAATTCATAAAACCAGTACTAATGTAATTTGATTACAACATAACAAATAAGAACAACTAATTGTAAGTGTCTATGTATGTAGAATGTAGACAAGAAATAATTTTAATGTACAACTAAATCATATACAACCAAGATGAATAAGCAAGAAACAACCTACATATGTACCTAAATATTAACTAATTCCTTGACCATATATTCACACCATTCTTCAATGACTTCATCTATTTGTTGGTAAGTTAATTGGTCACAACATTAATCTTCATAATACTACATAAAAAGCACGCACAAAAAAAATTAAAATCACTAAAAATCATTTAACTTAGATACTTGTCAATTAAATTTAAAACACAATAACTGCGAGTAAAAAGAACTTACTTGTGGAGGAACATAAATGTTATCATGAGTAACTACAACTTTCATAAATTTCATAATATAATAACCACAATTATTATTGTTTGGTTAGAATGGGCACTGATGATACAATGAAATAGTTAAGTAAACATTTGAAGAAACATTTTTGAATAAAAAAATTGGAGTAATTAAATTCATATATATAAGTATCGCAATCTTCCTCTAGGAATAGCTACTGGCTAGGTCTTTGTGTGTAGAATAGCTCAATCCAATTGCTTCTATAAGCGGGCAATGCACTAACAAAACAAGTAGTAACTGATTAATTTTGGTAATTCAATAATGACAAATATTTACACATACACCCATACACTTACTTATTAATTATAATCTTCAAATCACGCCGGTTGTCTGGATAACTGATCTTTATAGGATTCAAATAGTAAATCCCAGGGACTCCAGGTGACATTGAACCGACAACAATCAAAATCCAATATCCCCTAAATATTTTAAAGATTTTACTTTGACAATCATGTTATAGTAAAAGTGGAAAAAACATACATTAAAATACTGTTGCAAATAACTTACCCCGAATTGTATGACACGATAAAAAGCATATTAGGGGTTGCTCTTCACATGAAGATATCCCTAATATCATTAGATAGTGCTTCCACATCTAATATATGCTGGCCAATGAGGTGTGGGCTGACGAATGTGAATCTATGCGCACGTTCTGTGTGCAGTAATAGATCGTGGTACAAGTACCTTTATAGAAAATAAACAATGTCATTAAAACAACAATCAAATTAACGTTAGGATCATTTGTATGCTCGCTTGCAAATCTAATAAACTCTTTCATCCCATCTATATATTCTCTTGAGCATCAATTAGATGACATCCATGTTCGATCCATCTTTACTTTAAACATATATATTTTAAAAGTAGTTAGTTGTTTGCCTCTTGCAGTTACTAATTACTTTTATCTTCTGCCATTTATTTTAAAAAAAATTCGGCAATATAACGTCATCAAATTTGAAGTTTTTCAAGTATTAAACACTATTAAAGCCACAAATAATCAACCGATTAATTCTCGCAACATGAATCATACTAATTTTTCACAACTCAAAAAAAAATCAAAAGAATATTACATAGTTTAATGATATTTAACACTCTGACTAGCTAGTTTAATACTTCTTTAATTTAATGATTGGCATGACACATAAGAAATCTCAGGCAATCGACTATTCTAAATTGATGATAAATCTTCAAGTACCCAAATTTAAAAAGGTGTATGAAAATGTACGACTTAAGGTTCTATAAAAAATATATACTTAAAGACTTACAAGCTAGCAAAAACTTCTGTAAGAGGCTGAGACAGGAAAAAAAACAACCAGGAGACCAAGATTTAAGAAGACAGTTGAAACTTCAAATAAATATCTGGAAACAAAAATCATAAGCATACATATAATATTCATGACAGATTTTACCAAGAAGAAGAAGAAGAAAACGTACCTAAAAAAAACTTAGGAGCTGGGAAACTTCTTGTACAAGGCTGAGACAAAGCAAAGAACATGTGAGTAACCAAGCTTTGTACTATAATAGAAGTGTGGTGACCAAAAATTTTGAAGAAATGCGCACGTGGAGACAAGAAAAAACAAACAATGGGACCAACGAAGTTTCCAATAGCATCCATCAAAGAGAGGAAGGTGTCGGGACAATGGATAAGGAAAGGTATAGTGGGGACCAATTAGATCTGAAAAATGGAGTGCAGGAGGACGCAGGAGAAAGACGAAAGACAACGATAATGGCGGGGGCGGAAAATTTGTATCCCTTGTATGGCACTTTTACCTTAAGCAGTATAGAACATATATAAAAGCTACGGCGCTTGAACACCAAGCGCTATAGCATCCCTTCAGTATATAAAAATAATTAAATGGTGAATGGAGCTATGGCGCTTGCTGTACAAGCGCCATTGCATCCCAAATATTTGCTTTACTCTATCTTAGACACCTTGTTATTATCATCCTTCAAACGTAACCTTAATTGATATAAAGTAACCATTATTATTATTATTATTATTATTATTATTATTATTATTATTATTATTATTATTATTATTAAGTCAGAAAAATGAAAAGTAAGACTAGAAAGTACAGTATATATTATTATCTCCATTATTCACGTGAAAGCTAAGTGAAGAAATGAATGGTGACAGTGAAATTACTAACTTCTTAGCTTGTAATTAAATGAAAAAAAATTAGATAAGTTAAAATAATACAAAAAAAATATTATCTAAATTCCCCCTATTGAAATAATTCTAAGGGAAATTAAAGCATTGGCAAATTAAATGGAAGTAAAGATAATAAGACAATTAATGCCAAAACCATATAAATTAAATAAGGAAAGAAGGATACTGGCAAAATAAATAAATAAAGAAAGAAGGTGCTGAAGCTTACCTTAATTAACAGGGTGCCTTAGCTAATAATCAACTTGTATGTCCTTAGCATGTGAAGGAGGAATAAAGGTGATGATCGAAGCTCGATCGCCTTCTGTGATCTCTTTGCTATGGTGGTAGTAGCTCTTAACTCTCACTCTCAATCTCTATGCCCGTGGTGTCTGATCCCTCACTCTCTCATTAGTTTAGATAATATATAGATCGAGAAGGAAGACAACTTTTGCGCATGCGACAAAGCTGCAGTCTTGGCAGCCTTTCAAGGCTGCAGTATATTTGACCAAAAAGAAAAAAGAAAAACATGATAGGGTGTCGGCAATGGGCCTTGGTCGGCGCTTGCCCCACCAAGCGCGAGCCAAGGTTTATTCACTAAACCTTGGTCAGCAAGCTTCGGCTAAGGTAGGGAAAGCGTTGATTAAGGGGGCTTAACCAAAAAAAAACTAATAGAGGCTCGGCAAGGGGCCTTGGCTAGCGCTTGGCCCACTAAGCGCCGGCCAAGGTTTATTCACTAAACATTGGTCAGTGCTTGGTAGGCCAAGCACCGGCCAGGGCCAAGGTTTGTCCATTAAACCTTGACCAGCGTTTGCCTCAGAAAGTGTTAGCACTGGCCCTCACAAGTCAACAATTTGCCAAGGCCGACTGTAGTCACCATATGCCTGCCTAGGCCAAGCACTATGGCCTTGGCAAGCATGCCAATGGGGGAATAATGTATATATGCATGTATGAAGTAACATTCCATTTGTCCGTGAAGCAATCAAGCAACATAAGAAACAGACATAAAGTAGAAATTAGGCATGTGTTATAGGAGAAGAATTTAGGGGGAAAATATGAGAACACAATGAGATATTCAATAATAAATCATATGGAAAAAGGATGTATAAAGAACTATAAGCTCTTTATCGATCGAGAAGGAATTTACGGAGCCAATAGCCTTTGGCTCCAAAAATTTAAAAAAAAAACCCAGCTATGGTACTTTTTTAAGAAAGCGTCATAGCTAGGACTTTCATTTTTTTTTTCTTATGAATGTTTTGTGTGGCGCTTGTTAAGAAGAGTGCCACATAAGCCTAATACAAGCTATGACACTTATTATAGGAAGCGCCATAGCTTCTTAACTTTTTTTTTGTTGAACAATTATCTATGGCACTTCTTTAAAGAAGTGTCATAGGAGGGGCGCAACTAAATCCTTATTTTGTAGTTGTACCATCACATTAATTATTTTTCTTGAAGCATCCCTATTTAATGCTACATCATTTTTTTAAAATTTAAATAAGTGAAAGTTAATATAATATGGTTCAATAGATTAGATGGGTATTTTAGGGGGGAAAACTATCATAAATTATTGACACATGTTAGTACAAAAAAAATACCTTAACTTATTTCTTAATCTTTGTGAATTAAATAATTAGGTTATATATATATATATATATATTAAATATATTTAAAAGAGGAGTAACTAATATAAAAGGTACAGTATAGTCAGCTTTATGTACAAGCCCTTAGGCTTTTGATGACTGCCCTTTCAATTTAGTGGATGGAATTCATACACGTCCTACCCTTGTAGCTTATTTATATATTTATTTATATAAAATATCATTAAAAATTATTTATATAAAATATTTAAGTAGGATAGCTTTTGAAAACTCACAGCTACGACTTATGATAAATTAATATACTTCTGTTTTTTTTTACCATGTTAAATTAATACTTGTCACATATTACTCATTAGTGTAGTTCTTAGGTACATATTCAAGTCTTTGGAGGGCATAGAGTAGGTGATTAGCATTTAAAATAATGGGAAAATGACATAAAGTCCTAATTAACGAAAATAATGTCATAAAATTAAAGTTCTAGCACTTATTAATGATAGCTTGTTCACTTATCAATAATTGCTCTTTCATTTGTTATTGACAAGCTATGAGACTTTTCTGATATTATTTTCTTTAATTGGGATCTTAGTGTCATTTTCCTTAAAATAATCAATCTTTATTTGTTACAGCTTATATATTTTAGTATTTATTTCTCGGCTGGTCCACTTCAAAGTTCAAAATAAGACAATAAACCCTAGAAAAGTACACATAATTAATTAGCATACCTTCTCAGCTTGTTCTGACCTTAATCTGTAAACAAAAATACTGATATATATATCAATAGGAAATTATTTTTGAGTGCTTTATCATATCAATATTCTATTGGAAACGATGAGTTTTATGTTCTAACTAATACGATACTTGTAAATTATTTTTCAATTCTTTTGTATACCCTCCACAAATTACTTATAAGTTTAAGGTATAGGTCTGAAAAATTTCATATATAAGTCACATTTGTATTTACATTGCATATATTTACAAAACTATTATTTTTGAGACTTTTAGTATTTAATTTCGGGAAAATCTCACTTAGGTTCTAAGAACAAGAAAACAATATCAACAAAGTCCCAATGTAGAATCCTTTATAGGAACCTCAATGACATATATGAGTTTATTAATGATCACTCTATGACTTGTTAATATAGTGATATATACTTGTCAACGAGAGCTGATGTAGTTAAGACAAATAGATTTATCAATGACTACTCTATGAGTTGTCAATATAATCACATATACTTGTCATCGGGAATTATTTTAGTTAATATATAAGAGCTTGTTAATTGTTACTCTATGATTTGCCAATATAATCACATATACTTATCAACAAGGTATGCTCACATTTAGAATCTATTTCATTGATGTCTCTAGAAACTTTTTTGATTGATGATTTTGCATTGTGACTTTTTTTTATAAAGGAATTTACACTGAGAGATTTTTTATATTTTTTTTAGTCTTTGGGACTTGAATGAGATTTTCCATTTAATTTTCTTACTTGAAACCTATGAATAATTTTTCATGAAATTAAATATAATACGTATAGGTCAGGACACTAATATTCTATAATACGAAGTGTGTAGGCCCTGTCCTTTTAATTATATTAAAAGCATACATTATTTATATAAATCCATAGAAGACCTTTTGGCTCCACGTATGGTCTCTATCAGTTTTTATAATAGCAAAAGAGTGAATTGCTCTCAAAGAAACCTTGGTTATTAAGTATTAGTACTTTTCGGAACGGATATATATTAAAAAAATATTATGTTTCTCATTATATTTAAGTCATTGAACACTAACTTATGTTTAGGATAACAAAAAAGGTCTCTTCTAACTTGAACCATCAAATTTGGTTGATGACTTTACACTACAGATTGGAAAGCCATGACAAAGAATGAACAACACAGCACACATGAACAAATTGTAACTAGTGTTCTTTTGAAAAATAAATGAAGAAGGATATATAAGCTAATTTTATTAATATGAATCTCACCATGAGGGAAGAATACCATGATTACATGGTTAATTAAGGAAGGGGGAATATTAATTGTTTGATCTTTATAATTTTTAAGTCAATTGTAACTGAGTCTTTAATAAACTTTAACTCAATGTAACTCAATTTCTGTAGTTTTGACTTGATTACACTTTAGTGATTAAATTTTAACTCAATGCAACTTAGTCCCTATAGTTTTAACCATTTAAAACATTGGTCTTTATTTATATATATATATATATTAGAAAATAAAATTATATATTTAATGAAGCTTGGATACTATAAAAAAAAGTCGATTAGCGATGGAATTTCTTCGCGAATTAATTAGTGAGAGTTTATTTAGCAACAGAATCATCCAATTCTGTCACTAATTACTGCTTTTTAGTAATAGCTAAGGACTAAAAATCTTTTATTATTAAAACTATATAAATTAAGTTGTAGTAAGTTAAAGTTTATAGATCGAGTTTCAAATCAAAACTATAAGAATTGAGTTATACCGATTTAAAATTTAGGGACTGGTTTACAATTGAGTTGAAACCATATAGACCAAAAGATTAATTTTACAATTAAAGAAAGTATACATCAAAAACAAAGATTTTGTCTCTTTACCTACAATATATTGTTGGGTTAAATGAACAGAACTTGATTTTCTTTAAGTGGAATTCAAACCTTGTAGTTAACAAAAATTATGTTGGGAGGGTCATTTCCAATTTGAACGAACAGTATTATAATTTGACCCAATAATTACGGATATAAGAATATTGGATACAAAAAAAAAATCCTGTTTATTCATGTCAATTGTTTCTTCCACTTTCACTCTTTCACTCTTTAATTAGCTTCGTGAGCTTGATAAGCGAGTTAGTTAGCACATTTACTAGCTTTCTAAAAAAATGATCAAAACTAATTATTAGTAATGCATGACAAATTTCTCTCATTTCCTTAAGATGTCTGTGCAAACAGGAGTATAAGGTTCAATGAAAGTTAATGCTTTAATTTGAACGAGTTTAGTGGATTATTTGAATTGGTTTCAATTCTATATATATCGTGAAGTGCGTCCATTGTAAATTAATATCAATGTTGATCCCACAATTCTGAGTTCTGACACTGCGCATTCACAACTTAATTATTGTTTTATGGTTTGATTAATTACTAAAAGATAAGTTTTGGCTGGAACATGTTTCTTCGCCCAATTAACAAAACAAAAGGCTGATGATCTGACGAATATGTGTGTGTGTGTGTGTGTGGCTAGAACGAGAGAGGGAAAAAGGTGACAATAACTATACACGGTGGAGCTCTTGTGGTAGGCATAAATTAATGCATAAGAAAACACCAAAACACAGATCAAAGAAAATGATGAAACCTTTGATAACAACGGCTATGGAAAACTGACAAGTGCCAGGTGTCAACATGGTAGTGGTGCCAAATGTCGAGGGACGGCGCACCAAACCAGACAAGACAAGGTGAAACCCTAGCTAGATTGTTGGGGCTGTCATGTACCATAATGCAAAGTAAAAATAGAGATAGGCATTTACTTTAAGAATAGACAATAACACATACATAGTTATAGTTTTACTTTGCTTGTCGAGATACATCACTTCGGTTATATATCTGGACTCCATCTTTTCTTTCCTAAGATTAGATGATAATACAATTGTTTGCGGATGAAATATTTTAATTGTGGTAGCTGTATCTATATATTTCGTTTGGCCAAAAAAGGTATTTATTATTCCCCTTGTAATTTATTTATACGTCATTCAAACACTCGTGACTTGTTTATATTCGCTATTTGATTATTATTTATACCCAAGCCTCAGTAACAATAGTTATAGAGAAACTAAAGCTATATATAATCACAAAACAAATTATGAAACTATTTAAGATATAAGTAAATTTATGAACAAGACAAAAGGAGTTGAATTATGAATGAAGCACTTTAAATTTAGAGAGAAATTAAGGCTGATACTTGACCAAATCACAAACGTAATTCAACTATGAAAATTATGCAAGAGAAAAGAAAAAGGCACATGCATATTACTCCTTCCAGTCCTAAATGTTATACGAGTTAACATAGTGATTTATGTTGGTCCCAAAAATAATATCTCAATGCAATATGTCTACCAAAATTTTTAATTTTTTCTCTAAACTATCCCTATTAATTACACATAATTTTTTTTTGGTCAATTACACATATGAGTCCTTATCACCCTTACTTTTTTTAGTAATTGGGCTTAATTACATATGTTTTTCATCATGGGAGTGGTTTCTAATAAAAATGATTAAAATGGGCACTTTAGAGAAACTAACACATATATTTTTGTAAATAACTAACTAGATTAATTTTTTTGGGCTCTGTGAATTAATTATCTAACTTCTACGGGCCTATTTGAGTTAATATTTGAGAAATATGTTTACTCAAATTGAGATAAAACTCCTTTCATATATTTATCTCGTACATCAGAAATCATATTGTAAAAGTAACTTCTATTGCTACCCCAAACAGACATTATATTTAGTACCGCAGGAGAGAGGGGGGGTGTGGGTTTAGATTAAAAGATAAAAGTGGTGGGAGGGGAAGGGGGTGGCGTGAAATCTCAGTGTCACGCCGCCCAAACAAAAACACCATTCTATCTATCTGCCACCCCACGCGCAATCAATAACTTCCTCTTCAACATGTTTTTGTTTATCTGTGTGTGTATATATATATATGTAATAAACAAATATAAATATATTTATTATTATTATTCTTGTGTTCCTTTTCTGAACAACAAACGCACATCTCACATACAATCCATCTAGATACATCCTTGGCCTTATATAAATACCTCTCTTTCGCTCTTCCTAACAAACATATTCGCCTCCCTCCTTCTTCAATCCTCTTTATCTTCAAGTTATAAGCCTCTTTCTTCCTCATTGTGCTTCTGCTCCGATCCTATATATAACCATCTTCATCTTTTGATATCTGTCATCATCAGCTCAAGATCCAACAAGCATGACATCACCCCATCACTTTTCTGTGAGTACCATCCATCTCATCCTTCATATATATATATATATATAGTTTCTCTTCAAAAAGTTTCTGCACAACTTTAAAGCTGATGATCTCATCGATCTATGGTCTTTGTCTGTGGTTATCTTGTTAAATTCTTAGATCGATGAGCTCTTGTATTTGATTCTGTAATCTTTCTTTTCTGAGTTTTCTCTATAAATTTCTATTGGCTTGTTTCAAGACAGAGCAAACCAGAAAAGAGTCAAAGATATAGTAATAACGAGATAAGATGTGATAATTATATATTGATGTGAGGAAATCCAAGTGCCTTGTAATAATATGGAAGTGGACAAATCAAAGTTTGTCCAAATTAGATGATATTAATGATCATTGGGTTTTAAGAGTCAAGGAGGTGGGTGATTACATCGTCCAATAATAAGTCTGAACACTAGCTAGATTCTCTCTAGATTTGGGGGAAAAAATCAAACCTTTTTTTTTGTCTGGCATGCTTAATTAATTAAGAGCCCCAAAATTCTGTTTTCCTTTTCCATATATATAGACAGGTCTTTCTCCACCACCAGCTAGTAGTGATCGATCAGACCACGAGTTGATGAAAGTGCACTTCACTCAAACAAACACACGATCGAGACATGCTTTGCTTCGGCCAGCAAAGTCAAGCTTTTCGGCATATTTGCTCCTTTTTTTTTAATTTATGCACAATATATATAGCCTTTTTCATGCAGAGAACTAGTTGGAACTAATAATATATGTGTCTCTTGTTAGTTAATATCCTTTGATTGGTGGGTTCCACAAATGGTCTGCCATTTGTGAATGCACATGTGTGTGTTGGGGGAAACTGGGTCCAATTGAGAAGTTGCATCATCATCATCACCATCATCACTTACTACTGTGTATATAGCCCTAGCTAGCTACCTACCTACCTAGGCACTTTAGAATTGTGAGGTGGTTTGATATTTTTTTCAACGATAAGCAAATTAAAAGCTAAGTGGAGAGGTGAATCCATCGTCCTTGGTCATAATTCTAGACCACATGTAATTTTCTTTATATTTATATATATCATCATGTGTGTTGTGTTCTTCCCCACGCGCAGTGTACAATATGAAAGAAAAAAAAGACTAAATTATAAGCGCTCACACACACACACATATATATATATATATAAATATATATATGTGGGCTTGAAGCCTCTAACATGTCTTTCTCCTATGCTCTCTAATTTGTGTTTGTAGGAGAGATCTTCAATGGAGGATATGGAATCATGTGTGCCACCAGGATTTAGATTCCGTCCAACAGAGGAAGAACTTGTAGGATTTTACCTCAAGAGGAAAATTAACTCACTCAAAATCAACCTAGATGTCATTGTTGAGCTAGATCTCTACAAAATTGAACCATGGGACATACAAGGTACATACACTATATATATATATATATATATATTAAGAGTAATTTCTACCAACGTAACTCTCCTTATCCTACTAATAAGTCACTTTTAATATGTTTCACTGAAACCAAGAGAAACCTTAATTCTCACTAATCATGTCTTAAAATTTGATTACTTTTTAATTTTACCCTGATTTAATATATATCTACCTAAGAGTGTGTTTGGTTTGAGGGGAAGGAATGAGAGGGTGGGTAAATTACTTTTTTGAGTTGAAGGTATTTAAATTTTGGATAGGAACCCAAAATTTAAAAGGAATGAGAGAGTAAATTTTGAGAGGGACTCAAAATTTAAAAAAATAAGAGGGTAACTTTTAGGTTTCTTTTGTCTAAAATTGTAATTTTCCCCTCCCACCCTCCCCTCCCCTCCCCTCCCCTCCCCTCCCCGCAAACCAAACACGCCCTAGGAGTACAAGGTTTACATGGTAATAAATGAAGGACGAAATTGTACATTTATATGAAAAATTTAATGATGTGATAACATTCCCTCTCTGTCTGCCTAATTGATCAATCGTATATATGTATTGCAGATAGATGCAGGCTAGGATATGAGGAGCAGAACGAGTGGTATTTTTTCAGCCACAAGGACAAGAAGTATCCGACAGGGACAAGGACGAATAGGGCGACGGCAGCGGGGTTCTGGAAAGCGACGGGGAGGGACAAGGCGGTGATGTCAAAGAACAAGATCATAGGAATGAGGAAGACTCTTGTGTTCTACCAAGGACGTGCCCCTAATGGTAGGAAATCTGACTGGATCATGCATGAATATCGCCTCCAATCTTCTGAACATGCCCCTCCTCAGGCAAGTCCCTACATCTTCATCCTTATTCATCAATCTAATCTATCTTTAGCTGCTTCTATTAATTTCTTTTCCTTTTAATTAATTATAAATCCCTTACACATATAAATCATCATCATCATTCAAACGTTAAATAATGTCTTTCAAGTTATATGGGTCTCTCTAACATTGGGGTATTATTGATTTTAACCATTTAGGTAAAGAAAATGAGTTAGTGGCTTACATCACATGACGCCTCCAAAATTGACATGTATATAATGGCAGGGTTTAATCCCTACTATTTGAAATAAACAAAGCATAAGAGAAGTGGTGCCCAAGAAAATCAATCAAAGAGAAGGTATAATTAAACGTGTAATAATTAATTTTTTAACATAAAAAAAATTGTCCCCCTTGTGTGTGTGTGTGTGTATACATATATATTCTAATAAATATAGAGTTTGAGAATATTAATGTACTAATATTATATTTGAGAGGGCTAAAAATTGATTTATCGGCTTCAAGTTCAACCCTATAATGATGATATATAGCATGCTCATTAGTCTTTTTAAAAGCTAAGCTCCATTTCTGTTGAGTTTATATTTATAAGATCACGTAAAATTCATAAAAAAATTAAAAAGAAGTGTGAGATAACTTTATGTATAAGAACTTTAAAGGACTTTTAACACTCTTATTGCCTTTTAGAAAGTCCAAAACTCACAATTACATTTGCTTGTACTTTATATGGTCCTGAGACATTGTGCATGAGCATCCAAAGAGAAATATTGAACTTGAGAACTAATATTCCAATGAAAAGGACTATTTTTTTGGTTCAATTGTAGCAATAGCGGATACTTTATTCTTTAATTGTCTATCTGTCACTTCTACTTAAATATTGAGAGGACAATTAAACAAAATTTAAAGCCTATTAATTAATATAATTATAACTTTTCTCATATACCCACCATTGCATATTCACGAATATATATATTAGGCCTGCATATATTTCACCAAAAAAATATATTATGTACAATATATGTTAAAAAGAAATATTAATCTATACATAAATACTTGTGTTTCAAGCATGCAGTAGAAAACATGCATGTCCGCTTTTCTTAAAAGCTACTTTTATGCCCTTTAGAAAAGCCAAGAGGCAAAGTGCAAATCACAAGTCAGAATATTGCTTGCACTTTTTCCATAGTACCTGCTATGCCTGTGACATTTTGTACAAGCTAGTCTTCCACATACAGACTTGCCTATCAATATGCTTGTTACTCATGTTCTCATTTATTATTACATCAAACAAGATATATGTGTGTCACTGATCAGTGATCATGAGAAAATTTATCTAATTACATATATGTGTATTATTGAGCATCTTTTGGTAAAAAATTTATCCAAAAATTAATATAGTACAATAGTAACATCCAACACCTTGCTTTTGATATTATCCGCTTTGAATCCCGTTACTCTGTACGGTTTTAAAATGCATTGAGAGGGCGAATTATCTAGATTCTTATAAGACATCTTTTGTTTTCATCTCCACCCTACATGAGACATCATTGGATAAGACTTGTTATTATTGTGCTGATTGATAGAATGGTAATAATGCAGGAAGAAGGATGGGTTGTGTGTAGAGCATTCAAAAAGCCAAGTCCAAGTCATATGAGGCCAGGTTTTGAAGCAGCACAGTGCTATTTCAGAGACCATGAGATCAACAGCCATGGAAGGCCCTTGATCTCTTCATTTTCTGAGATTCTGAATCAAACCCATCACTTTCTGATGAATAACAATGCCTCTCATCATCATCAACAAGGTACAAGCCTAAGTCCTCATCATCATCTTCAACCTTTGATCAATTTGGATCAGCAGAACCAACAACTTGTTGATCTTCCTCAACTAGATAGCCCTAGTCTGGGAATAAGATCATCATCAGATAATAATAATTATTGCCAAACCAATATTACTAATAATATTGGGGAAGAATATTACAGTGATGACGTGGAAAGCTTGGACCATTTGTTTGCTTCAAATCTCACAGATACGTCAACTTCTGGTTCTGCAAATTTCTTTGCACACACCAACTTTCCCATGAACATGATACCTCATAACAGTGAAGCAAGCCAAGACTTAGGATTATGCTTTCCTGATTCTTCGTAGTGTGTGTATTATTTTTTTTCTTCTTTCTAGGATTTGATCACCTTTCATTATATATAGAAGCCAACAATAAAATATAATTGTCTGAGCCATTATTATTGGTTTAAGGTGATGGCTCTAGCTATATTCATTATGTTATAATTAACATAGTTGACCACATTATTCACACATGTATGTTTCTGTTCTCGCCATTTACGATGATAATTTAGAAGTTGTATTGGAGAGAGAATGTTGGAAGCCTGCTAAGTGATATATAAGATGACTTGAAAAGTGATCCGATTTATCCCTTCCGCTGATGAAGGTTGAAAAATAGGAAGTCTAAGATTTTTGCTTTCAAAAAAAAAAAAAAAGGTTGTAGCCTGTTTGTGTCTCGTAAGTGTAAATTCCCTTTATTGTTTGCATACAAATGCAATTAATGAATGGTTTGCCCAAATCTCATGTCTTATTATATATTTGTTTGAATAATTAATACTTCTTTTTTAATTTGTTTAAATTTAGTCTCTCAACTTCAGTTAGTCCATTTGTGCAAGTTGACCAATTTGAATCTGATGATCCATCAACAAAATACTAGGTTTGATATATTGTTGAGTGAGAATGGAATAGAAACATTGCAAGCCTTGTAATACGAATGAATTGATAATAATAAGCTAAAAGAAATAAATTATGAAAGATTGAATTTTATAAATATTTAAGTGTTGCACGCGATAAATTCGTCCTCTCTGAGCATCACTATTGTGCGCGCGCGTATGTGAATACGTATTACAACAAATCAAGAGGGACTTTAATAATTAGTAATAACGTTTTACCGACGGAACCCTCCAATTATGGGTTTAATTTTAGTATATTTAACCTAATGACACATACTGGAGCTGCTATCCAGAGATTAAAATTCTAAATTTAGGCTAATAACTATGTGATTAGTAGTTAGATAATACTTCCTTCTATTCTTATTAATATTACAAGGCACATGTAATCATCTCATCAATGTTAAGGAAAAATGATTCAGTCATTAGCTTTGTTTGAAAAAATAAAAGAAATTTTCAAGTTTACCAATATTTAATATTATGAATTACTTTCAAAAAATCATAAAATAAAGTTGTAATTAATGAGATTTTAAATAGAGATAATATTGAAATAATGTACTCCTCTCAACGTAAATGTAAGACCTAACTTGTGCAAATTAGGCTCTACATTAAAATCTAGCAGTAGTAGTTAATAACCCACTTGATGACTTGTATTAAAGACAATCTCGTTTTTTTTTTAAAAAAAGTGTCTTAATAAGGGCCGAAGCGAGTATAATTTTGAGCCATAATATAGTAATCCTTCATAAGTTAACCTGTCTTATAAAGGAAAAAAAAACCATTGATATGAGCATGCAAGTAAAATTTTCCAAAAAAGTAGAGATTGATTTTGACTCCAATAAATATTTGAGTAATTGTACAATGCATTGGGTAGACTAGATATTTGAGGAGTACAAGAAGACGAGATAAACAAGAAAGTAGTGTATAATATTTTCAAGGTTAGATAACACTTTCTTTTAGGCTTAATTCGCGACTTATTCATATATTATAGGATACAATTTGGATTGTTGGGCGAATTTTTTACAGTATACAATGAAAACCCTTGAATATGGATTGCATCTCACTCCTAACAAACACTCAAGATAAGACAACAATAACTTTTATAAAATAATAATTTGTGATAATGAATTTGATCTTCTTATTATATGGTGTGTTATGTGTTGTTGTATTTCTGAATGGACTGATAATAATAGATATTTATAGGCCTTGAAGTGATAGGAACTAGTTTCAGTGCTCATCATAATGATGTGCATTGAGAGATCTTTATCATTGTAGATCGTTTAGATATGATTTAGATAGATTTTCATTCCTTTTACTTTTTTTAAAAACAATTATTTTAATGTGTAAAATATAAAATGAAGATAATATCTTAATTGACATCTTTTCAAAAAATAATTTTTCGATTTAAAAATCATCAGTTGAAAATCTTAAATCTAAATTGTTGAAATTTTATTTAAACTACGTAAAATTCCCTACTATAAATAGTTCTTAATGCTCATCGTTGCGATGAGCATTGAAACTGGTTCCTGAAGAGTTACTTTTTGAAATAACACATTTTTAATTAAAAGTTATAACTATATGCTAGATTTTTGAACCCTCATGAACTAACAGAACTTAAAATAACATTTTCCATGAAGAGTAACATCTTTATGGTATATAGAATTTTTTTATAAAAAAAACCAACGCATTTTTCACCAAGAATCTTTGGTTATAACCTTTTAGATTTGTTTTTAGAAACTAAAGTGCTACGAGTGTAAATAGTCTATTAAATAGTGCAAGTATACATAACAAGTAATACATCAGTAAGTAGAGTATCGTTTCCACGAGGATTGATCACTAATTACCAAAATAGATAATTTAATTCTATTTAGTCGATTGATTAGTTGGTGATTGAGAGTATAAAATAAAAAATGATTAAATATGAATGCAAATAATATGAAAGAAACTCTGAGAAAAAGCCCTAGGGATCATATTTCACTTAACAAATTCTGGATTGAATCACTTATCTATTCTAGTCCAATTTATTCTATATGATTGATAGCCAAGTTTCTCCCATTTAATTACTAGTATCTTTCAAGGTCAAGCAATTCTATAATTAATTACTAATATAATATATTCCTATATGAATTCAAGCAATTAATCATGCATTAAGATTTATGGAATCCATTAAGACTACACAACTCATATGAATATAATTCTATTTCATATGCAAGCTATGGTTTTAATTATAGGATCTACACACATGCATTTTCTTCCTATGTCAACATGCATATTGAATTATTCAAAAGATGGGTAATCAATCAAAAACATTAAGAATAATAATTAAAACTCAATTATGAAGAAAAAATTAAAACTAGATTTAATAAGTTAAGATTTAATCTGTCATTAGTAAGCTACATTATCACCCTAGGAAAATAAAAATTTAGCTCATAATAAAATTTAAAAAAAACTAAAATAAATTGAAAAATTCATAAACATTGAATAAAACTCAATTATTAAATTTTAAAACATAAAAATACAACCATTAGATGCATGAAAATGGAGAAATCTAGCCGTCCCTTTAGGAGGTAAAACCTTCTATGTAGGTGGCAACCTATACCATATATAAAGAAAGACTACCTAAGCCTTCCATGAAAGAGGCATGCAAGAAGCAAATTCAATGCATTAAACTACTCTAACATGGTGTATATATGTAGAGAAAAGAGGAAAGTAATGGATATGAAATTGTGTGTGTATGTGAGGGAGAGGATGGCTATATATATGAAAGAATGGAGTTGGTGGGATGGTAGATGAAATGGTAAGTGAAAAGGTAGATGAAATGGTAGGTGAAATGATGTTAGTGTAATTTCACATTTTGATCTTCATAAAAGTTGTATTTCTGGATCTTAGCTTGAAGATGCAAGTGGAAACTCCTCATTTCAATATTTGCAGCTCCAGTTATGGTCAAATTAGTGTGCAAAGGTCAGACTTGGATAAATTTATGTTCTCAACTTCCAAGCAAAATTCGAAGTTCTTGGAGACAGAATTGGGTTTTGGCCTCAACATAAAAGTTGTAGAGCTCTCTCTTTGCTTTTTATCCATATAAAGAATGTTCCAATCCGACATCTAGAGCTCCAGATATTGTATAAAAACTGAAAAAAGTATCTGATTTAATATTTTTCAAGAAATTCTATTTTATGTCAAAGTCATTATTTATTTATTAATTACACTCAAATTCATTATATTGAACTCAAATATCATCCACAAAATTAGTATATAAGGGAAAATTAAATATGCAAATATTTTACTTATCAAATCCCCCCATACTTAGCTCTGGACGTCCTCGGACAAGAAGTGACTAATAAGTGTTTTCAACAAAATCAGAAGTATTAAGTCATAAGCAAGAACACCATTGAAAAATAAAGAGATCATAGTATTTATGAATCAACGAAAATATAAACTGGTAATTTTATTTGAAAATGAATGAACCGAGTTCGTAATTGTGACTTATTCTTTCAATCTCTCAAGTATTTAAGGGTAAGTGTTTCGCTCAAATTCAACTGAAAAAATTGCACTACCATAGGCTTGCTAAAAATCTCAATCTCCACTACCTAATTCACATACATAATTCAGATCAAAAGAATTTATTAAGGGTTGTAATGGGGTTAAAGTAAAAAGAATGTAAAATGTGATATGAATAGCTAAATTTAAGAAATTAACAGAACAACTCAAAAATGGGTTAGCTTCTGAATAAATCTATTTCATCACAACAACCACAATTCGAATACCCAATTTTCTCTCTCCTTTTTTTTTCATTTTTTATTCTTCTTCTTTTTTTTACTTTTTTTTTCTGTAACTCTAAAGTTGATGATATATACACCATCACACTTATCAAAAGCCCACTTCACAAAAATTTCAAATGCTTTGCTAACATTCCGAATGAGCTAAAATTATTTGCCATATAATTAAAACACATGTTAATGGATTGAGAACAAATAAATAATCAATTAGGTTCAAAGGGGCTTATCAACAATATAATTGTAATGTAAGCTATTTGGCTTTGGCTAAAAAGAAAATGAATGCCTTATATCATTTTTTAATGTGCATGTGAAATGTAATCTCAACCAGATTTGAAGCAAATTCTAGAGTGACAACTTAATAGGTGAATATCACACATAAGAGAAATAATCATTATAAGCTCACAAGCTTAAGGTTAGGGGCTTTCAAACTCAGCTCATTCAATCTTAAAATTCATCACCAATTGCAACAATCAGTTGTTCATTCATGCTATGAAATCTCTAAATCCAATTGGTCCATACTTAAAACTTATATATTTCTTAAGATCATTACAGAGCATTCAAACAGAATGATTTTATTTATTTATTTATTTATTTTTACTTTTACTCTTTCTTTTTTAAAGAAGGAGTAAAAGCATGCAACTAATCAAATGCGTCTCAGGAGTTAAGAATAACTCCTTACTCTGTCATTTTTTTCTCACCCCATGCATCTAATAGTTTTATTAACTAATTAAATATATAAATTTTTTTTCTCCTCCCCAACCTAAATCAGATATTGTCCCCAATGTCTTCTAAAATTTGGAGAAAGTTTTTTTTAAACATAAACACAACAAAGTAAAACCAAAAGATTAAGGAAAGTTACAACCAAAGAATGATATCTGAATGCTGCTTTTGATTGCTATATGAATATTGTCCACATATTTGCTTGACTAATAGATCTGGTTTAGGTTTATAGGTTTGCAGTTGATCGAGCAGCTGATCAGCAGTTGGTGTAAAAATTATGGAATAACAAGTCGCTTGGGGTATAAATCCTATTTCCATAGCATGATCAAGAAAAGACAACAGACCATCATAAAAACCATTAACATTTAACAATCGTAATGACTTTTTTGTGAAAATTTAACTTAGCCCAATATGCAATGCTGGAAATCCTATCCAACATTTCCAAACCATTGGGTAGAGCGATAAATGTAATACCCCGAAATTTAGGATTTGAGGCTTGGGAATAAGCCTAAATTAAGTAGACTGCTAAGCCCCAATTTAGCAGGAGCCCAAATTTATCCCCTAATGATTTTTATATCTTTGGGGTATTAAGAAACTAAAATGGTGAATTTTGGAGAATATAATTATGTTTTTGGTGAAATCATCTATGAGGTAGTGAGCTTGTCATATGATTTTGAATGAACAATTGATGAGTCAAAATTATGAAATTTTATAGGATGAAATTAGACATCCTAAGCTTTAATTTGATAGGCCATATGAATCAATTAGAACTATACACAAAAAGATATGAATTTTTGAAGTCAGCACAGAAAAACTGTGAAATTTCTGGAACAGTATGCATAGATTGAAATTCTGGGAATTTTGTTATTCCATTCAGCAAAAGTCTATATTTTTCCTTGAAACTAGACTCAATAAGGGTTCTATAGGCTTTGGAATCACTCCAATTCAATTTTTCTAAAATTAGTTATGATTTTTCAAAGTTTGGGCAGAAATCTGCCAAAACTTTGTAAAAATCCGAAAATTTTGAAAAATTATTAAATAATGAAATATGACATCATCCTAATATTAAAACACCTTTTCTTCATCTTCCTTCCTCCAAACCGACGCAGTATGCAGTGGAATAGAGAGAGAACGTTTGAGAGCTTGTAGAGAGAGAAAGGAGAAGAAAAATCATAAGGTAAGCCGATTTCTCCGATGATTTAACTCCTAACGCGTATAACTCCGATCCTAAGCTACTCCTTTATGTTTTTTAAGGCTTGGAACCTCAGTTTTCATGGTTAAGGAGGTTAGGGTTTCATCAAAGAAGAGGAAAAGTCAAAGGGAGCTTGAGGTAACTTTCAAACCTTCGTATATTGACTATTCTAGCTGCTGTGGGCAATTTAATCGGTGAAATTTCGTCGGATTGCCATTGGTTGTAAAAGTGGAAAATGGGTTTTCCTAGGGGTTATGCTACCCAAATTGATACTAAATGATAGTTTTAACCTAATGGAATAGTCAATAAAGTGTTTAGGAGTAGAAAGGAACGTGTTTACGGAGCCAAAACTGAAAAACCCCGATTTTCCCCTTAAAACCTATATATTTCGGCCAGCATTGTAAATGGGTCTTAGAGTTGGATTTTCAATGATTTGATGATTCCATTGGATTCAGTGGCCGTAAATAGGTGGGGTTACAGTTGGGCACTTTTTCGGAAAAAGCCTAGAAAGCATAATTACGGAAACGCCCCTAAAACCTTAAAAGTAGGGCTGCCAGGGGCAATTTCGTAATTTGACATTGAATTTGATAATTCCGAGTCTGGAAATAGATTCCTTGGGTGAAAATATGTAAGAATAGCCCATGTCAAAATTTCAAGAAAAGTACAGCCAGACCGAGTACAACGGGGCCGGGCCGGGTCTCCGGGGGTATTTTAGTAATTTTTCACGATAAACTCATATAACCCCCAGAAACACTGTGGAAGTGTCTAAATAGTACATTTGACATTGTAGGATCGAATATGGAGCCTGAGTTGCTGGCACACAAATCGAGGAGAAAAGCTGGAGGTAGGGGACTTACCTTGCATGTATTTGATATCTTTGCTTGTGTAATGTATGTGATTGCTTTACTTGATTGTGTAGAGCATATGTGAATAAATGAAGCTCTGTTTCTGTTTTCGCTGTGGCCATAGTCTTGTTGTATGAAACATTGAGCATGCAGAAATGTCATTATGGGGCATACATCTAGATAAAGCTAACATGTCATACACATAGCATCAATCATGCATGCATTATGGTATCTGTTTCCTACTGAGATTCTCTCGAATCTCATCCTCCCCTACCAACAATTTAGACAAGAGACGACAGAAGATATGCAAACAACAATGCAGAGTACCGTACGAGGGGATTACAGTAGTGGAACGAAGACGGGAAGAAGTCTCTGTTTCACTGGGACGAGTTTAGACACCCAAGTAGCCCTGTGCGGCTACACTAATTGTAATTATCATGTACGAATCCCTGAGGGGAATTTCCTTAATTATGTACATATTATCAGTATAGTTATGCTATTCCTGTGTTGCCTACCAAACCGCACATCGTTTTCCGCAAATACTCTGAAAAAGGTTAAAATTGAGATAAGGGCGTGACAATAAAAACTTCAGCCTTGTAGAACATACGTCCCATACGTTCAGGCAAATTTGAAACCTGTAACTCTTGTCCTAAGAAAAAGACGTGACCATCTAACTTCTTCATCTTTACACTCAAACCCTTGTTTCCATTAATGGTTGCAGCAATGGCCACACTTTCCCTTAGCCCCTGGACGCCTCCCCCGTATATAAAATTAATCTTTTTAGCAGCTAATGCATTTCCAATTCTTGTACTGCATTTAGAAACTCTCCATTCTTTCCCTCATCAGTTTTACTAAAAATATAGATAGATTTAAACCTACATTTTAGTGTAATACCCTTCTTCTCTTCTTTTCTCTCAAACATTTTGTGTTTACAAGTAGAAGAGTGCATATTTACAAGTGGAAGAACGCATATATAAATACTAAAACAACAACAACCAGATCATAAAGAAGTTTGAAAAACTTGCCGACATGAATGACCGGTATAAGCTGTGTGAAGAAATTTAAACAAAATAAGAAGGAAAGTCAAAAGTTATTGAAAAGATAAGACATATTAGACAAAAGCATGATTATGAACAGTAGTTGTGATTTTGGTTCACATCTTCCTCTGGTTTTACGTCCAGTAACAGCTTAAACGTTTTTTATGAATCGAGGATTTGTTTCCCATTCAGTTTTCTTATAAACTGGCAAAAAGGGCCTTTTAATGTTAGATTCTCAAGACAGTAGTGCTCTTTTTCTTTATTGAATATGTCCATTAAATCAAGAAGAATACGATGAACATCACCATTTAGATGCGTCTCAAGAGTTTGAATGATATCATCCAATGATTCCTTACTCAGTCTATCCTTTATGAATTTAATTTTATTTTCTCGATTTATAGAAACAATGCATTTACTCTTACAGTGTTAATCACATGTCTGCATTGCACATTTATGCAGATCTGCATTCTTTTAGCTCTTTTCTTTTTGGAGTAAAAACTTCTTCCCTTTCCTAACATAGGTTTAATAATTGACTCATGAATCTCACCTACTAAACGTATCTTAGCTTCAATGATCCAGCGTACATCCTTAGAAAGGCCCAAACACTTGAATATCTTCATCCTTTCAAGTCAACAGCTATAGATCTTTCTGAGCATATTTTTAGGAAGAGTGGGAAACCTATTCTTAAATTTTACAAGAAATTCCTCCATATTATCTTGAAATGAAACTAATGAAAACTAAAACTCTCAATGCAGTATAGTGTGTTTCAGTGAGTAAAAAAGAAAAATGAATGAGTTACTAAAAGAAATTTTGGATTGCCTCCCAAATCGCAGCTCTTCTTTAACATTTTTAGCTAGATAAAAATCAAAACAATTAACCTTTTTTTCTTTTTATTTAATTATTTTATATTTTTATATTTTTTTTAATTGTAGCTATCAAAGTGGAATACATCATCAGCAGCTACCAAAAGTCCTATAAAATTAAAATAAAACATCAAACCAAACCTTGGGGGTGCCTCCCAAGCAACGTTAAATTTATAGTCTTCAGCCAGACTTCTCAAAATAAACTACTAATTCCAAGTGTCAAACATCATAATTACCTTGTCTTCATTTCTTTTCAAGCAACAAGGGATCATACACAAAAAATAATCATTCAAGGTAATTAATTGTACTTCTTCAATTATAGACAATTTTAAAGTACAATGATTTACTGAATTCAAATAAAGCACAATATGCATATATTTATAAATAGATTTAGGAATTTCCAAAAATTTAGAGCATCTCACAAAATCCACTTGACCCTCACCAATAAGAGTTAACACTTTAATAGGAGAGGCATGAACAACAACTCTTGGGATCTTTCCATTAACCTTAACAACAAGGTCACAAAGGTTAGGTTTCATAGCCAGAACCTCAATTGGACATCCACTATTCTCTCCAAAAGTGATTTCAAGTTCCTTATTACATTCCATAAGAGATAAAGTTTCATTCAATTTCATATCCTCAAAATAATAATCATCAACACAAGAAGTAGTCATCATGCTTAAAGAATTATCTTGCCTCATAGTCTCAAGTGACGCAACAATTTGACTCACATATATTCCAATATTTTGGACACTTAAACTCAACTCTAGTGACAAGTTCCTTTTGCTCTCTATTAAATCTCTCGGATGATTTCACACACTATTCACATAATCTTTCTAAATTAGATTTTTCCTTATATTCAAGGGTGTGTTCTTCAATATGTGGATAAGAGTAGAAAGGAGGATTAGGACAATACTTCACATATGGATCTAAAGACTCTTGTTGCTCTAAAATTCCACCAGGATAAAAGAAATGATCAAAACAAGTTTGGTTCATAGTGAAATCATCTATCATATAATGACTAGTAGTGTTATATGGACAATGCTCATAAGAATGACACTATCTACAATAAGCATAAGAAAAAACAATTATAAGGAGAAGAATTTTCAATCCAACATGCATTTATATTTTCTTGTCTCATTCCATCCACATGCATTCCTAAAAAAGAATCAAGATATGACAATTCATCACTGATGAACCAAATGAATGCTGTGAATAATTCATTTCTTTTAATTTTTTAATTTCTTTTTTGAAATTTTAACATAAAGAGCAATTTAGTATTAAAATTACTTGATATTGATATTAATAATAACAATCCCCGGTAACGATACCAAAAACTTGTTACGAGTGTAAATGATCTATTAAATAGTGTAAATGCACACTGTCGTAAACAAATAATATAGAAATAAGTAGAGTATCGTTCCTACGAGAATTGATTACTAAGTACTAAAATGAGTAATTTTAATTTTATTTAATCAATCAATTAGTTGGTGATTAATAGTACAAGATAAAAAATGATTAAATATGAGTGCAAATAATATGAAAGCAACTATGAGAAAAAGCCCTAGGGATCATATTTCACTTAGCAAATTTTGGATTGAATCACTTATCTATTCTAATCCAATTTATTTCACATGATTGATAGCCAAGTTTCCCCCATTTAATTACTATCTTCTTCCAATGTCAAGCAATTATATAATTAATTGCTAATACAATATATTCATATATGAATTCAAGCAATTAATCATGCATTAAGATTTATGAAACTTATTAAGACTATACAACTCATATGAATATAATCCTATTTCATATGCAAGTTATGGTTTTAATTATAGGATCTACACACATGTATCTCCTTCTGGTGTTAACATGCATATTGAAATTATTCAAAAGATGGCCAATCAATCAAAAACATTAAGAATAATAATTAAAACTCAATCATGAAGGAAAAATTTAAACTAGATTTAATAAGTTAAGATTCAATCCGTCATTAGTAAGCTACATCATCACCCTAGGAAAATAAAAATTTAGCTCATAATGAAATTAAAAATAAAACCAAAATAAATTGAAAACTTCATAAAGATTGAATAAAACTTGATTATTAAATTCTAAAACATAAAAATACAACTACTTGATGCATGAAAATGGAGAAATCTAGCCGTTCCTTTAAGAGGTAAAACCTTCCATGTAGGTGACAACTTATACCATCCATAAAGAAGGATTATCTAAGTTTTCCATGAAGGAGGCATGCAAGAAGTAAATACAATACATTAAACTACTTTAAGATGGTGTATGTAGAGAAGAAAGGAAAGTAATGGATATGAAATTGTATATGTATGTCAGGGAGAGGATGACTATATATAGGGAAAAATAGAGTTGGTGGGATGGTAGATGAAATTGTAGGTGAAATGGTAGATGGAATAATAGATGAAATTGTAATACCCCAAAATTTAGGATTTGAGGCTTGAGAATAAGCCTAAATTAAGTGGACTGCTAAGCCCCAATTTATCAGGAGCCCAAATTTATCCCCTAATGATTCTTATATCTTTTGGGTATTAAGAAAGTAAAATGGTTAATTTTGAAGAAAGTGATTATGCTTATGGTGAAATTTCCTATGAGATAGTGAGCTTGTCATGTGATTTTGAATAATCAAATGATGAGAAAAAATTATAAAATTTTACAGGATGAAAGTAGACATCCTAATCTTTAATTTTATAGGTCATATGACTCAATTAGAGCTATATACAAAAAGATATGAATTTTTGAAATCAGCACAGAAAAACTGTAAAATTTCTGGAACAGTATGCAAAGATTGAAATTCTGGGAATTTTGTGATTCCATTCAGCAAAATTTTATATTTTTTCTTGAAACTAGACTCAATAAGGGTTCTATTGGCTTTGGAATCACTCTAATTTGATTTTTCTAGAATTAGTTATGATTTTTCAAAGTTTAGGCAGAAATCTGCCAGAATTTTGTAAAAATCCGAAAATGGAAAAATAATTATTGGATAATTATAATATCTTATAAAATCATATTTTATCATCTTCCTCCTCCCATTTTCGTAAGTTTTGCTGCAACAAGAGAGAGGAAGTGTGAAATTTTAGAGAGAGAAAATGGGAGGAAAAAGCTTACAAAGGTAAGTGATTTCTTCGATAAATCGGTTCCTAATGCGTATAACTCCGCTTCTAAGCTATTCTTCCATGTGATTCAAGGGTTGGAAGCTCAAATTTGCTTGTTGAAGTGACCTAGGGTTCAGCCATATCAAGGGAGAGCCAGTGGGAGTTTGAGGTAACTTCCAAACCTTTGTATATTGACTATTCTGGCTGCTGTGGACAATTTAATCGGTGAAATTTCGCCGGATTGTCCTTTGTTTCAATTTATGGAAATGGGTTGGCCTAGGGGTTATGCTGGCAAAATTGGTACTAAATGGTAGTTGTAACCTAATGGAATAGTCAATAAAGTGGTTAAGAGTAGAAAGGAACGCATTTATGGAGCTGAAACCGAAAAACCCCAATTTTCCCCAGAAAACCCATATAATTTGGCCAGGGCGTTAAATGGGTCTTAGAGGTAGATTTTCAATGATTTGATGGTTCTATTGAATTCAGGAGCGAAAATTAGGTGGGGTTACAGTTGGGCACTTTTTCGGAAAAGGCCGAGAAAGCATAATCACCAAAACACCCCTAAAACACTGAAATAAGGGCTGCCAAGGGCAATTTTGTCTTTTGGCAGTAAATTTGGTAATTCCAAGTCTAGAAATGGATTCCCTGGGCAAAAATATGGCAGGATAGCCCAGGTTAGAATTTCGAGAAAAGTACAGCCAGACAGGGTAAGATGGGGACAAGCCCCCGGGGGTATTTTAGTAATTTTTCGAGATATACTCGTATAATCCCCAGAAACACTATAGAAGTGTCTAAATGGTATATTTGGAACTGTAGGACCGAGCTAAGAGCACGAGTTGCTAGCATGCAAATCGAGGAGAAAAGCTGGAGGTAGGGGACTTACCTTACTTGCATGTATTTGATATCTTTGCTTGTGTAATGATGTATGTGATTGCTTTACTTGATTGTGTAGAGTATATTTGAATAAATGAAGCTCTGTTTCTGTTTTCGCTGTGGCCATAGTTTTGTTACATGAAACATTGAGCATGCAGAAATGTCATTATGGGTCATACATCTAGTTAAAGCTAACATGTCATACACGTAGCATCAATCATGCATGCATTATGGTATATGTTTCCTACTGAGATTCTCTTAAATTTCACCCTCCCCTACCAACAATTTAGACAAGAGACGACAGAAGATATGCAAACAACAATGTAAAGTACCGTACGAGGGGATTACAGTAGTGGAACGAGGACAGGAAGAAGTCTCCGTTTCACTGGGATGAGTTTAGACACCCTAGTAGCCTTGTGCGGTTGCCTTAATTGTAAGTATCATGTACAAACCCATATGGGAAATTTATGTAATCATGCACATATTATTAGTATAGTTATGCTATTCCTGTGTTACCTACCGAACCGCATATCGTTTTCCGCAAATACTTTGAAAAAGGTTGAAATTGAGATAAGGGCGTGACAGAAATGATGTTGGTGGAATTTCACATTTTGATCTTCATGAAAGTTGTCGCTCTAGATCTTAGTTTAAAGACGTAAGTGGAAACTCCTCATTTCAATATTTGCAGCTCCAGTTATGGTCAAATTAGTGTGCAAAGGTCAGACTTGAATAAATTCATGTTCTCAACTTCCAAACAAAATTTGAAACTCTTGGACATAGAACTGGGTTTTGACTTCAACATAAAAGCTGTAGAGCTTTCTCTTAACTCCTTATCCATATAAAGAACGTCCGAGTCCGATATTTAGAACTTCAGATATTGCTTGAAAACTAAAAATGAGTCTGATTTAATATTTTTCAAGAAATTCTATTTTATGCCAAAATCATTATTTATTTATTAATTACACCCAAATTCATTAAATTGAGCTAAAATATCATTCACAAAATTATTATATAAGGAAAAATTAAATATGCAAATATTTTACTTATCATAAAGAAATATAACTTTGGTGAAATTTAATATTATAACTCCTTATACACAACTCTTCACATAAATTCCTTAACTTATAAGAACATGTCTTTAAAAAAAAAAAAATACACACATCCTTCCATTTTAAAATATGGAGAATATCATTTAGGTCCTAAACGAGGGAAATAATATATTGACAAGTCCTATATCTTGTCAATAATAGCTCTTCTTCTTTTTTTTCCCTTCATCGATAGTAGCTTTTCATTCGTCAATGGAAGCTTTTCTAATATTATTTTATATAGTTGGGACTTTAATGATATTTTTCATTTAAAATATTCCAACACAGTATTAACCGATGAGTTATTGGTTGATGTGTAGGGGTGGAAACAGGTCAGGCCAGGCTTTTACCTTAACAGACCTGTCCTGTTAAAGCATAAACTGGCCTGAGCCTGGGTGGTGGCCTGTTGAAGGCCAATTTTTAGGTCTGGGCCTGGCTTGTTCACAGGTCTGGCTTGGCCTGAAGCCTGTTAAAGAGGCCTGAATTTTTAAAATTTTTTAAATAAACTGATAGGCCTACAGGCTACACTGCAAAACAGGCCAACAGGCCACAAGCTGAAAACAGGCCTCCTTAACAGACCTCCTTAAATAGGCCGAAAACAGGCTAAAATTTACAGGTTTAGGCGAAATTATCCTTTAACTCTTATTTAATTTTTTAAAAAATATTTTTACAGGTTTAGGCCGGCCTGACAGGTCTAACAGGCCTGTCAATAGGCCTTAGCCTGGCCTATTAAGCAAAACAGATTTTTGTTTTGGCTTTAACCTGGCCTTTTAGTTTACAGGCCAGGCCTGAACAAGTTAATTACAGGCTAGGCTACAGGCCCTGACAGGCCGTCTGACCTGTTTCCACCCCTATTGATGTGGTAAGCAACTTCACTCATATATAAGAAAGAGAACATAAATTCAAATCCTAAAAAACATATTTATTAGGAAAGATGAAAAATCTTTGAGTTGTGGAAAGAATAACCTAATCAAATGAAAAATAATTGCACAATGTCAAATCATAAAACTTAGAATACGATTTATTTGGATTCCTATTTATACAATTGCCCACCAATTATCACCCACTCAAATGGGTAAGGGGCCATTGTTGTCTCCCCAGTGTTCACATACAATGAATGTATCTCATGTTATGTTTTCACCATTTTGCATAATGAAATTTTAAATACCCCTTATTATAGGATGCCTTTTTAAAAATGTTTTTGTCCTTTAATTTTTACAATAGGATGAGAGACAAAAAATTTAAATCTTACATTAAAAATTAAAATTAACTAGGTCTTATGTTCCATGCTAGAAGAACGTCTAAAATTAAGAGCATTAATTTCCTCATTAACTCTTTGAATGCATGTCTCTCATACTTCATATAAAGTGCTCCGTATGGTGGTGTGCAAAAATAATTAAGTTGATATCTTTCATTATTTACTCATGTAGTAACATCAATTCACCATTGGCAAAAAAAAACATCAATTGACCATTTTTTAAGGAAAATTTCAAAGAGAGACACTGAATCTATGAGGTTTTAGGGTTGGTTTGGTGTGGGGGATTAGAGGAAAAAGGAGGGGAGGGAAAATTTTTATGAGTTGAATTTTAAAAGATTGAAAAAGTGGGGTAATAAAATTTTAATAAAGAAAATATATAAGATAAAAGAGTAAGAAAAATTAATTAAAAATTTTTAACTCCATTTCTCTAATTTTTTTAAAATCAACTCAAAAAAATTTTCCCTCCACCCACTTTCCCTCCCCTCCTCTCATACTAAACAAGCCCTTAAGGAATGAATATATTCAGAAACAAATTTCTCTATATTAAAAGTTGTCATTACATATTGCTCATTTATCATAAATTTTTTAATAATTATGTTCATTCTTTGAGAATACTGTGATTCTCTCAAAAGTTTATCTCACATACATTTTAAAGATAACTACAATATGTTAAAAAAGATATTATTAATTTTATTCTTAAAAAATATTTTTATATTATTACTTTAACAATGAAATAGTAAACATGAAACTTATTAATGACTTTGAAACAATTTCCAAGAAAAAAATTCCGATATTCTTACAGAATTATTTTAATGTTCGTAAAAAAAGAAAGAAATTAAATGGATTTAATTGCGATCAAACACAAGGACAATCCCTAGAGAAATAGTTTTGGAGACATAAATATAAAATGAGAAATTTGTACATAAAAAAATGAAAAAATTTACTAAATTTAATTGAGGAATATTTGGTTACATATATAAAAATATTTTTTTTATCATATAAATATATAACTTATAATTGTTTTTTAATTTTTACACAAATAATTATTTAAAATTGATTATTTTTTGACCCAAAAAAAAGGTACAGAGTGGGGGAAGATGTGATTGGACAATGGTCGCGTGCATGGCAAGCATTTACTGGTCAGAACGGAAGCTGTATAAAGCCTGACCTCTGTCTCATCACCAAACCCTCTTGCATCAGCACGATCGGCTTCTACTCGCAGATCAAATTTAAAACCCTCACACTGCTTCAAGGTGAGACAAATCTCTGATTTCCTTCTCTCTGTTATTCGATTCGCGATTTTCCGGTCATCAATTTGTTCCCTGCTCTTCTTTCTCAAGCTTCCTTGCGGGTTTCTGACAAGGTAAACGGTACTGTATTTTTTTTTGGGGAATTGTCATGGATTTATGTTTTGCGTTTTTTAGGAGTTTTAAGGCTCCTCTGATTTTTTTTTATTTGTATTGACTTTTGGATTCTTGGTTATTGTTGTATTTCCATGCTCATCGATGCTTTAAAGCGGTGTGTTCGGCTCGTGGATTTATTTGGGTGCCTAAATATGTTTATGTTCGTCTTGTTTTGAGATACTCTGTGCTACTATCCACTTCAGCGTGTGTCTATAGTGGGCTGCAAGCAACTTTTTGCGTTGTATGGACTTTGCTATTCGACTTATTGATTATCTATATGCCTGTAGTTACCAAGAAAAAAAGAATATTTGTTTGTGAAGCCCTGGGTCTTTATTAATCCTTGCAAAAACCTTTAATGTTATGTTTCTAATCCGAAATCAAAAAGTAAGTGACCTATCTTCCCCTCTTTCGTTTTTGCCCCTTCTCTACTTTATTGTTATTATGGAGTTTCTGTCTGGTCACAGAATTTAGTTAGATGCTAACATTTATATCCATTATTGGACAGTTGGGTTGCAATAGTTTTGTAGGCCATAGTTACACTTTGATCTGAAAATAACTAGAAAACTAATTGCTTGCTTTTTTAACAGTACTTGCTTATATTTGTGAATGAGTTGGGTGTTTAGTTTTCTTGGGGTGACTGAGAGCAGAAGAGATTTTCTTCTCTTTTAACTTTCAAACTGAAATTTCGTCTGATAAATAGGTGAAAGTTGTTCTCTATGAATATTTGTTATGTTTGTTAAAGCAGGTGTGAAGGTGATGGTTAAAGCTTTTTCTTTAGCAGATTCATAATTTTGCTATTGATTTTTAGGACTGAGAAGCTTTAAGTAGTTCTTCAATTTTGCATACTGGTGATGGCTTCAAAACGCATCACTAAGGAGTTGAAGGACCTACAGAAGGACCCTCCTGTTTCCTGCAGCGCTGGTTTGTTTTCAATTACCTTCTCTCTGTTCTTTTCCCTTTGGTTTGATCATTATCTACATATGTAGCTCTGTTATTTTCATAGCTCATAACTTGGACTTCATCTTATTCGATGTAGACATTATTGATCACAAGCAAAATCAATTTATGATAAATGCTGTTAATGTGTGAGGGCATATCTTTGATAATTGCATGCTAAGTTTTCTATAATGTAAAACTTAGAAAATATGTAGTGATTTCTGTATTCAGGTCCTGTTGGTGAAGACATGTTTCATTGGCAAGCTACAATTATGGGGCCAGCAGAGAGCCCTTATGCTGGTGGTGTCTTCCTAGTGACCATCCACTTCCCTCCGGATTATCCTTTCAAGCCGCCGAAGGTAGCTATTTTTGCATAAAAGTTTATGAAAGCTAATGGCTTGGCCAAGATATTTGCCATTTTTTTTCTGTTGAATTTTGTCAATTTTAGGGTATAATGGAGTCTCAAGCCGGGAAGCCCTATTTATGTGGTCAAGATGTGTGTTTCTTCCCTTTTACGGGCTGGTTTTGAGGGCAGGTTTCTGTTAGAATCACTTTTGGAAACTTAGGAAAATACATGAAAAGGGAAAAGTTACTTTTGATGGTCAGAACTTTGACTTAGAGATTCCTACTATGTTGGAGAAAGAAATAGGGAAGTAGGGTAGCTATGGGGTTGCTGTAGTCAAAATCTATGAGAGGGGCTGAGGGTCACTATTTTGGTCTTTAAATCTTCACTCTGGTCGTGGGGAGAGGCAGGGAAGAATTTTGAAGTGTGGTTTTGGCCTTTGAGAGGAGAGTACCAACCTCTCGAAAGTTTGGCAAACCTGTTCTATTTTAAAGAGTCTGTAGTGTCTGTGTGTTGTGATTTGCATCATTTTTTTGTTGTTTCTGTTGTGTGGTAATCTGAAGTTGTACTCCCCTTGTGTCTGTGTATGTAGCAGAATAGTTTTTTATTTCTCATTGTAAATTTGTAATGTATTTTAGCTCTATTTTGTATCTTCAAGTGTAAACTTGTTCTGAATACAGTAAGGATTTGTAAGAGTTTGGTCCAGGGTCCTAACAGTTTCCCACCCTTGCTTAAGTTCTTATATGGGTTTTGATTGTCTTTGGTCAAATATTCACTGGCTACATGTGCAGGCTTTGACATTTTGTACACCTTTTCATTGTCTCATTAACCCCTAACCCTATTGCTTGCCTATGTAACCTCAACTATAACCTTGATGTTGCAGACATGAAGTTCTTAATGTTGTCTATCTAGTGCCGGAAGATATTTTAATCCACGGCGCAGGTGGTGGATAAACCCTGTAAACTCTTGCTGCTGGTTTGATGTGGTGATGGAAAGGAAATCCATCACCATGGCTTTTTCAGTGTCTATTTTGCTGTCATTATCATTATTCAACAGTGTACATCCCTTTTTATTATTTTAGTCAGGACAAGAGGGTCATTTTTCATCTACAAAACTTTTTCTTTTGTAATTTTCCTTTCCATTTCATTCTATTCTGTACGATGCAGTTGTGTCATGGGTTGATCACATTTATAGGATTCAGTATAAGATATATGAATATATATATGTATTTATGATGTAATGTTGATACTTCTGTTTTGTGTTATGTGGATTATGTAATATCTTCTGTGCGGCCAGGTTGCTTTTCGAACAAAGGTATTTCACCCGAATATCAACAGCAATGGAAGTATCTGTCTTGATATTCTGAAAGAGCAGTGGAGCCCAGCTCTTACAGTTTCTAAGGTACGAAGCTTTATCACACATAATGCTCTAGTCCTTTGGATGACCCGTAGTCCAATTTTTTTTCCCTTGGGAATTCCAATCTTTAGTTCTTCACTTAAGAGCTTCGATTTTTTGTCTAAAGAAACAAGTGTAAAGGGCAGTTAATGTTTTAGTAAGGAAAAAAACTTACAGCTTCTATGAATTTGCTATATGATTCTGCATTTTTAGAGTTCAATATCATACAATTGGATTTTATCTAAAAACAAAAGAGATTATGTGCTGTATCTTATGGCTGTGTTTGGGGGGAGCGTTTGGGCCCACCAAACGCTCAATTGCCCCCAAAATACCAATTGACAATTGAGCTTAAAAGAAATAAGTGTTTGGTGAACAAAGTGAGCAATTGAATTTAATCTCACTTTAATAGCTTTTGCCACAAGCTCTATTTCCTAGCTTTCGGGGAGAGAGAGAATGATTAAAATATTTTTTCAGTTTTGTCCAGTGTGATATCAGACTGATTGCAAGTTTACCCTTAATGTACTTTTTCGGCTACAAAAAATAATTTCAACTATTTTTTGGTGTTTATAAACCTTGAAATATTTTTTCAACCGTACCCAGTGTGTTATCAGACTGATTGCAATTTTATCCTTAATGTACTTTTTCAGCTTCAAAAATTATTTTAAAATATTTTTTGGTTCTTTTAACCTTTTAAAATATTTTTCCACTCACTCACTCTTATTATTATCACAAAAGTCACTTATATTTAAGTCAATTCAAACAAGTTTTACTTTTACAAAAGTCATTCATACAATTGTTGTTCCGAATATAAATCACATTACACAATCGGGCTTTTACTAAAAATAAGATTACCAAAAACTAAATTGAGAAACTCTATTTTTTTAATCGTTGTTCCAAACACATTATATCTTTGCTATGGGGTTACTTAATGTGATAAATGCATGGATTATGCAAACTAGTGAATGGTTTTTACAAACTAGCACTACTTGCTTGGTTTTTTTTTTTAAAAAAAACATTGCCACACATTGAAGAGCTTGATGATGAGGGCATAAGAAATGGTATCTCTCTACCCAAAAAATAGAAAATGGTATCTAAATTTAGATCTTTTTGAAATATGTCCCTTCACAAAATTGAAAAGGGGAAGGTTGCTTAAAGATGACATGTTCAAATCTTGGAAATAGCTTCTCATATCGATTGGTTTTTGATACGGGCATATGTTAGGGCTATCTTTCTATCAAGATAGCTTAAGCTATTTGATAGGACTTTCTTTTTTAATCTCTTCCTTAAATAATCAATGTGGGACTTTTATATTTTAATATAGTCTCTCCTCTTGCGGTTGCAATGGTAAGACTGCATACTTCTATCCCTTCTTAGACTCCACTTGATTTAAACATTTTGCACAGGGCTATCATTTACGTCTTTGCTAAGCTTACCCTTCAAGGGCCTCGAGGCTGTGTGCGCATGTGTTTGTGTGCGTAGACTTATCTAATACTGTAATTTGTGGTAGGTGCTGCTGTCAATCTGCTCACTGCTGACAGATCCAAACCCAGATGATCCTTTGGTGCCTGAGATTGCTCACATGTACAAGACTGACAGAGCCAAGTATGAGAACACAGCCCGTTCTTGGACTCAGAAATTTGCCATGAACTAGCAGCAGCAGTTCTTGCTATGCTTTTGATTTTGGCTTCTGGGCTGGTCATTGTGCAAACAAATAGGTTTATACATTAAAAAAAAAACAATTAGTGTTGCGCTTTAATGTTATCTTAATAATTATCCACACTTCAAGATTCAGGTTTGTTATGGGTTTCAAAACGCCCGCCCAGAATTTGTATCTCCCCATGTTATGTCTTTTAATATGCATTCTAGTTTTCAAATTTAATCATTGCCATCACGTATCATATATTTCTGTTCTCTAGCCACTCCGAGCAAGCAGTTTTAAGGGACTAAAATGGATATAGCAAGGAATCATGCATATATGTATGTCTATTTGTCTGTGTCTGTGTGACTATTTGCTATTGGACTGTCACACGAAGGAACACTTGCCAAAGTGAATACTGCATCCCTTGCATTTTACTCCCTCCAGTCTTTAATGTCTTTAATATAAGAATTTATCTAATTTGATTAGATTGAGGAAAGAGGATGAGCTTTGACGCAGCGTAAGTTTGTTGTCATGTGATTTAGATCTTATGGGTTTAAATCATGGAAATAGTTTTTCCGATTGTGGGGATAAGGTTGTATATATCTATCCCTGTTTAATAGGAGCCTTTTGCACTGAGCTACCTTAATTATATTAAGAAAGTTAGTTAAATTAGTCAATATGATGTATTTTTTATAACACCCTAGATATCTTCCTTAATTATTTCATTTCTTTTTCTCCTTGATTATTGTTGAGGGAGCATCAATAGGGGGTAAATTAGGAAAAGATTAATAAATGTGAAAAATATATGTTATATTTAGGATCAACATCAACTTCCTAAATTTGTTTCATATTAGAGATCAGAGGGAGTTTATAGTTAAGCCTATAAAGTGTGCTTAATGCTTGGAGAAATTAGTCGTAAATAAGTATTCCTGAACAATGTTCAAAGGGAAAATTGAGAAAAAGTTTCCCAATGAAAATTTTATTAGTTGCAAGAATCAGATAAATTTTCATACACAAAAAAAAAAAAAAAAAAAAAATACTAGATTAGTACTATGATTTAGGTCTTTCTTGGCTATAAAATTTTCAACAGGGACTTTTCCCTTGTTTTCCGTATTCTAATGGGGAACTTAATTACACTTGAAACACATACAGCCAAAAGAGATAAGACAACTTATTAGAGAGATGGATTCCCTCATTTGCTCACTTGTTTAAGTGAGGAGAGATATAAATAGATGTGGATATGAAGAAATACAAACTAGTACAAATCCATGGAAACAACAATTTGGAGTTACTTGTCTCCAAAACTCGCAGGAAAAAGAACGCATCAAGGGATGTTAATAATCAAGTACGAATAACAATGAAATCAGGAGAATCAAGAGGAAAAACTATGCAGAGACAAGAAGGAATATTTCCAGTGCAAAGAGATTTCAAAACTTGAATGCAAGATTCAGGAACTGTGCCAAAGGCTAGGAGACGATATCAGAAGAAAACTCAAAAGTAAAAGAGCCTTAACCTTCTAAACTCCAAAAAGTTTATTATATCTTCTCTATGGTATTTCAGATTTCACCTATCTCTGCTAAAAAGTCTAGATTTCTTGTGGCAGAGAGCCTTAACTGGAACAAGATCCTTTGTATATAAGCTTGTCCGTACGGTTTTGCTTTAATGCTATTGCACTAATCACTAGTATAGCTCACTCCTCACTGTTTTGGTACTTTTCTGCGTATCTGTTCCTAACTTTTTTCCCCTTTAAAATCTTCTTGTTCCATACACTAGTTTTATTTTACATTCATATAATGCAGCACCTAGTATACAGCTATTTCCTGGCTTAATTTTTTTACTCTTAATCATAGCATAGTTTTTTTTTTCCTAGTGTTAGATACAATTCACCCTCTTGTATCTGTAAATTCGTCAATCAGGTGTTTTATGCTTGGAGAAGATAATCTGTTTGAAGAGGTTTAGTCAGGTGTTAATTTGAACAAAAATGTAAAATCATTTGACCAAAACAGAACATGATGTCAGATAATGTTAAACACAAGTTCTGAACCAACTGAGCTTGGCAGCAACTTCACCAAAGCAAAGCTATTTTGGAGAGTTATAATTCTTCCTCCCTTTTTCTGGATGGAATTTCTATGAATTAGATCAGAAGAACTGACAAACTAGTTTTTCAATATAAAGTGAAGCACTTCGGTCTTAGATTTTTAGCCCATTCTATTTTGGTTCGGTAGTTTAGTTCGACCGAGGAATTTCTTTTCTTCTTTTCTGGAATATGAGTGTGACTTGTTATAATTGATCCTGTTGATAGTGCGGAGGGTGATCAACTTACAAGATTTGGTCAATAAGGATAGAAAAAAGGAATGATATTTATATTTATGTGTAGAAGAAATGTTACAGATCATTGTTTTACATCATGGAAACAAATTACAGCCAGAGAAAGAAGTAATAATAAGATCATCACAGAAAGCAAATGTTGTTCCCTTGCGTACAACCTTGTGACCTGCTAGCACTTCTACTATGCATAATAATGATAGAATGAAATGAAGAGTTAAGGGCAGGCTTTATAGATTAAGAAGTGAGTTCAAGGGCACTTGTATCTTCCTCCATGAGTTTTCATCTGGCCGTAGCAAGAGCAGGCGTCACGGCTCGCGTACGGGCCATTTGGGACACAGTTGCACCTCTGGCAGCAAGTGTTGCATGCCCTCATGCACATCTTATGTTTCCATGATTTGCTGCACCTGTACTCACACTTTGCCTGGCAGTCTGCAACATTAATTTCTGTAATCAATATATCTACAAAAGTTCTACAAAGTCGTGTTGCCCTATACAATATAGTTTAATTTGGGTTTTGTGCTAATGTGTCATTGTATTGCTACAAGACCAGCAATATTATATTGTAGTATAAAAGCATAAAGTAGGGGTAGCTGATATGAGAATGTTTAGATGGATCTATGATCATATAAGAAAAGATAAGATTCATAATGAATTTATATAAGAAAGAGTTGAGTGACATCCATTAAAGAGCAAATGGTAAAAAATCGTCTGACGTGATTTAGACACATTTAAAGAAGGCTATTAGATGTGCCAGTGAAGATGATAGATCAAGCAATATGAAGTTCTATGAAAAGAGGTAGAAAAAGATTGAAGAGAACACTTTACGAAGTTATTTACTGGGGCCTCTTGGTCAAAACTATAACCAAAGATTTGATTGTTGACAGAGAACAATAACATCGGATAATCCATATAGCCTACCCCACCTAATAGATCACACTACTTGTTATTGTTGTTGTGCAAATGTATGAGACTCACTCTACTTATCATATAATCACACACAAAGAGAGACTACAGTACTGTGAAGGCTGACATACCTATCTGTTTGGCCTCAACCATGCCATAGATTTCCAGCTGAAAGGAACAAAATTGGGGAAAAGAGACAAAACAAGAGTGTGTGAGTACCCTATATATATTTATATAAAAATAGTCAAAGTTGTTAAGTATGAGTAAGAGAGCTGTATCATGTTCTAGATATTTTCTGCAGTAATTGGGTACTGACATTGAAATAAACCAGTATTGTAAATCAGAAAATAGATTAGATATATTTTTTTTTTTTTTGGACTGAGAAAATATATTAGATATGAAATAAGCAAATTAGACTAATCAGACCAATCCTTGAAGATTGAAGTCAATTTGATTACCTGGTGGATTAGGAGGAAGCAGAGAAGAGCCAAGGCAATGGTATTTCTGGTGATTGAGGCCATTGATTCCTGTTGCTTCCTTATTTGATAAGAGAAATCTATTTTTATCTAATAAAAAAAAGTGTCAATGACAAAATTATTTATAGGAGAAACAAGAAGGTTCTATTTGAGGAACAGCCTATTTTGTATTCCATAAACTTCTCTGTTCTTTCCTAATTTGAGTTGTGAAAATTTTCAAGCCATGACTATTCATGGGTTGCCTAAATAAAGGCTGCGCTGAATTAATTTCTAATTTTCCATCCCTAAATAAAGTCACTAATCCCTTTTTTTGGGGCTGTGCATTGTGTATAATCAAATCAATGTGAATAAAATCCCATAAAGCTCTCGTCTTTAAAGATCATGGACCTGTAAATAAAGTTATAATATTCATAACAATCTTGAATATGATAACGAAAAATAGGCAATTTTATTCTGTTGCTTGATACGATGATGAATCGATGATGATAGTAAAACTTTAAATATATATTAAATCTAATGTTGATAAAAGGAAACCGATAATCATCAGCACACAGAAAAGTACAAAAGCACATTTTAAACTTGAAAAGAAAAAGTAGGAGAGCCTACGTCATAATTTGCGGCAGTGGCCTCCAATTCCAGTCTTTACCTTAACTTCTGCTATAAACTGTTCATTAATTTCTATTTGTAGTATTTTGTTGTGAGTACTTAATTTAAATAGGTTTTCATGAACCTTTGATCTGGTTTATGTTGTTTGGAACTGAAACGGAAGTTTCAGGAGTTTCACCCCTGAAGAAATGGGGCAAAGCTTGTAGCTTCGAAATGAATCATCTTTTTAGTCTCAACAAAGTTCTGCGATCCCAGTTTTTTAATTACAAATAAAATATGAAAATGGTCACAACATGAGCCATAAAATATGTATTAGTTTTTTTTTTTTTTGATGAAGATGTAATTTATATTATGACTAAACGAAAAACATACAAAGGTCTGTAATAAAGTACACACATCTTACAGTAAATAATGTAAATACCATGGAACTACCTTGGTTTTAGTTATAATCCTAATATGTGACTTCTTGGCTAGAGAACAAACAGTGGGAATGTATGAGGCTGATCAATATGAGTTTGACTCAAAATGTAGTTGATTGCTTCCCTTAGTGCCAACAACTACAACTGAAGAGTACCCACTTTAATTGGAGGACATATGTTCCATGAATTGCAATTTTCCTAATTGAAGCCGACACTGATATGAATGGAACGTTGGGGTGGAAAAGTAGTTTTGATCTTGAAAACCACGTTCTATCGAGGACTATAACTCCTATCGAGCGAGTAGGGATATAAATCATTACATTCTTCTTCTCGTAGAGTTATTCTTGAATCCATTTGCTTTTGAAAGGAAGCAATATAAGCAACTGCCCCGGTTTGTGCCATCTGTATTATACAAAGTTATGGAATTCAGACTAGACCGGCCGGTGAACCGGTCCGGGTTCAATTTTTTTTAAAAAAAAAAAATTTATATTTTTCTTTTAGAATTTCATACTATAAATATAAATTTTTCAATTTCTTACCGGTTTGGTCCCGATTTAGTTTTGGTTTGACCTCGGTCTGACCCACTGACCCTTAACCCAGTACCCCAACCGGTTCAATACCCGGTCCGAGTTTTAATACCTTGGTATTGTATGATTAGGAGAGAACTTTCACCCTGCATGACATATACTATTGCGAGTAGGGATATAAATCATTACATTCTTCTTGCCGTAGAGTTATTCTTGAATCCATTTACTTTTGAAAGGAAGCAATATAAGCAACTGCCCCGGTTTGTGCCATCTGTATTATACAAAGTTATGGAACCCGGACTGGACCGGCCGGTCCGGCCCGGAAGCCGGCGAACCGGTCCGAGTTCAAATTTTAAAAAAAAAATTATATTTTTCCTTTAGAATTTCATACTATAAGTCTAAAATTTTTAATTTCTTACCGGTTTGGTCCTGGTTTAGTTCCGGTTTGGGCTCGGTCTAACCCACTGACTCTTAACCCAATACCCCGACTGGTTCAATACCCGGTTCAAATTTTAATACCTTGATATTATATGATTAGGAGAGAACTTTCACCCTGCATGACATGTACTATTGCGAGCAAACCACAAAGAATCTATAAGATAAAAAGGGTAACAGCAACATAAAATTACTATCATCAAAAGGAGCCTGCATCCACAAGGTTATCCATTGCATTACTGATCTAGGCTGTGCAGAATGAATCCTAATTCCTAGAACACTACCAAACCAATAGGCTCTAGTAAACAGATAACAAAGGAACAAATGATCTAATGATTCATTATCTAGACCACGGAAAGCACATACCTCTATTTGAAATAGATGTCTATGCTTCAAAAGACAGGAAGTGGGTAAAAATGGTCGGTATTAGTTTTAATAAGTCTACGGGAAGAATTGTAATTTAATCTGGTTTATGATGTTAGCAAGTTGTTCCAAAAATTGCTCGAGTCCTTAATTAGTTAGACCGCTGACCTTTTCTCTGCTCATATTTTTAGTTCCACCATTGAGGATTATATTCACCTTCTTTTCATTTATTTTCTATTTTCTTTAATTTTTAATTCAGATAATTCTTAACTGCACTTCGTCTTCACCACTCAAATAATCACGTCAGGATCACTATACATATCCCTCTCATTGTGCGTGTGATAAACACTGCACATATCAATTCTAAGCCTATGGGCCATGAAAAGAAAAGAAAGAGCCTAGAGTCTATATATCAGTATTGACTATTGAGCTTAAGCATCTAGATGAGTTGATGGATGGCAAATAAAAAAGAATCAGTGATGTTTGTGTTTAATATGTATAGAAGAAATTACCACCAAATATTTGGTTCAATTGATAAACGGTTGTACTAGCTTAACCATAGGTTTCAAGTCTGAGTTTTGGGAAACTTGGTAGTAGAGTTTTACTGTCTTTGTAGTTCTACCTGGCTTGATCCGAATGAGTCTGAACCCTCGATAAATCCTTCAAGTTAAAAAGAGGTAGGTCCAAGATATCGGATGTTCCATGCAAAAAAAAAAAATGTATAGAAGAAATTAAATGTTACAGATCTTTGTTTGCATTAGAGAAACAAAATTACATATCCCTCTCATTGTTTGCAAGCTCTCAGTCAATTCTTCCTGCAGTCTGCAACATAACTTCTTCAATCAAGTCCTCTTAATATATTCAACATTAATCCAATCTTCAATTTCATGTAACAATCTTGGATCTTCTCAAATTATTTCTTTAGATAAAGCAGAGAGACTCAGAAAAAGAAACAAGACAATCCAATTGTCTCATGAGCATAGTGTTATGCACCATAGTTCTCTCTGTAATGTCAAGAACTCTGAAGCTTCTATCATTTAGCTTCATATGGGTATATCATTGTATCTATATATGAAATGAAATCATCTAAGTTAGTGCATTGTGAATGCAATAAATAATGGCTCCATGTTGGATCAATAAGTGTGAATTTTCATTCACATTTTTTCGTACTGGCGATTCTGCCAAGAGTGAAACTTTATAAAGTAATTTATCCTTCATTCCTCAAAAAAAAAAAAAAAAATTGCAAAAGACATATTTGTCCAATCTAGACTTTTTATGCATGTTATGTAAGAGCATTCCACAGAGTCCGTATAGGCTATAGTGTAAAAAGAACATTGCTCCTTGCCCTCAATTTGAAGGAAGAAAAATTTATTATAACTCCCAATTGATAAGTGAATATTTGATTTTGATCTAATTTACTTCTCTAGCCAAAAAAAGGAAACAAAGATCTATTTTGCTTGTAATAGAGCCGTTTTTAATTTTAATTATAGACAGTATAATTAGCCGTTACAATGACTTTAATTTCTTTATTTTGAAAGGATAAAGAAAGAATTAAAAACACTTTGAGTACTGGATTCCTTAATCTCAGGGGCCTCATGATAACCAAGCAATTGACAACAACTCTCAAGGCTAGAATAAAAGATCAAAGATTTGGATTTGCAAAAGTTAGTAGAGATCAAAGTTATTTTTACAAACATTAATTGAGCAAAAAACTTTTGACGCAATTGATGAGGCAACATCAATTGATAACTAACAATAGTTAGGGTTAGAGAAAATGAGGGGAGTTTGGTTAGAGTTAATTTTGTAATTGAAGTTTATATTTTAATTTTTGGTCCTCCAAAATAATTATAATTTTTAAGGTCCTTATTAATAAATATTTCTTTTTCTTGGTCCTTCTCCCTAATTTTTCCTTTAAATATTTTCTACTGTACTTGGTTAATGAAATTGAAACAGATAATCTATTTACGCAGTCACTAATCCCTTTTTTTGGTTGTGCATTGTGTATAATAGAATCAATGTGAATAAAATCCCGCAAGGCTCTCATCTTCAAAGGCAATGCACTTGATGTACATAGAACTATAATATTCATATCAACCCAGAGTTGGTCTAATAGTGTAAAGCTTTGCTAAATCTCTCTGGATATTAAATTCGAGTCCTAAAGAAGACACCTATAGTGAGAAGGGAAGCCACAAACCCTGAACTGGATACTAAATGATAATACCAAAAAAAAAATATATATTCATAACAATCTTGAGTAAAATAATGGAAAATAGGCAATTTGATCCAATGGTTTATAAATCATATCATGTTGCTTGATGCGGATGACCGAGTTATAACTCGTAAGTATTAGACCAGAGTATAACAAGCGAGACAAATTATTATTGTCTGCGGAGACTTGTTAGTAAAAGGGGTTGAAGTCTGTGAAGTCCCACATCAAGTAGAATAATAGGGAGTAATGGGAACCACAGCTATAAATAGACGAAGGAAGGAACAGAGCAACATACTTACCTGGACGGTCCCAATATAAAACGAATATAAAAACGGTCACAATATAAGCTGCTATAAAATACGTATTTTTAATATCACTATGAGAATAATTGTAATTTAATCTGGTTTATGATATGTTAGAAAGTTGTTCCAAAAATTTCTCATGAGTTCCGCCGACCTTTTTCTGCTCCTGTTTTTAGTTTGAATCTGAAACTCCACCACTGATGATTCACCCTCTTTTATTTATGTTCTATTTTTTTTTTAATTTTTAATTGAGGTAATTCTTAACTGCACTTCACCACTCTAATAATTACGTCAGGTTTACCATACATATCCCTCTCATGGGGTGTATGTGTATAAAAAGAAAGAAAATAAAAGAAAAGAAAAAAAAAGAGCCTAGAGCCTATATATCAGTATTGAGCTTGAGCATCTAGGTGAGTTGATGAATGACAAACAAAAAAGAATCAACGATGTTTGTTACTCGTAGTATTTATGTATAGAAGAAATGTTACACGTCTTTGTTTGCATTACAAAAACAACATTACAGAGAGCCACTATATGCTTGTAATACAAACATGACCTGCTGCTATACATAGAAATGAGTTGAGGTATATACAAGTAGTTACACAAAAGGTCTTGAAGCTTAATGGTACAGGTGAATAATTAATAATGGGGTTTCATCTAAATTAATAATTCTTTTGGTCATCCACTTCAGATATCATTGAAGCTGAAGGTTTTTGCAGCAAAGCCATGGCTCTCTCTCTCTCTAGATATATATATATATATATATCAGCAAACCCAGCAGGTGAAAGACAATGTTGGAAATAATGAGTGGGGTGTCACAAAGACAAGTCCCACTTTGTTTGGGATTGTGAGGGTCCAAGTAATAAGTAATATTGGACTCAGAGGAGGAATGAGATCACACTATGATGGGCCACCGGAAACAAACATAGTGGAAATCCAGCGATATCTCCTCACCCTATGTGTGTGAGTTAAAACATGGACTGAGCATCTTTTTGTGGAATATTTCTATAGAATTCAAAACTCATTTTGGAATAAATGAGTTTATAAAAAATGTCAATTTTACTAGGTCTTAATTGCAACCTTTGGATGTTGGAATTTTAAGATTAAAAAATAGATTTCTTGGATCACTTGAAATGCCTATAACGTCTAGGTGTTTATGCCTATTAAATTGCTTTAATTTGCAACGTCTATAACAGCCCTGCCTAAGCAACTTTATGGCATTATAATGAAAATAAAACAGTCATTTCTTGGCTTTATTGGCTGCCCAAATGTTCATGTATATGAGGCTTATAAAAGGCAGTGTTTGCAAGAGGAATACAGATCCGACTCTTGAGCCTTCTAGCATTTTTCTCCTTCTCTGAATTTTGCCTGCTGAGTTCTATTATATTTCTCTATTCTGTTCACCCTGTTATTGCAGGAAGGATCTGTTTTATCCTGGGGAGTGCCGCTTCCTATTAGCCGGTGGATCCGTTCTATGAATGTGGAGTGGGGTCACTCCTATAAGATCATGGCACAATCTCAAAAGCATTCGTTATGCATCAAGTATGTGCATGGCTGTTTAATGTGCAAAATAGCATTAACAATGAAATGTGAGGGTATAATCTGACTATTAATACCTCTGGTATACGCTTAAGAGGTGTGAGTTCATAGTCCATAGGACCACTGACATCTCTATGCACCAAGTATTATTAGTCTAGGTCTAGTTCACAGTCTAAAGGACTACTAGATACAATGGTTATATTCATGTGTGTAACTCAGCTAAAGACGTTCCTTTTGACACATGTGGGGGATTGTTGGAAATAATGAGTGGGTGTGTTATAAGGAACAAGTCTCACTTTGCTTGGGATTGTGGGGGTCCAAGTAATAAGTAATCTTGGACTCAGGGGAGAAATGAGATCACACTATGATGGGCCACCGGAAGCAAACATAGTGGAAATCCGACAATATCTCCCCACCCTATGTGTGTGAGTTAAAACATGGACTGAGCACTTTTTTGTGGGATATTTCTGTGGAATTCAAAACTCATTTTGGAATAAATGAGTTTATAAAAAATATCAATTTTACTAGGTCTTAATTGCAACCTTTGGATGTTGGAATTTTAAGATTAAAAAATAGATTTCTTGGATCACTTGAAATGCCTATAACGTGTAGGTGTTGATGGCTATTAAATTGCTTTAATTTGCAACGTCTATGACAGCCCTGCCAAAGCATCTTTATGGCATTATAATGAAATAAAACAATCATTTAGTGGCTGTCCAAATGTTCATGTATATGAGGCTTATAAAAGGCAGTGTTTGTAAGAGGAATACATATCCGACTCTTGGGCCTTCGAGCATTTTTCTCCTCCTCTGAATTTTGCTTGCTGAATTCTATTATATTTCGTTGTTTTGTTCACCCTGTTATTGAAGGAAGGATCCGTTTTATTATGGGGAGTGCCGCTTCCTCTTAACCGATGGTTGCGAAAGAACGACAGCGTCCTTGGACATGACTTGGATTATTCATTTTCTTTGTAGGTGCTGCCACCGATAGGATCTGCAGAGCACTAGGTACAGTTGGAAAATTCACTGGATCGTAAGTGAATTTAGGAGCTGACAACAACAGACAGTGATCTCAAGTGATGGAAAATCGGCTCCCTTCCAGCTACGTATCCAATGGCGTTCTCTCTCTCTATACGAAGATGATGATGAACAGTGGAAGCGACGTTATCTCTGGTTGATTCTTTTTTTTCTTTTAATTTTACAACGTAAGATGCAAGAACTAGTCAGCTTGCATAGTCATCAAGCCTCATCAGCAAAATTGACGGTGTTAGTGCTATATCATTATATTTAATATCATTAAGGTCCTTATTAAATTACAAGGACTAACAACTTAAGCAGAATGAAATTTGAAGAAATAAAAACTATGGTTGGACTAAAACTAAAATTGGGGCAAACTATAAGAACCAAACATTATATTAACCCATATTACTTTTACAAAGTTAGTCCAAAACTATTGCACATGAAGTCCGGCAAGAATAGGATTTACCTCTCATTCTAATTTAAACATAATTATATGACAAAAAGTTTGAGCAGTAAATGCTTGCTCACCTATCTGTTGGGCCTCAACCATGCCATATATCCCCAGCTAAACTCAAAAGAAATTGGGAAAAAAACCAAAGTAACAACATGTGAGCACTATATTGAGAGTAAAAGTTGTTGCATAACATGATGGGAATGAAATGAAATTGAAACAGATCATCTATTTACCCAGTCACTAATCCCTTTGTTCGGCTGTGCATTGTATATAATGAAATCAATGTGAACAAAATCCCATAAAGCTCTCATATCTTTAAAAGTTATGTGGACGTGTAAATAAAATTGTAATATCCATAACAATCTTGAGTGAAATAACGAAAAATAGGCACTTTTATCCAATGTTTTATAAATTTTTTCCCGTTACTTGATAGGCATGATCAATGCATAACTTGAAAGTGTTAGACAATAGTATAACAAGTGAGACAAATCATTGTTGTTCACTTAGAGCTACTAGGGGCGGTGAGTTTGTAAATGCAAGGCAGGCTTGTGAAGTCCCACATCAGAAAGAGCAAGAGGGAGGAACGGGAACTCCAACTATAAATAGGCAAAGGAAAACACAAAGCAACATACTTACCTGGGCGGGGTCAATGGGTGATCAAGAAGGCCCATGGCCTAGGGCAGTGACCTCCATTGCACTTTGGGAGGGGTACTGCTCTAAGGTCTCCTCAAGTAGGAGAGCCTACGTCATAATTTGTGGCAGCGGGGGCCTGCGTTCGCGCGGCCCCTCTATCCCAGTTTGTAGCCTTAATTTCTATTTGGAAAATTTTTAACAACATAAAAGGAAGGTTTTATTGCATAGTTATTAGATTAGTAATATTATATTGTAGTAAATATTGGGTTTTAAATGGACATATGAACTTAAAGTGAGAGAATGTTGGATTTTAAAGGAACAATATGAATTTAAAATGAGAGTAATTGAGATGAAGATGTTAAGATATGTGTAGTCATATAAGAAAATATAAAATTTTTAATCATATACGCGAATAGTTGGAATGACAACTATTAAAGAGAAAATGGTAGTTAATCATCTGAGGTGTTGGGTGCGTCGTTGAGGATAGTCGATTAAGCAATATGAAGCCTTCTAAAAAGAGGTAGAAAAAAGACTAAATCAAACACTCAATAAGATTATAGAACGTAATCTATTGATTAATAATCTGTCTAATGATTTGGTTTTTGATAAAGTATAATAGTGTTGTCCAATTTATGTAGCTGACCTCACTTAGTGAGATAAAGCTTTGTAATTATTTGTAATTATTGTTGTTATGTTGCTCAAAAGTGAAACGGCAGTTTAGGAGTTCAACCACTGAAATGGGCAAAGCCTGTAGCTTCGAAATGAATAATCATTTTTTTGTCTCAACAAAGCTCAGCGATCCCCAGTTATGAAAATGGTCACAACAATAAGCTATAGATACGTGTTTTTAATACAAGACTAATTGTAATTTAATCTGGCTTACTCCCTCTTGTCCTTCATATAAGGTATATTAAAGAGAAATGATTTTGATTCTAAATATATGACATAATTTTTATATTTATCAGTTTTTTTAATTTACTCATATTAATGCTCTCTCAATAATAAATAAGTAAAATGAATGAGAGAATTAAGGAATATGATTATAGTATTTTAGAAAATAAATGTTATGTTAACTAATTTAACTAACTTTCTTAATTTAATCAAATTAAATAAATATGTCTTAGATTATGGAGCACAAAGGATCATGCCAGAAAGTTTTAGTCGAAAATTGTTCATGAGTCCTTGGTTAGGCCGCCGACCTTATTTTCTGCTCATTTTTTTGTAGTTTGAATCTGAAACTCCACCACTGATCGGGTTAACCCTCTTTTCATTTATTTCCTTTTATTTTTTAAGTGAGGTAATTCTTAACTGCACTTCACCACTCAAATAATCACACGCCAGGGTTCCTGATACATACCCCTCTTATTGTGTTAAAGAAAGAGGATATTCTTATAACCATTTTTTTTTCTTCTTAAAATCCTATCTCTTCTCTTAGAATAAAAAAAAAATAGTTTAAATTTAATATTTTCTAAAAACTATTATTATAGTATTTTATAATTTAATTTTTTAAAATTTTGTTTATATTGCAGTTATGAAATTTTTTGAACAATTTCAGTTATGAATTGTGTGAATAAGATTTTAAAAATTCAAATTTATTTATTTATATTTAAAATAACAGTTTTATAAAATATGAGATATAAACTATCCATTTTTTTAATCTGAGGGTGAAGATGAGATTCTGAAAAAAAAGAAGAGAAAAACGATCATGAGAGAACTCAAACCCGTGTGTTAAACACTATAGACACAAGTCAATTCTGAGGCTATTGGCCAAAAAAGAAAAGAAAGAGCCAAGAGCCTATATATCAGTATTGAGCTTGAGCATCAATGAAGTTTGTATTTATGTATGGAATAAATGTTACCGATCTTTGTTTGCATTACAGAAACAAAATTACAAAGAGCAACTATAGGCTATATGCTTGCATACAAAAATGACATGCTATACAGAGAAATGAATTGAGGGGTGTGTGTGTGTGTATACAAGTAATTAGTGTAGGCCTCTCTCTGCATATATATATATATATATAGATAGAAAGGAAGGAAGGAAGTTAAGGGCACTTGAACCTTCCGCCGTGAGTTTTCATTTTGGAGTAGCAGTCACAGACGTCGCGGCTGGCGGTAGGGCCGTCGGGGACACAGTTACATCTCTGGCAGCAAGTGTTGCATGCTCTCAAGCACATCTTCTGCTTCCATGATTTGCTGCACCTGCTCTCGCACTTCTTCCCACAGTCTGCAACATAACTTGATCAATCAATCAATTCCTCTTATTATATTCAACATTAATCCAATCTTCTTCAATTTCATGTAACAATCTTGGATCTTCTCAAATTACTCCTCTGATCCTTTATATAGAACAGAGAGAGAAGATTTTTTTTATTCTGTTTATAAGGCATCTTACTGAAATTTTGAGGTGAATATACAATTTAACCTTTCATTTATTATTATATTGATTTTATAGTCGTTTAGTATTATATATATTAAATCGGGGTAAAGTTAGAAAGTTAATGAATTTTATGGTAGAATTAATGAGATTAAAGGTTTTTATTAATCTGTGTGAAAAATATTGGAAGTATCGTATAAATAAAACATGAAGAGTATTCCTTTAGATAAAGTAGAGAGGCTCAAAAAAGAAACAAGGCAATCCAATTAATTGTCTGATGCCTGCCAAGCATATGTGCTATGCAGCATAGTTCTCTATTTAATGTGAAGAACTTTGAAGCTTTTGTCATTTAGCTTCAGATGGGTATCATTATATTGTATCTATATATGAAATGAAATCATATTAGTTATTGCATTGTGAGTAAATTAAATAATGGCTCTATGTTGGACCAATAATTGTCAATTGACGTCTATCATTTTTTTTTTGGCTGGTGATTCTGCCAGGATTGAAACTTTATAAAGTAATTTCCAAGGTATTAAAATCCGGATCGGGTATTGAACCGGTCGGGGTACTGGGTTAAGGGTCAGTGGGTCAGAGCGGAGCCAAACCAGAACCAAACCGGTGAAAAATTGAAGATTTTAGGCTTATAGTATGAAATTATAAAGGAAAAAAAAATTTATATAGGAACTCGAACCGGTCTACCGGCCGGTTCGCCAGTTTCCGGGCCGGACCGGCCAGTCCGGTCCGGGTTCCTTAACATGGGTAATTTCTCCTTCTTTCTTCAAAAGGAAAATCATTTTAATTTTGACCTAATTTACTTCTCTGGCAAAAAGAAAAAGATATATTTTGCTTGTAATATGGCAATTTTTAATTTTCATTATAGACAATATAATTAGCGGTTACAATGGCTTTCTTAATTTTGAAAGAGTAAAGAAAGACTTGAGAACATTTTGAGAGTTGGATACCTTAGCCTCAAGGACCTCGTGATAACCAAGTAATTGACAACAACTCTCGAGGCTAGAATAAAAGATCTAAGATTTGAATTTGCACAAGTGAGTTGGGATAAATTATTATTATTTTTTTTTTGCAAAGGTTAATCCAAAACTATTGCACATGCAAGTCTTGCAAGAGAATAGGATTTACCTCTCTTTCTAATTTTAAACATAACTATCTGACTAAAAGTTGAAACATAAATGATACTCGCTCCAGTTTTCAATAAAAGACATGGTTGATATTTTTAGAGAAATTAAGGAAGTTAATTAAATTATTTTAAAATATTTATATTTATCGTTTTTTCCCTCCAAATTGTGTTCCCTGACTTATAAACTGATATATAATCTAATGATACGTAACATAAGATATGATTAAACAACTTATTTAACTTGTTTAATCTCTCTAAAAAAAAGTTAACTATGTTTTATATTTAGGACGAAAGGGAATACTGAACAGTAAAATCTTGCCTACCTATTCGTTGGGCCTCAACCATGCCATATATCCCCAGCTGAAAGTCAAAAAGAAAAAAAAAAAAACAGAACAAAAGTAACAATGTGTGAGCACTACATTTATAGATGAAAAGTTGTTGCATTACATGATTGAAATGAAGTATACTCTCAAAAGAAGGGGGGAAAAAAGTAAAAAAGAAGGAATGAGGAAGGCAATTCTGATGGAAGCTGTATTGTATTTTAAATATTTTCTACAGTACTTGGTTAATGAAATTGAAACAGATAATCTATTTACCCAGTACATTAGGAAAAAAAAATAATTAGCATAAATTGAAGTAGAAACTTGTAACATATTTCTTGAACTAAAATTTTCATATGCTTAAAGAGCACTTTTGTTACCTGGTGGATTAGGAGGAAGCAGAGAAGAGCCAAGACAATGGTATTTCTGGTGATTGAGGTCATTCTTTCCTTATTGATAAAAAAAAATGTATTTATTTATTTTTTATTAGTTTAAAAAATGACTCTAACAAAAATATTTATACGAGAAGGAAGGTTTTATTTGAGGAAATACCTTATTTTGTTTTCCACAATCTTCTCTGTTCCAAGGTAGAGTTTAGAAAACTTTCTAGCCATGATTATTCATGGACTGGCTAAATAAAGGCTACGGTTTCCAAATTCCTAACTTTTTAAATCTTTTTTGCTTTCTTTTTGATCGTGCATTTCTCATAATTGAAGCATCAAGTTAAAATTTAAATTTGAAGTTCATAAATATTCTTGTTCCTTTATTTTTTTTAAAAAAAAGAAAATTAAATTGATCTTTTGAATCAAATAAAGAATATTATCTTTCAATTTATTAAATCATATAATTTTATTCCCTTTTATCTTATATGTAATTCATATTAATTTGACCCTAGATCTAAGAATTTGGTTTGAATTTTGCATTCAATTCAACATATTGTTGCTTTAGATACATTGTAAGAATGGTATAACACTTGTCCAAAATGCCTCATTAATATATTCAATACATAGAGTAACCCTTATAGAAAAGTTGCATTGTTTATATGTCATGGATAAATCCAAAATCCCTCTTCAGAAACATTAATCCTTGCCCTGCAAAATTTGTCCTTTTTTTTATAAAATTTATTTGCTACTCAGTATTATTTAGATTCATATGGGTATTTCATTGTATCTATGAAATGAAATCATCTAAGTTAGTCATTGTAAGGACATTAAATCATGGCTCTATGTTGAATTAATAATTGACAATTGTCGTCCACCATTTTTCTTATTGGTGATTCTTTGAAGAGTGGAACTTTAAAAAGTAATTTATTCTTCATTCATCAAAAGGACAATCATTTTGTAGAAAATATATTCGTCCAATCCGAAATTCTTTTATGTGACTTAGTGCATGTTTGGTATCACTTATGAAAGACTTATACATGTTTATACACATAAAGCGAGACAACATTCCTCTTACATACTTACCCCGTATATCGTAAATCACGATTAAAAAACTACCTTTGAAAACTCCAATCACTATTCCAAACAAACACATAAATCTACCAGAGTCAAATTTGAGCATTATCAAACCTAATTGGAAAGCTATCCTGGCGTTATTTTTCCAATTCATAGGACTCGAGTTCAAGTGAAATTGAATCTCTTTCATTCAATAAAATTATTGTTGGTCTAATAGAATTGATCTTCACTTCCAAACGAAATCTCAAATGCATAGAAGACAAAAAACCAATGCATTGCCTTTGAATTGTTCTATCTTCCATATATGTTCTGTATATTCTTGAATCACTCAACCAACACAAGGAAATGAACGTGATAACTGTTGCGAAGATATTACTACTCATAAATAAGATATACATAAAACTCAACTCCATAATAAATTCAAATGAAATGCTTCCCCATGTTGAATATTAGAAAGAAAAAACTTAGATGTAATTTCTAAGTGTCTACTATCACACATTCTAATAGACTGGCATAGAGAACTTTACTTGAAGAAACAATGATGGGATGAGAAGTTGTATAAACTATTCTATTAGAGAACCTAAAAAAGAACGGCTTATTGCACAATGCTCCTATTAGGTAAGGTCAAAAGAGGGACAGATGTACACAGCTTTATCTCCGCAAGCGAAAATGCTGATTCCAATATTTGGACCTATGATCTCTAGATCACATGGCAGCATTCTTAGTGTTATACTTATACTGACGCTCACCCTCTATTAAAGAACTTGGTAGCAAACAATTAGAAACCTCACCCAAGTGTTGCTGTATAAGAAGGACAAAAGGTGGCTAACTAGAAACGAACCCAGCATCGAGTGCATTGTGCCATACAGTCTCCCTTACAATCTACATTGTAACCCAAAACTTTGGGATTTCGAAGGAGCAGGTTTCGAAGAGACTTTCCTTTGATACCCCATTCCTTGTCCAGGATTTTCACATTGGTTTTCAGCTCATCCTCTAAACTGCATCCAAGAACCTCAGGGAATTTCTTGAGCAGCTTGGTCAAATCATCATCAGAAAGACTTAAACTCCGCAGATACTCCAATACTCCATTCACTGTTTCAAATCTGGGAATTTCTTTCTCACGTTCCTCCCCCCAAAATGGTGAGTTAACGAGGCCGAATGCTTTTCCAAGTATCTTGTCCTTTTCTTCAACACTAAAATCGAATGTTGAAAGAGCTTGCCTACTGGCTTCCCACATACTCTGATCTTCTTTGCTTGTGATCATCTCATCTATCTGCACAGAATGTATTGTCCATTTCTTCATAGAAACATTAGAAACATTTGGTGCCCATGCTGCTTTGGTCACGCTTGTGTTCGATGGTAAGATACCCGGTGGAGGAGCAGAGAGATCAACCTGTGGGGTTATGTAGAATTATTAGACTATGCATCACATTTTCATCTTGAACGCCCAGAAACAAATACACATTAAAACTTTTGAGCTCTTAAAATTACATGTAGCATAGAAACACCATAGAAATTAGAAAAGCATCCCTAAAAGTACACGATCACTATCGATAACAAAAGCAGCAATCTAAATTTTACAAAGCACAAGCAGCCTCATAGCAATGTGAGGATTTGCAGACTCCAATTGCTTTGACTTTCTCATGAACAGTTAAACATTTTCACTTAACTCTCCAAGGCAACCTATACCATAAAGAAGCCCAATTCTAGAAAAGATAAGCAAGTGGATTCTTAAGTTGCAACAAGTTGTTCTTTATTCGGATGATATTTTATCGTGCCATAGTATTATTTTAGCGCACAAATTTACTTTTCTTATCTTATCCTATGACTGACATACAAATTAAAATGAGACTATGGCTAAACTCACCGGCAAAAAAAAAAAAAGAAAAAAAAAAAAAGAAGATACTATGGCTAAACTCAACCTTCAGTAGGTAGGAGTGATGGATCCCACAAAATCAAAGGACTATAAGCAAATTTAGTTTTACAAATCTTACACTCATAAGAAAACGGTTTTAATCAAAATGTATTACCTTTGAAGGAAATATTATTTTCCAGCAGCAGTTTTTGGCCTTGGGCGTTTTCCAGAGAGCTCTTAACCATTTTACTTGAAAATTAGAATGCAAAGTATAAAATGTTGAGTAATTTGAGTACGTTTCAACTAAGTCACCTACCATATGTTAAGCCATCACCTCTTAAGAAAATTGAGGTTGTCCATGTTTTATACTCCCTCCTATCCTAAATATAAGACATAGTTGACTTTTGTTGTTTGGAGAAATTAAGAAAACTAAATAAGTTACTTAATCATATCATATGCTGTGTATCATTGGATTATATATCAGTTTATAAATTAGGCAAAATAGTTTGGAGAAAAAACAATAAATATAAATACTTTAAAGTAATTTAATTTGCTTTCTTGCATGCCATGTGAGCATGTTCAACCACTGTGCAAAATCTTCGGAAATGTCGAAAAAGTTCTACATATGGAGCTTCCTTAGGAAAGTTTGCAACCAAGAGAATTCAAAAAAGGAGAACAATAATGACCTATAAAACATACATGGCACACACATCAATTGTAACATTTATAATATGAAAGTGCTGAACGAACATTGATTATTTAGACAGCTTCACCAGCAATAAAACGGCTGACATAATCCTACCCATTACATAGGAGGTGCGATTTACACTTTTCACTTACTGACAACGCACTTTGGCTAACCACTGGTTTCCCTCCACTTATACAACACAATCAAAATAACTAGAACCCAAGCATTCCACCGCCCTAATAAAGAAGGCACCATTTTAATGTACTGTTGCTGGTAGAACAAGACAAACCTGTAGAACTGTGCAAATATTTAATGCACTCCTTACATTAAATGCTACTACAGCTGTTCACATTCTTGACTTCTTGATCGCCAAAAAATTTAGAACCATATTACATCAAAAATAAAGAGAAGATTATACAGAAATATATGAATGACAGTAGTACTGATTACTGTGTTACAGAAGAACCCAAAATCAACTTTATAACTTTCTACTCTTTCCTCCTCATAAAGCATAGAAGCAATGTTATCAAATCAGGATACGAAGCAGGTAAGGGCAGGTTTATATGGTTGTATTATAGAAAATCAAAGCAGTTATTGGCAGTGAGATGTCAAGGGCACTTACCGTGCAAAAACAAGATTGTGCAGGCAAGGTCAACGGTGTCCACAGCATCTCTGAACTGTGAGAACAAACATCAACATGTAAATGAAGTAAATTAAAGCATAAACAAATTGTCGTAAATTAACTTGGAGGGGAAGAGAATGAAGTAAAACGATCTTAATGGGGCAATGGCGAGGACCCCAAATTCCCAAAACAACTTCTACTCCATACTAATAGTAGAAGGAAACCTATTGACGATAAAAGAAAGTTACAAAATCCTATCATCGAAGAAACAAACTATCCCTGAAAAGGCGAAATGAATCGGAACATAAATCACCCAACTAATGTTTCAACAAAGGCATCGGAAATTATAAATTATAATCACCGTAAATTAGAGAGTAGAAGAAGATTAAGCAACCCACCGAAATTGCGACTCCTCCAACTGAAGTTACCGGAAAAAGCACACAAGCGAACTTGAGCCTGAGAGTTTCCTGTTAAAATTTCGTTAGCCAGCACCAGAAGATGGATTTTATTTTATTTTGGTGGGTTCGACATTTTGGTGGTGCAGATTGCAGGAAATCGCAGCTGACGGGGAAAATGTTACAGCGTCTGTCTTTTTCAATAACGGCTTAAAATTCTGGCAAAAAAAATAAATAAATAAATAACAGCTTAAAATTTAAATTTTTACCATTCTTCTTCTAAAGTTCGACAAAAATTATTTAAACATTTAATATATTAAATTATTTTCATTTTTACTCCCCATTATATATATTGTATTAATTAAAAGATTATTAAATATTTATATTTATCTCTCATATTTGTCCCTTATAATTTATAAATAAGGGTATATTTAAAAAAATATTTATTTTAGATATATTTATTATTTTTAATAAATTCTAACTGTTTTATTAAACTGTGTAATTCGGTTATTGAGTTCTAAATTGCGAGAATTCTATTGTGCGCCTCTTTTCTTTTTAATCAAATTCAAATCGAATGTGCGTTTTGATGTTGAAGTGTTAATAGTCAAATATGTTTAATGTTTTAGCATACTTATACTCATTATTTTTTAATTATTAATTTTTTAATAGTGGTAGGTAAAATGGAAAAAAGGGGAGGGAATAAGAAAGACCTTGCCCCAAAAAAAAAAAAAAAAGAAACTGATAAAAAAATGATAAGTGGGTTTTAGAAATCAGAACACATTATTTTATCTTGTGTGTAATAATATATGGTAATTACAAATCGTCACAAGTGTTATTCTTTGTACTATTGTACTTTTATATATTAAATATTGCTTGTGGACATGTTTATGTGTGATTATGATAAGATGGGATAGTTGGGGGGAAAAAACAAAAATCATAAGATGGGATATGACAAAGGCGCCCCCACTCAATGTTACAGCATAACAACATTGCATTGAATAATATTTCAAACGATGGCCTAAAAAAAAAGAATAGTATTTCAAACATAACCAAGTAACCAACACACTTTTTTTTTTCTTTTTAACATTTATAAATATTTTCTAACCCTACAATTAAATTAGAAATTTTTATAGAATAAATTTATGTTTTTATGTCTTTATATTGTTATATAATTAAATTAATCTTAGAACTTGCAAATACGAAGATATAATTTATTTTATACGATAAAGAAATTAAATATAGAATGAAGTTTATACTATAAAATGAATTATGTTTAGATTAAGCCCAAAACAATAGGTTTTTTATTAAAATTAAAACAAAAATGTAAGAAAAAGTACTGCAGTGTAGGGTATTATGTGAGTTAAGCATGATGGGCTGAAAAAGTCGGCCTCAAAATAGGTTGTCATTTACTTATTTGGATGGATTAGACCTATATACCTAATTATTCGAGACAATTTTGCCTTAAAATTTTTTATTGATGGGCAATTTTGTTTTAGAAGTTTTTTTAGGACTTATTTTATCCCAAAACTTTTAAAAAGAAAGCAATTTTGTCATAATTGTTAACTCAATTAATTCTGATCATTAGTTGACCAGATATGCTAAGCTGACAATCTTTATGTCATCTACGTCATTTTTATTAAAATGCAAATTTATCTCGAAAGTTCATTTGTCATCTACTTCATTTTTTTAAAAGTTAGATTCCACACTTCCAGGATAAATTTACACCTTAACAAAAATGTCATAAATAACATGTGAACTGTCAGCTTACAATATTCAGTTAACTAATGGTCAAAATTAACTGAGATAACTGCTAAGGCAAAATTATTTCCATTTTGAAGCTTCCAAGGGCAGAATCTCCCCTAAAAACTTTCAGGACAAAATTACTCCTCAATGAAAACTTCCAAAATAAAATTGACCTTTAACCCTTCTTGTTTTAGATATACTTGATTTTTTTTCCTTTAAAAATTTTTAAATTAATAACTATCTTAGTTTCTTAACAACTTTAAATAAACAATTGAAAAAAGTTATAAAAAAGGCAAAGAAAAATAATTAAGCAAAATATTCTATTCCACGTATAATTTAAATCTCCTGAAAACTAAATTGAATTATATAATTTTTCATAGTTATACAAAAAATATTCATTTTCCGAAATTTTCAACATATATAAATATATTCTGACTAAAATATTATTGAAAATAAAGAATAAACATAAAAAATATTCTAACTGAGTCTTCAGAATTTTTTAACTGTTTCCCGGATTTTCAATTTCATATAAATAATGAAATTTTAATTAACTAGTTTTGAAAAAAAAATATAAGGATAGGATCATCAATCATAATTACAATCGTGGATACTAAAATACCGTTATATTTATTGTATCATTTAATCACAGAATTTGAGATAGCTTTCACAGTTTTAACACACACACACAGAGTTGGATTATTTTATATATTTTAATTATGAATCCATTGCTTCAGCAGGAAGAAAATCTTCAACATCAACCTCAGAAAGAAGTGTTGTGGAAATGAAAAAAAAAAAAAAAAAGTAAAAACACAGAGAAAAGGAAAGGAAAAGAATATGAAGTGAACTCAAAGTTCAATTGAACGCAACCAATATTCCAGCCCTTTTCGATCTCGATTTTCCGTGAAAGTCATCAAAATTCGAAAACCAAAATCCGCGTGATTTCAACACCAGCATGTGAAGCTGGACTCAAGTTGTAAATACTCTTAACTGTCGCGGTGCTTTCCGGCGATCCGTCGCCGGTTCAGATCTCTCTGTCCGGTGATAGGTGCTAGCTGGCTCTCTTTTGGATTAATTTCATATATAGGATATATTAAATGCATAGGCGATAGTTAATTGAAAACTTCCACGCACATTCACTTTTCTATTCCCACGTTCAGATTCACACAATTAAAATCTTTCTTCTTCCTCTTATAGCTTCACATCACACTAATCTTTCACCCAATCTTCACCGTCACATCAACAATAATATGCGAGCTTTCTGCATAATGAGCTTGTTGTTACTGCACTTGTGAAGTTCACAGAGCAAGAGAGGGGTTGGTCTTACAATGAGAGCATGGCTCAGCAAAGGCAATCGGGGATGGAGAGGATTGGGGTTAGGGGAAACCACGATCTGCACGATGCAAACGGCGCGGCGGATCACGTGACTGTTGGAGTTTATGCCCCGACGCATAAGCACCCACGACTCCGGCGATCTGTGCGATCGGACTGGACACGCAAGCTCTCGGCGGGGCTTATTTTGGTGTTCCTATTCCTGGCGCTTGGCGTCACTGTCGTGGCGTATTATTACATTTCTATAGACGACGGTAAAAATTAAGCTTTGAATGAGAATGTTTGTTTCAATTACAATGCGTTTGATTCTGGGCTGGTTAGATTTTTTAGCCCGGTCTGAAATAGTGGGTTGCATTTTGTATTTAGCATGATTGGTAATTGTTTCCCCTGTTGGGGTGGTAGGATTACTGTAGAGCGGGAAAAGGTAATGTAATATGAATATTTTTGTTCTTTTGTTTGATTCTTTTAACCTAAACGTCCACCTGATTATCTAAGCTGCTGTTTTTCACTCCTGATGTTTCCTTTTAAGGCTTGAGACAAATTTTTCTGAACATTTTCTGCCAATATTACGCTGTTGTTCTGAGTTCTTACTAATTTGATTCTAGGACTGTCAGAAGCTTCTAAGTGATTTAACTTTGTTCGCAGAACTAAACAAAGATAGTGACGAGAGTGATGATTTGAAGAATGATTCTGATTTTCTTACAAATGTGCCACGAATAGAGAGGAGCAGAGTCCTTGAGTTTGGGAATGTTTCAGTGGGTCATGGCCGAGATTCAAGGTATTGGGATAGGGATGATAGGCGAAGGGATGGAGATTACAATGAAGACGTGGTGGAGCAAATTAGCAAGGATGAAAATATTGATAAAAGTAGTGCTTCTGGTAAGATGAATGGAAATATAAGGTCTTCAAATGGTGATTCTCGCAAGGGTTCCGTTAAAAGAGGTGTTGGCTTGTATAATGAAGCAGGGCGTCATGAATTGAAAAAGTATGAAGCGGAATATGAGGCCTCTTTGAAGAATGCAGTAAACTTATCTGAGAATTATGACAAAATGTCTAATCATGATGATTTAGAAAGGATAAATGCACTAGTTGATGTTGATGATGAGTATGATGACTTTTCTGAGTCTCAGGATGCTGAAATGGAAGACTATGGGGACAGTAGAAATACTGGGGTGAAACATTCTAATTCTAATATTGTTTCTGACAGTGCTGAGGGAAACGTTTCCTTAAACAGAAAAACCTCCCATTCTGTGAAAGGAAATTCTCAACAAGTCAGTCATGAAGATGGACAATTGATAAAAAAATCACATTCAGAAACAAAGAAGAAACACAAACGCCGCAAATTTTCAGGTAATGTTTATGATTGCTACAGGAAAACTTGTTTGCATTTATATATTGGTTTATCATCAATTAGATTGATACCTCATCGCTGCAAAATTATGGAGATATAAGCCGTGAATTTTAGACATTTCACCTTATTGAGTCTGTACACTAGGCAAAATTGGTTGCTTTATCCTGTTGCCATTTAGTTGATTCATGGATTAAAGGTAGGGTCTTGCCTTATCCATCGGAAAAGCTGGATTCAGGAACTGAGCAAAAGATGAGGTTTTCCTACAAGCCTGGGCAAAGAATACCTTGGTTTTATCCAATTATGAAAGTAGTTAAAAGACTTGTCATATGTATCAAATGTGTTTTCTCATTTGCTTTTCCTAGGCATTTGATTTTCTAATGACTTTTAACTTCTATAAATGTCAATACATAACCGGGTGATACTTTACGTGATTCTGTGTGAGAAATTTAAATTATTTTAAGGATCATTAATGGGATATTTTTTACCTTGACTAATAAACATCCACATTGCAAGGAGTTTGTGGCCTGGGAATCTGCTCCAGCTTTGTTTGTATTACTTAATAATTTTTTCATGTTGCTAACCTGTAACTTGGGATGTTTTCAATACTGAAAATGACTAGATATAATGGTTGGATCACAAAATTGGAAAAATTTGGTAGTATCCTAACAATAGAAAAGCTTGTTATTATTAAATTATATAAGATCAAAAGCAGTTCATAAGATATCTGGTCTAAACATGGTTTATATCTGATCAGGTTTTAGTGATATCATCTATTTTATGCAAACACTTGCTGTTGATTCCGTCTCTCATGGGTCATTTAGAAACACCTCAGACAGCTCTCTAGTTGGAAAAGAGCCATATGAATAATCACACTTGACGATTTACATCGTCCTCTGGTATCATCTCTAGTTCTTTTGTATCTTGTCTAAATAATTTGGCAAGTTGCAAATCACTGCGGGTGTGCCAAGTGGCAGATGAAGAGTCTGAAGTGGTTCATCTTTATCTAGGTTTATCTAGTTGGATTTTGTTTCAAATGTTTGAAAGCTGTTCTTTGTTTTGCCAAACATTATCATCCATAACAAGTAAAAGTTCTGGTGCTTGGTTTTATTTTCTCCATAACTTGACTTGTCATTTGACTGTGCTTCAGGATCTTGTGAGATGAAGGTGTTAAACTCAACATCACAACTTGTTGAGCCTTTGGAAAGTCGAAAATTTGTCAGATTTAACTTGCAGTATACAGAAAAAGAAGAGAAGCCTTTAGGAGATGAACAATGGGTGCCTAGATTTGCAGGGCATCAAAGCTTAGAAGAGAGGGAAAAGTCATTTTTGGCACAGGATCAAAATATTAAGTGTGGCTTTGTCAAAGGTCCAGAAGGTTTGCCAAGCACTGGATTTGACTTGTCAGAAGATGATGCAAGTTACATTAGCAGATGCCATGTTGCAGTTATCTCATGCATTTTTGGAAATTCTGATCGCTTGAGATCACCAGCTACTAAAACGGTACTGGACATGCTTTCTCTTTTATTTCATTTTTTGGTTTCACGAGGCCATGGACAGTTCAAGAACTATGGATTGCCTACTTTAAGAAAATCTAGTTATAATGCTAAGTTCTATACTTTTATGAAAGGAATGTGATGTTTCCTAAAAAAAGAAAAAGAAAAATTATGTGCTTGATCTGCAATTATTCTTATTTGCATTAGGCTCGTGTATTTTGATAATAATATGGTCAAAAAATATAGCAGTAACATAATGCATGGCTGATTGTGTTTCATCATGCTTGGCTTGGGGGATCCTCTTATTGGTGGATTACCTTGAGCTTCAGAAGGCTATAAGATTTCACTTTTCTGTTCTCTTTGATTTTTCTTTTTTGTTTTGTTCCTGAGATTGTGGTTGAACTTCTGAAGTTGCTAACAAATTAAGTCTACGGTATAAAGCTGATTATATGATCCTAACAGAAACACAGGATGCTTCGACAATAATATGACAAGCGTTTAGTTGGAAATTGATTAGCTTGTTATCCTTGTTCACAGCAATGAAGAGGTACAAAACATGGATAATACTTAACATGCACATAAGAAATGGGTGTACTCGTATAAATTCATAATCAATTGCTTGGCTTCATTGATGGGGAAATTATACTTTTTCAAATATTTCAAGCAGTTCCAAGCAACTTAGTTACTGATTACCTTTTCAAAATTGCTTTATTACAATGTATCAATATTGTGCCTGTGTCAGTGAGTGGGTTTTGGTTATCGTGTGAAACTTAATGATTGCTTGAAGCTATTTATATGAGGTTAATATTAACAGTTGATATGCAACTATTGTAATGTTAATCTTGGTCATTTTGATTTTAGGTCACTCGTGTGTCGAGGAAGAATGTTTGCTTTGTAATGTTTATTGATGAAGTTACACTGCGAACACTTGTGTCTGATGGTCATGAGCCTGACAGAATGGGTTTCATTGGATTCTGGAAATTAATTGTAGCAAAGAATCTACCATATGATGATATGCGGAGAGTGGGAAAAATACCTAAGTTGCTGCCACACAGGCTTTTTCCTTCTGCAAGGTGAGAATGAATCCCCTTAAACACTGTGGTTAACTGTTTTCTAAGCCTTTTACATTTTGGCTGTATTAAGTGACATTTGCAACTTAAACGACTTATCCAATCATGTGTCCTTGAAACATATTGCAAGAATTAGTTAGTATATTGCAATCTGCTGTGATGGAAATGAACTAGTTCTACACGCAATAATCTGAGTTTTTGGTAATCATGTTGACATCAGAACCCTATGGTTGGGTATTTCTGTTCCCTATATTTTTCTAATTCATTCATAAACATATTAGGCGAAGAAATAAAGGAATTTTTACTACAACAAATTTGATGGGATTGGAATTGAAGGTGGTGATGCTTTGTTTTAACATGGTTTTTTTCCCTTAATATGCATCATTGACATAAGAACTGGTGTGGGTGGCGGAAGGTAAAGCAGGAAACTGAAGAGCTTTAGAGGAGGATACAAATATGTTTGCAAATTGTAGATAAAATTATTTTTGCAATACGTTTTCTGTTGGATGCATTTTGGCTAGAGTTAGACAATGAAAAAGAAACCAGGTTGAGTATCTTTTTTCTCAAGTTTGATTGATGATTCGTCATATGAAACTAAATAGGCCTTTTGTTTTTATGGTTGCCTATTAGAAGAAGAAATATCAAGTGTTTTAGTTTTTGGTTAGGTCTGTCCATCCAAGTTATTTGTTTTCCCGGAGCATCCTTTTGAGTTATTGATCTATAATTATAGCCAATGTTTTGTCTTTGGAATCCCCTACATTTTTAGTCTGTATTGATTGCCACGTGTGATTCTTGGTGCAATATTTAACCCTGAAATCTTGATTTTAAGAACTGTTAAGTCCTTATTACCGCAGCATGTTGTACAATAGAATGGTAAAGGCCATTCTGATGTCCATAATTTTTACAATGATGTCACATTTTTCTTGATCTAGAAGTTTTTTACATATCATATAGCTTATTAACTATGACCTTATATCTGCTAGTTGGAATTACCATGCATACCAGACACTTCTGCATAAATTCATCCACTTGTAACCATATATCTTCATCTTTTCCCATACTGGCACTTCTCATCTTTTTGGTGTTTTAGATAAGCCCACCCATAATTTCAACTTGCTTTTGGTTGTTTGGCATTTCTGCCTTTCGTTCTTAGTATCTCAACTTTTGGGCTTGTGGTCCGTAATGAAAGGTATTGACACATTTCTGATGGCATTATTGTTTAAAGCATTAGGCCCTGCTTTACTTTTTTACAAGGTATTAAAACCCGGACCGGGTATTGAACCGGTCGGGGTATTGGGTTAAGGGTCAGTGGGTCAGATCAGGGCCAAACCGGAGCTAAACCGGGACCAAACCGGTGAGAAATTGAAAATTTTAGACTTATAGTATAAAATTCTAAAGGAAAAATAAAAAATTTTTTTTTTTTTAAAATAGGTAACCCGGACCGGCTGGTCCGGTCCGGGTTTCATTACCCTGCTTTTTTACAACTGAGCTTAGTACATTTACAGAGTTGCGCACTACTAGGCTTGGCTGCTTGGGAATATTAAAATGATTATCACGTTCTTATGTATACTAGAACCTGCATCTAGATTCTAGGATCTTTTTAAAAAAACAAGAAAGATTCTAGGATTATTCTATCACATTGTTGGCTGTCTCTAACGTTGGACTTGTCCTTTTATTACTATTCTCAAGCTTGAGAGTGCCAGAGGGCCCAAAGTTTTTATTCATAGCAAAAGTATTTGTAATTTATGCTTTTGACTTTCTTGCAAACCTCCAGGTATTCAATCTGGTTGGACAGCAAATTGCGCCTCCAGCTTGATCCTTTGCTTATCTTGGAGTACTTTTTGTGGAGAAAAGGTTATGAATTTGGTATATCCAATCACTATGATCGGCATTGTGTTTGGGAAGAGGTTGCACGAAACAAGAAATTGAACAAGTACAATCATACTTTGATAGATGAACAATTTGCTTTTTATCGGGCTGATGGACTGAAAAGATTTGATGCATCTGATCCAAACAAGCTTCTCCCCAGCAGTAGGTTCTTTTGAGGATTTTCTCTTTTGTGAATTCGTCAAAAGTCCCAATTCAAACCTTCTTCCTTTACTGTCTTCAAGCATAATTTGCTTTCTGCTTTATGACAGATGTACCTGAAGGTTCCTTTATCATCAGGGCACACACTCCAATGACTAATTTGTTCTCCTGTCTTTGGTTCAATGAAGTTGACCGGTTTACTCCTCGTGATCAGCTAAGTTTCGCCTACACTTATCAGAAGCTGAGAAGGATGAACCCTGATAAACCTTTTCATCTTAACATGTTCAAGGTAAAGAAAGTTTCCTACGGCTTATAAAAAAAGATTCCTACAACCACATGATGCGTACATTGCTTGCTGTGATGAAGATAATTGATGCTGTGGGGCAGTTATAGTCTCATAGGACTGAGTCTGGTTGGTCCAACCAGTGAAATGACATCAAACCAGTCTGGTTCCAACAATTAGACTTTTTCTTTTTGGTAATTGAACTGGACCGTTTTGCAATAATTAATCTTATTATTCCATATGAATTGGATAATTAGCTTTCTCTGAAGAGCATATAATTGATTTAAAAAAGGTATAGTCTAATTTATAACCTGTGTGTCGGGGGTTGAGTAGTTGGATCAATTTTAATTAAATATAGTTGGTCCTATAAGTGATCCAGTGGTTTGTTGCGCCCAGGACTGTGAGAGGAGAAAGATGGCCAAACTATTTCATCACAGGGTGGAAGAGAAGCATCAACAAAAAGCCACGGAGTAAATCGGGTGTTCACGCGCTTATTTTGACCTTGATTTGATATACTTGGACTGTCTCTTCAATCCCTGTTAATATTGTGATCTCATGCTCTGCCCATACGCTGAAGTTTCAGCCACACAAGTGACTCAGTGATACAGAAGCAGCACAGGTGTTTCCAAGAGGAGCTAACTGTTGGTAGCCATATTATCACACACGCTTTTCAGAATTTTTCGGTATGCTTTTATAATATATATATATATATATATTCTATATCAATTCATTGCAGTAAATTCATTTCAGAGAACCTCAAAATGAGCTCCTGGCCATCACCACCTACAGCAGCTCCTAGTCATTTTCTCTTTTCATAATTCTGGGATTGCTTTGTTGTATGTAGAAAATTTTGATATGATACGTTATTCATCCTCTTGTCAGGAATCAGACTTGTGTGATTCTTTTCTCATTGACTCGACTATTCTTTATATTTTCATGGTATTGAGTTATAAAGATGTTAATTTCTTCCTCTGGCTTTCCATTCCCTCTTTTATGACTTTTGCAAGGTTGGAGGTATTGTACTGCTAGGATCGACCATTATGACATTATCTAATCTGGAACCTTAATTGAAGGTCTGCGTAAGCCAACTAAACCATCTTTTTTTCTTTCTTTTGTTTTGTTTATTTTTTTTTTTTTTGCCAACAAGCCAACTAAACCATCCAAACCTTTGCTTCAACTAACATTCCTAGGATCCTTTTGATTTTAGATAGGAAGGGGAAAAAACATTGTAAACGAATTCTAAATTATTGTAGCCTTCAAAGTAATTTAGAATGGGTCCTTTTATTTTTTCACAGTGAATGAGAAGAATCCAGGCTTTGCTATGTTGAATACCTAGCCGTGAAAATGGTTAATGGGCCCAAAAACATTGCATTGGAGGAGTACGAGGACTTTGGTCGTTGTCTGTATTTTTTTTTGGGAGTGAAAAGGGAAGTATATATTAATCAACTACGTACAGGATTACAAACTAACAGTTGGGGGCAGCTTCAATAGAGCTGAGGAGCGAACTTACATTAGACATGATTTACCAGAGAGCAAACACTAATAATAATGTTCTCTGGAGTGACAGACTCAGACATGAAAATAGACTTATTTCTACTGTCCCACAGTTTCCAGATGTGGGTGCCAAAGAACAGCCTCCAACGGGTTCCCATACATCTCGGGTTGAGATTCCACAAAAGCCACTCCATGAAGGGCTTGCCAAAAAATTCAGATAACCAAGCTTGCGGGATCACTTTTGACCAACACTCCAAGCTTCCAGTGAGATTGTGGCTCACTCCAGTTGTCCACGTTGTACGCGTGGTAAGCAGAGGCAACAGTACGCCATTGGCTGTAAGGTTCCACAGGCAGAATCCTGGCCAGGGTTCGGTGTGGGTGGAGGAAGATGGTGAAATCTTCTCCAAGTGTGGGAGGCGTTCTTAGTCTTGAAGTCACAATCTCGGTCTGGTGGCCATTTGTATTTAGCACGAACTATTTGGACCCACAAGTTGTCCGGTCTACTGAGTAGCTGGAAAACGAGTTTAGCAAGGAAAGCATAGTTTTGCTCCTGTAATTTCTTAATCCCACAACCCCCATGTTTAGTAGGTTGGCCAACATTTGACCATTTGACAAGGCTTGGCTTTCGGTTTAGGTTGTTAGCACCCCAAATGAAATTGCGCACTAACCGTTCAATTTGTTGCATACTAGAGACAAGCAATTTAGTGGTTTGCATCGTGTAGAGTGGAATTGCACTAAGCACGGACTTGGCAAGCGCTATTCGGCCTGCAAGTGATAATGAATTAGCTTTCCAATTAGCTAGCTTGCTTTGGACCTTGTCAATAAGGTAGGCATATGTATCCTTGGTGATCCTCAAGTGGAGTAAAGGAACACCTAAATACTTACCTAGCCGGTTCATTTTCTGGGACCCCAACTGTTGGCAAACATGGTTAGCTTCTTGTCTACTAACATTTCTTGAGAAGTGCACCGTTGTATTTAACAGACTCACAACCTGGCCGGATGCTGTGCAAAATTCATGTAGAACCCTCTAAATCAATTGAAGTTGCTTCGGCCTGGTCATGCTAAAGATAATGAGGTAATATGTAAAGAAGAGATGGGATAATTTGGGTCCTTGTCTCCCAAGTTGGATGGTTTCCCAACTCCCCGATTGCACCTCTTGGTATATGGCTTGTGAGAGTCTTTCCATGCACAGAACAAATATGTATGGAGATAATGTGTCACCCTAGCGAATGCCAAGTACTAGGGAGAAAGCCTATGTAGGTCTATTATTCCAAAGAACTTGAATGGAAGGTGTGGATATGCAATGCATGATGAGCCGGATTAGTCTTGGAGGCAAGGCAACATTCTCAAGAGTATCCTGGATAAAGTCCCAACTTAGTTTATCGAAGGCCTTCTCCAAATCAACCTTTATCACCATCCATCCTGTTTTCCCTGTTTTCCTGCATAGAGTGTATTACTTCTTTCGAGATTTTGATATTATCTATGATGTTGCGCCCCTTAATGAAACTAGATTGGTAGGGGAGGATCAACTGTGACGTTAAGGGTTTGAGTCGACTAGCAATGATTTTGGTGACTAATTTGTAAGCAACTGAGCATAGGCTAATTGGCCTAAATTCCTTGACGCTGGATTATCTACCTTTGGTATGAGGGTTAAAAAAGTGTTATTTATTCTTGGCTCAAGTTAATCCCCATTGAAAAGACCTGATTCACCAACAATGTCTCATTAACTTTGAAATAACAAGGCATGCAATCTATCAGGCCCATGGGCTTTTAGAGGTTTCATATCAAATAAAGCCTTTTTCACTTCATCAATATAATAAATCCGAAGATGAAGATGAAATAGGGGGAACATACCTCTATATGGGTAGGTTGCACGAACACCAACCGAAGGAGAGAAGAGATTAACATAAAAATCATGAACCATGTTCTCAAGTAGGTGATCATCAGAACCCAATTGCCTCAATCATCTTTAAGGGAGAAGATGCAGTGTCTAAAGTGGAGGACTCTTGCTTTCATATGGTCATATGTAGTGTTGCGATCCCCCAAATTAATCCAATTTGCTCTATAACAATTCTTCTTGCAAACAAACTGCCTCATATTCTGTACTAAGCTCCTGGTTAAGTTCACATAGGGATGAGGAGAGGGACTATTCCTCAAGGGCTCGTTGTATGCCTAGCAGACGAGACTTAGTTTCTTATTGTGTTTTCCAATATGTCCAATCATCTCTCTATTCCAAATCATAGTAGCTTCAGTGAATCGATTGATGTTGTCAGTAAGTGGTAATTCTGAGTTCTAGGTCCCACTAACCAGATGATGAAATTGCAAGTGGATGAACCAAGCCACTAGAAAGCCGAAAGGAGCCCTTGTTTGACAGGCTGGATTTGATTCAAGTATGATTTTATTTGGCTTGTGATGAAGTTTGGGGAGGTAATGCACTACTATTGAGGGCAAAGCCTGAGTCTAGAGATTATTGACTAAGGCCCAATCCAACCTAGCAAAAGAGAGTCCTCTTCTCTATGTGAATTGAGGCCCTGAGAATCCCAAATCAAGTAAATTGCATTTGTTCATGAAGTTTTGAAACGCTGAGTAGCCCCTTCTTAAAGAGCAGGAATGTGAACAACGCTCATGGGAGAATGATACTACATTGAAATCATCAGAAATCAACCAAGACTCACTGATTGATTACACTAGTAAAGATAGCTTGGACCATAGGTGGGTAAAAATGGTAGGCGTGAGGCTAGCATAAACTCCTATGAGGAGAAAGGAGGCATTAGTTGTTGGAATTCTCACCTTAGCGTGTATAAATTGTCAATAATCAAGGAGAATTTCAACTTCAAGGTATCTTGTCCAGAGCAACCAATTCCCACTAGAGAAGCCACAATCTTCAACACAGTGAGTGATCAAACCTAAGCTTTCTTATTACTACGTTCGCCATCAAAACTGTAATCCTTCTCTCAACTAATAATTAGTTGCACTTTATGCTCCTTGATATAGGAGTGAAACATTGTGTGAAATTTATTGTGGGCAACGCCCTAGCAATTCCATGTGAGCACAATCATTAGAGACAGGATTATTAATAACCCATGGCTCCACGGTCTGGATCATCATCATAGTCCAGAGTATCATCTGCTAATCCACCTTCATGATCACCATATTTCACTTCCAGTGATTTAGTGATGGTTTTTATAACCTCATCCACTAGAGTAGTTTGGGTCTCCTTAGATTTGGGCTTGTTGTGGGGGGTTAGCTAAGCCTAAATGGAGTTTGACCCCTTGTGAGGAGTTGGCGTTATGGGCTGTAGGTTTCTTTGTTTTTTTTTCCATAGGTTGGGTTGGTTTATGATTGGGCTTTGGGGAAGCTGAGGGTTTCAGGTTATTAGAAGCTTTGAGAGCTGTCTTTGGATTTGGTAGGTTTGTTACGGTATAACGGCTAGGGTCTCGAAAGGAGCTTAAGGAGGCATTCTTATAGGCTTTAGAGGCAAAAAGTGAGTCTTTTGGCATGTCTGGAATGGTCTTTTTTTGGTGTTTAGTTCAGGGAACCCTTTTCTTATCCTTTTGTGCTTTGGTGGTATGGTTATCAGGGGTTGGCATAGGTTGGGTCTCAGTAAAAGATTGCATCGGGGGGCGTTTACATCAACTGGGGTAGACAGGTCGTGTTCTAGTTGCTTTCAGTCTATACCTCCTCATTCTGAAGCAAGTCAAACCTCGAGCGACTACTATCACCTTTAAGGAATCCATGTTTTGACACTCTATTTTGTTCTCTGAGGAAACATCTCCTTGAGCGAGGTATGATCATCCACTCCCAATACAGCATCATCTCATTGACCGCATCAACACTTTGGTCCTGCTTTATCACCAAGGTAGTGTTTGTCGCCGATGTCACCTCCGAGGTTGCTTGGTTTTCTGGTTGAGCTTGCTCTATTTGACATTGAGGGCATGATTCCTGCCCGTACCTTCTATAATGGTAGCAGATGATTGGCAACCCCTTATACTTAATTAATAGTGCTCTTCTATCCACGGTGATCTTTGAAGTGAGAGGTTTCAACAAGTCAAGGATGATAGCCATCCTAGCAAACCTCCCTCGCTCACCAAATTCAGTATTATAGTTGACCTTGATCACTTGTCCTAAAACCTACCGATGGCTTGAATAACATTCTTCCTATAGTATTTGGTGGCTATACCAGGTATACGGATCCATGCCACAACTTCGAAGACTGAATGGTTGAGTGGAGAAAACTTCGTTGACCATGGGTGGACGGCCAGTTAGTGTCCGGTGATAACCCAAGGTCCATTTGCAAGAACTGCTTGGTAGTTTTGTTCATTTATGAAGTTGGCAATGAAACAACATCCCTTCAAATCAGAGAGTCAAAATGAGCTTGCAAAGATCTAAAGACGCAGTAGATGGCCTCACAGTATGGCGTAATAGATAGGCCTACCTAGTAGCTTCAAGACTAAAACATACTTCATGCTTTCTTTTAATAACTTATAAACCTACGATGAGAATTAGAAGGATGGGAAGATCCCTTCCCAATCAATCTAAACATCACTATCTTCTAGGGTTAGCTCTTCCTCGTTGTCAGCAGCCTTGTCTTTATTTAGTAGTTTATCTGGAAAGGAGGCAAGCTTCGGCTTTGGGGTGGCCGTTATAACAGAGTCACTTCCTAGTTCCTCACTTATGTCGATATCCACAACTCTTAAAGAAGAAGGGTGAGTAGTTGTTATTATACTGTCCAATTCGCCCATATGCAGATCCTCTGTCTTTGACTTCTTAGTGAAGCGATTATCATCAAGGTGGTGGGGGGAAGCTACTTCCATTTCAATTAGGATAAGATCCAAGGAACCTTTTGTTCTCGGATGAGTATCATTTCCATCCTGTTGCTTAGCTTGCATTGAATCTTTTGTTCCGCCATGGGAAGACCTCGAGCTTCCATGGTCAGCTCATCATTCTCTGTTACAGTCTCACTCTCTCAACTTGCTATCAGAAAGTGGACTGCTCGGCTCACCATCCATACTACTATCGTGGGGTGATGGCATAGCAATACTCATTTAGTCCCGCCAAGTGGGCAGCGAAAGGTTGGCACAATAATCAAGAGAGAGCTTCTCTCCTCCCTATTTTTTTTTTGGCAAAGGACTATGATCCTTCTCAATTAACTTGTTTTTGTTGTGAAGTATAGCTTGTTTTTATCCACATATACTCCCTCTAGTCTTAATTTTAGAGTTATATAACTAATATATATATATATAAAGGAAATTATTTGTTATTTGTAAGAAATGTGTGTTGGTTTTTTTGTTTTCAAAAAAACATCTCTTTTATTCATTATCCTCATTAATAAAAATACCTTTTAATATATATGATTAAGAGTACAATTTGTGAAAAAAAAAGTATAAATTTTGGAAATAAAGTGGACTAGGATCTTATATTTAAAATCAAAATAAACCTCTAATTACTTTTCTTTTCTATTAAAACTTTATTTTTTAAAAAACTTTTAAGCCTGCTCTAAAACTTTGAAATGCAACCTTAAATGATACTGTAATAGTGAAAATGGAAGAGAATTAGAGGCGGCTTCATTTATATGCAAATAATATTCTTGGTTAAGTTGGTCAACTTTAACTTCCTACTTATTGATATAGATCTATGCTATAATTTTCAGTCTTGGTTCATTGTAAAAAGGGCCGATTAAATCTGAAAATGAACACAAATTTATAAGATAAGCCTTGGTACATAGCAAAAGCTCACTTTAAAAAATTTTCCTATCTACAATTGAGCCTTGTTCATTGTAAAAATATAGATTAAATAATTATTTTAAATGATTATATAAGAGAAGTACCATAAATATTACTTTTGCACTTTGGTTCATTGTAGGACGTCATATCCACGACAAATAATGGTTTGAAATGTAAACGGTGGTAGTTAGTAAGATTTAGTAGAACTTCAATCTGTGTGTAATTTGGGATAACAATCTTAAGTTAGTGTTGATCAGTTCAGAAAGACCAGGTAAGCCTCTAATAGTTGAAAGAATTATCATATATGAAATTGAGACTATAATGCCCGAAATTTTGATTAAGTGTTAATGACAATTATTGAAAGTGTTTTGTGGAAATAAAGTCGATTGAGACACAAGTTAATTATTGGAAATGTCCAACACCCTGTATTTTAGCATGATTATTTGACAAAGTAGTTTTTAGGGCTAAAATGAGGGAAGGGTGAATGGAATAGAGAAAGAAACGAGAAAATGTATTATGTGGTAATTTAGTAAAATTTTCCATGATTAGGGGAAAAATTGAAAGAATGGAATTTATCGGTAAATTAGTTAGTGATTAATGGAGAAATTAATTGCTAACTAAGAAGAAATGAGATGTGTGACTAAATGGCTAATAAAGTAGTTAGAATAACTAATTAATTGCTTACTTTATGAGGGTCAATGAGAGTTTAACAAGTGGCAAGAGGAGATGATGAAGGAGTAGTGAGAAAGTCAAATAAATCATTTTATATTCATTTCTCTCTCTCCCTCTCTCTTTGTGCGAATGAGTAAGGCATGGGGGTAGAAAATTCTACCAATTTTCATCATCACCATCATCTCAAAACTCTCTCTCTCTCTCCAAGCTCTCTCATTTTGCCATTGTTGAAGAAGAAAGAGAATAGGAAAGCTCAAATTTTAGGTGAGATCTTGACCGTGTATGCTAAAATCTCCTTGTTTAAAGTTGTTCCTCTTGTTAAGAGCTTTCATCCTATGGTTTTAGAACTTCATTAGGAGGTGTCTTTGTGTTTGAGAAAAGTTGGAAATTGAAGAATCAAGAAACAAGTTTGGGAAAATGAAAGAGGTGAACGATAGCTCCCTTTTGATATATATATATATATATATATATATATTGTGGTTGTTGGTTAAGCATTGATTTTTCTGGAATTTTGCCCTGATTTTTGTGTATTATGGAGTGTGCGGATTGCATGATGTGTTGTGACGGAAATTATGTTTGGTTGAGTCATTTGAACAATGAAAATAGTTTGGAGTCTTGAATGTAGAATTTGGCAACTTTGGGGGTTTTATATTGAAAGGTGTCCCAAAGTAGAACATGTTAATGGGTTGTGGTTTTGGTCATTTTGATGTCTTCATTGGCTTCTTTGTGAAATTTTGTATGAGAATGAGTTTTGGATTGGATTTTGAAACCATTGGAGACATAGTTACAAAATTGGAAATTGTGGAAAATACTAAGTGTAAATTGATGTGTAAGTGGTCAACTTTGCATGGTAATTTGAAATAGAAAATGGTGTAAAAAATTCTGAAATTCTCTAGATTTGTAGTAGACATTTCAAGCTTTCTAATGACATAAATTTCGTGTCATTTTGATATGTGTATTAAAAGTTATGCATTTCCAAAGTTTGATGTTAAATCTAGGATCAAATCTAGAACAACAAGGAGATTGGTGCAATTCTGTATTTTTGAGGTTATAGACATCAATGATTCATATTTTTCCTGTAAAGAGGACTTAAGAAGCTTTCAATAGGCTTTGGGATCACCTTATTTCAATTTTTCTATAATTAGTTATGATTTTTGGAAATTTAGCCCAAAACCTGATATTTTTCTTGGCCACAGCCAAAAGTTCTGGCCCAGCCAAAAAGCTTCTGACATGCTTTTGGCCCCATCCAGAAGCCAAAAGTCCTAACAGCAGTCAAAAAGATTTTGACTTGCTTTTGGCCGTAGCCAGAAGACTTTTGGCCTGAGCCAAAAATGCTTTGACCTGAGTTTGGCCGCAGCCAAAAGTCCTTAGCCGTAGCCCAAAAGTTTCTAACCCGTTTTTTGCCGCAACCAAAGATCTTGGCCGGGGCCAACACCCAAAAATCAGAACTTTTCACTATCGTAAGGTGGTTTTTAAGATAGTACTTGTCAATCCTTTAGGTCTTTGTTTGGGCTTCTAGTAGCCACCTAAATGTCTCAAATAATAGCCAATATTAAGTATTATAGAGTTAAGTATTGAATTAGAGAATAACACTTCGTCCCTCATTATGAATAATAGGATTCGATATTTGCCCTGCTCACGAGAGATCGGTGCCAAAGCAAGTACAGAAAGACCAAGATAGTGACTTTTCTCTCATGTTGTGTATGATGCTTGGTATGCATGACTTATCATTATGCTGGTTGAAAATATATCATATGAAAACTTGATGTTGTGAAATGTGTTGTAGTGCATTACAGCGTAAGCACTTCAACATGAGCAGTTGTAGGTGGTGATGCATGTCACACCTACCCCTGCCGTTGTAATTGCCAAGGCTGTGTTGTGTAATTGTGAATTCTTGCTTTGTGAAACATGCTAGTGTAGCTATGTGTTGTGAAATGTTTTATATGAAACCCAATTGTGTGAAATATATGGTTGTGAGCCATGTTGTGGTGCAATACAGCGTGAGTACTTTAGTATGAGCAATCGTAGGGGGTGATGCTTATCACACCTACCCCTGCCGTTGTAATTACTGTGGCAGTGTAATGGAATTGTGAATTCCTACTTTGAGAAACATGCCAGTATGGCTATACGTTGTGAAATGTTTTATATGAAACCCAGCTGTGGTGAAATATATGGTTGTGAACCATGTTGTGGTGCAATATAGCGTGAGCAGACATAAGGGTGATGTACGTCACACCTACCCCTACCGCTATAACTACCGTTGTAGTTGTTGTGTGTTATGTTATGATTTGCTTACATACTTTGTGGTTGTGCATACTATGAGTGATTGTTACTACGAGGATTCCTTAAAATCTCACTCTCCCAAACAAATTTCAGACAAGGCTGGTGGTTTTAAAGAGAAACAGGTGACGAAGGGCGATTAAAACTCCGGGCTAGGAGTTTATTTTAGATAATTGGTTATCATGTACAAAACATTTGGATATTTTGTTGGGGAATTATGTGTATATTGGATAGTCTTTATGTAATCCCCTTATTATGGGAAACTAATTATGGCATTTGTGCCGTGTAAACCCTTTAGATGATTATTGGAACCCGAGAGTGTTGGGAAATTTTATTGCACTCTGATATTTATGAATGAAATCGAACTGTACAAGCCAATTGTGTATTTGAAATACGAACTTTAGACCATGTTGAATAGGTTTTAGAAAATATTTTGCAAACCCTGTTTTGGGCAAAAGAAATTTTAATGAGTCTCAAATCTTCTTATGGCCTCTAATTCAACATAATCACGTATTTATGAACTTAATCTCGGCCTTGGTAGGAAGGGGGTTACAAATACTCTCTCTGTTTTGTAATATAAGACCTAATTAAGGAATTAATGTTGATCCTAAATATAAGACCTATTTCATATTTTTATCAATTTTTTTTCAAATTAACCCTATTGCATTATTCTCTCAGTAATAATTAAGTATGGGAGGGAAGGAATGAATTAAGGAGGATAATTAGGGTATTTTAGAAAAATCACATCATATTAATTAACTTAACTAACATATTTAATCTACTCAAATTAGTTAATTAGTCTTACATTAAAGATTAGAGGGAGCAATTATCTTAAATGATTATATAAGAAAAATAACATCTGCAATGTACACAAAATATTACTTATGCACTTAGCCCATTATAGGAAGGTGCTAGTCCCTGACAACGTAGAGAGCAAAGGTTCAAATTCCCGGTGCGAGAGGTATCACATTTAGTGCTCAACAGTTTTTTGAATAGGATTACCTTTAATAGGAAGATACAAGTGCCTATTAAAAAAAGGTTTCTATATCTTATAAATTTGGGTCAAATGCTATTAGAAACTAGTTTAGATGATAAGGATAAGATGAAATATAAATATGAGGCTTTTATCAGTGTGGTATCCCAAATTTATAACTAGTTTAGGCTTTGATCCATGGTGTCTCCCAAATGCTACCAAACTCTTCCAATGTACTCCCTCTATCTTGAATATAAGAATTAGGTAAATAATTCATTTTAGTCATAAATATAAGACTTTAATCCACTTTGTCACTCAAATTTATAATTGTTTCATAAAATATCTCATCTATTGATTGAACATATGAAAGGTGTTTCCATCAAGAGTAATTTCAATGCATATGATGAAATAAGGTATTTTTTTAAAAAATCTAATATACATTTGTTACAAATAACTAATTTAACTAATTTTTTAATATCCAGAAATTAGATATTTAGCCTGTGTATCGACAATCGGTGATAGTAATAAAAAAAAGGGTAAAGCGTGAAACTCTCTAAGATAGGTAGAGTAAAAATTAACCATATTAATTCAAGAATAAAATTTTTAAAAAATCTGTCTAATTCACGAAATTGCAAAAGTCTCTTTCCTTTTTTTTTTTTTGGTATGAACCCAAGAGTATCTTCAAATCACTTTGGACTTAAACTTAATCTCTATCGAGCGAAAAGTGCTAATGTTAAAGGCCTTCCAATAAGTGTGTTTCCCAGAATTTGAACTCCCGTTATTCTCCTAAGTCCTGACGGGGGTGAGACCGCTAACCATCTCAACTAACAACTTGTTGATAAATTGCAAAAATCTCTATTGTACAATTTTTTCTTCAAATACACACACAGCCACACTATAATTCACCAAAAATACACATGATAAATGAATAATCCCCCCCCCCAAACAAAACAAAAAAAAAGTGGATTACTGAAAATTTTGAGATAATGAGTGATCAAACACCTTGCTTCTAGAAAAATGAAAAAAAGATACTGTGGTGAACTTATTTGTGAGGCGAAGAACAAAGAATTGAAGCAACCTTCATTTGCAACATAAATTAACGAATTAATAGGAATTTTAACGTCATTATTATTAGAGAGACATTATTTGTCACAATCAAACTGTCAATGGTTGCTAAAACATACATTCTCACAAACATGTCGTTGTTGTTGAATATACAGCAAATTGAAATTAAAAGTCTGTTTATACATGGTGTTGCTTGTAAATTGTAATACCAGTTAATTTGACTCAGCAACAAAAACCATCCACGTGCCAGGAGATAACTAAAAATTAACTTAGCATGTAGTAGGGCTTGAAATTTTGTACTCTTAGAATTTGAGTAATATTTATATAATTTTTATTTATTGGAATTTGATTGATATATAATAGCATCATCAATTAGATAAAATCAAACTTTTTCGCTAAGAAAATTAATGAAATTATGAATAATACGGCATGCTATATCATGCTATGGCACATCATAATTAAAGTATGAGGCTGCCTGATATTAATTACATTTTTGCATTAATTAAATTAAGATGCTGCGTTTGGAATGGAATAGCCCTACCATATCGTGAGAAAAACAAGTAGAAAGAATTGTCCTTAAGGATCAAATTCATAAATCTTTTATCTCTAAGAAATAATAGTGGTATTTGTTAAGAAAATCAAGAAAAATAGTCTCATTTGATAACAAAAGATTATTTACAAGAAACAAATCAACACACTTAGATTTAACAATGATCATCCTTCACTTAAGGATAATAAACCAACCGCACTTGAGGAAGTACGTACGTGAGAGAGATTTCTCTCTCTAAGGATAGACCCAAGTTACCTTCTCCCCTTTATATTGATGGGGATCAATATCGCCCTTCACATGTAAACCAATGGGTTAAAACCTTTTATTTAGATTAGGACCATCAACCAACTAACTAATCATTTCAATATCTCTAAACAGTGTCCATTGTTCAACATATAAATTTATATATTGTTTGAGTGATAAATAGTGTTAAATATCTTTTTAGCCATAAATTTATGTAAATTGAAAATGCGTAGTTTCACTATAAAATTTGTGCTATGTAAGCGATAAATTTGAGGATATTTTTAATAATTAAGTTGTAAATTTGGTCCTTCATAGCATAATTCTCCCAAACATATATTCAACTAATTAACTACCATTGCACACATAATGCAATTTAAATCTATAAACAGTATTATAGATTTGTCTATATTTGACGCTCCATATTTAACGGGTTTAATGAAACCGAAAAATATGCAAAGGTGGAGTTTCTAGAATGGCATACATAATGGTTTTTCAAAATAACCATTAAGTATAGGAGAAAATATATAATTGTTTTTATACTACAACCGTTATATATTAGATTGGTTTTTTTGGAAAAAAATGATATAATTTATTTGACGGTTGTTTGTGAAAAACCGTCAAATATAGATTATATATATATATTTGAATACCTAACGGTCGTTTAATAACAACCAAACAACCATTAAGTACACTTTTTTTATTAAACCCTCCAGACTCAATTTCATTCAACATTTGAAACTTACCAGTTGCAGAGAGCTCATTCCTAACACCTTTGATGACTCGATTTTAGTTCCTCCACCACCATTTCGCTCTCCTCCGTTGCTCCCTTGGTGGTCTTGCTCCCTTCTCCAGCACCATAGCTCTCCTTCGTCGTTCACCATTCTTGGGTTTGTGGGTTTCATCGGTTTTCATGGATTCTAGTGTTTTTCTAGGTTCATAGGTGCTCCTACAAGTAGCTTCTGGGTTGGTTTCTTCTTCTAGGATTCATGGATTCGGTGTTTGAGCTCTTCTCTTCTTACTAATGGTGAGTTCAGTTCAGTTTTCCCTGCTAGTGGTTTTCAGCTCATTTTTTGATATTGATTGGGGTAAAGAGTAAGTAAAGATAGTTTTTTGAGTGATTTTGTATGTGTATAGGGTTTTGCTACTGATTTTAAGTGTTTGTTGTTACTAAAGTTGTTATTTGTTAGTATTAATTTAAGTAAAAAGTATGTAAAGATTGTTTTTGAATGATTTTGTATGTGCATAAGAATTTGCCACTAATTTTAAGTGTTTGTTGTTACTAAAGTTGTTATTTATTAGTATTGATTTGAGTAAAAACTAAAGAGTATGTAAAGATTGTTTTTTGAGTGGTTTTGTATGTGCATAGGATTTTGCCATTGATTTTTAGTGTTTGCTGTAATTAAATTTGTTATTTGTTAGTGTTAAGTTGAATAAAGTTTATGGAAATATTGTTTTTTGAGTGATTTTGTTAATTTGTTATCACATTTTCCTCTATATACATAATATGCTCTAGATGGAGAGTGCAAATAAAGAATGAATGTTTGCTAATTGTCTATCAAAGGAGTACTAGGATGGGGTGGACAATTTCATAAGGTTTGCGATTTGTAATAGTGCTAATGATCACGGTATGATTATTTGCCCTTGTGTCAAGTGTTGCATTGTGAAGCATGTTGATCCAGATAGTTGTAAGTCACACTTAGTGATGTATGGAATTGATCAGAGTCATACCTGTTGGACAAAACATAGGGAGATGGATATGGTTAGCAATGCTAATTGGCTGAATTTGGAAAGGTGTTAATCAACTAACTTTGACACAAATACATTTTAGGCCGATCGTCTTCAAGATATGGCTGATGCAATTAAAGAGAAATTCAATGAATGCCTAAAAAAGCATACGACGATGAAGAGCAATGTAGATAAGCCTTTGTCTGAGAATTGTACTGAGTTCACATTATCTGCAATGTTGAACTTGTACAACTGGAAAGTAAAATATGGGTTGAGTGACTCAGGCTTCACAAAATTGCTTGCACTTTTGAGAAGAATGCTATCACCGGGAAACGATATACAAACCAAGACTTATGATGCAAAACAAGTGATGTGCACCATCGGTTTGGGTTATGAAAAGATACATGCTTACCCAAACGATTGTGTTTTGTTTATAAAAAAAGAATATGAATCATTAACTGAGTGTCCTTTATGGTCTACCTCAAGCTACTAAGTAAATGGGAAGAGCCCAAAGAAGGTGTTATGGTATTTTTCAATTATATCTAGATTTAGAAACTTGTATAGCAATACAATTGATACAAAGAATTTAAGGTGGCATGTGGATGAAAAGATTCAAGACGACATACTTCGGCATTCTGCACACTCTATAGAATGAAGTAAGTTTTACTTTAAGTATCCCAAATTTGCTGAAAAACCAAGAAACCTCCACCTAGCATTGGTTACTAATGGGATAAACCCATTTGAGATGCAAAGCAGTACCCACAATACATGGCCAGTTATGTTGTTTATATATAACCTCCCTCTATGGCTCTCTGTAAACAAGAAGTATATGATGTTGTCAATTCTAATTTCAGAGCCAAGGAAACCAGATGTTAATTAATTGACATAGATGTATACCTTGCGCTACTAATTAAAGATTTAAAGAAGCTATTGGATCAAGGGGAGGCTATATATGATGCTCACTAGAAAGAAACATTCAATATGAATATCATACTGTTTAGCACAATCAATGACTTTCCTGCGTACGGTAATTTGTTAGGGTACAACATTAAATGCCAACTCGGACGCCCAATTTGTGAAGAAGGTACACAATCAATCATGTTGAAGCATGGTATGAAGAGTTCCTATATGGGACATCGCAAATAGTTGTAAAAGGGTCATTCATATCGCCATATAAGAAAATTCTTCAATGGGGAATCAGATAAAAGGATGACACTTGAACCTTTAACTAGTGAGAAGGTTTTTGAAAAAATAAAATATACGGATTGTAAATTTGGGAAGCCATTTGGGAAATATGTTAGGACAAGCGGGTGGAAGAAAATGACTATTTTCTTTGATCTGCCATACTAGAATTCCCATAATGTTAGACATTTTCTTGATATTATGCACATTGAGAAAAATGTGTGTTAAAGTTTTTTTAGAACATTACTCCATATTCCTAGGAAGACAAAGGATGGTATAAATTCAACACTAGACATAGTTGAGATGGGAATAAGGGAGGAATTGGCATCGAATGAAAGGGGATCTTGTACATTCTTTCACCCAGCGGCTTTCACACTATCTAAACAAGAAAAAAGAAACTTTTGTGAGTTTCTTGCTTCAATGAAAGTGCCAGAGGGTTACTTGTCAAACATTAGCAAACTTTATGTCAATGAAGGACTTCAACTTTGTCAAACATTAGCAACTTTGTGTCACACAATTGCCATATGTTTATGGAAAACTTTATTTTGGTAGCAATATGAGGTATTTTACTTGATAAGGTGCAAGCTATGATCACAAAACTATGTTTCTTTTTCAAGTCACTGTGCAGTAGGGTGAATGACCTTAAGAAATTGCCAATATTACAAACTCAAATATTGACTTCGTTGTGTGAGTTAGAGATGTTTTTCCCTCCAGCTTTCTTTGATGTAATGGTGCACCTAATTGTTTGCTTGGTTAGAGGGGTACAACTTGTGGCCCAGTCTATATGAGATGAATGTACCCAATCGAACGCAAGATGAAGGACCTAAAAAGGTATGTGAAAAATCAGAGCCAACCAAAGGGTTGCATCATTGAACGGTACATTTATGAAAAGGCAGGTGAATTCTGTACTGATTACTTGAAAGATGCATGTGATATTGGCCTTCTGGTGTCTCATCATGAAGAAAGGACATTTAGACAAGGGTTGATAGGAAAAAAAGTTATTTCCATCTCAAACCAACAATGGGAACCAGCACACCTAAATGTATTTCACAAATCCAAAGAGATTGATAAATATGTAGGTATTTATATGGATGAGCTTAGGAGGAAAACCTAATAGAATATAGAATTGGTATGCCAAAGAATATAATAAACAATTCACAGCATGGTTGAAGTAGCACTTGGATGCAAGTACAATGTTGATTGTAATTCAATTCCAAAGAAAGTAATGTTCTTGGCATGTAGTTTGAACATACATGTGCTTTCTTTCTTAAGCTACACCATTAATAGATACACCTTCTACACTAAAGAGCAGGATGCCCGAAGCAAAATGTAAAATAGTGGGGTAACTGTTATTGCCAACACCATGCATGTATTAAGTATGTTAGCCGTTTAGCTTAACCGCAAGTACACGGATCACAAGTAATATAAAAAGATCATTCCCATGAGGACCATGACAAAAATGAATTAATTATCTCAATTAAATTCTCAATCAGGTTGGGTGAGGATATTTTGAAATTTAATTTGTCTAAGAAAATATTTATTTGGGAATTATAAAGTTAAGATTTTTTTTTAAAGATAAGAGAAACCTAAGATTACTTATCCCTATTGTACTTCATAAGACTAACTTAAATCTTAAATTGATAATGAAAATATGTGTTTTTTCGTATGTCCAAAATTAATTGGTAAAGCTTTATCAAGTCAAAACTAATTTTATATTCTCAATTAACTCGCACAATCTCTTGTCTCAGTTAACGGAAACACTCATTAAGATCTATCCTCAATTAAACAATGCTAAACTAATAGATATATCTCTATTTTATTAACAAATCATCCATTTAACCCCTAAACTTCAAGTCTAGCAAGATTTTATCTAAGTTCTACAATTAAATTAGCTTTCTCAAACATCACTCAATTGAACTCAACAATCTAAGTGGTGGCCAATCACCTAGAAGCATTAAGCACGAGATAAAATCAAAACATAAATTTCATTAATAAATAAAAGAAATAAATAAATAAGTCTTAATCCATCTAATTGTTCAAAGCAATCCTAGAATAAGAAATTTAGCTACTCATAGTCTTAACTAAAACCAAATCAAAGCAATAATAATCCATAACAAAATAAGAGTTAACCGAAAGGAAAGAGAAGACATTAATAAAACCAAAAGATTGAGCCTCAAATCTCTTCTAAGCTTCAATTCATTAGCTTCAATTGCCCCTAATTCTCCACAACGTCCTCTGATCCAGTGGAGCTACCAGTCTTCAAATTAGTCGCCTCCATAGTCCTCTCATCCTCCTATGAAGATGATGACCGAACCCAAACGCCTCCCCTTTTGTCCGTACCCGAATGCGTGTTCTCCTCCTCCCTTCTTGAAGAAGCTTAACCCCCTATATATAGGTCAGGTTCCTAGTGTAACCCCCTTCTCATCAAGGCCGATATTTACGTTCAAAACACGTAATTAATTTGAATTAGAGACCACGAAATAAATTGAGACTTATAACATTCTTCTTTTCCTAAAAATAGGGTTTTCAAAAACTTTTCAACAACATATTCAACATGGTCTCATATTCATATTTCAAATATACAAATGGCTTGTACAGTTTGATTCCATCCATAAATATCAGAGTGCTATAAATTTTCCTGACACACTCGGGTTCTATTAATCACTAAAGGGTTTATAGGGCACAAATGCCTATAATCAATTTCCCACAACCTAGGGATTACACAAAACTACTCAATATTTTCAACATATACATTAATTCCCAACAAAATATCCAATGATTTGTACATGATAATCAGTTATCCAAAATAAACTCCTATCCCGGAGCTTTAACCGCCCTTCGTTACTTGCTTCTCTTTAGAACCACCAGCCCTGTCTGAAATTTGTTTGGGAGAGTGAAATTCTAAAAAATCCTTGTAGTAACAAATAACTCATAGTATGCACAACCACAAAGCATGTGAGCAAACCACAATGCAACACACAGTAACTACAACGACAATTACAACGGCGGAGGTAGGTGTGACTTACATCACTCTTAGGTCTGCTCACGCTATATTGCACAACAACATATTCATATCACATATATCACCACAACTAGGTTCCATATAAAATATTTCACAATACATAGCCACACCGGCATGTTTCTCAAAGTAGAAATTCATAACTCCAAAACACCACAACGGCACTTACAACGGCAGTTCAACGGCAGGGATAGGTGTGACACGCATCACCACCTACGACTACTCACGCTGAAGTGCTTACGCTGTAATGCACTACGGCGCATTTCTCATTCATATTTTCATAATGGCATCATGCCCACAATTTTCACAAAAACACAATGATAAGTCATGCATACCAAGCATCATACACAACATGAGAGAAAAGTCACTACCTTGGTCTTTCCATGCTTGCTCTGGCACTAGTCTCTCTCGGACAAGGCAAATATCAAATCCTATAATTCATAATTAGGGACGAAGTGTTATTCTCTATTCCAATACTTAATGCCTTCAACACTTAGATTTGGTTATCATTAATGTCCTTTAAGAAGCTACAAAAGCCTCTAACAAAATCCCTAAAGGATTAGAAAAACTATACCAAAGATCCCCTTTTAGAAGTAAAAGTGATGATTTTTCACTGTAGCACTCGAGTGAAGAAAGCCTTACTCGAGTGATGATGAATTTGCACTCAAGTCATGAAAAGCACACTCATGCGAGTACTTGACAATAAGCAATGACAAAGACAAGAAATGATCACTACACTCGAGTGATAGCCTAATGCTCACCCAAGTTCCCAAAGTGAGGTTCAAGAAGTGTTCACTAAAGAGCAAAAGCAACTTTCAAAGGAAAAGAGCACTCGAGCAGGGACCTTGGCACTCGAATAATGGCTTAACACTCGTGAGTGTTAAGACAAACTCTTGAAAATTGACCGCGAGTGATATCTCGAGACGCGAGTTCATAATGTCAAATACACCTATACTCAAGTGAGAACCCACAACACTCGCAAGTGATACGAAAACTTTTGGCTTTTCACAAGGAAGTACAATAGAAAAACTGAAGGATAAGGAGAACATACAATGGTGTACTCGAGTGAGACCCAAGAACACTCGAGTGAGGATTATTAAAAGCCAAAACGTAGCAGAGTTGACAACATTTTCCAAGTTTTAACCATATGTTTCCAATGGTCCCAAATTCCTATCCAAGACTATTCCCACATAATTTTGCACAAGGAATCCAATGGAAACATCAAAACTACCAAATTCCTATTCCATTATCATGCTTTGTTTTAGGGCAACATCAAAACTTGTCATTTCAACCTCAAACCCATTTCTATCTATTTCAACTCATAACAAAACACTAATTCCATATAACAAAACACCAATTCCATGATCACATTATACCAAACTCCCAATGACCATAACTTTCAAAAATAAGGCAAAATTCTCAGAAATTCAAGGTTTGACCAAATGCCACAAAACTCATATAGGAAGGTTCATTTCACTTATCTCAACAACTTTCTCAAAGGTGTCCTTTGGTTCACCAACATTTAGATTTCCTTGAGTGCTCAAAACACCACCAATGGAAAAATCTATCACCATAGAATCAAAGCTCTCAATCCAAGGAACAAGATTAAAGAAGAGAGTTTTGGGATTTGAAGTCATTAAAAGGGTCAAATGCTTACGTTTTTCACAAAGCTTCTTCTTCTCACTTGAGCAACAATGGTTGCCGAATTTGGAGAGAGAAGAGAGAGATGAGTGTGAAGAAGATGAAGCAATGATTACTCCTCATTTGCCCAAGCTTGCTTCAGCCGAAACCAAGGGAAGGAAGAGAGAGAGAGAGAGAAATGATAAAATATGATATCTTGTCTTTTTCAGCATCCTCTTTCATCATAACAACTTGCTATATGTCCTATTTCTATTGGTTCTTATAAAGTAACTAAATAATTAGTTACTCTAACCATTCTATTAGCCATTTGGTCACACAACTCATTTTTTCTTAGTTAGTAATTAATTTCTTCATTAATCACTGACTAATTAACCGACAATTTTCCATTCATTCTAATTTTCCACTGATTTTGGAACATTAACTTAAATTGTCACATAACACATATTTAAATTCTTTTCCTCTTATTCATGTGCCATTTCCTTCATATTTAGCCCAAATAATTATTTGTCATATAATTATGCTAAAATATAGGGTGTTGGGCATTTCCAGTAACTAATTCAAATATCAAATTAACTTTAATTCAGCAAATCATTCACAATAATTATCATTAGCCCTTAATCAAAATTTGGGGCATTACACCTAGATCCTCATGCAATATCTCTCTAGCAAAATAAAATCAAACAAAAAGATTAAAAAAATAGATAATGATAATAATAAATAATGATAATGATAATAAATAATGATGATGATGATGATGATAACAACAACAATAATAATAATTGAAATATATTTTTCTTTTTATCTTAAATTATTATTTTTATTATTAATATCATTAGTTTTATCTTTAATATCAAAATCACCATTTTTATCCTAAACTTTGATATTTAAAATGAAATCCCTTTAAATTGATATCTTATCAAAATATGACTAAAATCCATTTGATTTATTATAAATGAATTTCAAATATATTAAAATATTTCTTAAAATTATCTAAAAATAGGGAGTCATCAAAGTGCAAAAAATAAGGATCCTATATATACCAATATGTCATACTTTGGGGTGGTTGAGCACATTTGAGAGTTGGATTATGTAGGAATTTAGATTCCGATTTTCGGGTGCAAGTGGGTTGACTAATAATAATGCTTTAAAAGTGGATGAGTTAGGGTTGATATAATTGAATTTGAACAAGTAAGGGTATAAAGAAGAGCCTTTTATTTTAGCTTCTCAAGCTAAACAAGTGTTCTATATTTCTAATCCTACTAATAAAGAATGGTCTATTGTTTTATTATTAAAAAAGAGGATGAAAGAGGTGAATTCAGTGAGGATGATCATTTCCAATGATCGTCACTTGAATCAAAATTCAATGAGGACGATGCTTTGTACGTTAAGCATGACCACAATGAAGAAATTTGATATCAAATAGGGGAAAGTTGCTTCACAAATTTAAAAAAAAAAAAAAATTGTTACTAAAAAGAGCATTAAAATTATTAATACTAGAGAAAGAAAAAAAAGGCACTTGATCATATGTATATTCCTTATCTTTGATGGATTCATAATTGTATGATATCATTTGATGATTTGTTTTAATTTGTTGGTACTTGTTCACCAGAATTGGTTATTTTGTATATTTGGATACATCCAACAGTATTGGATCTGTTTGAGTGTTTGGTGTATACATATATATTGTTTCTGTAGGTTATTTTGCAAGGGCTAATTGAAAGTGAGCCCCCAATTTTTTTAAAAAAAATTATCGCCCATACTTAACGGTTATTCAAAGATAACTATCAAACATTATACAGATATAATGGTTTTTCCATATAATTGTCAAATAAACCCCATTTTCTGGTGACAAATACTTTACCATTTATTAATTTAACTATTAGGTATTGTACCAAATATTTCACGGTAATTATTAAACAACTGTTAAATATAGATCATTATATTTAACCGTCGTTATCTTACAATTGTTAAATATAGTGTCCTATAATCTTCACACTACTATAAAAAAAATAAATAAAAGGCCTTTAAGGCCGTCACATCCATATGTGATTTACCTTTCTTCCTTTAATGAGGACCTCACTTTCATGTTACCTTGGACGTATTAACCAATTACCGTTTGTATAGAGTATTAACTGGTAACTAACTAAGTTGAATGTCTCTAATAAAATTATGTGCGTACATTTGGAATTTCTCTCATTTCTAGACGTCGCAATTAATCCTTTTCTAAATAGTTGACCACATGATAAAAAAATTGTTTAGGGAGACAAAAAATTTACACCCAAAAAGTTTAGACCAAACTTTCAAATTTTAGAAGAGAAAATTTGTTATTTGACATTAGTTTAATTCGTAATACGTGTCCTGAAATTTGATTCTGGCATTAGCAATGGTTCAAAATGATGAGGTATAGGCATGCATGGGATTCAAAGATAGAAGAACTTCACTTTGAAAATTTTAACAGAGGCTGATTATCATTCATTCTAAAGTGAGGCGACGTTGCGGGCTTGACTATACGCACCGTTTCACAACTTCTTTCGTTTGTGTGTTTGGTAATATCCCAAACCATGGTTTCAAACTATGGTTTGCGCAACCCGAAATAAAACTCCTCTCACATACTTATCTCGTAAGTCGTAAAAGCTATTAAAAAAAGCTAATCCAAACAATTAATTGATTTTTTTGAAGATATTAATAAAGTTAAATAAATTACTTAATCATTACATATATTATGTATCATTATATTATATATTAGTTTATAATTCAAACAAATTAGTTTGGAGAAAAATGATAAATATAAATATTTTTATGTAATTTCTTTAATTTTTTTAAAAAAAATCAATTGACTTTTATATTAAGAGGTAGAGGGAATATTAACTAGTCTTAGTCGTATCTTATGAAGACCGGAATATCAGCATGAGGAGTTTCAAGTTTCAACCATAATAATTCAGCTAAGAAAACACACAAATTCAAAGGATGGAGCAATTCTCTGCTTATATCTTTATTAATTCAACGTGTGTGTGCGTGTGTATTATTTTGTCCTTCGACTTCTTCTAAATACTTCAACTTTTCAGCTTTCATACGTTAACTTCTGATATCACCATGAGTTTAGAATTTCTTTTTCTCTAACTTTATTATTATTTAATAATTTCAACATAAGGGCAAGGAAAAAATAACTACGTACCTGAGTTGGACCAAAAACAGTTCTTTAATTTGTTATTAAATATTTGGTCGCTCTTATTCCGTACAAAAATGTAATTATTCCATATTCCAATTATTTCAAGAAATAAATAAATAAAATTAAAACTCACATAATAAAAAGGAGTGTTTAAAATAATTTTGGCAGGAGAGAATAATTCTTTTCTTAGTAATAACAGGAGAGAATAATATTTAGAGTTAATATGTGTCTGTATATGTATTGATGAAGTCTAACTTTGCATTCACAAAGAAAAGACATACGCTACAAAGTATCTTAATAATAGACATACATCCTGTAGAAGGTAAGATAGACTCCAAGGGACATTTTTTGTCTTAGTAATTATTTTTATATAGATTGCTTAACAAGTTTACAATGTAAAGGAAATCGAGGTGGATGGTTTACTTGTTGCTGTGGAGGATGAAGGTCATGACATCTGATAAATCCCAAATTTAATATATTTTATCCTACCTTATTCATTTATTTTAGGGACTGTTTTAGGTTAATTTAAATTGATTAGATAATATTTGGATTGTTACCCAATTTTAGGAAATAACATAAATCTGAATTGATTATGAGATTATTTAGCTTAAATTATTAATATTCTGATTGCTATATTGTGATTGAACAATATTCTCAAATATATGATAAATCACGATTTTATCTAATTCTTGCAAAACAAAGAAAAACATATTAGAAGATTCTATAATATAGAATTTTTTTTGGAAGCAAGAAGAAAAACTAATGGTTAGATTTTACTGGGCTACTTAAATTTCAATAGGTTTAAGTTTAGCCCCAAAAGTCTCTCTTCCTGCTTTAAAAATTGACCTAGCGCCCACACATAAAAGGAGCAGAGTTTCACGCAGCACGGAGGGGAGTCCCCGTTCTTCTTTCAGTTAGTCGAGCTGCCGCACACTCTGGATCATACTTCTCTGACTTCCTTGCTTTAATATACGTACTGACCCGGCCCACACCAGCATATTGGAGATCTTTCTTCATTCAAATGCTATTATTTCTCCACACGGGACCCACGGCCATTAATCAACCATCAACATTCCATCAATTCTTCTAATGGTTGTGGCGTAGTACTTGGAGCTTGGAGGAAGGATTTTCACGGCGGTTTAAGTCTTTTGAGAGGTAATTTGGGAAGAGTAGGGAGGAAGTTAGAGTCTAAAAACTTATAATTGAATACCATAAGAAAGTGACTTTCTTTTTATCTTTTTAATTCAAAACTTGAAATTATTTAGTTTTAAATTATTTTAAGTCGTATTAATTGAGAACAATGTAGTTTTAGATTGTAGACATATTTGTTTGGATTGAATTGATATTTTAAAATATTTTGTGCTTGAGATATTTGCTGGAATTTTTATTTGCAAACCTTTAGATTGTCAATTGAATCATTAATTGTGTTTTCATTATTAATTTAATTTTCAATTTGGTTTATCCTCTTAATTGTTTAATTAGGTTGGTTAATTGTCTAGCTGTTTAATTAGATAATCGTAAACATGATTTCCAAAATTATTTTAAAACTAATTGTGATTGGTTTTTAATTATGAGTTTTCTAGTGGAGTAAGTATTATTGAGTTTGAGGGTTTCCCATGTTTCAGTTAGGTGATTAAATTTATTAATTCCAATCTTTCATTTTGGCCACAAACAAAAAAAATCTTTCATCAACCTCCCTTAGGTCTAATTAATTAATTTGGGCTAAGAAAGCTAATTCCATGTGAATCCTAAGTTGTCCCTTTCATCATCATAATTGAATTAAATTCTTGTTGTTTGTCTTGCTTTTAATCAATCTTTTGTTTAGGACTTGAATTCCTCTTTATAAACAAAACCCCCAAAAATTGCATTCAAATTTCATATAAATTAATTTCATTCTCATATAAGTTTTAGAGTCATTTGCATCTTACATTTAATTAGTTAGTTTAATTGCATTTTAGGTAATAGAGTCTTGTATTTTAGTTTAGGTCTATTCCAATGCATTTTTTATCACCTAAATTCAATTCTAGAGAAAACCCATAGATTGCTCTTTAGAAAAATGACATAAATTGTTACTATATTACATTAATAGGTTGTCCTAATTATTAATTGATATTGTCTTAACGACATAAGCACACATCAGCATCCCGTAAAGCCTGTAGTTGTAATTGTAGGATTCCAAGTCTCATTGTTGGAGAAAATACCCATTCACGAAAAGGCCATGTGAGCAAAATACACTTTAATAATTAAAGGGAAAAAGATAAGGAAATAATACTTAAACTTTAAAATTCTCAATCCGTCTTGTTGCCTATAAGAGTATATGGGTATTGACTATGAAAGTATAGCAATTAACAACTCATCTTTATAGAAAATCATTGATTTAAAATTTTAAAATTCCAATAATATTTTCTTATCTTTTTTCGATAATTAAACTACCTTGTCCTGTCCTGGATTTACATAAATTGAAGATAACATCCCACCGAATAGAGGAATTTCTTACTCACTGAGTGTAATCAAAAGTCGAAATTCTAACTTTGCAGCTGGAATTCAGGGGTCCGGAACGTCTCCACTAAGGGATCCCTCCACTCACCCTCCATTTACACAAAACGACGGTGCTTTGATTTTTTTTAAAAAAAAAAAAAGTTAAAATAACAGTATGGGAAACTCATGCTATCGGGAAAAAGGAAAAAACAAAGGGGCACTTTATTCTAAGCGGGAAAAAAGTCAAAAACAGAACAGCACTTTAGGGGGTAAAAAAGATCTTGCAAAGCTCATGCTAAGCGCGAAACTCACGTTTTTGCCTCCAAAAAACTTTTATATTTATTGATTGCTTTTGGTTATATATCTTTGATTTGTTTTATAGTTTATATACATCCCTTTGAATTTTTTGCTTGTGTTGCTTCTTATAATGGGATAATCATGGACAAAAAAGGAATCATTTCATTTTATACTGATTACATCACTTGTATGTGATAGTTATTTTTCTTATATTTGTTTTAATTTAGTAGATGTTTAAGCTAGAATATTCATACTTTATATTAATTACTTGTTTTTTCAAGTATCTGTTTGTTTTTTAAGTTTCTTCTAAGCAATGGATACAAATACAATTCCCACTTTCGGTCTTGAATTTGATAATGTAGTAGAGACATGGCAATATTGGATTGACTATGGTGGAAGAATGGGATTGCTCTATTTTTCCTGATAGCATGAGTTTCCCAGCTATTATTTTAACTTTTTTTAATAAAAGAAAAAAAATCAAAGCACCGTCGTTTTATATAAATGGAGGGTGAGTGGAGGGATCCCTTAGTGGAGACGTTCCGGACCTGGAATTCAGACTTTGGTAAACTTTTTTAAATCAATTTTATTCTTCAAGTCCTCTCATAAATACTTGTCTTAATTCACAAAATCAATTAAGTACGGCATGCAATATTCAAAATGTTTGACCATAGTTAAGATTAATAAGCATTCCTGTCTTTTCTGTAAGTTATATAAATAACCGATTGAACTACATAGATTAAGATGTAGTCTAAATTTAGTTAATTGCTGTAAATATGTGAAAAATGTGTACGATTTTTTCTGAATATATCCTTATGTATAGAGACTAGAGAGGGTGTGAGAAAGAGAAAAATAATTAATGCAGAGATATATAATCCAAATGAAAATAACATGCATTAAAATTTTAGTCACTTTTTAGGTGTAGTGTAACTTATACAAAGGACTACACTTATTCGAAAAATTGTAACTTAGAAAAACAAGAGATAATGAAATGGTTTTCAGATTATCCCTTGTAATTGTTTAACATTATGGCTGTATATTTAATAACGTTAATTTGATAAAAAATAAAAAATAAAATTGTAATAAATGCAAGGGAGTAATGAAATATCCTTAACAATTAATTGGTTCACTTTGTGTATATATAGACACACCTCCACACACATTCAAGGACGTATTATTGAAAGACTTGAATAGAGACAAACCTCGTAAAAACATGAGCTCCACCAAAATCAATCACCTCGTAGATACGAAATCCATGAATGGACAAGATGCTTGCCTTGAAGCCATGATTCTGAGTTCAGGTCAGGTAAACGCCGCCGTATTGAACGCAGCACTAGAACTAAAGCTCTTTGACATTATTTCACAATCAAAAGCAGATGATGATGAGAATGGTTATGTTTCACCCACTGACATCGCTTCCAGACTCACCTCCTCCCAGAAGGGCAACACCAACAACAACATAATCTCTGGCAGGCTCGACCGGATGCTCCGCTTGCTGGTGGCTCACTCGCTCCTTACCTCCTCCGTGACAACCACCGCGGATGGCGCCACCCAGAGGCTCTACGCCCTCTCTCCCACCGGCCAATTCTTTGTGTCCAAACAAGATGGTCCATCTTGGGCATCCTTGTTGCCCAACATATCCTATCATCCTCACATGTCTCACATTTTGTAAGTATTTGAATCACTCAACTCAAAATCTTTAACACTATTTTTTTGGATAGGAGGAAAAGTTGAGAGGAAAGAAAATACGGAGAGAGAATATTAGATAATCGGAGTTTTTCTTTGATTGGATGAAGAAAGAATAAGAGGGAAAAATATAAATGTGAAAAATATATTTTTAAACATATATCATTTCATCTTTTTCCTTTTCAATTTATTATTTGATTCTTAAAATATGCAAACTAAACTTTTTTAAAAAAAATATTTTTATGTAGTTTTATTATAAGGATCATCGGAGATGTAATAAATCAGGATATAAAAATATTATTGTCATTGTGACATTTATCCATATTTTCTTTGCCCCATGCATACTTCCTCTCCACCATCCAAATAAAAGGGGTGTGAATGTGTGATAAGATTATCTCTCCAGTTTTCCTCTCTTTTCATTTTCTTTTCTCCGAACTTCTCTCTTCTCCGAATCGAGCATGAGACATTAATTAAGTTTTATACGATGATGATATGGTTTTTGTATTTTTTTTCTTCTTTTTTTTAAGTCTAAACCTGAAGAAAGGAGTGCTGAAGCTAAATGAAGGGGAAGACCTAAGCAAAATAGTACATGGAAAAAGTGTGTACGAGTACATGGAAACAGATCCTTCACTGAAACTAAAGTTTCAAAGATCAATGGCTGATCAGTCTGCTTTGCATATGGAGAAGATTCTGGAGACATACAAAGGCTTTGAGGGAATATCCACACTTGTTGATGTTGCTGGTGGTATTGGCCACTCCCTCAATATGATCATTTCCAAGTACCCTTCTATTAAGGGCATTAACTTTGATTTGCCCCATGTTGTTCAAGATGCCCCAACCTATCCAGGTACTTAATTAATTAATTAATTGCTCAGTGATTTTTTTTTTTTGGGGTTCAATCAAATTTAACCTAAAAATTCTATATTCTTACGAACTGTTCTTGTGTTTGTGTGTGTGTCTAAATATGCTTAGGAATAAAGCATGTTGGAGGAGACATGTTCAAAAGTGTTCCAAGAGGTGATGCTATAATGATAAAGGTATGAGTTTTGGGGGGGGGGGGGGGACTTTCATGTCAAATAAAGTTTTTTCCCCCCTTTAACTAGCGGGATAAGCACTAACGACTGAGGTTATAATGAGATTGAACCCATGGCCTCCCATTTATATAGGAGCTTTTATTTCACATTGAATAAAATGTTATGTTAAATGGAAAAATTAATATATCTATAAACCTAATATCTAATGTGATCCTATGTGGCGTTCAAAGTGATATATCTATATATATCCTAAGTAGTGTTCAACATGGCTTCCAAGTTGATATCCTACATGGCGATCAAGTCATATATGCTTTAGTTATACTCATCATTATTATATACTCCCTCCGGTCCTAATTATAAGATAAAGTTGACTTTTTTGGAGAAATTAAGGAAGCCAATTAAATTACTTTAGAGTGTTTATATTTTTATTTTTTTCTCCAAACTAATTAATTTGACTAATAAACTAATATATAATCTAAAGATACTAAAAATATAAACACTCTAAAGTAATTTAATTAGCTTTCTTAATTTCTCCAAAAAAATCAACTCTGTCTTATAATTAGGACCGGAGGGAGTATTACCTTGTTCACTACAAGCTTACATATTTTAGGGGATGAATTAGGTTGTCTGAGAGTCTTAATAATGTGTTTAAAATTCTAGTTAGACTAGCTACTCCGTCTTTATTTTTCTTATAAATACCCCTTTTTATGTATGTTATTTCAAACAAATTACATAAAGAGAACTTATTCAGTTTCTTTTGTAAACTATATCTTTAAGACATTATAGTGAGATCTTGTTGAGTGTTCTGAGCATGTACTTATATACATTATTTCCAAGTTTTAAACTCACTGTATATATATATATATATATATTGTAGGGGACAACTCATAACTGGTCAGATGAAAAATGCATGGAGATATTGAAGAATTGCTACGAGGCAATGGAGAAAGGAGGGAAAGTGATAGTGATAGACTTGATAAAGCAACAAGAGCCAGAAATAAGCAATGCAGCGAAGAATGTGGCCATTGCAGACATAATTATGTTCTCTCAAGGAGGAGGACTTGAAAGAACTCTCAAACAGTTTGAAGCTTTGTGCAAAAATTCTGGCTTTTCTGGGTTTCGACTTGCTTCTCGTGTCCTCTCCATTTTAGGTGTCATGGAGTTTTACAAGGATTAATTATATTAGTTTCCAAGATGAAATTAAGCCAAAGTATACCAATAACAATTAATATTATTAAATAAATAAAATAATGAACAAAGTTTGGCTATATGAAGGAATTGGTGTGCGTGCGTGCGTGCTATAATTATCCATTACTTTCAGTTAGGATTGCAGAACCTGTACTAATTTTAAATATTGCAATAATTGGTTATGTACTATCCATGTTTATGAGAAAATCAATAAAAAAGTCTATGTTTAAAAGTTTTATTCAAGTACTGGAATTCAAGTAATTATGGTCAATGAAATTTTTTAATAGAGTTTTTTTTAACCGTTATTTCCTAATTTTTAATTTTTTTAGTAGAAAAACAGAGAAAATTTTGTGCGACTTACTGGCCATCGTTTATATTTAATTATATATGACAACTCTGAGTACACAAATGTCTGCTAGATTTTTTATCTGATCTCTTGCTGATCTTTAATTTTTTATTTATTTTTTCAATCATGTGGCCTCAAAGCACAAAAAATTCTGTTAAAATATACATTTATGTATGATATGAAATTTTAAAATAAAATAAATTAAATTATTATTTATTACCCTTGAATAATAATTTTTTATATAATTTTTATTGACATATAGACCATTTTTGGTAACAAATTGCTTTTTTGATACTATTATTATTTACGCAACCTCGTATATTTTTTATGATGCTCTCTTCTCACCTTATTTTCTCTCTCTCTTTTTTTTTTTTTTTAATTTCCCCCATGTTATAATTTTGGAATCACAAAATAATTTTTTCTTGGCATCAATTAAATAAACTAAAAAATCATGTTTTTTATCTAAAAAACTTGTATAAAAAAATGTTAAATTACATCCAACACTCTGAAGTTTTTTCTACGCGTACGTTTCCAATAAAATAAGTTTCTTGGCAAAATAAGTTTGGTGTGCAACAAGTAAAAGCGGAGTTAATGTGTGAACATTTTTAGAGGGCGTTGAAGCTATTATCTGAAGCCATTTCTGAAATGAAAGGTGCTACTCCTTTCAGTAGATTCTCTATATATGTTGCAGTACAATGGCAGGTTTTAATCAGATACACTGAAATTGAATATTGTGTATAATAGAGTTACTAGGATGCCTGCGGATTTTAATTCTGTGACTAATTGCGTAGGCATGCATTATAAAATGCATCATAAGTTCCCTGGGGCGAATGGGATTCTGCTAAGCTAGGAAGGTGGTTTCAGCGAGAGGTCATAGATCGTATCCTTTTTTCTCATCCTCCCTGTTATGAAAGAGGAGAAGATAAGTATTTCTGAAAACCTTCTTCTGATGGTTCATTTTCTGTTAGCTCTGCATACCGTTTTCTTTGTGCAGGTTCTCACAGCTCAGATGATCCATTTTGGAGGAAGCTATGGAGATGGCCGGTTCCTGAAAAGATCAAGACCTTCATGTGGCTCGTCGCTCATGGGAAAGCTCATACTGCACATCTCAGAGCAAGTAGAGGTTTAACTGACCAAGCAAATTGTCCGTTCAACTATGTTCAGGAAGAAGATACCATGCATCTCTTAAGGGACTGTTCCAATGCGCGAGAGCGGTGGATTTCCATTGTCAACCCAGTCCTGTGGAGTACCTTCTCAACCTTGCAAGGAACGGATTGGATTAAATGGAACTTGAATCATGAAGCGGGCCGGAGTTTCACAAAGAAGATTAATTGGGCTACTCTATTTGGATATGTGTGTTGGGACATTTGGGTAGCTCGTTGCAGGAAGCTTTTTGGAGACGATTCGGAAATTGATTTTCAAAATGCTCATGCTAGTTTATTTCGGGCCACCTGGGATATGGAATTAGCATCCAATTGCCAGTTCTATTCATCGACTACAAGAGAAGACATCACTCGCAGCCAGCCGGGCTTCGTCACCTTAGAGACGGATGGCTCTATTCTAGAATCTGGTCAGAGCGGTTGTGCTGGGGCTATAAAGCTGGAAGATGGAGGATGGCTCTGTGGCTATATGAGTAAGCTCACTCGAGTTCCCCCGGTGGTGGCTGAGGTCATTGCAATCATCCAAGGTCTCCAAATTTACTGGAATCAAAATATTACAAAGGTCTTGGTCCTTACTGATTGTCTTGAGGCCATAAATCTTCTTACTCGGGGATGCGATGTGTCCTACCCCTTTAAGGATGTTATTGATGATGCAAGACTCTGATTATCTAGGAATTGGCAGGTCCTCATGCGCTATATTCCTAGAGAATACAATCTGTTAGCAGATCACCTTGCCAAGGCTACCCACAATATGACCGAAACTTTTGTTCTCCTTGCTCACCCACCACCTTTCCTTCGTGAGGCGGTCGGTGAGGAGGGATGATTAGTATTGTTGATGTATTTTGTTCTTTCTTTGTACTAGTTCTGTTCTGAATTAGTGTAATCCAGTTTCCATTCAAAAAAAAAAATGCATCATAAGCAAAGCAGAAGTTTACATAATTAAAGTATGTATAGCATGGAGTGTTAAACATATATGTTTCTTCTGGTTGAGCATATACCTATAAATTAAATCAATTTAAATTTTAACATCTAGCATGGAGTGTTAAATATATGTAATTAAAATTTAATATGAATAGTTCAAAATAAGACATATATAAAAACAATGTAAAATAAGAATTTGAAGTGTACTCATTTTGTTTTATAAGTTACTTTCAGTATGTTTCACATAGAGAAACAAAAACATTAAATTTTATTAACTCTCCCTCAAAATCGAACAACTTTTTAAATTTATTCTTATTTAATATAATTATACTCTACAAGAACAATGTTTACATAATAATAAATGAAGGATAAAATTGCACATTCATATGAAAAATTTAATAAAATATGCCCTATAAATAAGATAAAAAAATTTTATTTTTTCTCTACCTTATAAATTAGGATTAGAGGAGTATGTCACATATTCACATCAATCGCGTCTTATAAATAGAAAGCAGGATCGCTAAAAAATTAACAATATGAACCAAAGTTTTGAATCTTCTGCTATCTTTAAATATATTCTTATATCAGCACTCTAAATTATTTCACATTAAACTTTTCAATGGGGTGTATTTGTAAAATAAACAAAAAATGGAAGTTTATTAGTTTATGTGCAAATCAGGTTTCCTACAAGTGATAAGGGATTGACTACATACACCAATGGAAGTTGGCGCAGATGGGTAGACATCTGCACCACACCAATCCGTTCCTGGGTTCAATCCCAGGAAATGGAAGGTGTAAAGAATTTCCATTGGGAGCTCTCTCCCCTGGGGCGCCTCAAAGAGGTGAATTCCTGTCGGACCTATCAGATTGGGGGCGCTAGGACTAGTCGGTTGTCGGAGGCCCATGTCGGTAAATCCGGCGTTGGCCTTCAGGTTAACGCCGGATACCTGGAAGGTGGGTGCACCGAAGGCCAAAAATGGTCCATTGCATAAACCATAAAAAAAAAAAAGGATTGACTACATACCCTTGGTAAGAAGTTCACAACTCATTTTAGTGAAAAATCACTTATTTATGATTTTGATATTTTGGAAGTCTTTTTCTATAATTTTCCATATAAAAAACTAGACATTTCATATTAAATATATCAATGATAAAATCTACCCTTCACTCATAAATATTGAACCCTTTTAACCAATTAATCATGATTAAAAAATATTAATTATTTATAATTAATGGAACGAATGCTTGTGCCACATTTCCACAATTCTCCCTAATATTTAATGGACACACCAAGGTTATTAAGCTCAGACCAGCCTCTGACTTGGTCGAGGTAGTGGCTCAAGAGTCAAGGGTCAATGGGTCAGACCGGAGTTAATCCAGGGCCAAACTGGTGATGAAGTGAAAATTTCAGAGTTATTAGTATAAAATTTTGAATAAAATGAAAAACGAACTAAAAATTTTTTTTTTAGTGTAAAAAATACTGAACAGATTATGCAGCCGAATCAGATTGGCTAGGTGACCAATTCGCTTATTTCCGGCTCAAACCAACCAAACCAAATCAGGTTTAATAACTATTGGGGACACACTTGTACTAATATTGACTTTTTACTAAGAAAAGATTGAGCTTTAGTTAGAGGTATTTTGGTTTAACAAAAATAATTCAATATATGAGTTAAAATTTAAAAAAAAAAATCTTATAGTTTGATCGAGCTTACGGAATCAGATACGTAATTTTGAAGACTTTGCAGTATACTTACTTTCAAGACTCTCTGTCCTTTAATTCTTTCCGTCAAGTAAATTTTCCATTTCGTCATTATATGTAAAATTTGTCCTCAGGTTTTGTTGAAATTGTGATTTTTTATAATGTTTGTTTATTCGAAGGTCATAGAAACTCACATATCATTCAAGAAAAGAACACTAACCAGAGGACAAATCCTAAAGACTTGTCAATTCCTCCTTATTTCGTTGACCATTACTCATTGTATTTTTCCTTTGACTACTTCTCAAAAGACTTCACCCTTTAGGATATCAATTCTCCAACATTAATTTTTGTTTCTCCAACATTAAATTATTATTTGACAATTTCAACACTGAGGCAAGCGATAAGAACCGCTTGAATTGGAGCAAATAAACTCTTTTCTTACATTTATATTTGGCCGCCCTCGTCGCAAAACACTAAATTTATTTGAATTCCAATTATGAAATAAATAGAATTAACTCACATGATAACTAATTTTAATGATATTCTCTCTTTATTAAAATTAGCAAAGAACATTATAAAGCTCATATTATGATATTGAACACGAGACAAAAAGAAAGCTGAAAAAATTTAATTAATAAGAAAATACTTAAGTTAAGTTCTTTATATTATTCTTTGATTACATATAACCATAACTCTTATTTTTGAAATGTTATCATTTAAATACAAGCTCATCTCTCATTGAAAACCGCTACTAATTTCATAAAATTTAAAATTGGCACAAAAAAATTTAAATTGAGTTGTAAAAAGGCGCGTTATTTAGTAGCAGTTTAATAACCGCTACAAATATTTAAAAAAATTTTAAAAAATATACAATTATTTTTTTCTGTTTTTTCAATATTAAATTAAATATTTTATTTTGTTATTATTTTATCTATTTCAATTAGCTTATTATTCTATAGTTTAACTTATTAATAAATAAAAAGGAAAATTGTAATTGAATTGGATTAGTATAAAATTTATATTAATAATATTATTAAGGATAGGTAGGTAATAAGGAATTATTATGTTATCTAATATAATGTAATTGTGTATAAAAAATAGATGAAAATGAGATACAGTTATGATATATCTAGAAAAAAAATGGTTAGAATAAATTTTATAGAAAGGAAAAAAGTATTCTAAAAAAAATTTAAAATCTTGTTACCATATTTGATCGTACTATTCAGCTCCTCTACTTATATGAAAGAAGTTGTAAATGAGAGAAAATGAAAGAAAGGTAAGGTGAAAAGAAATTGGGGAGTGTTTGAAATGAGTTGTGGTAAGGGTATTTATAGGGATCCACGTACTATTTGTAGCGGTTATTAGTTAGTAGCGGTTATTTATATTTTTATAGCGGTTTAATATTCATAGTGCTATTTGTAGCGGTTAATGTATCCATTTTGTAGCGGTTATTTATTTAGTAGCGGTTAATTTTTTATTTGTAGCGGTTTAATAACCGCTACAAATATTATTTTACTTTTTTTTAAATTTTTTTTTTACATTTTATTTTAAAAATTTTTTTGCATTTTTTGTAAAGACAAAAGCATAATTTGAATTTGATCACTCATCGTCGCCATCCCTACAGAAATTTTGTAGAAAAATTATTGTTATTGATGTATTATTAAATTTAAAAAATTTAATTCAAATGACGTGGACTTAAAAAAACTCACCGCAGTAGAGGTAAATTGTCATCGCCTTCAGGGAAGTAGTTTTCAAAATCAGCTGGTTGAAATGGCTCACTCTCGTAGGCGATGTTATCGCCTTCACCCATGTCGTAAAGGTCTCTTGGCTTTAAATGAACGATCATGTGTCAATCCCTATGCCTCTCGTCCTCGACATAATAAACCTGATGTGCCTCTGAAGCTAGAATATACGGCTCATCATCTTGAGAAATACCAATATGAATCGGTCGTGAGAAATTGACTGATGTGATCCCTAGGTCGTCAGTTGTTAGTCCCCGAGAAGTAGTGGTATTTGCCCACAAACACTTGAACAGTGTCACGGTGAAACGGCCTTGATAATTAAGCTCGACCACATCAAGAAGCTTGTCATAGTAAAGGACGCCTCCGAACTATATGTTGGCGTCACTGCTGCTCGCATAACTCCTTGTCCCAAATGTGCCATAAACACCCGAATTCTGTGTTTGCAATCCTTGATCCCGTGAAACCGTGCAAAACTTAAAACCATTGACATTATATGCTGTAAACCGTTTTGCATGATCAAGAGGGCCGATTGCGAGAGCTCTGAAATCTGGTGAGTGTAGGTTGTGGTCATTTAGTATTCTGCGCGCAAACCAGCTCGGGAATTCTCTGTGGACCCTCCTATCAACTTCCGAGGATGTCTGTGTACGAATCCTGAGTTGACGCTTCACATGACTTCTGAATTCCCTGCAATTAATAATAGAAAGGCGTTAGTGAAATGAAAGTGAGAAATGTTACGAAAGATGTAGATCGAATAACATGTGAGTGTACAATTCTTACTGTATGAAAGGTTCAACTTGAGTGCAATTAATCAATACATGTCTATGTGCTTGGAACTTCTCAGTTGTCGTTAGTTTGAAGTTCTCAGTTGCTCCAACTGGTTTACCAACATGAGGGATAAATTCTCCTGATGTCAACGCAGGTTCAGGATAATCGTCAACATGAGGCGGGCGGTTGAAAGCCATCTCAAGATCATCAAAGTACCTTGAGCAAAAATATAGCACCTCATCCCCTATATAGCCTTCAGCTATAGAACCTTCTGGTCACGTCTTATCAATATATTATTAAGTTCTCTTCCATGAAGCCACCACCCCTTCGGCGTATCCATCGGCTCTACACTCAAAGTTACTGTTCACAAGTTGATAACCTCCTGCGCATGGCTCCGTGCGAGCCGATCCCACCTGAAAGCGACCACTGCATAAGCCTACCTCGCTGGCACTTCGCTGAAGTGATGAATTCAAACTTTCAATTCAAACTTTCAAATGACCCGCCATAAGCATAGCACGCGAGTCAAAGTAACCCGTGCATGTCCATAAGCAAAGCACACGGGAGAAGGCACTTCGTTGTATCTATGATCCGTGACAGAAAATCCTGTATGACAGTGACATTTGGTTGCTATACGATACATTCCGTCTATGTTCAGAGGCAACGCATATCATCTTGCTAAGGTCCTCTGTTTTGCTAATCTCCACCTCTGTTTCTTGCTATTTCCGTAGGTGTACGTGCAAGAGAAAGGCGAAATGATAAGTCAGTCCCATGATAATATATTGATGGCAGAGGCTCATCAGATACATCATCACCCAGAAAACTGATACCCCCAATAGCGGTAAGAGCTTTGCTTATGGAAATGCCTTCAAAAGTTCTCTGCCAATATGACATGGTTCATGCAGAGGAGACGGTATGGTATTTTCTTTAGTTTCCATTTCAACTCATTATTTTCTTTAGTTTCTCACAATAGTTGTTCTGCGAAGCTACTATACCAAGGTTACCACTCATTGCTGGAATTCCCATCATTAACCCGCTTAACAAATTCTTGAGTCATCCTCAGCTTCTAGGCTTTTTATGTGAAATATAAGATATTAGGATGCACTTGACTGTTTGTGTGTTCATCCTTGAACTTTTGAAGATGCTATTTTGTTTTTATTTTTCCTTGATATTTTGGTTCCTTTTTGTTTATTTCAATTATTAGTTGTTGTGGATTCTCCACCGTTTCATTCAATATTTGAAATGCATCTCATCATCAATGTAGGTTGTAATGGACATAAAGGAAGCTGCAGGAAACATATTCCCTTGGGATGGGACTCTCACTTTAAGCGATTTCTTTTTTGCTGCTCAAGTGTTTTCAGACAAGTGGAGAAGGTTCAATTCTTCATTCCTTCTTTGGTTTTGGGTTCCATGTCCAAAACGTCATTTGGTTTCTTCTCATGAGGTTGGCTTCTGTTTTTCATATCTGCAACCTCATGATTCCATGCTTTGCAACTACTCATGGTTTTATATCTTTATATTTGTCTCTCAATCTCAGGTGGAAGGATATTTGTCACTGGAAAAAATGTTCCTTTTAAAATCAAGTGAGGTCTGTTGTTCCCCCCCCCCTTTAAGATGTATTTTATAGAAAATTTTCTCTTTTGCTGAGAAAAGAAGGCAATAATCAGCAGGTATAATCCTCATAATGCATTAATAAAAATAATAAAACCAATGAGCAGATATTAGCTTGACAGAGCTTTCAAATTCCTTTGTAAATCCATAAGGGACACCCCTCTAAAAAACTTTTGCTGAACGGCCTGACAGAGTTTTAGTTTACACTTCCCTTGAAAGGAGAGTTGATGGTAGTCATTGGATTGTGAGTGCCATGTGCAGGAAAAACAGGACGCTGGAAGTCTGATATCAAAAGAGGAAAGCAATATGTTGGAGAATGAAGAACCATTTGATTGTGCCACATTAGTATGTATGGCCTAATTGGTATTCTTTATGTGGCTTACTAATTTGCATGCTACTTCAATTTGGCTATTGTAATCTTCATTGAGTCGTTCTATTTGTTTTTACAGGGTCCAGAGAGTGATTATCACGAAATAAACCATTATGATTTTCATGTAGTCTACAGTGCTTCATACATGATTCCGGTGCTGTATTTCCGTGCTTACCATAGTGCTATCCTCTTTGAAAGCATGTTGTTTGTGATAAATATCCTATTAGATACATAATTGCGTGCTTTAGACAGTGACTTAATTCCTTTTGGTTGCCTTCACAGAGGAAAAGCTCTATATGCCTCGCATCCAGAGTCTGCATTGTTCCTGCATTAGTAATAGAAAACGGTCAAATGAAGTCAGTATAATTTTAGCATCTTACCTCACTGTATGGGAAAGTCCTGTATGACATAACTCATTGTTCGCTACTCTCTTTTACATGTGGCAGTTAATAAGCAAACACATTATAAAGGTAAAATTCTTTTTGCCCTTAGTCAATTGGCAGAAGTTAGATTCATATTAATTACGATATCCGGAAAAGAATGCTGTCTAGAAGTAATTCAACCCCTACCATCGCATGTGTTGAGATCACAAACCGGGCATCGGACAAGCTGCAGGTCTGAAAAATTACCCATATCAACAAGACAGTGACTTAATTCCTTTTTTAAAAGATAGTCTCAAAGCAGCTAACTTGGGAATTACCAGCAATCCAGATCCCACTTTTAACGTTGTCTAACATACAGCAACCGTGAGACTGCAACATATTTTCCATTGTTTCTTCCTTTCTGATCTTCCTCGGAAAGGTCAGTCGCTCTGCTAGGAGAGCTAATGAAGAGTCAAAGGAAAAGGCACCAATACGCATCCAATCTGTCAGACCATAATTGCGTGCAACATATCCCCCCCTAAACGAGACCATAAATTGAGCATGTTACAATATGATTTAAGTTCTACTTCAGAATGTTAAAGTTAGAGGAGATTTTTCAATGGGATGCTTTAAGAAAATTAACCAAAGAAAGCATCACACTGTAAACTTTTTCCTTTCAGACAATCAGGAAATGAGACCAACAATTGAGAATGTTACAAGGTTATTTCAGTTTTACTTCAGAATGCTAAAGTTAGAGGAAAGTTGTTAAATCATTGAAGCCTTTGGAACATATCTAAACTTCACGTAAATCACATTTCCCCACTGTGACTCCAGATTGAGACGACTTTGAACCCATATGGATTAGGTAGCTTAAGCTTCTGCATCTGGAAACAATAAAGCCCCCAAACGTGAACAAATTATAAAGTCAGTCAAGATATATAAAATATCAAAAATTTATTATAAGTCTAGAAGATACGATACTTTCCTTCTTATTTTATTTAATATATTGATGGCAGATACATCATCACCCACAAAACTAATACCCCCAACAGCTAACTATCTGATGCAGTGTTTCAACTTATTTGCTCCTTCCAACGCTCTGCCCACAGCTTTTTAAATTGTGCCTTCACCTCTTTAAATCTCTTCTTCCCTGGTACACCTATATGCATCCATTCATCTCTGCCAATTCTCGATTGCTCTGCCTCACGTCCAAGTTGTTGCATTCTGATATATATTTTCAAAAATCCATCCATGTTTGTGGCCCAAGCGTAGGCCTATAATCCTCATGGTTCGTGCTTTCTTCTTTTGTCCCCAGTAGTTTTTTTTTTATTTTAGCTGGGCTTTGCCCTCTTATGTACCAAAGAAAAATTAATCGCTGGCCTATTTCTCATGATGTATCAGCAAAGACTTTAAAGGAAAATAAGTAGGTTTGATTGCAGATTATAACAAGAGTCCACCAGACAATAGACAAACACCTGGACTTGACGGAATGATAAAACAAAGACTAATCTAAGAACCCTAACGATAATTACTAATTCAAGACGGAATTGATGGTTACGAAAACAGCTAGAGAGGTCACAGAAACAGCACAATTACTCAGTCACGAAGCCTAAGTCCGACCCTAATTCACTTGCTGTCGGCAGCCGTTCATCATCGTCGTGCAGAATATCGTAATTTGGATTTTCCCTTTCCCCATGGGTCAAGTTCGGCAGCAGAGGAGTATCTGGTAGGACGTCAATCGGAATTCCTTCGTTAAAGCTGCTCCTGTGTGTCGGCGTCACTTTTAAGTACGTGAAGGTGGTGAAGTCTTCAAATAACATTGGTTGATATCCATCTTCAAGACTTAGCACTTGGAGAAATTCCGAACGTGCCTTAATAACATTCATATACTGTCTTCTGGCCACTGAGATATGCAAGCCATCCCAGTCATGGTTAAAGAATCCTTGGTCCTTCAGGAGGCTGTAAATGCATTTGAATAAAAAATACCGTCGTCCATGCCATTGATGCGATCCTACATAGACGGGCCTCTTTGCATTCGTTATTAGCTTGGACTCCAAATGTGTCAGCACAACTTCCACCTCTATAAAGCCATTCAACTCAGGTGAATACATTAACATTGTTTTGAACTCATCAATCACCTCAGTCTCTTCAACTAGATCGAATGGTCCGCACCTTAGTCTAACTTTTCGAATGCTCATCTCTTTCCACCGTTGGCAGACAGTCAAAATTTCTGAAGTTACCCAGTCATGGAAACGGGGCATTTGTGTGCTCATTGGAGTTGAATGAAAAGGTTCTACACAAACTCTAGCCACATTATCCCCATATAAATAACAACTCATTTAGTCGATATAATTAGAACCTCAAAGCTAGAGCAACTAATTCGGTTGCCATAGCCTATTGACACATATCTCAACGTCATTCTGTTCTCATTTATACAATCATCCTTGGTTTTCTAATACTATTGTGTTGTCACTGCTTACTTTTATTTACCTTTGTTTTTTATGCTACTTTCATTAAAATGGAATAACTTAAGGAGCTCATTCTGTTGCCATTGTCAAATTGCACATATCTCAACGTTGTTCAAATACTCATCCTTGATATACTAATACTATTTTGTTGTCACTTATTACTTTGCTTTTTCTGTTTTCCTTTTGTTTTTTTCCTGATATTATGAAAGAAAGCTGGGATGTCTTTCATTACATCTCTCTTATCCTTCACCTTTTTACCCATGACATATATTTTTTCTCTTCCATATGATCTGATACGTTTCCCCTGTCTTATTTCTGCCCTTCACTTTTTCCCCCATGATATATATATTTTTATCTTCCCTATGATCTGATACTTTTCTCCTTTGTCATTGCTGTTTGTTTGATTTCAATCCTTCCCTACATGAGAATGGTAATGATTATTCATTTGTCGCTAAAGTCAATGTTGTATTGCTGCCTTCTGCTTCTATACACATAAGTAGTAACTGTCTACTTCTATATAGCCATATTTTTCCCGTTCATACTCTGCTTTTGCTTTTACTTTGCAGGTGTCCATCTTTCCCCCCTTCCTCTACCTGTATCCACAGACTGAGGTAGTATCTGCCTATGTTCTCCTAGCTCGGATCTCCTCACTTACATTTATGTTAACCTCAGATGTTTATGCTTATCAGGTTTTATTTTCTTCCCTTTATTAGTGTGATACCAACTGACGTGTTTATTCCATGTTAAATTCATATATTTATGTTGACTTCAATAATCTTACCTGGCAAGTTTGCTAATCGTCCATTTATGCGCGTAGTATCATCTGACCAATATCCTTCCTCCTCACTTCATTAAATTTATGTTGACTCCATGCTTACTCATACTGCCATACTTTTTAAAAAAGCTACTTTCATGCACTTGATTACTTTCTGCAGCTATTGTTGACTCTAACTATCCATTATTTTGCTAGGTCACTACAACGTATGCTACTATACCAAGCATACGTCATAGGACTTTGTAGCATGCCATTGTTGACTAAATCCTCTGCCATTTTTTCCCCAAAAAATCTTCTGCCATTTACCATCCACTTAATGCCTTCTTTCTTTTCCTCAACTTGCTTTCCATATTTCTTCCTCACTAATACCTAATAGGCTCTTATTTGCTGATCCTTTCTATTTCTATCGTTCTCTTCTGCCCATTTGTGCCTGTTGCATATATTGGGCAGAGTTCTTAACAATATACATGCATAACTGTCAGCCTATGCACACTGTGTTCTATACTTACTGTACCCTCCCTACATTCTGTGTGGTCAATTGTCAAGCAACCAATTTTGAATTCCACCCTCTTTCCTGCCTATTTCTTGCCTCTCATCTTCCCTTTCGTTCTTTCATATACTACTTCTGTTTTATTTCTGTTCTTCCTATCATTTCTTCATTTCAAGCAGTGATCTCAGATAACATCCCCCCAATGGCTCCCTCTTTGATCAAGGACTTGCATGATGGCTCCGACATGTGGACTATTGTCATTAGAGTTTTGCGGAAATGGAATGTTTACCAAAAGTCTTCACCCACTGAGCTTTTCTGTGTTTCATTGCTTCTGGTTGATGCTGAGGTTTCATTTATATGCTTGCTATTTTTTCCCATTCCATTCCTTTTTTCACTTTTATCTCCTAACTATGTTCTCATATTGTTTCAAGGGTTCTAAGATCCAAGCAAGTGTTCTCAACAAATCACTACACAAAACATTCTGTCATGACATAAAGGAAGGAATCACTTACGAACTATCAAACTTCATTGTTTCTCCAAATACTTATAAGTACAGACCTACCACTCATCTATTTAAGCTTACTCTCACGCCATATACATCTGTCTCACAAGTGGAAGCTACAATACCTCCCTACTCATACTCTTTCATTAGCATATCAGATATCATAGGCCTTGCTGAGAATGACCAAATTGAATATCTGTTTGGTATATCTACATTTTCTTTCATGCTACTCAACCTTTAATGTTCCGTTTTTTCATTACAATCACATGTAATACATAATATAACTTCATCCAAGCTCAACAATATTTGAAAACACCATACTTTCAGATGTCATTGCATTTGTTAGCTCCATCGGTACCTTGGAGGAAGATCAAAAGGACCACGAGACCAAGTATAGGATGCGCATGGTCTTGCGGGATGTACAGTAAGTCACGTCTACTATTATGCTGCTCACTATGTCTCCTTTAATTACATGACCAGTTCTTTTTATTTCCACATCCTTTTGTGCAGGGGAAATGATATTGAATGTGTCTTGTGGGATACATGTGCCTCAGATGCATACCTTGCTCAGTTGCAAAATAATGACACACCAGTTGTTGCCCTTCTAAATCTTGCTAGACTTGGTTTAACTGACAGTAGTAATTATCTGCTCCACACCCCTTTTTCCATGCAATAGTTATCGCGCCATATAAATCCATCTTTTGAATTTTTTTTTGCATGGTGTAATAACGATGTTTGTAGATAGGCGCCAACTTTGCAGTTCTTTCAATGCTACTAGGGTCTTATTTAATCCTCCCATAAAAGAGGTTCAAGCATTGATTGCAAGGTGAAACTTAACACATCTGACACATTTCTTTTAGTGGTTTCCCTTGGAAATTTTCAGTTATACTTAGGCTACTTATAATTATTTTGTTATTCTACCTATTTTTCATTGTCTTATTTGTAGTGCCAATGATCTTGCCACTCCAATCACAACCACCTTCAGTCAGCCTATGCCATCACAAATGAGTCAACTTTCTGGATGAGGATCGTTGCACAACCAGAACAAAATTAATATTTCTCAGATTCAGGAACAAACAACCGTGTGTTACATTATCTCATTTTGCTTTGCTCAACTATTCATTATGCGTCATCTAATAGTACTTTCATTCCAGGGAAGCCTTTTTGTTATCAACTGTCAAGTTCAAAAGTTTGAGACTAAATATGGTTGGATTTATGATGGGTGTACCAAATGTTCATCAAAACCAAAACACACAGTGGAGAATGATCCTAACAGTCCTCTGTTATGTCCTGGTTGTAAAAGAACACCAGCCTCTACTGAGCCAAAGTACCACTGATTAATATATGATTTCCTATTGTAACCACTTCTCCAAGACGTCATTGTACCAAATTTATTAAACTAACAGTAGCTTTATTTAATGTTGTAGGATGAAACTCCATTACCTTGTCAAGGATGACTCCGGCTCCTATTCAGTGCTTTTCTGGGATAAACTTGTTGTTCAATTACTGAACATGACTGCCTTACAGCTGAAGCTAACGCTGCGTGAGGTTTTACTAAGTCCAAAATTTACTCTTATACCTTCATTTCTAGCAGGATATATTAACTTTATGTTTTCTTGAAGGACAAAAAAAATGGATTCCCAAAGGAATTGGAACAGCCCGTTGGTAAGAAGCTATTAATTACGCTCAAAATGAATCAGTTCACAAAGGAACACCCTGGATCCAGCTTAAGTGCCATTGAGTTCTCAGTTTGTGAGGACCTCATTAACAAGTTTGATGCAGCTTCTGCTGAGGTTATAATTTCTACAATAATTGGCTTCTACTATTACATTTTATACAAGTGAAGCAAGGATCTGTACAGTCCACCAATCTTATTCCCTTATTTTTAAAAAACTCTTACATTGTTTCATTCAAAAAATGTCAGGATGGGGATCAATCTACCACACAAGAAGCTCCAGTTGTGGCACCTATTTCGGACGAAGTTAGTGCTGAGCTTCCACAGGATCCTGATCCTTCTGATGATCAAGATATGGCAGTTATTGACCTCTCCAAGAATTTAACACAACCATCTTTAAGAGGGAAAAGGAAGACAAGTATTAAGAGGAGTGTCATTAAAGCTGAATCGTCGTCTGTCATCCAAGCATCATCTCAGCCATGTACTGATGAAAGGATCCTGAAGGCTATTAAGCAAGAGAAGTAGAAAGATTCCATCATCTTCATAGAGTATTAGCTTCTGTCAATGTAACTTAGGATGTGCCTTCATTTTCATGAACCGTTCTTCACACAATTCCACTTTGTTTTCATCTGTGCTCATCGTGTTTTTATTTCTATGTTCATCACCATGTACCAATTGTCTTCCGAATTTGAACTCTAACTTTGTTTTCATGTATTAGCGTGTTTAATCTATGTTTAAGTTCCTTCATATCAATTGTTATCATGTCACTATGTTCCCACTTCATTTTCTACAGTAAATTTATCCCAGTAGCTATGGTATGATTTTTTTTAATTTTGTTTTCAAAAATTAATTAGGCCTTAAAATGATGAATTTATGGTTTCAAATTTAATAATAACACGATGAAGCATTTAATTTAATTTCAAGTCTTAAAATTACCATAACATATTATTAGGATATCAAAATTCATGTCATTCTCAATTATTCATCATATAACTTGGCCTCTCAAATAATAATTCAAAAAAGTTCCAACTTTATTTGCCATAATGTTACGTCAACTACTATCAATCTAAATATAAATCACACTTACAGTATCACTTTTATCCTATTTTATGTTTGAGGAAAAAATTAATAAAAAATCTCTTCAAATATTCCATTTGGCTTACCATCTTGGTGAAAATCTGTTTGTTACAAAAGCAATTTGGGGTCTCATTTTTTCATTTAAAAAATCAATTTCTTAAAATTAAGAAGAATGTAATGTTAAAGTTGATATAATAGAGTCTAATAATTTAAATAAGCATGCGATTTCCATTGTCTTCACAAACGTTCGTAGTAGACATTAGAATTGCATATAGCAACATTAATTATGTTATGCAAACAAAAATATGCTTCACGTCAGTAAAAAAGGATATTCACTTAAAGTACATGAATGAAGTTAGAAGACTATAAAGATAATAAACTCCAGAATGCTGTAGCAAATGTAATCTAATGAAATCAATAATCACATTATTCTATCACCAGGTCAATCCCCATTCGTAATTAAACTTCCTGCAGAGATCTTTTGTTTTTCTTCCGTCAATATCCCCATCACCTTGGCCAATAGAAATCTTTAACACATTTCAACGGAATGCCTATGCAGGTCAGAAACTGTACCATTAAACACCAGATAACAGGATAAAAACAGCAAATACTTACACTGGGCAACATTTCCCTTTGCATTTCACTGATAATACCATTGCTCTCATTTTCCATCCCTCTTCTCTTTCGCTCCAACTGTTTAAGTAGCAATTTTTCTTCTCTCCTTGCTTCCCTCTTAGACCTAAAATTATAATGTAAAAAAATGCAAGGAACACCCTAGATCCAGCTTAAGTGCCATTGAGTTCTCAATTTGTGAGGACCTCATTAACAAGTTTGATGCAGCTTCTGCTGAGGTTATAATTTCTACAATAATTGGCTTCTACTATTACATTTTATACAAGTGAAGCAAGGATCTGTACAGTCCATCAATCTTATTCCCTTATTTTTAAAAAACTCTTACATTGTTTCATTCACCAAGCAAGGATCTGTACAGTACAACTTTATTTGCCATAATGTTACGTCAACTACTATCAATCTAAATATAAATCACACTTACAATATCACTTTTATCCTATTTTATGTTTGAGGAGAAAATTAATAAAAAATCTCTTCAAATATTCCATTTGGCTTACCATCTTGGTGAAAATCTGTTTGTTACAAAAGCAATTTGGGGTCTCATTTTTTCATTTAAAAAATCAATTTCTTAAAATTAAGAAGAATGTAATGTTAAAGTTGATATAATAGAGTCTAATAATTTAAATAAGCATGCAATTTCCATTGTCTTCACAAACGTTCGTAGTAGACATTAGAATTGCATATAGCAACATTAATTATGTTATGCAAACAAAAATATGCTTCACGTCAGTAAAAAAGGATATTCACTTAAAGTACATGAATGATAAATATTCGGTCAACACTTTGTCATCACACCCAAATAATTACATTGTATATGTCCTGTCTTTATCAATATGTCCAACCGCAGGTGATGCCATGTTGACAATTAATGCTTCTTTTGTCTTATATTGTGATTTCTGCTGCATTACGTGATCTGTCCACAATGATCTTTGTCCAATATATCCTTCTGCCTGCTGTTTTTCAACAGATGCTAGGTTCTCTATCTGCAAAGTAAAATCAGAGGCGGGCAGGAAATAATTTTTCTGGTCATGTAACAAGAATGTCAAGTCCATTATGGTTTCATCTTCATCTATACAATGAGACCTGGAGAGAAGAAGAAACCATGCCTAACAAATAGAATGTTCCGAGGTAGTACTGACTATAGGTGTCCTTTGTTTGTTCAATTCAATTGACCCCCCAAATAGTTGCAGTTCTGTTAGTTTATTTTCATAGAAGTATCATCATTTAACACACAGGTTCTTTCATGTATGTTACAGTTAATGTGAGTATGCCTGCTTCCAATCAAGAAACGCCCCCGCCTGAAACTACTACCTTCACACAATCGGGCTCTGTTTTAAGTGGTCACCCCTCATCTAATGGAGGGAAAAAGAATCGAACAAGGCAGAGGAGTTCAACCGTTCTGCAGGACATCACCAACCTGCAATCAAATCTGTCTACTCGCTTTGAAGGTTATGGCGCCACAGCTGTTGTCTCCTGCATGTATAATAACAATAACCACCTTAATCATACATCAGTTCTGATTTCTAATGCTGAAACCTTAATGTCATTGCAGAAGATAGCACCAACAACGCTTTAAATCATGTTTTCCACCGTAAAAGTGCAAGATCTCGAGGCCTTGAACAGATGCCTGAACGTGTACCTCCAATTAAGAGGAAGAGGAATCCAAGTGTGAAGGCTGGTCAAAGTACACTAAGCTCAAATGAATTTGCACGTTATTCCAATATTGCTGAGTTTCCAGGTTTGCTTTTGCGAGTGCAAAATGTTACTCTAACATGTTATTAATATGTCTCTCATTTCCTATCTTACATGATTAGCTGTTCACCTCAATTACTGCGTTGTACATATTTCTCTTCCTTCATTTTGCCTCACCGTTATTTGTTTACCACAACTTGCATGCTTATCAATTTCAAGGCCCCAAGTTTAATTCTGCTGTTAACATTGTTTTAGTTTACATGCCGTCCATCAAGTTTTTGTATGTTTACCAATGGTGGGTCCCACAACTTTCGTTTTTCTGGCTTCCTCTTATGTTTTAGTCAAACCATGTTCAACAATTACGACAAGAATCACTAAGACCATTAGCTAAGACCTTATACATATAACTAAATTTCAGATGTCCCCCAAGCGGAGAATTACCAAAACATAGAGTTTAACTTTGAATTGGAAGAGGATGAGGAAAACCTCTCAGGTGGATCTGAACCAGAACATTTTCAAGGTTAGAACATGAATTAATGTCAGCTTGCTGATATAATATTTACATTTTCTAACCTTAATTGCATGATATGACGCAGAGGACAATCAACACACAGGGACTAAGAATCCCAACCAATCTACCCTTGAAGATGTACATTATCAAGGTCGGAAAATAAAATTGATTGTTAAGTTTCATTTTTTTTGTACATAGCAACGGCCTTATTTGTAATTAAAAGTATACTCATTATATTGAAATGCATACAGATGAAGGGGATCCAACATACATATGTAAATTCTGTCAAGCCAATCTGTGGTTTAATGAAAGAGTGAAGAAAGATAGGAATCAACGAAGTGTCGACTTATTTTCCTTATGCTGCTTGAAAGGCAAGGTAGTCTTACCTCCTGTGAAAATGCCTCCTCCCCTATTCCAGGATTTGTTCTTTAATAAGCAAAGGGCAGAGTCAAAGAATTTCCATTCAAACATTAGACAGTACAACAACATGTTTTCCTTCACATCAATGGGAGGGAGAATAGACCATTCAATCAATCGTGGCAGCGGGCCTTACACTTATGTCTTATCAGGAGTAAATTATCATACTATTGGCATATTAATTCCACCAGAAGGTGCACGACCAGTCTACTCTCAACTATACATTCATGACACTGAAAATGAAGTGTCAAATAGAATTGATGCAGTCAGGTAACTATTATACATTGCAATATATTATTGAGTCTGCAACACCATAAGCTAACACTCAATTCATTGCATTTTCTAGTGGGCATCAAAGAGATCATAACATTGACCCAGTTATTGTTCAGAAGGTTAAGGACCAATTGGATGACATAAATCCTTTTGTGAAGCAATTTCGAGTGGCAAGTGAAATCCTTTCAAGTGCAAACCATAGTTCATTGAAGATGTGTTTGATTGGAAACAGACAACATGATGGACGGACTTACAATTTGCCAACAACTTCAGAAGTTGCTGCTTTAATTGTTGGGGACTTAGACATGAATTTTAATGTGAGGGATATCATCCTAGAGACGCAAGAAGGTACCCTACAACGAATAAATGAACTACATGCATCTTATTTGCCTCTACAATATCCTATTCTTTTCCCTTATGGTGAAGATGGATATAGAGATGATGTCCAACATAGGGAGGAGACATTAATCGTAACTAAGACAAGGAAAAGAGTGAGTATCCGTGAATTTTTTAGTTACAGATTGATGTTAAGAGAACATGAGATATGCACACTACACCATGCCTCTCGGTTGCTCCAACAATTTATTGTTGATGGATATACAATGATTGAATCACAACGATTATTATGGGTTAGGACTCATCAGAAGGAGCTAAGGGCTGATATGTACCAGGGATTATCTGATGCAGTGATCAGTGGAGAGACAAATACTGCTGCAACAGGAAAGAGAATTGTCCTCCCTTCTTCATTTACTGGAGGAGCAAGGTACATGATTCAAAACTATCAAGATGCAATGGCGATTTGCAGAACCGTTGGCTACCCTGATTTGTTCATAACATTTACCTACAATCCAGCATGGCCTGAAGTTACTAGATTTTGTGAGAAGCACTATTTAAATCCTTCTGATTGTCCGACAACATTGTCAAGAATTTTTAAGATGAAGTTGCGCTCCTTGCTTAAGATTTTGAAGACACAGAAGATATTTGGGACAATACGTGCAGGTAATTCTTACAGAATTTATAAATTTCTAAGCATTTCTTTCTAAACTGTTAGTAATGGCACATTTAATAATACCCACTTATCATCCCTTTTCCTCTTATATGTCACAGAGGTATACACGATTGAGTTCCAGAAGAGAGGGCTTCCCCACGCATATATACTTTTATTCTTGGATCCGAAAGATAAGCTCACAGATGCAGAAGCTATTGATAGGGTCATCTCAGCAGAAATCCCAGATAAAGTAGCATCACCCTTGCTACATGAGTTGGTCAAGAAATTCATGATTCATGGGCCATGTGGAAATAGTAGGCATACTGCTCCTTGTATGAAAGACAAAAAATGCAGCAAGTACTTTCCGAAGAAGTTCAACAACAACACAACAATTGATGAAGATGGTTACCCGACATACAGACGCAGAGATGATGGAAGGTCAGTTGAGTTAAAGGGGGTCCCATTGGACAATCGTTATGTTGTACCTTATAATCCACAACTACTACACATGTTCCAAGCACATATTAATGTTGAGAAGTGCAACCATTCAACCGCTATAAAATACTTATTTAAGTATATCAGCAAAGGGAATGATAGAGTTGTCCTTGGGATATTTGATAGTAGCAATCATAGATCAAGAAATGGTGTGATCGATGAGATTCAACAATACTATAACTGTCGTTATATTTCTGCATGTGAAGCTTCTTGGAGAATTTTTGGCTTTCCTATCCATCACAGGTATCCTACTGTTGAGAGGCTAAGTTTTCACCTTCCAAATAAGCAATTTGTCATATACTCCAATACAGACGATGTCTCTGAATTGCTTGAAAAACCTCGAGTCTCTGAATCACAATTCTTATCATGGATGAAGTTAAATTCATTGGACACTTTTGCCAGAACACTAACCTACTCAGAGTTCGCAAACTATTATGTGTACCAGAAAGACAAGCGTGAATGGAAGCGGAGGAAAAGAGGAGGTTCTGTAGGTAGAATGGCACATGTCTCACCATCAGCTGGGGAGTTGTATTACTTACGAGTTCTACTAACACAGGTGCGAGGACCCTCATCTTATGAAGAAATTAGAACTGTTAATGGTGTCTGCCATAACACCTTCAAAGAAGCATGCTTTGCACGAGGACTTTTGGATGATGACAAAGAGTACATTGCTGCAATCAAAGAAGCTTCCTTTTGGGCCACAGGTCACGCCTTGCGGAAGTTATTCGTCTCAATGTTGATGTGTGGTTCTATTCAACGACCTTATTACGTTTGGAAAGAAGTTTCTAAATTACTTTCTGAGGATCTACTTCACATCCCCCGAAATGATACAACACTTTCAGGTTTGTTTACTTTAATACATGTGTTGTTCTCCATTAATTTCAACTTTATGCCACACGTTATGATGCCAAAACATATAACTTAATTTTTTCATTGTCACCATTTACAGGTGTTCAAGTACCGATATGGGCAAAAGAGGAAGCTGCTCTCAACGAAATTGATGCCCTACTCAAACAAAATGGGAAAAGTTTGCATGATTTTCCTGGACTACCAATACCGAAGGAAGTGCCATCAATTGATGTATCAAATCACATGATACTACAAGAATTAAGTTATGATCGTGATGCTCTAAAGATACATGCAACTCAGCTTTTTAATGATCTTAATCAGGACCAGAGGAATGTGTTTGACAGTGTCATGGCTACATTGCAATTGGATGTTGGTGGTTTCTTCTTTGTTTATGGATATGGAGGCACTGGAAAAACTTTCTTGTGGAATGTATTAGCATCGGCATTGCGCTCCAAGGGAGATATTGTTCTTACAGTTGCATCGAGCGGTATCGCTGCGACATTATTACCCTCTGGAAGGACAGCTCATTCTAGGTTTGCAATCCCTATACAAATTACTGAATCTTCTACATGTTCAATTTGGCAAAATTCACCTTTAGCAAACCTCATAAAACAAACTAAGTTGATTATCTGGGATGAGGCACCAATGGTGCAACGGTATTGCATTGAAGCATTTGATAGAAGTTTGAGGGATATCATGCAATGTTGTGCACCTTTTGGAGGTAAATGTATTTTAATGGGTGGTGATTTCAGGCAAATTCTTCCCGTGATTCCCAAAGGAACTAGAGCAGCTATAGTCAATGCTTGCATAAGTTCCTCCTACTTATGGCATCATTGCATAGTTTTCTGTCTGACTCGAAACATGAGGCTTAACTCTTCTAATGACCCCAATATCAATAAGAGAATTGAATGGTTTTCAAAGTGGTTGTTAGATGTTGGAGATGGGAATTTAGGAGACTCTATTGATAGGGTGGTTGATATTGAAATACCCAACGATGTTTTGATACCTTACTCAACTGATGCAATTAATTCCATCGTGCATGCAACATATCCCGACCTAATGGGCAATTTGCCAATGAATGAATACTTTAATGACAGGGCTATTCTCGCACCAACCATTGAGATGGTCGGAAAAATCAATGATCATATGTGTTCCATGCTTCCAGGTGAAGAATATGAATTTCTTAGTTGTGATACTGTATGCAAGTCAACAACCGATCCAGACAGTTTTGACAACCTGTACACAACAGAATTTTTGAATACAATCAATTCCTCCGGTTTACCACCGCATCGGCTTATTCTCAAAGTAGGATCCCCTATTATGTTGCTCAGGAACATAGACCAAGCAGCTGGATTATGCAACGGAACACGTCTAAGAGTTTCTATGATAGGGAAGAAAGTCATTGAAGCAATCACTTTGAATGGATCAAAGCCAAATGAGAAAGTACTAATTCATAGAATGGACATGAACCCTTCTGAATCTAGATGGCCATTTCGCATGCAGAGAAGACAATTTCCAATAGCACTCTCATTTGCCATGACAATTAACAAAAGTCAAGGGCAGTTATTACGACATGTTGGATTATATCTTTCAAAGCCCGTCTTCACACACGGACAACTCTATGTGGTGCTGTCCAGAGTAAGAAGCATGGAAGGTTTGAAGATTGTACTGGAAGAGCAACCGTCTGGAGGCAAACCAACAACCAAGAACATCGTTTACAAGAAGGTTTTCTGGAATGTAGATGCACTCTCTTAGGATGCTCTGCATTTAATGTTTCCTTTATTCTGTTTAGTAATTTTATTTGTTAATGTCGACGAAGACCATTGTTGTATACTTAATGTTACCAAGTTATTTTTAAATAATTGTTAGCTGTTTGGATGACCTAATTTACTTTGGCATATTTGCTGAGTGAATTTAACACATTTATTTTCCAACATCACAATAGATTTGCATTTGATGATTGGAAAATGGGTGTTGTCTCAATAATTTCCTTGAGCGGTCTTGATTAAGTAAGAGCTCCCGTGCAACGCACGGGTAGGCCATGCTCGTTCCTCACGTAAGATTTTAATTTCCTAAGGAACCTACGAAGTACAGAAGAGAAAATTGATATAAAATGATGAAAAGGATGACTAGCAAACATTAAATACGGACAATAAATTAAAGCACATATTTAAAATGAGTACCTCTCAATTGGATACATCCAACGATATTGTACTGGTCCAGCGAGCTTTGTTTCATGAACGAGGTGGACTGTGAGGTGAACCATCACAGTAAAAAAGGACGGAGGAAAGATAATCTCCAAATGACAAAGCGTAAGAATGATTTTTGACTGCAGCTGATCGAGCTCCTCAACGATCAAAACCTTAGAACACAACTTCCAAAAGAAAGAACAAAGTTCCACCAAAACGATGGAAACATTGGGAGGAAGTGTATTCTTTATAGCCAGAGGGAGTAACTGCTGCATAAGAACATGTGAGTCATGACTCTTCCGGCCAACAACCTTTCGAGCCTGCAAGTCGACACATCGAGAAATATTGTTCGAATACCCATCAGGAACTTTTAATTTCTTCAACGTCGCGAGAAACACTTCCTTGTTCGGTTTTGTGAGGGTAAACTTTGCCGGTGTAAATCTGTCATGCTCATCTGGCCAAGCGTCTTCACGAACTCCCATGTTGCGTAAATCTTTCCTCACTTGAAGGTGATCTTTTGTCTTACCGGGTTCGTTAAGCAGCGTATACAGCACATTGTCGCAAACATTCTTTTCAATGTGCATTACATCAAGACTGTGGCGAAGTAAATTAGATCTCCAATATGGAAGCGTGAAGAAAATACTTATCTTCTTCCACTGCTGAGGCGCTGAAGTCCTACGCGTCTTTTGGCGAGTTTGTGCTGAATTGTCGCTTTTTCCAAACTCAAAGTCAACATGCTCAAGATGCTGTAAGATATCTATACCGGACAAAGTCTGAGGTGGTCCTCTTTTCTCTGGTTTCCCATTGAAGTGATTCCGTTGCAATCTGAACTTATGCGTTCCATCGAGAAACCTCCGATGCCCCATAAAGCACCACTTTCGGCTGTGGGGAAAGCGTAATGCGTCAGAGTCAAAATTACAAGCTAGACACGCCAACCCAGTATGCACATTCCAACCAGATAATGTGCCAAGGCCAGGAAAGTCACTAATCGTCCACATCAAGGCTGACGCATGTTGAACAAAGTCTTGCTGTAAGCGTCGTACGTCTCCAAGCTGACATTCCACAGGTCAAGCAATTCCGCAATAAGCAGTTGGAGATACACATCGATGTCATTGCCCAGTGCCTTTTTGCCTGGAATGATCATAGACATAATGAAAGAGCTTTGTTTCATACACATCCAGGGGGTAAGTTGTAGGGAACTAAGACTACCGGCCAAATACTATAACTTGTGCTAAGATTCCCAAAATGATTGAAACCGTCGGTCACCAACGCAAGCCGAACATTTCTGGGGTGAGTGGCAAAATCTGGAAAGTCGTTGTCAAACATTTTCCAAGCAGCTGCATCCCGCGGATGTCTTAATTTACCGTCTTCGTTTTTATCAACGGCATGCCACCTCATGTGCTCAGCAGTTTTAGACGACATAAATAATCATTGTAGACGAGGTTTCAAAGGGAAGTACCTGAGAATCTTTACAGGTTTCTTCTTCTGCTTTTTCCCCTTCCGAATTGTCTTGTACCTCGATGTGTGACATCTCTTACACGTCTCCCTGCTGGAATCATCTCCCCAATACAGCATACAATCATTTGGGCATGCATCAATCTTTTGATAATTCAACCCCAACCTGTTGATAATCTTCTTGGCCTCGTAGAACGTTATGGGAATCTCGGCGTCGGGGAATGCATCTTGTAATAAGTCGAGCAACATCGACATTCCCTTATCTGTGATCTCACACAAGCACTTAATATGATACAATTTGATCAAGAAAGATAATTTAGAATATTTGCGACAACCTTGATATAAAGGACGATCTGCTTCATCCATCAAGCTGAAAAAATCCCGAGATGCTTCATTCCCCATAAAAACCGGCTCAGAGCCGTGCACTTCTTCGTTGAACTTGTCGCCTTGAAATCCAAACGCATCACGCACAGCATCATTCACAGGATCATCTTCATCTACTTGAACGCCTACTTGAGAACTTCAAGGAAGAGCATCGTCATATCTAATGCCGGCCTTCTCACCATGAACTGCCCAGAATGTATAGTCCTCAGGGAAAGGCTTCACAAGCAAATGTTCCTTCACAACATTTCGTGCATGCCACTTCTTGAACTTGCATTTCCGACACGAACAGACGATCTTGCCGTTACAGCTGGCGTGAGTGAATGTGAAATCCAAGAAACTGTTTAATCCGTATAAATATTCAGGAGAATTGCGTGGCAACCTGATCCATGATTTATCCATAGCTACAAGTGAGAGAGAAGAAAGTATAGAGAAGATAATGACGAATGCCAAGAACCTTATATTCTGAAATTCCAAAGTTTATAATTTTGTAGCGGTTCTTAAACCGCTACAGTTATAAAATATGAGTAGCGGTTATATATATAAAACTGCTACTAATATTCAAGCCGTTACACATTAGTGGGAAATTCAAATTTTACTTGTTGAGTATTTGTAGTGGTTATATATATAAAACCGCTACTAATATTAAAGCCGTTGAACAACAAATTTAAAAATAATTTTTAATTTGTAGCGGTTGTACATAACATAACCGCTACAAATGTGCACAAAGGCGGCAAATTTCAAAATTCAAATGATGAGTATTTGTAGCGGTTATTATTTTAAAACCGCTACTAACATATATATAGTTGTAGCGGTTTCACAAGAGAAACCGCTACAACTATATATATACATTTGTAGCGGTTATTATTGTAAAACCGCTACTAATATATATAGTTGTAGCGGTTTCACAAGAGAAACCGCTACAACTATATATATACAGTTGTAGCGGTTGTTATTTAAGAACCGCTACAAATATATATGCTTTATTTTTTTTAATTTAGATATAAATAATTCATAAATTAAACAACGCGATCTAATAATATAAATATAATTATATTAAACACAATAAGAAAGTTCTGAAATAAAAACTCATATATATATATATATATTTACAAATGTTTCAACAAAAAAAATGTCCTAAACTAAGTAGCTGGGGGCTGATCATCTGATGCTCCCTCAGGTGGGGCTCCCTCAGGTGCTGCTGGATCGGGCCGCTGCGCAGAGTGAACCACACCATCGTCATCAGGAGGAGGAGGAGGAGTAGTACTCAGGACGACGTAGCGAGGGACAGGGGGAACCGCTGGATGCTACTCATTCAGGAACAAGCAACTCCATGCTCCCTCGAGTATGTTGTTAGTGATTTCACGCCACTGCGTCTGCTGAGCATAGATCATATCAGTGTGCAGCTGCATCTGCTGCATATGCTGCACCTGCATCTGCTGCTGCTGCTGCGCCATCTGCTGCTCCAAATCTGACCGCAGCTGGTCAATAGACTCGTCCCTCGGACGTTTGACCCCTCTAGAGCTGCCAGCCTCAGAGGCGGCGCTCTTGCCGTAGACCATGCTAGGTCTGGCGCCTATCCCCATCCCCCGCACGCGTCCGAGGTGCTCAGCTTGAGCCAGACCCTCCTTCAAAGGAGCCGTCGGGTCCACTGACCCCTGTGACTCTTCAGGCTGGGTCTATCGCAGCTCAACCTGCGACTGCTGCATCTGCTCCTTCCATTTTATGAAACAATTACTAATTAGCATTTTTCATTATTAACTTGGTTTTATAAAAAATATAATAATAAAATTACTTACAATGGCCGCCTCTGTCTGCTGAGAGGTCGCAGTCCCGTCACGGTGTCTGTGTGTGATGGCGTACAACTCCCCATAATCCGTCTGATGGTTCTCCTGCTGTGCCTTCGTCTCCTGAAACAATTACAAAATTCAATTAGTATTATGAAATAATCAGCTAAAAGTAAGTGATATTTTGAAAAGTTACCAGCTCGCTATAGGTCACAGCAAAGGTCTTCGATCCTCCTGTGTGGTGGATCGTCTGCTGCGCCCGGATCTCGGTGTTCCTCTGAGAAAGCTCCTGGAAAAAAAATATATTAAATGTATTATAATTTAAAATTAAATACAAATTAAATTGAAATTATAATTTAATATTTAACAATTACAAAATTATATATCAAAAATCTAATAAATACATTACCTGCGCCTTAGGGCTCCTCCTAAACTGGATGAAACTCGCCCAGTCGTTCGGCGGCACGCCGTCCGGGACGCTCTCGATTAGCTGCTCCAGAGGCATCGTCCCATCCTTATCCACCCTGTGGAAGAGACGGCTCCTCCTGTTCCTCCAGGCGTCACCCATCTTCACGAGGGCGTACCTCTTCCGGTTGGCCCGGACGGCAAACCGCAGCTTAAAAAAAATTATTTAAATATCAATAATTACAAAAAACATAATTTAAAAAAATTAATTAAATAGAATTAATTACAAAAAACATAATTTAAAAAACTTAATTAAATAGAATTAATTACAAAAAATATTAATTAAATAATTTTAATTACCTGAACCACCTCCTCCTAAGCCTGGTCCTTCAGCCCCCTCGAAACGTGCCTCCATGTCTTGAAGTGAAGGGGGAACCGCATCCAATTCGCGCCCAGGTCGTTCAGGAAGCGGTTGAGCAGGTGACCCCTATTGTGGATCAGCTGGTCAGTGCCCTCATTCCCCGGCACTATAACTCGCAGGCTCCAGTCCAAGCTGTTCACACCGGCCACGTCTAGCCTCCTCGTCGAAATGTTCCCCTGCTCGTCTGCACAGTTTACCGCACGTTAGATAAATTGTAATTCAAAGTTAACATTTCTAATTTAAATAAATAATTTACTAAATTAAAAAATTAATTTACCTTCGACCTGCACTTCAAACCCAGTGGACCGCGAAGATGACCCTCGTGGGTGTTCTGCTCCCGAGGTTCCTCCTCATCGAGGAACTGCTCCATCTCCCTGAACCCAATCGGGATCTCGAACTCCTCCTCGTTGAGGAAGTCCTCAACGCTAATATCTGGCCCCCAACCTCAGGCACCTCTGGTGCGGTCGTCGCCTGTGGGATCGTCTGCGGTACCTGTGGTAGGGCCGACTCCTGTGGGGGGATGGGTTGAGATGCCGCAGTAGCCCTGCCTCCGCGCTGCCCCCTCCCTCTGCCCCCTGCCCGGCTGCTGCCACCCCGTAAAATCGGTCTGGGGACCTCAGGGGCCTTCCCCTTATCCTGTCCTGAAGCCATATCAACTGTAAAAATTTAAAAAAAAATTAATCACATTATTATGCAAAATTATAATAAAAATGCAAATATAAATAAAATACGTGTTATATACGTACCTCAAGTGCAAATACTGAGAAATACTGAGCAAAAACTCCTATATAGACGTCTGAACGCTCAAATCTTGAAGAAATCACTCAGAGAAACCTCAGGAAACAAAATGAGCAAAAGGAGAAATGAGGGAGGCGGTGGCTTAAATAGGCCAGATTTTAGTAGCGGTTATTCAAATAATCGCTATTGTAACCGCTACAAATAATTAAATTTGTAGTGATTCTACAATAACCGCTACAAAAGATAACAACGTTTGAAATTCTGTAGCGGTTATTATCCAGAACCGCTACAAATGTCGAGACTCTTGAAATTCTGTAGCGGTTATAGGGGCATAACCGCTACAAACTTCTAACCTTTGGTATTTTGTAGCGGTTCTGTTGCTGTAACCGCTACACTGTTGGCACGCCAACTGGCGGGAATATTGTAGCGGTTTCTGTACATTAACCGCTACAAAATCAGCGCTACAAGTTTTGGCGGGAATTTCGCGCCAAATTTCTAGCAGTTTTGTGTACCCAACCGCTACAAAAAAACCTTGCCACTACAAATTTGTAGCGGTTTAGGTGAAAACCGCTACAAATACTATAATTTGTAGCAGTTTAATATAACCGCTACAATTGCACCGCTACAAAATACCTTTTTTTTTGTAGTGCATATCATGTTACTAAATTTCTCAAACAGAAACTTTCACCCAAACTGGCTCTACATGAATAACATAATATATAGCATACATAATTTATATGAGTCCATATCTATCATGTAGTATACTTCTTAAACTAGTGAGTTCTAAGAAGCATGACGATGAGTACAAAACAGAGAGAGGAAGCCAGTCCTTAGCACAAAATAAATATACAGGAGGAAGACCTTTTTTTTTTTGGGAAGTTTGGAAGCCAATCCCATATTGCCTTTTGGGCCAGGCCTATTATGTTAAATTTCTGGCCAGAGCATAATACCATCTCCTATTCTTAAGGTAGGACGTAATTGAAGAATTGTTTTTTATTCCAAGGGTTTGTTTGATATGAGGGATTTGGAAGAGAAGAAAAATTTTAATGAATTGAATTTAAGAAAGAGAATATGTAAAATAAAAAAAAATGAGAAAAATTGATTAAAAAATTTTAATCCCACTCCTTTAATTTCTTTTTAAATCCAGCTCAATTTTTTTCCTCCTCTCACTTTCCATCCACTCCTGTCATATCAAACAAGCCCTTAATGTAAAACCCATTTTTTATATCATTAATCTTTTCTTAATTTACCGATATTGATATCAACAATAATAGTCAAGTAAGAGAGAGATAGAGGGAATCAAAGGAGATGATTATAGTGTTTCAGAAAAAATATATCATACTAACTAATTTTATTAATCTAATCAAATTATATTAATATGCATTGCATTAAAAACCAAAGGGAGTTGTATGTTTGCTTGTTTTTTTGATACATTGGAGGGCAATTGCCCAAACAAGTAAATTAAGCTAGAGGGGAATTACTTCCCAAGCGTTCATTCTCAAGCAGGTTCATAAGTTGATCTGGGCATGTGACCAACAAAGAAGACTTGGACAGTCCCGTTTTTGCCAGTGCATCTGCCAATTGGTTCTGATCTCTGGGAATAAATGCTTTTGACAGCTCCCAGGAAAAACTCATGAGCTTTTGAATCTAAATAAACAATAAGCTGCTATCTCTGCCTGTTACTGCAGTAGTAAGCATTTTTATAAGAGTCTTTGCATCAGATTCCAGTATTACTCTTCTAAATCCCAGATCCCATGCATGTTGTAAACCATGTATAATGACCCATTCCTCAGCCTCAAATGCACTGTAGCAGCCAAGAGAAACTGTAAAACCAGTTAACCATTTTCCTTCATGATCTCTAACTACCCCTCCACACCCAGCCTTACTTGTAAAAGCTGACATAGCACCATCAACATTCAGTTTCACCCAGCCATCTGGAGGAGCGTTCCACTTTCGATTACTTGAGCTAGACAAATTAGTCGTTTCTGCAGAATCTTGGATTCGAACAAAGCTTTTCCACGATTGCATAATGAGACACTGGTTGCATTGGTTTTGAAAATTCATTGTCAAAAACACAACTATTTCTCCATCTCCATAAATTCCAGATTGAGACTCCCCAAATAAGGTTCCAATTGCCATCTGCTAAAAAACCAAGGTCGGTTTTCAAATTTAAAGCAAACCAAACTCACAAATTTGCAACGAAGAATTGGGGGTGATGTCTTGGGTGAACCAGTTGCATCCATAAGGATCGAGCATATACACACTCTCTAAAATTAATTTTTTAGTGTAAAAAATACTGAACAGATTATGCAGCCGAATCAAACTAGCTAGGTGACCAATTCGCTTGTTTTCGGCTTAAACCCACCAAACCAAATCAGGTTTAATAACTATTGGGGACACACATTTACTAATATTGACTTTTTACTAAGAAAAGATTGAGCTTTAGTTAGAGGTATTTTGGTTTAACAAAAATAATTTAATATATGAGTTAAAATTTAAAAAAAAAATATTATAGTTTAATCGAGCTTACAGAATCAAATACGTAATTTTGAAGACTTTGCAGTATACTTACTTTCAAGACTCTCTGTCCTTTAATTCTTTCAGTCAACTAAATTTTCCATTTCGTCATCATATGTAAAATTTGTCCTCAGGTTTTGTTGAAATTGTGGTTTTTTATAATGCTTGTTTATTCGAAGGTCATAGAAACTCGCATATCATTCAAGAAAAGAACGCTAACCAGTGGACAAATCCTAAAGACTCGTCAATTCCTCCTTGCTTCGTTGACCATTATTCATTGTATTTTTCCTTTGACTACTTCTCAAAAGACTTCACCCTTTAGGATATCAATTCTCCAACATTAATTTTTGTTTCTCCAACATTAAATTATTATTTGACAATTTCAACACTGAGGCAAGCGATAAAGAACCGCTTGAACTGGAACAAATAAACTCTTTTCTTACATTAATATTTGGCCGCCTTCGTCACAAAACAATAAATTTATTGAATTCCAATTATGAAATAAATAGAATTAACTCACATGATAACTAATTTTAATGATATTCTCTCTTTATTAAAATTAGCAAAGAACATTATAAAGCTCATATTATGATATTGAACACGAGATAAAAATAAAGCTGAAAAATTTTAATTAATAAGAAAATACTTAGGTTAAGTTCTTTATATTATTCTCCGATTACATATAGCCATAACTCTTATTTTTGAAATGTTATCATTTAAATATAAACTCACATAAAAAAAGTAGAGCAGGTGGTCATGTGTGATTGCATAATTTAATATAATAGATATAATAAATTTGATGTAAGTATAGTCCTAATTAATACTTTCTCTGTTTTAAAATAGTTTTCACTTTCAAATCATGTAGAATACACAAATTAGGACTGTTATATTTTACCAAGATGTCCTTTTTTATTACAATGTCTTAAATACTTCTCATTTATTAAAAAGGTAAAATTGTCAAAGTTATAATAAATTTTTAAAAATATGAAAAAGAATTATTTTGAAATTGAAAGGGTGCTTTCTTTGGTCTCCAATATATACACATGGAACAAAAAACTAGACCGGACAGGCCAGTTCGACCGGTCGAACCGGGAACCGGTTAGTGGTCCGGTCTGGTTTGATGGTTAAATCGTGAAATCGGTTTGAAATCGTTAAAATTGGTGGTTCAATCGGTTAAATCTGTTTCTTTTTTTTTCAAATTTTTATTTTATGATTTTTTAAGGAAAAATAGAAGGTTGAAAACAAAAATGAAAAGAAAAGTAGGTAAAGAAAAAAAAATCTAAAAAAAATGAAGAAGATAATGAAAAAAATTATTTAAAAAGATATAATAATTATATGAAAGGAGATATCATTGCATAAATATAGACATTATAACTAATACTAATAGATTTTAAGCATTTTTTTCTAAAAATATTTATTTTTATCTATAGAAGTTTAAAAATATATTAATATATATTGCCACTAATAAATTATAATATTTTAATATGACCGGTTAGACCCTGGTTGACCCATTAACCCTTGAACATATACTGTGACCGGTTCATTGTCCGGTCCGGTTTTTTGTTCCTTAATATACACCACCATTACCTACCTCACTAAGAATTGTCTTCAAAAAAAGAAAAGGAAGTTAAAATCATTACAATATGTCTTACATTTTGCTCCAAAGTCCAAACATTGATTTACAATATATATATATATATATATAGAAGCTATTGGAAGTGCCCCGGATACAAGGAAAAATAGCTATATTAAACGACGAAGAAAATAAGGGAGAAAAATTTTAAAAAAATTGTTATTCCAAATCAGACTTTCATTATTTTACGTAAACATACGCTTCTTTAATTTTCACTAATACTAATGTCATGCATTATACCAGTATAAAATTCTAAATTAATTGATAATTTTGTAAATTTTCAGTCAATGGCACTTTCTCTATATAACATCAGCAGATGGATTAATTATATGATTCGCCTAAAATTATTTTAAGAGTCATCCCCTGCCCCTGGTCCTTTTTTCACGAGTCCTATATTTCTTTAATGATGATGTAATTAATTAATATCAACACATCAATACATATTGTAGCTATCATGTCGCATGGTTCATGCATTGTGTCTAGATTATGTGCAATAGATAAAAAAAAAAATGTTATCAGCACATATAAAAAAATTATATAATTAACTAAAATATTGCCCTCTCTAATCCTTAATATAAGACATATTTATCTCATTTAATTATATAAAGAAAGTTAGTTAAAGTAGTTGATATGACATATTTTTCTAAAACATCATACTCATCTTCCTTAATTTCCTAAATCTCTCAATTTTCTAAATCTCTCTCTTACTTGATTATGATTAAGAGAGCATTAATAGTGGTAAATTGAAAAAATGTTAACAAATATGATAAATATGTCGTATATTTAGAATTAAATTCAACTTCACAATTATGCCTTATATTAAAAACCGGAGGGAGTAATTTAATTTTTAACTGAAAATATGACTATAGTAATAAATTCAGTAAAATAAATAATATTTTGAATAAAAATATTTTGATTATTAAAAGAATATTTTTGGGAGATCATGGCTTGTAATTTTGATTTATAAGCAAAAATTTTCCTTTCCACGGCAACTTTAGTTTTCTTTTCAAATTATCAATTATTATATGTAAATCAAGCAGTGCGATAATAATATAATACTTCATTTTTTTAAAAGATTTTGTCAAATTAGAAGCGTTTAAATTTTGGACTTGGATTTCTGCCATACAAGTATATATGTAGCTAGACTCACCATTTCCCTGGAACCAGAGCCAACCAAATTTGACTGCCGTTTTATTATTATATATTATTATCTATTAGAATTTGAATAAAAAAAGCCAACTATTAATTAGTAATTTAATTTCCACGTTCTTTCATCATTGAATGTTGAAAAAAAAAAAGGAACTTCTTATTTCTTGGTTTAAAAGAAAAAAATAAGAGCGTGTGTTAATCATAACTTATAAAGGAATTCCCGAAAGAAAATCACTATTATTTTTTACTCGCACGATGCATACACAAATATGCAAGAATGATGACAAAGGTATTAGTATAAAATAGGCAATCTAGATTAGTTTTAAAGGATAAGATTTAAAAAATGTGACAGAGTGATAACCAAAACTCACATATGCAAGTTCATATAAGTAAGTAATAATGTTTAATACGATTATATTAAAGAAGATAATTAGAGGTATGTAACGGCATGGCGTCGCCCACTACGGGTCCCTAGCAGTGCCAGACAGGTGTCACTGAGACCCCTTACCAGGATTTGTCCTCCCTCCGCACCCACCGAAGGCTTAGGAATTTTTCTTTTGGGTACTTGTAATTTGCCCAAGAGTTGCATCTCCAAGGATCAAATTAGGCTTAACCTGAGGGTCAAATACAAACCTTATGCGATTCTTGGTTGCCAAATGAGCTATAGTGTACTTGTAGGGGGGACAAATCCTGATAGGGGGTCTCAATGACACTTGTCTGACACCGCTAGGGACCTCATCGTGAGCGACGCCATGCCGTTACAAAGATATTTACAAAATGAAACCGGATTGGTGAAGTCCCCGTGTCCCTTTTCATGAAAGGGCATCAACTAACACTTTTTGAAAGCAAAGTCTAGCTAATTTTCTGCCAAAGAATTTCGCTTGTGTAAGTCTTGATGATTTTTATATAGCCTTGTTTCAAAGATGACCACGTCCTTTATTATAGGAACTAATTAATCAATTTTTCAAAACTTTAACCAAGATTTTATTTATACGTACGTCCTTCCTTTTCAGCACTTTTAGTCAGACTAATTAAGGTTATGATCTCATATGTTAAATTTTATGGAGAATGACAGAAAAATGCTTCAAAGATTTAGAAATGACATATGGGTTTTTCCTATCAAAAGATTATTAGAAAATGTCAAAACGTGATAAGGAATTCCTAACTTCTGGATTTGTGAAATCACCTATCTGTCATTTCCAAATCTTTGGAACATTTTTCTGTCATTTTCCCTAAATTTTATGCCCCAAATTAATTAATTAATTCCATTAGTCTTAGCTAATTTGTAGAACTTTAATTTGACCGATGACTTCTTAATTGGTACACATACCAAGTCAATTGGCCTCCAAAATCTATATATCTATATATAATAGAAAACACCTACCAAGTCGTTAATTAGATTTACCCATATTAGTTTAAACAGATTGAGACACAAGTGTAGCTATAGCAGATATTACATTATATTGTATTATAGCTATGGCATAAATTCAAAACTCGTACTACCTCCTATTCTTAATATATGATATATTTGGGAAGTTAGTCTTGATTCTAAATATAAAACATATTTTTTAAATTTATCAATCTTTTTCTAATTTATTCATATTGATGCCCCCTAACAATAATTAAGGAAGAGAGGAAATGAGAAATCAACGAAGATGAATAGAGTGTTTTAGGAAAAAAAAATATACCATATTAACTAATTTAAGTAACATTTTTAGTCTAATTAAATTAGGTAAATATGCTTTATATTAATAATGAGAGGAAGTGCTATACCTCTCTCCAATCCTTATTATAACTTCATTTTAACTAATTCTCACTACTTATAAGAAATGACAGTTAAATCATTAAATATATTTTAAATTGATAAAATTTGTCAAGAATACCCTTATTAAACTTCCCTCTCTACATTTAACATCATTCTCACCTCTTTTGTTTATCTTTTTCTAACGAGAATTAAATATGGGTAAAATTGGAAAAATGTCATTAATAACCTATAAATGGACTTATATATTTAGGATAAAAAATTTCTTTCACAATGGACTTATAATAAGGATTAGAGTGGTATGTTACCTCAAAACCTTTTTGCAAAACAAATTTAAAAGAGTTGTTATGGTCCTATATATATATGATATGATATTTTGTCAGGAACGTTATTTACTTCTCTTGTTTTCTTTTTCCCCCTCAATGAAAAGAAGTACTCCCTCTAGTCATTAATATATAGGAGTTGGATAACTAATTTGCTATATTTTAAAAACTAGTTAAATTAGTTATTTGTAAAAATGTGTGTTGATTTTTCTAAAATAATCTCTTTACATTTGCATTGAAACTACTTCTTGATGAAAACTCCATTAATGTGTGCAATTAATAAAGATAATTTAAGAAAAAAATTATAAATTCAAAAAAAAAAAGTGGATTGAGATATAATATTTAGTACCAAAGTAAACCTCTTAACTAGAACTTATATTTAGGACCAGAGGAGTACTTATTAACAAGACCAATTGTTTTGATTATTTACTCCTTTATGTCTCAGAGCATGCCTTCTTTGGATTACAAGCTCATCCCTCTTTCAAGAATCTCAAAGGCAATCTTTGCATATCACATGTCTTAATCGAGCTTTCCTCCCTCTGAGTGGATTTAGCCAAGTGCCATCTAACGTGATTTACCAAGATATAGAAACGCTCCTCTCTAATTTTATTTTTAAGCATGTTAGCTTTTCTAGTAATCTCTAGTACATGAATTTTAATTTCTTTAAGAATTGCCATATTTTTGAGACTGACATGTAATTTCATGATGTACCCATTTTCCTTGATATGCATTTGACTTTATTTCAAATTGTTATTTGTATGACATTTATTTATTTCAAATTTCCAACTAATCCTTTGGGCAAAAGCTAGTTAACTTATTCAAATTAGTTATTTGTCTTTATTTCGTCCTAACATATTCATATTGGCCCCAAGTTACTTGTGTCATTATGAAAGGGTGCAATCTTAGTCCTTCTGTTAAATCAATTATAAATACCCACCACATAACCAGACTTCAAAACATCAAATTGTAGAAACAAATCAGTTTTATCTGCAAGTAACAACAATAACACAAAGATGGTTGCGTGTGACAACAACAACAACGACGATGTTGGTTGTCTGGATGAAGCACAGTGGCTATCATGTGGTCAGGTGTATCCTGCAGTTTTGAATGCTGCTATTGAACTAAACCTATTCGACATCATCGGACAAGGAAACCCTCAAGGCATGTCTGCTTCAGAAATTGCTTCTCAGCTTCCAACTCATGATCAACACCCAGACACTCCCCAGAGACTTGATCGCATGTTGTTTCTGCTTGCCAGCCATTCTCTTCTCACTTGGTCCAAGCGATTCGCTGAAGACGAAGAAGAAGTTGAGAGACTGTATAGTCTCTCTCCTACTGGACGATACTTAGTCGCCGACGACGATGGAGCTTCCTTTGCTTCTCTCTCTAAACTGTGTTGTCATCCTGCTTATGTCCTAGTCTGGTAAGTATCTACTGTTATTGGACATGTTGATTTGTGTGTTTAGCTATTCCAAGTTATCATATTTGGACCATTAGATCTAATATGGACGATCTATATCTGAGTTTTTAAAAGTCTATAACTTTTAATAAAAATTATTTTAATAGATATAAAATATAAAATAAAAATAATATCTTAACTGCTATTCTTTCAAAAAAATGATTTTTTATTTAAAAAATCATCATTTTAAAAAAAAATCAAATTTAGATTGTCCAAAATCATATCTGGATAGCCCAATCTAATGAGTTGGGAGAGTTAAATACTGTGATTAACACTGAAATTAAGTCCCTATTATTAGTCTCACATTGGAGTTTCACAAGAGAAGTGAAATTTATATGTTTAATGTACTCATCACAGTGATGAGTATCAAGTATGCTTATCATTGTTATAAGATCTAAACCATTTAAATCTAATTTGAATTATCTAAACTTAAGAGTTTTTAATCTGTTATTTTTTAAATGATAAATTCACTTTTCTTGAAAAGTACTTCTTTCGTTTCTTTTTGTAAGAAACAATTATCACATGTGCCCCGTTCCTATTTATAAGAAACATTAAGAGAATGTCTTAATTTTTGTTTTTCCCCCCATTTTCTCATCCTATGTGGAATAATAGTTGTAAAATTATCTTTATTTAAATTTTACACATATTAAAATAAAAAATTTATTTAAAATATGAAAATTAAATTAAACATGGACTGTTCAAAATCAAACAGAACAATCCAATTTGATGACGAGCACACTATGCTCATCAAATAATGAGCAAAAAATGTGCTCCCTCTTTTGGAGATAGACTCTTCTTTTAGACTCATGTTTGTAACATTAGTGCTTTCACTGAAAAGTCAATGTTTACGAAGAAGACTACCCACGGAGTTTTCTGACTGATCGGAGGCTAAGTGGAGCTACCAGGGATATCTTAACTCTCAAATCGGGTGTATATATAAGTTCAAAGGATTTTTCCATTCAATAAACTAGTCTTTTGGAATGAACTCTTCCATTAGACTTGTGCCAATAAACATCTAATCATACATGTATAAAGCAGAGTAACTCTCGATTTGAAAGATTGAATTTGCCTTTCTTTGATTGTAGGCAAAATTTCAAGAAAGTGATAGAGGGGGATGAAGAGAACTTGTTTAAGAAGGTGCATGGGATGTCTCTGTTTGAGTACATGGAAACAGATGCAACGTTTAAGCCTTTGTTCCACAGAGCAATGGCTGATATTTCAGCGATGCACATGAGGAAGATTCTGGAAACATACAAAGGTTTTGAGGGTATATCAACACTTGTTGATGTAGCTGGTGGTATTGGCCAAAGCCTCAAAATGATCACTGCTAAATACCCTTCCATTAAAGGCATCAACTTTGACTTGCCCCAGGTGATCCAACATGCCCCACCCTACACAGGTACAACATAAGACTCTGTGTATGTGTTTGTCTCTTTGTTTACTGAGCTTGAGTGCTAAATAATTAATCTGCAAGTCTCTATAGTTTTATTTGATTTTTAGTTAGGTCCATATAGTTTCCCCCCTTTTCATTAAGTCCTTATAATTTTAACTGATTTTTAATTGAGTCCTTATAATTTTTTTTTCCTTTATATCAGATTTTTGTAATTTTATATGTTTTTAATCAGGTCCTTACAATTTTTTTTTCACTCATTCGCTTGAAACTACATGGATCTAATCAAAATCAAGTGAAATTATAAGGACTTAATAAAAAGGGCAAAAATTACATAGACCTAATTAAAATAGATAACGCTATATGGACCTAATAAAAAAGAAAAGAACTACAAGTACTTGATTAAAAATCAAATAAAACCATCCTATTACTTTAGGTTCAGCAAGTCAAAGGGTTAGACACTCGCCAAAGTGAGGAGGTTCAATTCCTGTGAATGTCGCAGCCCTTAGGGATGCATCTTCAAAGCCAAGGCCTACCACATTAAATTAGTTGGCCAAGAGTGTTAGGACACCTTGGAGATTAATTATCCCAATAAATTTTTACTGATAACTTTTCTATTAAAATCTTGTGTTGCTTTATGTTTGGAAGGTGTTACCCATGTTGGAGGTGATATGTTCAAAAGCGTCCCAGAAGGCGATGCAATAATGATCAAGGTCATAATTAATTGATTAATTTCATTAATTACTAGAATGAACTCTAATTAGTCCCTGAATCATCAACTTACTTAAAGTTGAATATTGTTTAATTTTGCAGGCTGTGACACATAACTGGAGTGATGAAAAGTGCGTTCAAGTTCTAAAGAACTGCCACAAATCACTGAAGGAAGGAGGGAAAGTGATAATAATAGACTTGATAATGCCAGAAATCCCAAAGGCAAGTGATGGTGATAAGTATGTGACCATGTTGGATAATGCCATGTTCCTTCAAGCTGGTGGAAAGGAAAGAACAGAGAAAGAATTCGCATATCTTTGCAAAAGTTCTGGCTTTTCTCGTTACCAGATTGCTGCTTATGTCTTCTCTGCTCTGGGAGTCATTGAGTTTTACAAATAATAATAATACATTAATTAATCATAGAATTTGATGAATATAGTCCTCTTATGAATTAATATGAGGTTTAGGGTTCTAGTTTATTATCAGCATGATCAGTATATATACATATGTATTGTATTGTTGAGCTTTGTGGTCATGAAGTTGAGAGGAATAAAACTATGAAAGTAGTAAAGTTTTATTATTAATTAAGCTTCATAATAGCCCTTTCCACATGTGACACTGTTCAACTTATGCTGTAAATTTCCTTTCCACCATTATGAAAATCAAACACAATACTAAGGGCCTATTTGGTCTTAGGGGAGGGGAGGGAAAGTGCGTGGAGGAAAAATTTTTTTGAGTTAAATTTAAAAAAATTAAAGAAGTGGGGTTAAAAATTTTTAATTTCTTACTCTTTTATCTTATATATTTTCTTTATTAAAATTTTATTACTCCACTTCTTCAATCTTTTAAAATTCAACTCATAAAAATTTTCCTTCCCCTCCAAATCCCTCACACCAAACAGACCTTAAATTAAAGCTCAATTTCAAAAGACAAGCTATAATGATCATTAGCTCAAAAGGAGAGCCCATCTTAAAAAGCTAGCTATTAACTTACAAATTACATCACACTTGTAAGGCTTTCGGACGTGAAACTCTTAACATAACCACCCCCAATGAGAGGGGAAGTGCTTGATGTCTTCATACTAGGACATTTTAATTGGTTTCTTATAGATTAAAACCCTCCATTAGTAGCCCTTTCCGTAAACATGGGTTATAAATAATAGCAACAACCGAGGGAAACATTGAGGCATAAATTCCACACCTCCAAACCCATTTTTTCCATCTCTATTTATTCTAGCTCTGGCCCAATATTCCCATGGTCCAAGTCCTCATTAATACTAAACCCATTCGTTACACGAGCAAGAAATAGTTAGAATCCTCTGTGTTGTCCTTTTCAAGAACATCGACCTCTCAATAAAAATACTTTTTTAATGAACATGTTACATAAGTCTGTAAGGAAAAGCTCAATCTGAAAAAACTAGTCTATTTGAAGAGAGATCCCTTGAACTTATAAGCCACACTTCGCTTATAAGACTTCTTAAAGTGAAACTCTTAACAGGGATTTTTTTTGGACCAAAAAAAGAACAAATCATTGATTCTGGGTAATATCAAATTCATCAGAATCAGGCTTCCTCATTCTCTCTTAGGATGAAACTGCAATCCCAAAATATAAATTTGCCCACTTGAGGATTATGAGCATATGGTTCATTAAAACGTTTCAATCAAATCATCTGCTGCAAAAATCATTAGTTGTGCTCTATTAACAATTTCAAGATAATACCATACCATGTTACTAAATTTCTCAAACAGAAACTTTCACCCAAACTGGCTCTACATGAATAACATAATATATAGCATACACAATTTATATGAGTCAATATCTATCATGTAGTATTCTTCTTAAACTAGTGAGTTCTCAAAAGCATGACGATGAGTACAAAACAGAGAGAGGAAGCCAGTCCTTAGCACAAAATAAACATACAGAAAGGAAGACTATTTTTTTGGGGGGAATTTTGGAAGATAATCCCATATTGCCTTTTGGGCCAGGCCTATTATGTTAAATTTCTGGGCCAGAGCATAATACCAACTCCTATTCTTAAGGCAGGACGTAATTGAAGAATTGTTTTTTATCCCAAGGGTTTGTTTGATATGAGGGATTTGAATGGAAGAAAAATTTTTGTGAATTGAATTTAAGAAAGAGAATATGTAAAATAAAAAAAATGAGAAAAATTGATGAAAAAATTTTAATCCCACTTCTTTAATTTCTTTTTAAATCCAGCTCAATTTTTTTCCTCTTCTCACTTTCCGTCCACTCCCGTCATATCAAATAAGCCCTTAATGTAAAACCCATTTTTTATATCATTAATCTTTTCTTAATTTACCTATATTGATATCAACAATAATAGTCAAGTAAGAGAAAGATAGAGGGAATCAAAGGAGATGATTATAGTGTTTCAGAAAAAATATATCATACTAACTAATTTTATTAATCTAATCAAATTATGTTAATATGCATTGCATTAAAAACCAAAGGGAGTTGTTTGTTTGTTTGTTTGTTTTTTTGATACATTGGAGGGCAATTGCCCAAACAAGTAAATTAAACTAGAGGGGAATTACTTCCCAAGCGGTCATTCTCAAGCAGGTTCATAAGTTGATCTGGGCATGTGACCAACAAAGAAGACTTGGACAATCTCGTTTTTGCCAGTACATATGCCAATTGGTTCTGATCTCTGGGAATAAATGCTATTGACAGCTCCTAGGAAAAACTCATGAGCTTTTGAATCTGAATAAACAATAAGCTGCTATCTCTGCCTATTACTACAGTAGTAAGCATTTCTATAAGAGTCTTTGCATCAAATTCCAGTATGACTCTTCTAAATCCCAAATCCCATGCATGTTGTAAACCATGTATAATGGCCCATTCCTCGGCCTCAAATGCACTGCAGCAGCCAAGAGAAACTGTAAAACAAATTAACCATTTTCCTTCATGATCTCTAACTACCCCTCCACACCCAGCCTTACTTGTAAAAGCTGACATAGCACCATCAACATTCAGTTTCACCTAGCCATCTGGAGGAGCGTTCCACTTTCGATTACTTGAGCTAGACAAATTAGTCGTTTCTATAGAATCTTGGATTCAAACAAAGCTTTTCCACGATTGCATAATGAAAGACACTGGTTGCATTGGTTTTGAAAATTCATTGTAAAAAACACAACTATTTCTCCATCTCCATAAATTCCAGATTGAGACTCCCCAAATAAGGTTCCAGCTGCCATCTGCTAAAAAGCCAAGGTCCCTTTTCAAATTTAAAGCAAACCAAACTCGCAAATTTGCAGCGAAGAATTGGGGGTGATGTCTTGGGTGAACCAGTTGCATCCATAAGGATCGAGCATATACACACTCTCTAAAATTAATTTTTTAGTGTAAAAAATACTGAACAGAATATGCAGCCAAATCAAACTGGCTAGGTGACCAATTCGCTTGTTTCCGGCTCAAACCAACCAAACCAAATCAGGTTTAATAACTATTGGGGACACACATTTACTAATATTGACTTTTTACTAAGAAAAGATTGAGCTTTAGTTAGAGGTATTTTGGTTTAACAAAAATAATTTAATATATGAGTTAAAATTTTTAAAAAAAATATTATAGTTTAATCGAGCTTACAGAATCAAATACGTAATTTTGAAGACTTTGCAGTATACTTACTTTCAAGACTCTCTGTACTTTAATTCTTTCAGTCAACTAAATTTTCCATTTCGTCATTATATGTAAAATTTGTCCTCATTTTTTGTTGAAATTGTGGTTTTTTATAATGTTTGTTTATTCGAAGGTCATAGAAACTCACATATCATTCAAGAAAAGAACGCTAACCAGAGGACAAATCCTAAAGACTCGTCAATTCCTCCTTGCTTCGTTGACCATTACTCATTGTATTTTTCCTTTGACTACTTCTCAAAAGACTTCACCCTTTAGGATATCAATTCGCCAACATTAATTTTTGTTTCTCCAACATTAAATTATTATTTGACAATTTCAACACTGAGGCAAGCGATAAAGAACCGCTTGAACTGGAACAAATAAACTCTTTTCTTACATTAATATTTGGCCGCCTTCGTCACAAAACAATAAATTTATTTGAATTCCAATTATGAAATAAATAGAATTAACTCACATGATAACTAATTTTAATGATATTATCTCTTTATTAAAATTCAAAAAGAACATTATAAAGCTCATATTATGATATTAAACACGAGACAAAAATAAAGCTGAAAAAATTTAATTAATAAGAAAATACTTAGGTTAAGTTCTTTATATTATTCTCCGATTACATATAGCCATAACTCTTATTTTTGAAATGTTATCATTTAAATATAAACCCACATAAAAAAAAGTAGAACAAGTGATCATGTGTGATTGCAGAATTTAATATAATAGATATAATAAATTTGATGTAAGTATAATCCTAATTAATACTTTCTCCCTTTTAAAATAGTTTTCACTTTCAAATCATGTAGAGTACACAAATTAGGACAGTTATATTTTACCAAAATGTCCTTGTTTATTACAATGTCTAAAATACTTCTCATTTATTAAAAAGGTAAAATTATAATAAATTTTTAAAAATATGAAAAAAAATTATTTTGAAATTGAAAGGGTACTTTATTTGGTCTCCAATATATACATCACCATTACCTACCTCACTAAGAATTGTCTTCAAAAAAAGAAAAGGAAGCTAAAATCAAAAAAAGAAAAGGAAGTTAAAATCATTACAATATGTCTTACATTTTGCTGCAAAGTCCAAACATTGATCTACAATAAATAAATAAATAAATAAATATATATATATATATATATATATATATAGAAGCTATTGGAAGTGCCCCCGATACAAGGAAAAATAGCTATATTAAACGAGGAAGAAAACAAGGGAGAAAAAATTTAAAAAAATTGTTATTCCAAATCAGACTTTCATTATTTTACGTAAACATACGCTTCTTTAATTTTCACTAATACTGATGTCATGCATTATACCAGTATAAAATTCTAAATTAATTGATAATTTTGTAAATTTTCAGTCAATGACACTTTCTCTATATAACATCAGCAGATGGATTAATTATATGATTCGCCTAAAATTATTTTAAGAGTCATCCCCTGCCCCTGGTCCTTTTTTCACGAATCCTATATTTCTTTAATGATGATGTAATTAATTAATATCAACACATCAATACATATTGTAGCTATCATGTCGCATGGTTCATGCATTGTGTCTAGATTATGTGCAATAGATAAAAAAAAATATGTTATCAGCACATATAAAATAATTATATAATTAACTAAAATATTACCCTCTATGATCCTTAATATAAAACATATTTACCTCATTTAATTATATAAAGAAAGTTAGTTAATATGATATATTTTCCTAAAACATCATACTCATCTTCCTTAATTTCCTAAATCTCTCAATTTCCTAAATCTCTCTTTTACTTGATTATGGTTAAAGAAGCATCAATAGTGATAAATTGAAAAAACAAATATAATAAATATGTCGTATTATTTAGAACTAAGCTCAATTTCACAATTATGTTTTATATTAGAAACCGGAGGGAGCTGAGTAACTTAATTTTTAACGGAAAATATGATTATAGTAATAATTCAGTAAAATAAATAATATTTTGAATAAATATATTTAATAAAAAAATTTGATTATTAAAAGAATATTTTTGGGAGATCATGGCTTGTAATTTTGATTTATAAGAAAAAATTTTCCTTTCCACAGCAACTTTAGTTTTCTTTTCAAATTATTAATTATTATATGTAAATCAAGCAGTGCGATAATAAAAATTCATTTTTTTTTAAATTTTGTCAAATTAGAAGCGTTTAAATTTTGCATTTGGATTTCTGCCATACGAGTATAAATGTAGCTAGACTAACCAAAGCCAACCGCAAATTTGACTGCCGTTTTATTATTATATATTATTATCTGTTAGAATTTGAATAAAAAAAGCCAACTATTAATTAGTAATTTAATTTCCACGTTCTTTCATCATTGAATGTTGAAAAAAAAAAAACAGAACTTCTTATTTTTTGGTTTAAAAAAAAAAATAAGAGCGTGTGTTAATCATAACTTATAAACAAATTCCCGAAAGAAAATCACTATTATTTTTTACTCGCACGATACACACACATATGCAAGAATAATGACAAAGGTATTAGTATAAAATAGGCGATCTAGATTAGTTTTAAAGGATAAGACTTAAAAAGTGTGACAGAGTGATAACCAAAACTCACATATGCAAGTTCATATAAGTAAGTAATAATGTTTAATATGATTATATTAAAGAAGATAATTAGAGGTGTGTCACGGCATGGCGTCACCCACCCACGACGGGGTCCCTAGCGGTGCCGGACAAGTGTCATCGAAACCCCCTGTCAGGATTTGTCCCCCCAACCAAAAGCTTAGAGATTTTCCTGTTGGGTACTCGTAATGTCCCTAAGAGTCACCTCTCCAAGGATCGAAAGCTTAACCTGAGGGTCAAGTAAAAACCTTATAGCGCACTTGACTACCAAGGATCACATAAAGTTTGTACTTGACCCTTAGGTTAAGCCTTCAATCTTTGGGGAGACAACTCTTGGGGAAATTACGAGTATCTAAGAGGAAAATCCCTAAGCCTTAGGTGAGCGGAGGGGGGGACAAATCCTGGCTGGGAGTCTCAATGACACCTGTCCGGCACCACTAAGGACCCCGTCGTGAGCGACACTGTGCCGTTACAAGGTGTTTACAAAATGAAACCGGATTGGTCAGGTCCCGTGTCCCTTTTCATAAAAGGGCATCAACTAACTCTTTTTGAAAGCAAAGTCTAGCTAATTTTCTGCCAAAGAATTTCGTTTCTGTAAGTCTTGATGACTTGATGATTTTTATATAGCCTTGTTTCAAAGATGACCACGTCCTTTATTATAGGAACTAATTAATCAACTTTTCAAAACTTTAACCAAGATTTTATTTATACGTCCTTCCTTTTCGACACTTTTAGTCAGACTAATTAAGGTTATAATCTCATATGTTAAATTTTATGCCCCAAATTAATTAATTAATTCCATTAGTTTAAGCTAATTTGTAGAACTTTAATTTGACCGATGACTTCTTAATTGGTACACATACCAAGTCAATTGGCCTGCAAAATCGATATATCTATATATAATATAAAACACCTACCAAGTCGTTAATTAGATTCACCCATATTAGTTTAAACAGATTGAGACACAAGTGGAGCTATAGCAGATATTGCATTATATTGTATTATAACTATAGCAAATATTCAAAACTCGTACCGCCTCCGTTTTTAATAAATGACATATTTGGAAAGTTAGTCTTGAATTATTGATTCTAAATATAAGACTAATTTTTAAATTTGTCAATATTTTTCTAATTTACCCATATTGATACCCCTAACAGTAATCAAGGAAGAGAGGGAATTGAAAGAGGAATCAATGAAGATGAATAGAGTGTTTTAGAAGAAAAAAAATATACCGTATCAACTAATTTAACTAACCTTATCAGTTTAATTAAATTAGGTAAATATATCTTATATTAAATATGAGAAGGAGTGCTATTCCTCACTTTGATCCTTATTATAAATTCATTTTAACTAATTCTCACTACTTATAAGAAATGACAGTTAAATTATTAAATATATTTTAAATTGATAAAATTTTTCTAGAGTACCCTTATTAAAATTCCCTCTCTACATTTAACATCATTCTCACCTCTCTTGTTTAGCTTTTTCTAACAAGAATTAAATATGGGTAAAGTTGAAAAAATGTTATTAATAACCTCCAAGTGGACTTATATATTAATACAAGACTTAAAATTTCTTTCACAATGGACATATAATAAGGATCAAAGTGATATATTACCTCAAAACCTTTTTGCAAAACAAATTTAGAAGAGTTGTCATGGTCCTCTATATATATATATATGATATGATATTTTGTCTGTAACATTATTTACTTTTTTTTTCATTTTACCCCTCATTGAAAAGAAGTATTCCCTCTAATCATTAATATATAGGAGTTGGATCGCTAATTTGTATATATTTTAAAAACTAGTTAAATTATTATTTGTAAAAAAGTGCGTTGATTTTTTTTAAAATGTTATCTTTACATTTGCATTGAAACTACTTCTGGATGAAAACTCCATTTATATATGTAATCAATAAAGATAACTTAGGAAAAAATTATAAATTCATGAAACAAAGTGGATTGAGACATAATATTTGGTACCAAAGTAAACCTCTTAACTGGCACTTATATTTAGGACTAAAAGAGCACTTATTAACAATATCAATTGTTTCCATTATTTGCTCCTTTATGTCTCTAGGCATGCCTTCTTTGGATTACAAGCTCATCCTTCTTTCAAGAATCTCAAAGGCAATCTTTACAAATCACATGTCTTAATCAAACATTCCTCCCTCTAAGTGGATTTAGCCGAGTGTCGTCTAATGTGATTTACCAAGATGTAGAAGAGCTCCTCTCTAATTTTATTTTTAAGCATGTTAGCTTTTCTAGTAATCTCTATGGCATGAATTTTAATTTCTTTAGGAATTGCCATACTTTTGAGACTAACATGTAATTTCATGATGTACCCATTTTCCTTTCCTTAATATGCATTTGACTTTATTTCAAATTGTTATATGTATAACATATTTATTTATTTCAATTTCCAACTAATCCTTTGGGCATAAGCTAGTTAACTTGTTCAAATTAGTTATTTGTCTTTATTTCGTCTTAACATATTCATATCGGTCCCCAGTTATTTGTGTCATTATGAAAGGGAGCAATATTAGTCCTTCGGTTGAATCAATTATAAATACCAACCACATATCCAGACTTCAAAACATCAATTTGTAGAAACACACAAGTTTCATCTGCAAGTAACAACAATAACACAAAGATGGTTGCGAGTGACAACAACAACGATGTTGGTTGCCTGGATGAAGCACTGTGGCTATCATATGGTCAGGTGTATCCTGCAGTTTTGAATGCTGCTATTGAACTAAACCTATTCGACATCATCGGACGAGGAAACCCTCAAGGCATGTCTGCTTCAGAAATTGCTTCTCAGCTTCCAACTCATGATCAACACCCAGACACTCCCCAGAGACTTGATCGCATGTTGTTTCTGCTTGCCAGCCATTCTCTTCTCACTTGGTCCAAGCGATTCGATGAAGACCAAGAAGAAGTTGAGAGACTGTATAGTCTCTCTCCTACTGGACGATACTTAGTCGCCGACGACGATGGAGCTTCCTTTGCTTCTCTCTCTAAACTGTGTTGTCATCCTGCTTATGTCTCGGTCTGGTAAGTATCTACTATTATTAGGCACCAGTTGATTTGTGTGCTTACCTCTTCCAACTCATCAGATCTGAATCATTAGATCTGATTTGGATAGTCTAGATTTGAGTTTTTAAAAGTATATATTTTTTAATAAAAATTATTTTAATAGATATAAAATATAAAATAAAAATAATATCTTAACTGCTATTCTTTTAAGAAATGATTTTTGATTTAAAAAATCACCATTTAAAAAAAAATTAAATCTGAACTGTCCAAAATCATATCTGGACGACTCAAATTTAATGAGTTGTAAGAGTTAAGTACAGTGATTAACAGTTAAATCAAGTTCCTATAATTAGTCTCACATTGGAACTTCACAAGAGAAGTGAAACTTATATGTTTAAAGTACTCATCACATTGATGAGTATCAAGTGCTCATCTGATACTCATGTGTGATGAGATTTAAACCATATAAATCTAATTTGAATAATCTAAACCTAGAGTTTTTAATCTGTGATTTTTTAAATGATAAATTCACTTTTCTTGAAAAGTGCTTCCGTTATTCTTTTTTATAAGAAACAGTTGTCACATATACCCCGTTTCTATTTATAAGAAACATTAAGAGAATGTCTTAATTTTTGTTTTCTCCCCATTGTCTCAAATCGGGTGTACATATAAGTTCAAAAGATTTTTCCATTCAATAGACTAGCCTTTTGGAATGGCCTCTTCCATTAGACTTGTGCCAGTAAATATCTAATAATACATGTATAAAGCAGAGTAACTCTCGATTTGAAAGATTGAATTTGCCTTTCTTTGATTGTAGGCAAAATTTCAAGAAAGTGATAGAGGGGGATGAAGAGGACTTGTTTAAGAAGGTGCATGGGATGTCCCTGTTTGAGTACATGGAAACAGATGCAACGTTTAAGCCTTTGTTCCACAGAGCAATGGCTGATATTTCAGCTATGCACATGAGGAGGATTCTGGAAACATACAAAGGTTTTGAGGGCATATCAACACTTGTTGATGTGGCTGGTGGTATTGGACAAAGCCTCAAAATGATCACTGCCAAATACCCTTCTAATTCTCACTATTTATAAGAAATAACAGTTAAATCATTAAAAATATTTTAAATTGATAAAATTTGTCAAGAATACCCCTATTAAACTTCCCTCTCTACATTTAACATCATTCTCACCTCTTTTGTTTATCTTTTTCTAACGATAATTAAATATGGGTAAAATTGGACAAATGTCATTAATAACCTATAAGTGGACTTATATATTTAGGATAAAAAAAATTTTTCACAATGGACTTATAATAAGGATTAGAGTGGTATGTTACCTCAAAACCTTTTTGCAAAACAAATTTAGAAGAGTTGTTATGGTCCTATATATATATGATATAATATTTTGTCTGGAACGCTATTTACTTCTTTTGTTTTCATTTTCCCCCTCAATAAAAAGAAGTACTCCCCCTGATCATTAATATATAGGAGTTGGATAACTAATTTGCTATATTTTAAAAACTAGTTAAATTAGTTATTTGTAAAAATGTGTGTTGATTTTTCTAAAATAATCTCTTTACATTTGTATCGAAACTACTTCTTCATAAAACTCCATTAATATTTGCAATTAATAAAAATAATTTGGGAAAAATTATAAATTCAAAAAACAAAGTGGATTGAGACATAATATTTAGTACTAAAGTAAACCTCTTAACTAGAATTTATATTTAGGACCGGAGGAGTACTTATTAACAAGATCAATTGTTTTCATTATTTACTCCTTTATGTCTTAGAGCATGCCTTCTTTGAATTACAAGCTCATCCCTCTTTCAAGAATCTCAAAGGCAATCTTTGCATATCACATGTCTTAATCGAGCTTTCCTCCCTCTAAGTAGATTTAGCCAAGTGCCATCTAACGTGATTTACCAATAGAAACACTCCTCTCTAATTTTATTTTTAAGCATGTTAGCTTTTCTAGTAATCTCTAGTACATGAATTTTAATTTCTTTAAGAATTGCCATATTTTTGAGACTGACATGTAATTTCATGATGTACCCATTTTCCTTGATATGCATTTGACTTTATTTCAAATTGTTATTTGTATGACATATTTATTTATTTCAAATTTCCAACTAATCCTTTGGGCATAAGCTAGTTAACTTATTCAAATTAGTTATTTGTCTTTATTTCGTCCTAACATATTCACATTGGCCCCAAGTTACTTGTGTCATTATGAAAGGGTCCAATCTTAGTCCTTCTGTTAAATCAATTATAAATACCCACCACATAACCAGACTTCAAAACATCAAATTGTAGAAACAAATCAGTTTTATCTGCAAGTAACAACAATAACACAAAGATGGTTGCGTGTGACAACAACAACAACGACGATGTTGGTTGTCTGGATGAAGCACTGTGGCTATCATGTGGTCAGGTGTATCCTGCAGTTTTGAATGCTGCTATTGAACTAAACCTATTCGACATCATCGGACAAGGAAACCCTCAAGGCATGTCTGCTTCAGAAATTGCTTCTCAGCTTCCAACTCATGATCAACACCCAGACACTCCCCAGAGACTTGATCGCATGTTGTTTCTGCTTGCCAGCCATTCTCTTCTCACCTGGTCCAAGCGATTCGCTGAAGACGAAGAAGAAGAAGTTGAGAGACTGTATAGTCTCTCTCCTACTGGACGATACTTAGTCGCCGACGACGATGGAGCTTCCTTTGCTTCTCTCTCTAAACTGTGTTGTCATCCTGCTTATGTCCTAGTCTGGTAAGTATCTACTATTATCGGGGACCTGTTGATTTGTGTGTTTAGCTATTCCAACTTATCAGATTTGGACCATTAGATCTGATATGGACGGTTTATATCTGAGTTTTTAAAAGTCTATAACTTTTAATAAAAGTTATTTTAATAGATATAGAATATAAAATAAAAATAATATCTTAACTGCTATTCTTTCCAAAAAAAATGATTTTTTATTTAAAAAAAATTAAATCTGGATCGTCCAAAATCATATCTGGATGGTCCAAATCTAATGAATTGGGAGAGTTAAGTACCATGATTAACACTGAAATTAAGTCCCTATTATTAGTCTCACACTGAAGCTTCACAAGAGAAGTGAAATTTATATGTTTAAATTACTCATCATAGTGATGAGTATCAAGTGCTTATCATTGTGATAAGATCTAAACCATTTAAATCTAATTTGAATTATCTAAACTTTAAGAGCTTTTAATCTGTTATTTTTTAAATGATAAATTCACTTTTCTTGAAAAGTACTTATTTCGTTCCTTTTTAAAGAGACAATTGTCACATATGCCTCATTCATATTTATAAGAAACATTAAGAGAATGTTTTAATTTTTGTTTTTCCCCCCATTTTCTCGTCCTATGTGGAATAATAGTTGTAAAATTATCTTTATTTAAATTTTACACATATTAAAATAAAAAATTTATTTAAAATATGAAAATTAAATTAAATTAAACATGGACTGTTCAAAATCAAACAGAACAATCCAATTTGATGACGAGCACACTATGCTCATCAAATAATGAGCAAAAAATGTGCTCCCTCTTTTGAAGATAGACTCTTCCTTTAGACTCATGCTTGTAACATTAGTGCTTTCACTAAAAAGTCAATGTTTACGAAGAAGACTACCCACGGAGTTTTCTGACTGATGAGAGGCCAATTGGAGCTACCAGGGATGTCTTAACTCTCAAATCGGGTGTACATACAAGTTCACAGGATTTTTTCATTCAATAGACTAGTCTTTTGGAATGGACTCTTCCATTAGACTTGTGCCAGTAAACATCTAATCATACATGTATAAAGCAAAGTAACTCTCGATTTAAAAGATTGAATTTGCCTTTCTTTGATTGTAGGCAAAATTTCAAGAAAGTGATAGAGGGGGATGAAGAGGACTTGTTTAAGAAGGTGCATGGGATGTCCCTGTTTGAGTACATGGAAACAGATGCAACGTTTAAGCCTTTGTTCCACAGAGCAATGGCTGATATTTCAGCTATGCACATGAGGAGGATTCTGGAAACATACAAAGGTTTTGAGGGCATATCAACACTTGTTGATGTGGCTGGTGGTATTGGCCAAAGCCTCAAAATGATCACTGCCAGATACCCTTCAATTAAAGGCATCAACTTTGACTTGCCCCAGGTGATCCAACATGCCCCATCCTACACAGGTACAACATAAGACTGTGTGTATGTGTTTGTCTCTTTGTTTACTGAGCTTGAGTGCTAGCTAAATAATTAATCTGCAAGTCTCTATAGTTTTATTTGATTTTTAGTTAGGTCCATATAGTTTCCCCCCTTTTCATCAAGTCCTTATAATTTTAACTGATTTTTAATTGAGTCCTTATAATTTTTTTCCCTTTATATCAGATTTTTATAATTTTACATGTTTTTAATCAGGTCCTTACAATTTTTTTTCACTCATTCGCTTGAAACTACATGGATCTAATCAAAATCAAGTGAAATTATAAGGGCTTGATAAAAAGGGAAAAAAAATTACATAGACCTAATTAAAATAGATAAAGCTATATGGACCTGATAAAAAAGAAAAGAATTACAAGGACTTGATTAAAAATCAAATGAAACTATCCTCTTACTCTAGGTTCAGCAGTCAAAGGGTTAGACACTCACCAAAATGAGGAGGTTCAATTCCTGCGAATGTCGCACCCCTTAGGGATGCATCTTCAAAGCCAAGGCCTACCACATTAAATTAGTTGGCCAAGAGTGTTACGACACCTTGGAGATTAATTATCCCAATAAATTTTTACTGATAACTTTTCTATTAAAATCTTGTGTTGCTTTATGTTTGGAAGGTGTCACCCATGTTGGAGGTGATATGTTCAAAAGCGTCCCAGAAGGCGATGCAATAATGATCAAGGTCATAATTAATTGATTAATTTCATTAATTACTTGAATGAACTCTAATTAGTCCCTGAATCATCAACTTACTTAAAGTTGAATATTGTTTAATTTTGCAGGCAGTGACACATAACTGGAGTGATGAAAAGTGCGTACAAGTTCTAAAGAACTGCCACAAATCACTGAAGGAAGGAGGGAAAGTGATAATAATAGACTTGATAATGCCAGAAATCCCAAAGGCAAGTGATGGTGATAAGTATGTGACCATGTTGGACAATGTCATGTTCCTTCAAGCTGGTGGAAAGGAAAGAACAGAGAAAGAATTCGCATATCTTTGCAAAAGTTCTGGCTTTTCTCGTTACCAGATTGCTGCTTATGTCTTCTCTGCTCTGGGAGTCATTGAGTTTTACAAATAATAATAATAATACATTAATTAATCATAGAATTTGATGAATATGGTCCTCTTATGAATTAATATGAGGTTTAGGGTTCTAGTTTATTATCAGCATGATCAGTATATATACATATGTATTGTATTGTTGAGCTTTGTGGTCATGAAGTTGAGAGGAATAAAACTATGAAAGTAGTAAAGTTTTATTATTAATTAAGCTTCATAATAGGCCTTTCCACATGTGACACTGTTCAACTTATGCTGTAAATTTCCTTTCCCCCATTATGAAAATCAAACACAATACTAAAGGAAAGCTTAATTTCAAAAGACAAGCTATAATAATCATTAGCTCAAAAGAAGAGCCCATCTCAAAAAAATAACTATTAACTTACAAATCACAGTACACTTGTAAGGCTTTCGGATGTGGAACTCTTAACATAACCACCCCAAATGAGAGGGAAGTGCTTGATGGCTTCACATTAGGACATTTTAATCGGTCTCTTACAAATTAGAACCCTCCGTTAGTAACCCCTTGAACATCGGGTTCTAAATAATAGCAATACCAGAGGGAAACATTGAGGCACAAATTCCACACCTCCAAACCCATTTTTTCCATCTCTATTTATTCTAGCTCTGGCCCAATATTCCCATGGTCCAAGTCGTCATTAATACTAAAACCATTTGTTACACAAGCAAGAAATAGTTAGAATCCTCTATGTGTAGTTCTTTTCAAGAACATCGATATCTCAATAAAAACATTTTTTTAATGAACGTATTACATAAGTCTATAAGGGAAAGCTCAATCCGAAAAAACTAGTCTATTTGAAGAGAGATCCCTTGAACTTATAAGCCACACTTCATTTATGAGACTTCTTGATATGAAACTCTTAACATGGATTTTTTCTGGGCCAAAAAATAAAAAAAAAATCATTGATTCTGGGTAATATCAAATTCATCAGAATCAGGCTTCCTCATTCTCTCTCAGGATGAAACTGCAATCCCAAAATATAAATTTGCCCACTTGAGGATTATAAGCATATGGTTCATTAAAACGTTTCAATCAAATCATCTGCTGCAAAAATCATTAGTTGTGCTCTATTAACAATTTCAAGATAATACCATACCATGTTACTAAATTTCTCAAACAGAAACTTTCACCCAAACTGGCTCTACATGAATAACATATAATATATAGCATACATAATTTATATGAGTCAATATCTATCATGCAGTATACTTCTTAAACTAGTGAGTTCTCAGAAGGATGACGATGAGTACAAAACAGAGAGAGGAAGCCAGTCCTTAGCACAAAATAAATATACAGAGAGAAAGACTTTTTTTTTTTTGGGGGAGAATTTTGGAAGACAATCCCATATTGCCTTTTGGGCCAGGCCTATTATGTTAAATTTCTGGGCTAGAGCATAATACTATCTCCTATTCTTAAGGTAGGTAGGACGTAATTGAAGAATTGTTTTTTATCCCAAGGGTTTGTTTGATATGAGGGATTTGAAGGGAAGAAAAATTTTTGTGAATTGAATTTAAGAAAGAGAATATGTAAAATAAAAAAAATTAAGTAAAATTGATTAAAAAATTTTAATCACACTTCTTTAATTTCTTTTTAAATCTAGCTCAATTTTTTTTTTCGTCCTCTCACTTTCCGTCCACTTCCGTCATATCAAACAAGTTCTTAATGTAAGACTCATTTTTTATATCATTAATCTTTTTTTAATTTATCCCTATTGATATCAACAATAATAATTAAGTAAAAGAGAGATAGAGGGAATCAAGGGAGATAATTATAGCGCTTTAGAAAAAATATATCATACTAATTAATTTTATTAATCTAATCAAATTATGTTAATATACATTGCATTAAAAACCAGAGGGAGTTGTTTGTTGCTATGCCCTATGATGCTGTTATATCTCTGTCTTTGTAGTTTTTTTTTTTTGGTACATGAGCAATAATATTGTCTTACAACCGGAAAGTAATAGCAGAAGTCAATGGATTAAACCACATAGAAGAAAACTTGGGATTAATAAAACCAGACATACTTCTAAAAAAAGAAGATCATCGATCAAAGCTATATGTGGGCGGTGGTGGGTGTGTGCCTCCTTTTCCTATGGGAAAATGCTAGGTTGGGGACTTTTTTATTTTAAATAAAAAGAAAACTTTAGAATAAAAGTTGCATTTTTACTAATATAATGGAGCAACAATTGTATATGTGAAAATACACTATCCAATCCTAGATGTAGGAGCTATACAATAGGTTCGTTTTAATCCAACTTAAATTTATCTTAGCTTCCAAATTTATAATTTTTGTCTCAAAGCATTCTTATTGATTGTGTGTGTATGAAAAAGTGTATGTCCATCAAGGACTAGTTTCTTCTGGCCAAAAATTAAAATCAAGGACTAGTTTCAAATCACACGGGGCAGTATCTTTTTGGGGTACGAAAGCAATTAATACTTAATAGTAATATGAAGAAAATGTATCCTATTCTATGTCCTAATTTTTGAGGCATAAAGGAGAAAATTAAGATGTGATTAGATCCGGGAATTCGGGCCGAGCCCGTTGGGTCAGTTCATTTAAGTCTGAACCCTTCAAGGGTCGGATTTATGATTTAGAGGCTAAAAAGAGAAGGGGCCTAAAAGGGCCGGCCCTGTAGGGTGAGCCCTGCAGCCCTGTAGGGCCGGTCCTTTTAGGCCCGTTTAATTTTTTTTTAAAATAAATTAATAAATATAATATCATTATATCAAATTATCAATATGAGAGACATCTAAATACCTAATAGAGTATTAATAACAGGCAAACACTTATTAATTGGTTTGATTTATTTTATTTTCTACAATGGTTTATTCATTTAAACTTAAAAAAAAAACTAATTTGGACATTAGATAATTATTTTAACTAAAAATTTATGAGTTTTAAAAATAATGCATCTCAATTTAAAGCAAAATAAAAAATAAATTGTAAAACTTGAAAAATGATTTTTTTTAATTAAAATGAGTTTAAGCCTGTTTAGGCCCCAGCCTGTAAAGGGCCAGCCTTGTAAGTCCATGGGCTTAAAAAATATGGTACTTTTTAGGAAGCGGGCATAAACGAGTCAGCCCGTTTAGGCCCGAATCCGTGAGGGGCCGGCCCGTATTCCTAACTCTAGATGTGATATGTGTGCCTAACTCTTTAAGTAGCAATTTGTATATAAAACACATACAAATAATGTCATTCTGGCAAAAAAAAAAAAAAAAAAACCATACAAATAATGTTATTGCATGCCATTATTAGCTGCGTTGAGATGAGAAATTGCCAGTAAATATGAACGGGTGTGAAACGAAATTATGAAGATTAATGAGAACATATGTTAATTTCAAAATATTTTCAAAACCCCAACAATATATAGCGGCCAATTAATTTGACATAATCATTATATATATTGTAGACGTATTATATTACTCCTTAGTCCTTACTATATCAACTTCAGTGAGAAAGTGCTAGGATTGACTTATTTATTTTAAACGATTTATGTTTTATAAGGTAAATATGTCAGTGAAGTTTTATAAGACAAAAAAAAAAAAAATTATTCTGATGTTTCACTGACACTCTCTTTTATCAAAATATCCCCGATTTTCCTTATAATATATTTTGACAAGAAAATTATAATGTGTATTTGGAATAGTGATTGTCAATTAGGCTTATTTCAATTTGACTTGTTGTAATATTATTTTTGGTAAAAGTCAAATTATGTATTGTGATTTATGTTTAGATTAGCGGTTGTATAAATGACTTTTGTAAAAGTAAAACTTGTTTGAATTGACTTAAGCATAAGTGATTTTTGTGATAATAGTAAGAGAGAGTTGATGGAAAAATATTTAAAAAATAAATTAAATATTTAAAAATTACTTTAAAATATCAGTTGCTACTGAAAAAATATTTTAGAGTGGGTGGAAATCAATAAATCAGTATTCTAAGTTTTGGGTGCTCTTTACTACTAAAAAAAATACATTAAAGGTAAAATTGTAGTCAGTCTCCTAAAACTGGGTACAACTGAAAAAATATTTTAAAGAGTTAAAAGCACAAAAAAAAATATTTTAAAATAATTTTTGGAGTTGAAAAAATATATTAAAGGTAAAATTGCAATCAGTCTGATAACATACTAGGTACAGTTGGAAAAATATTTTAAGGGGTTAAAAGCACCAAAAAAACATTTTAAATTAATTTTTGTAACTGAAAAAGTACATCAAAAGTAAAATTGCAATCAGTCTGATAACACACTGGGCACAACTGAAAAAATATTTTAATTATTCACTCTCATGTCAAACTCTAAAGCTGCATAAGTTAACTTTTTGAGCTTATGGGCAAAAACTGTTTTTCTGTGATAAACCCAATTAAAAAAAATTACACCCAAACATAAGAAAAAGCTAAAAAACTCATAAACCAAATTGGACCCCATAGAAACCCGATTGGACTCCTAAAAAGCTCTACCAAACACGCACATAATTTGGGGTGAAAAATCATAGTTTTTTAGAAGCTATTTGTTTACTATTTTTTCATAAACTATTCTTTAAAAACATTTTTATCATTTTTTCTATTGAAATTATTCTTCAAAAGCTAATAAAAACATATTTAAATGTTGCTCTCCTTTTGTTGTGCATTTTTTTATGAGTGCTTGTTTAGAGTGGTGTTCTAAAATCTTATTCCAGCTTTTCAATCTGATTTTACAATTTCTAATATAAGTATATGAAATGAGTTTTGTCTCAATATATATGAATATGAATATGTCTATCATAAACAAATCCAAACAAGTATATTGAGTAACTACTTGGAGAATCATTGATATAAGCTATTTGAAGAGCCGTTATTGCTTATTTACAAATTTTGTCCATGTAATTAAGGGCTGAAATATTACTCTTTGTATTTTTATCTCTGATTCAAAATCTCATTGGTATGCTTTGGAAGATAGTTTTAATAGTACTCATTCGGTCCTTAATATAACACATATTTACTTAATTTAATTAGATTAAGAAAGTTGATTAAGTTAGTTAGTATGACATGTAATTTTTAAGATACAATTGTCATCTTCCTTAATTTTCTTATTACCTCTCTTCCTTAACAAATATAAAAAATATGTCTCATATTTAGGATTAAGATCAACTGCTCAAATATATCTTATATTAATGATAAGAGGGAGTAGTGTTTTTACCAATAACTAATTTTGTTAATATCATTAATTTAATTATTGGGAGAATTACATTCAGGTCCCAAGGAAGAGGAGAAATGAAGAAATAGTCCCTATAGATTGCAAAATGAAAAAATAGTCCCATGGGGTTGTCAATACAGGCTCCTGGAATTGTTAATGAGTTGTCAAAACAGGCTCATGGAGTTGTTAATGGGACCATTTTTTCATTTTGCAATCTATAGGGACCATTTCTTCATTTTTTTTCTTCTATGGGACCTAAGTGTAATTCTCCCTTAATTATTTAACTCCTATACTAAGTAGGAAAGGTGGTAATATTTTTAAGGGAAACAAACAGAAAAATACCATCAAAATTAGTAAAAGACAAATAACTATATTGGATTTCTATAATTTCAAGGAGATTTATTTGGAATTTTGAAATATTGCAAAATTTGAGAAATTACCTAATTAACCTTAGTTTTTTTAAATGAAAAATCTTCAACCCCTTGCCGGCCATCGGAGCTCTAGTGCCAGTGCTCGATAGCGGCGGCTGTCACCAGAGCTCCGGTGACCCTGTCGGTGACTGGCCGTCGAAGCTTCGGTGAATATTATTAACAACTCAAATATCTATAATAACAACTTTAGTATCACTATTAACAACTTAAGTATCTTTTAACAAATTTAGTTTGAAAAATTCAAAAAAAAAAAAAAAAAAGATATTCGCCACGGGAGCTCCGGTGATGGTTGTTAAGAAATATTCAACAAATATCCCGTTTATAACTTTAGTATCGCTATTAATAACTTAAGTATAGGTATTAACAACTTTATCCTGAGAAATTAAAAAAAATATTAGTTGCCGATGCTCCGGTGAAGAAATATATTTTTTCTGAATTTCTCAAGTAAAAGTTATTAATATAGATAGTTGAGTTGTTAATAACGATACTAAAGTTGTATACGGAAGCCTTATATATTTTTTTAATTTCTCACGTAAAAGTCGTCAATATTGATACTTGAATTGTTAATAGTGATATTAAAGTTGTAAACGGGATATGTGTTGAATATTTCTTAATAAATTTCACCAGAGTTCTAACGGCTGATATTTTCTTAAAAAATTTCTCAAGCTAAAGCTGTTAATATAGATATTTGAATTATTAATAGCGATATTAAAATTGTAAACACAATATTTGTTAAATATTTCTTAATAACTTTCACTGGAGCTTCGACGGCTTTTTTTTTTTTTTAATTTCTCAAGCTAAAGTTGTTAATATAGATATTTAAATTATTAATAGCGATATTAAAATTGTTAATATAGATACTAGAGTTGTTAATAACCATAACCGGTGCTTTGGCGGTTAATATCTCTTTCTGAATTTCTCAGACTAAAGTTGTTAATATAGATACTTGAGTTGTTAATAGCGATACTAAAGTTGTAAATGGGGTATATGTTGAATATTTTCTAATAACCTTTATCGGAGCTCCGACAGCTAATATCTTTTTTTTAATTTCTCTGAATAAAGGTATTAATATAGATGCTTGAGTTGTTAATAACCTTCACCGGAGCTCCAGAGGCCAGTTGTCGACAAGGTCATCAGAGCTCCGGTGACGACCGCAACCGCCGATCATCGGTACTGGAGCTCTGGCGGCTAGCAATGGGTTTGAGGATTTTTTATTTAAAAAAAATTAAGGGTAGTTACATAATTTCTCAAATTTTACAACATTTTAAAATTTCAAATAAAGGTGTGTTTGGTTTGAAGGAAGGAGAGGGGGGAGAGGGGAGGTTAAGGGTGGTAAATTACCTTTTTTGGACGCGTCCCCTTTAAATTTTACCTTAAACCCTAAATCTTAAATCATAAACCCTTTAATGAAAAGGTAAATTTTGGAGGGAACCCACCCAAAAAGGTAATTTACCCCTTACCCTCCACTACCCTCAAGTCAAATACACCCTAAGTCCTTTTAGAATTATTGAAATTCAACATATTTATTTATCATTTTAAAAACTAAAGATAGGTAGGACCATTGTTGTCAAACTCACGAGTCAACTCGCCGAGTTTGACGAGTTTACGTTTTTAGCTAATGAAATCGAGTTAACTCACTTATGGAATTGTTCTATACATAAACTCGGTCAAACTCGGTTTTGACTCGGTCTCGATGAACTCGCCGTTTCAAAACCAAGTCTAGCAAGTCAAAAATATGAGTAGTAAAAGTCAGAGATCTGGATAGAAATCGACCAAAAATCTTCAAAAAATTAAAACTAAAAACAAAAGCTAGTATAAAGTTAAAAAAGAAAAATACATAATATTTATACAACTTGCCCTATTTTAAGTTTGTAGACCTTGTGCTGTCTCCCACCGTCTTTCTTTCTCAAGTTCGCAGCTTTTATTTTTCATTCTGCAGTTAGCGTTGTGCGATTGTGCCTTTGCTTGTTCTTGCTGGTTTATGAGAAGAAGGGAGAACGAAGACGAAGAACAAAAAGAGAGAACGGAGCCCACAGAGAAAGAAAAACAATTGCAAAGATCAATTAAACGTGAGTTTTCGATTTTTCTCTTGATCTGTGAGGACTGAGGAGTGAGGAGTATGCCTTTGTCTCTTGTGATATGTGCAAATTGTACTATGTCAGTGTCACTGTGTGCTTCAGCCCTTCACGTGATTGTCCCTTTTTTTTTTTTATTAAAAATTGTTCATTTAGGTGAAAGTTTGACTTGTGAGGCTACAGTGCTACACTTTAGTTTCAACTTCCAAGTAATACAGTGATCTTGACGCTTGAGTATTTGTGAAGCAAAGGCTTCTTTTTTTTTTTTTTGCCAAGTGAAGCAAAGGATCATAATTCATATCATTAGAAACTATAAAGAGACGCTGCACATCCAATCAGGAGTCAGGTATTTGCTCCTTTTCTTGACTTTTTCATTGTTTTTAATTAACAAATATTTCATTATTATTATATTGTGTTTATCAAAATCATGAGGGAGTAGGGAGCTTGCACATTATGAGACCCTTTTTTTTTTAACAGTGAGATATTATTTTGTTATTGTTTAATGTGATCTCTATAATAGTATTTTATTTATTAAACACTATCCTACATTAACAAACTATGTCTTTGAGAACTGACAAACTAAGGTGAAGCTTATTTTTTAACTTTGGATATTAGATGTCTTTTTTGGTTGCCTCATTTTTCTTAATTTGAGAATTTCTTCTTATTGCTTATTAATTAGGTAGTATATTAATTTGAAGATGTCTTCAAGTGCAAAGGAAAATATTGAAAAAAAAGTTATTGCTGCAAGAAAAAATTATCCGGGTAATAGATATGATATAGGATGGAAACACGGGATGGATGTTGATGGGAATGGCAAAAAAGTGAAGTGTAATTATTGTGGAAAAATTGTTAATGGGGGTATTTATAGATTCAAAAATCATCTAGCATGCACTAAAATAGATGTTGAAGCTTGTGGCAATGTTCCTGAAGAAGTAAAGACCACAGTATTGCAGCTTGTTTATGATGCAAAATGTGCTTCATCTAAGAGGAAAAAACAAAGGGTTGATATCGGTGATGAAGATGATCAAGGTGCACAAACACAAATTGAGTCTCAAAATTCAGGGAAAGGGCTGATGAATTTCTTGAGAAATACAAAAAATAATAGCAAAGGGGTAGGCAACACACAATCAACCATTAATCATATGTTTAAGAGAGACTTGAGGGAAGAGGCTTGTCAACAAGTAGCTCGATTTTTTTATACAAGTGCTATACCTTTTAATTGTATAAAAAATCCTGAATTTACAAAGATGTGTGAAGTTATAGGAAGATTTGGTCAAGAATTTAAGCCTCCTTCTTATCATAAGATCAGAGAAAAATATTTGAACTTGGAACTAAAAAGCACACAGGCCTTGCTTGAGAATTTTAAGAGTGAATGGACAACAACAAGTTGTTCCATAATGTCTGATAGGTGGACTGATAGAAAAAGGCGTTCAATTTGCAATTTTCTAGTGAATAGTCCAAAAGGGACAGTATTTTTATATTCATTAGATACTTCTAAAATTTATAAGACGGCTGATAAAGTATTTGAGATGCTTGATGAAGTTGTGGAAAAAGTGGGTGAAAAAAATGTGGTACAAATAGTAACCGACAATGCTGCAAATTATAAAGCAGCTGGGCAAAAATTAATGGAGAAAAGAAAACATTTGTATTGGACTCCATGTACAGCCCATTGTATTGACTTAATGTTGGAGGACTTTCAAAAGAAAATTATATTGTATAAAGAAACCATTAGCAGGGGTAGAAAAATCACAACATATATTTATACAAGATCAATGCTCATTAGCCTTTTGAGAAAATACACAAATGGAAAGGTTTTAATCAGGCCTGCTGCAACTCGATTTGCCACTGCATACCTGACTTTGTCATGTCTTAATGAGCACAAAGTACTACTGGTAAATTTGTTTAATTCTCAAGATTGGAAGGATAGCAAATTTTCATCCACCAAAGATGGAAAAGAAGTAGCAAAAAGTGCTATGGACAATAATTTGTGGAAGAATATTGTGACATGCCTTAAAGCTGCTGCTCCTCTTGTTAAAGTTCTTCACTTAGTGGATTCAGAAGAGAAGCTAGCTATGGGATTCATATACGAAGCCATGGAAAGTGCGAAGGAAAATATCAAACAAAATTTTAATAGTGTTAAAAAAAGACAAGTATTAAATTAAAATTTTGTATTTAATTTTATTATGCAAGTTTTATGTTTTTTATAATTTGATTTTTTCCTTTTTGTGGAATGACCCTTTTTTTATTGATTGTGATTTGTGATAGCTATGAGCTTGTATGGAATATAATTGATGAGAGTTGGGAAGCTCAACTCCTTAAGCCTTTACATGCAGCGGCATACTACCTCAATCCTCATTTCCATTATGACACTAATTTTAATCCACATTATATGATTAAACAAAGGGTTATATGATTGTTTGTCAAGAATGGTTAGGGATCAAGATGAGTTTAACAAAATTGAGTTTCAATTGATTGACTTTCATAATGCAAGATATATGTGTTAGTGCAAGCGTTTCACCCAAGAGGGGGGTGAATTGGGTGATCCTAGAAATTTCGTTGCGAATAAGGAAATTGACGGAATATTAAAAGCAATTAAGAGCAAGGAGAAATATCACCGAAGTGTACACCAGGAGTTATACTGGTTCGGCCACAACCACTTTGACCTACGTCCAGTCCTCAAAGCGTTTCTGAGAGTTTCACTATATTCTCCAAGATTCAGTGGGTTCTTGGCACCTCAGTACACAGCAAGTTCCTTCACCTGGACACTCACTCCTCCTTACACGTTGTAATCAAATCCCCAACTCAAGGTTCCACTACCTTAAGTTGTCTCAATATCAAATATTGAGTTTGTAATGAAAAACTCTCTCACAGAGCAAATATATAATCTCTGAAGTACAATAAATGAGTATATGAAAACAAAGCACTAAGAATGTGTTGATCAGTGTAATCTCAGTTCGTGTCTTTTCCTTTTTCTTCTCTTTGAATGCTCCATATATATAGATGATTTGTAGTAACCGTTGGAAGCAATTCAAACTTGTCCGTTAGAGTCGCGCAGCAACGGTTGACTATTCTTCATATTTGAAAACATCCGTTGGCGGTAGGTAGTGGTAGGTGAACGTTCGGACTTTTATTTGACTTCTCAAATCTGTCATACTCTTTCATTGTTTCTCTGCAAATGTACTTAAAATACTAATACAATAAAGAGTTAATCATATAGATAACAAATCAATAGATATTTGATGAAAATATAATTTCTGGACTGCCTTACTCGAGTGGCTACTTGAGTGATCAAGTTTGTTACTCGAGTGGTCCCTCGAGTAAACTTGTCAAAAATATGGCAGTGAGCAAATCACATTTTACATCTGATATCACTCGGGTAAGACATGGAGTGATATATTACAAACCTTGAAAATACCTAATTACTCGAGTGGCCATGTCTTTACCTTCACAGATTACTCGGGTGATCACTGTGGTAAACTGCTTACTCGAGTGGCTACTCGAGTGGGCTTCATTTTTCTTCACACCTTACTCGAGTAGTCCCTCGAGTGGCTTTTAAATAACCCGGCAGATTACTCGATTATACCCTCGAGTAATAGCATCAAATTCTTGGTTGAGAGTTTGCTTTCTGGTTACTCGAGTGACTACTCGAGTGGTATTTCAAATAACTCTGCAGATTACTCGGGTGGTCCCTCGAGTAATGCTATTTTCTCACTGGTTACTCGAGTGGCTACTCGAGTGATATGCTGCATTTCTTGGCCGAGAGTCACTGGAAGATTTTTGACCTGGTTACTCGAGTGGCTACTCGAGTGATGCCTGTGAAAATCTTGTTACTCGAGTGGCTACTCGAGTAATGGTCTATATAACTTTTGCAGATTACTCGAGTGGTTCCTCAAGTAACTTCGTCCAAATTTTGGCAGTGCTTAACTGGATGAAATTCTTTTTGCTTACTCGAGTGGCTACTCGAGTAATGGCTTCTCTTACCTGAGTGGTTACTCGAATAAGCCTTCACAAGATTTGTTGATTACTTCCAGTGTTTACTCCAAGTGATGCTTTGCCACTTTGTTCAAATCCATTTGTTTGTTATCAAATCCTTTCATATTATTGATTCAATCTTTGTTATCATCAAAACATATGGGATCTAACAATATGTTTGGGTGTGAAACTGCACAAGCATTAAGAAAAAAAAACTTCCTCCAGCAGAATGGAGGGATTCTTATGGAGATGGATGTCCAGAACTTAAAAAAATAGCAATTCGTATTCTTAGTTTATGTTGTAGCTCTTCTGGCTGTGAATGTAATTGGAGTGCTTTTGAGATGGTAAGATTTTTACCTTTTTCTTTTTTTAAATTTTCAACGTAACTTTGCTTGAATGTTAGAATAATAATGAAGCTTTTTTTTCTTCAATTTTTTTTAGATTCATACAAAAAAAAAAAGAAATCGTTTGCATCAAAAGAAGATGAATGATTTGACATTTGTCATGTGCAATTTGAAACTCACAACGAAGCAAAAGAGTAGAGCTTTCAATTATGATTTTGATGATATCTATTCTGATGATGAATGGATTACTGAAGGAAGGATAGATGGAGACGATGTGGAGGAAGAGGATGATGAGGTTCTTCAACCTCATGAAATTAATGAGAATATGGCTAATCCATTATTTGGAGTTCACTTGAATGTTGATTTTAACATTGATGATGTTAGGGCAAATTATAACGATGATGATGATGATGCGGGTGATGCAAATGGAGATTATAATGGCGAAGGTGAAGAATTTGAAGACAATGGAAATAATGATAATCCAACATTTGATGATCTTTGTTGAATTTATAATTATTTTTGTTTAATGATGTTTAGTGGGTTTATATTAGTACATGAATTTCATATAAATTTTTATGTTAAGTATGATAAATTATGAATGTTAATGAATTTAATTTCAGTTTTTTAGATTTAAATTATATTTAAACCAAATTGTTGTCATCTTTAGTATTTTAATTATTTTATCATATAACTTTAATTGTTATTTATTAACAAAGGTAAACTCTTATGAGTTTACGTTTCCGAGTTTACGTCTCTCTTACGAGTTTGACAACAATGGGTAGGACTAAGATAAACTCCTCAAATATTTTTCATATCACGGATAAAAGGAAGTAATATTTTTACTGATAACTAATTCAATTAATTTTGTTAATATAATTAATTTAACTATTTAGCTCCTTATGTGTGTGTTTGGGAATTATTCAAACTTAAGTTTGTATAAATAGAGATAAAATTTCTCTCACATATTTATCATATAAATTATAAAAACTATTATCAAAAATTAATCCCTACACACGCTTGAGGTATATTTTGATTATTTTCAAAGACACGTGCAAATGATGCAAAAATTCACGATTCTAGAATCGAATAGACCCTTCCTGATACGGCTCTTAATAATTGTGGCCAAATTCCAAAATTCATGACAGTGTTCATAATGTGGAAATCCTGACTTTTTGTGTGGGAAATTATGAATGGTTACTTGCATCTCGTTCGGCTGGCCCCACTGCATCCGAAATCGCAGAAGTTTGCTGACATTTTTGTCCTGGTTGATACATCCGCCAGGCGCCATGTGACTTCGTGAGTTCCGTCACCACACATACAAATTCCCGTTTCTTCCCACTGAGAAATTTTCGCAATCCTAGCGAAAGACTCTCAAATCCTTCCTTCTCATGGATTGCGCAAACTTCAATGCCTCCCCTTCCGATGCCTACTGGCTTATCCTCACCTCCCTCTCTCTGATTCCGTTGTGGCATTATTTAATCGCTGCCGCCATTGCTTTTGTTGCTTTTGTTTACAATTTCTTGGAGTTTCATCTCCTCGAAGATTTTTTCTCCTGTTTCAGAGGCTCTCCCGTGGGGTTAACGTACAACTCTTGCTCTGAAATCTATGATGCCGTTGTTTCCAAGTGTTCGATTCTCCATGGAAGGTACCACTAAGCTTTTCTTGGTTCATTATCTTTTTACTGGATATTCTGGGTAGCCGAAATTTTGAATTCCCAAGAATTTGAGTGCTTCTTGTTTATTGGAATCTTATCTAAATGTTCAGGTATTTGCCGACGTTCTGGCTTTCAAGCCCTCACGTGCAGACTTGTTTTTTGAATTTTTTCGGAAGGCCCCCCTCCTTCAAGTACAGAAGGTTTCAATTTTAGTTTCCTTTCAGTTCTTCTCTTGTCAATGTGCTCTTGCAGAAAACGATTGATAATTTAGAAACATAGTGTATGGCAGATTTATATATGCTGCTGTTTGTAAGGTACTCCCTCCACCATAATATAAAATATATTTTGAGAGTTAATCTTGAGCCTACATACAAGACCTTAAGTTTTATATTTGTCAATATTTTTTTAATTTATATCTGTTTATGCTCCTCAATACTCCCTCTGGTCCTATTTATTAGAAACTTTCTCTTTAATTGCGTAAAACGAACGGGTAGTTAAAAATAATAAGTGTATCAAAAATGCCATATTTTTTCCATATATGCCCTATATATGAAAAAAGAATATATAAAAAGTATGAGAGATAATGAATAAAAGATATGAGTGAAAATGAGCATTTAATAAGGGTAAAATAGGACAAAGAAGCTTGCTTTTTCAGCCAAAAAGTGAAAGTTGCTTATAAAAGGGACTATTCCTAAACGAGAGAAAGTTGTTTATAAATGGGACTGGAGGGAGTTGTAATCAAGGAGAAGAGGGAAGGATGGAACTAAAAAAGATGATTAAGGTATTTTAGAAAATACAGGTCATATTAACAAACTTAACTAGCTTCCTTAATTTAATCAAATTAGGTAAATATGTCTTATATTAAGGATTAGAGAGAGTATACTATATTTGATCCAGAAAGCATTTCCTTGCACCGTTGGTTTGTTTACATGTTTGTTCTCGTTTGTGTACTGTTAGTAATACGGAGAATTAGACACATGCATTATTAATTTAAGTTGCTGACACCTGGCTGTTGGTAATTTTTTAAACTTGGCATTGTCTTTCCTTCCCTGGTGTAAGTTGAGAAACAAAGTACATCAGATAAACAGTAGCAAGTAGCAACATAGAATTGAAAACCAATACATTGAAAACAAAGCCATATGGTGTTCGATATGTATCTGTCATTGAATGCCATATATGTCACAATGCTTCAAAATGCATTTAAAAATTAATGATTCTTGCATCACAATGTTTTATTGAGTCATCTCTTGTATCCATATTAATATCTCTTAGCTTTCTGGTAGAGTATCAATATTTTATTGTTGGTTTCATGTAACAATTGCTCTTATTTTCTTACAGACAAATGTATACAACTTCTGATGGTGGAACCATTGCTCTGGATTGGTTGAGGAGCTCTGACGGTATATATGAAATATTTGATCGACGAGTAGTGTTCTAATATTGAATGTACATGTTTAATTTGTTTATACATAGATGTAAATCATTAAGCCCATAGCTTTAGCGCTTACATGACTTTGGGTTAATTAGTTTTTGACATCTTTATCATTTTGTTCTTGCCATATGACGTGTTATCTGATATTTGTTCATTGTGAACTTAATGTTACTTTTATGTTAACTTATAGCGTGACTTCTATTTTTTCATACGTATTTTTGTATTTGATTGCTTTCCAGTGTCTCATGATGCTCTCCATGGGAAGGATACTGTTCCTAAAGATGATCCCACTCCTCTTGTTGTTGTAATTCCTGGCCTAACAAGTGACTCTTCATCTGCTGTAAGTGATGTTATGTATACGTGTTATTGTAACTGTGTTATTGTTTAAATCCCCTCTCCCTTATCATTTAAAATGCTTAATCTTTTTTTATTTATCTGTTTTTTTTATTGTAGGACATGATATTCATTTTATACCATAGTGACATCTTATGTTGTTTCGTCTGTAGTATCTCAAACATCTTGCGTTCTGTACAGCAAAGCGAGGATGGAATGTAGTTATCAGTAATCATCGAGGATTGGGAGGTGTTTCAATTACGGTTAGTTTTTCTTTGAGCTGAGAACTTTGAAAGACATAGCCTAAGTAGTACTGCCAGTACTTATAAAATTTTTTGTCTAGTTAAAATCTTTGCCCATATGCGTGTTTACAATTATGTAGCAATTACAAGTACATATATTTACATGCATAGGTCTGTGATGCAATGCATCTGTGATTTATTTATAGGTATACAAATGGGCTTGCTGTGTTTACTTGTATCAAAATTAATTTTTCTTAATTTTTGAAATAATATATCAAATGGGGGCATGGCTTTTGGATTGCAAACAATGGGGTTGAAAGTAAGAAGAAAACACAGTTCATAGGGTAGGTGACATTACTATTGCAACTTCTACTAACCCTCTATTGGAGAACCGCCTACCCTTGATGTGGAGATAATGGTTGTTACTTCCCTTCCACTTCAGGAGTTAAAAAGTCTGTGTTATGGAAATAGACAAGCTAGAATGCATATGTAAATAAGTTGCAGGAAATTTATGTTTAGCCTCAAGTAAACCATGAAACAGAGATGACTTCCTGCTTTTCTGTGAAGGTTTGAAAAAGACTTAGCAAAAGTGAAGTAATACTGAAAGGATTGACGAAACCAGACCAATTAGCTAGTTTGAAGCTGGCTAGTCTGCAGTGAATGTATTCTTTTATATATGTCTTAAGTTTTGACCCTTAATGGATTTCAAGACATTGTTCTATAATCCATCTACTCATTCCTATGCTTGATAAAGAGCTTTTTCTGTTGTGAATTTTTTATTAAGATCAATGGGACTGAACTAAAATATTTAGAAGGTTTATGAAGAAATCCGCTGGGCTCATCACTGTCACTGATGCTAACTTGGTCTCAGAGGTTTTCTGTGGATATGGTTTGATTTGTCATTCACTTTAAACATAAGCTTTTTTTTATCATTAACTCCCATTCTGCATTACGTTGATTCTTTATACATTATTTACTATTGTTGATAATTTTGAACTTATAGATCAAGGAGGTGATGGCCATATCACATTATTCTTTACCTGCTGGCTTATTCTCCCAGTTAATTAGTAAGAATTATCCTTGAACAATTGATCAGTTTCTCAACACTTCTAAATAAAATAATGGATGAACAATTAAAGAATTAGGGGTCAGCCCTTGTGAGAGTGGACATTTCCTTTTAATTTTGTTTTACTTTTGTGCACACTTTGTATCTTGTCAGTTCCAAACCTAGCTGAAATAATAAATGATTTAGGCTGTAATGCATTTCTGTTATGAGTATTCCGTTGAAGTATTTTGATGTAAGAATGCATTTGTTTTTCTCTATTAATGCCATCTCTTTCATTTCAACCTTTGTAGTCTGATTGTTTCTACAATGCTGGATGGACTGAGGATGCCCGTGCAGTGATTAGGTATCTGCATGAAGAGTACCCTAGGGCTCCCCTGTTTGTCGTTGGAACTAGTATTGGTGCCAATGTTCTTGTAAGTTTCACATCTCAACTGTTATTATGTCTTAACTTCTCATGTTTGAGTGTTAATTTAAAATTTTGTATGTTTACATACAACCATATCAAGTTGAGTTCTCTACACATTAACGATTGAGTTTGGCAGCTTGTGATCTCACTTCTTTGTGATGGTACCATTTACTGCAAGGAGCAAGTAGCTTCAAGAAACAAAAAAAATCCTGTTTTCTTAACTGATACATATACTCCACTGTATCTTTTCTTTTTTGTTTTTTTTTGGGTGGATGTGTTAGTTCTAGGATTTGATTCATTTATATCAATTTCTCACATGGTAACGCAATCACTTACATCTTTCTTGCTTGAATATTTATTATAAACGAACGACACTTCTCTGATCCTCTACCATTGCCTTAAACGAAACACCAAAATATGAAAATTAGAAGATAAGGGAAAATTGCAAAAAATCCTACTGGTTTCTTATTGGCATGCCTCCTTTCCTCTGCTGGCCAAATTATTAGATTTTTATTTTGACCTTATTTTGACACTAATATTTCTGGTAACCTGTTTGTTCACAGAAAAAAAAATCTCATATTTTAAGCTTTATCTCCTGAACTGATAAATTTTGGCTGCTTTATGTTTATACTTTAATTTGATCACAATAATTAGTTATGATCATTAAAACATACTTCATTTACTTTCTAAACTGCATGCAAATTAGAATTTATACATAGTTAACATACTTCGTTTACTTTCTAAACTGCATGCAAATTAGAATTTATGCATAGTTAATGTACTCATGTTCGGTCATTGTTAACCTATATAATTTGAATATTTATGCAGGTAAAATATCTTGGTGAGGAGGGTGAAAATATTCCTGTGGCTGGGGCTGTAGCTATTTGCTCTCCTTGGGATCTTCTGGTTAGTCTTTTATTTTAAAAGTAACTGCATCTTAACTTGGCATTTCAAATGGGAAGGAATTAGTCTGATATATGAACTCAGCAAAGCCAATTAGATTTTTTCCTAAGCTATACATTCTACATGTCTGATTGTTGTTCATTTCCAGTCAAAATTACGTCTCTGGTTTCTTTAATGTCTAAATTGTCTACCAAACCCTGGATATGCCCTGTGAGGTTTTCATCTTATCCTTCCAACGATCTAGATTACTCCATAAGTAGGTCATCTCCAGCTCCAAAGATACAATTGTATGATTGGTCATGGATATTGCCTTTTAGATGAACGAAAACTATTTCTCTATTTTCAGCTCAAAGGAACTGATATTATGTTAATCCGAGTTTTCTTTCACCAAATAAAGATTATGATAGGGACCAAGGTAGTATGGGCTGTCAAAGTCCCACATCGAGTAGTATGGTTGTTTGATTGGGTACTTAAGTGCCTTAGCTCCTTACCTCAATAGCTAGCTTTTAGGGTGTGGTTCTCCAAGGTTTTTGGGTGCCTATTATTTGGTATCAGAGTGGTGGCTAGCGGACCGGAGAGGGCTATCTATGGAGGGTTCTGACTAGAAGGGCTGACCAGCAAGTGGCTGAGTGAAGCGCCAAGTGAAGTGCTGTAAAGTGGAGCCGCCGAGACGTCGGCTTCCCGGGGGTGTTTTGATAGGGACTAAGGTAGTATGAGCTGCCAAAGTCTTGGGTGCCTATCAGATTAATATAATGGTTTGTTATCAAAAAGATTACTCTCCTCTCAATTTGGTCCTACAAAGATAAAGTCTCTCAATTGTGTCTCTGAAAGACAATTCTTCTCTCGTTTGGTCCTGATAAAGCCTCTAAAAGGCCCAAGTCTTTCCCACAGAGTGGCTGAAATTTTTCTTATCCTACCCACAGCCCCTGTGTACGTTAATGATGATGTAGCAAACTATTTGTTTGATGATTCTAGAATGCTAGAATATTTTTATGTTGTGTAACCTGTACTCTTCTTGGAATAAATAACTCACATTCGTAACTGTTTTAAACAGGACATTTGATTCTATACCCAATTTACATATTTTATTTTTAGTTTTTTTTTCCATGAAGATTTTAAATTCTTATTCTATACCCAAGTTTTGATGTTTTTTTTGTTTTGTTTTGTTTTGATTTCTGTTTCGTTTGAGTTTGATTTCCACTGGATGGAGCCCTGACAGATAGTAGAAGACCCTTTTATAGATCTTTCTTGCTTGAACAAGAATTATTTTACGCATCTTCTTATTACTTTTGAGCTTTGCATCATCTGTATCTGTCAGGTCTCCACTGAAATTTGCATTGTTGGATTTTTTCTTTTTTGTATAGTGGAAACTCAATGAGTACCTGTACAATTTAGAACATCATTGAATTTTGTGCGGGTAGTTTGATTTTTGTAGCTTAGCCTCTTGTGTCTCTTTAAGTGTGTGGTAATTTTTGGAAAGCAAGGTAGAAAATTTCTGTACATATTTCAATTTAGAAACATATAAACATGATAGAAGGCATTTGAAAGTTAGAAGGTCCCAGATACACCTTTAACATACTAGTTATATGTAGTTCATATGTGAAATTCTATTTTGTACTGAATAATTTGCCTTGAAACATTATGCTTTATGAGTTTCACTGCCTATTTGATATTACTGAATACTGAACTGAGTGATCAAAATATTTGTGGTTTTGCCTATGATTGCACTTCAACTGAAATTAATAACGTTTGTATTCTTCTTTGCAGATAGGGGATAGATTTATAAGCCGTAGGCTTGTCCAAAAGCTTTATGATAGAGCTCTTGCAATTGGACTTCAAGGCTATGCCAAAATGTATGTCTATGTTACCTTTCCAGTTTATTTCCTATTTCCAGGTTACCCGGTAAAATACTATATACAGATATAAACTCCAATGTACATGCGTCAATTTAAGGTCTTATGAACTAATCACAATTGCAGGCACCAGCCTCACTTCGCTCGTCTAGCAAATTGGGAAGGAATTGAAAAGGTATCTTTCCTCTCTAGAACTATAATACTATATAATTACATCAACTGCATTGTTAGTATGAGGGAACAAACGAAGTGGTTTTGTATGTTATTCTTAATTGTGGATCTGCTAATTGTATGGTCATTATGATATCTGATTCATATTTTCTATTGGTAAATAGGTATGAAGTTTTTGTTGTGATATCAAGACAAGTCTATTGAAAAGCAGGTCACAAAGATGTAGTTCATAAAACACCCAACCTTTTTTATGACCGCGGATATGAGCTTGTTACTTGTATTCTTCTCCCAAAGCTGCTGTTACATGATGGTTAGGGAATTGGGGTTGTAGGAAACTTATGAACACTTCTATTGGCATAAATGGGGGAGGATATGTACAAGAAAAGGCGTGAATGAATTAATATTGTGTTATTTTGTTTTCTGGCCTTTTGCCATGTGCCAGTTGCTATTTTAGTTAGATTTATATTATCTAGGTTTTGAGATTTGTGATTTTCATGGTTGCATAAATGTATCAGTTTTTTGGCAAAGCATCCTAGACTCCTTTGCTATTAAAGTTGCCTTAACAGGAACTAGGAATCTCTGGCAAATTGAATAGCTTAATTCTCAACAATTTAACTAGAAAGTTATGATGGGCATCCTAGTGGGATGGGAAACCTTTCTCCAATATCTAGCAATTAAGGTGGAGGAGCCAATCGTCTCAAGATTCAAGAAAGCTATAGAGCCATTCCTTACTACTCACTGTAGGATTTAGGCATTCCATGTGCGAGCATCGAAATCAAAATATGTTCTGATTCTCATTGATCAATATTGGGTGCAATATCTGCACTGAGGCAGTACACTAATCACAGCTAAAAACTAGGAATAGAAAATAAAATCCTGTTTTTGACTATTTACACATTAATGAGAAGGAGAAAGGAAATAAATAAAATCGTATTACTGCTAACTAATCTGGAGATTTCCACATCATACCACCTGCCTCCATCAGTTAGCCCTCCTTGGAGGATTGACATCATAACAACTTCACTTTGCAGTACTTCACTGATAGTAAGTTGTAATATGAATCTGAAGAATTTGGAATTAAGGTAGAAGAGAAGAGAGAGAGGATTGAAGAAGTAGGGGAGAGTTAGACTAGAGACAGAGGGAAGAGTAATCTGTACTGCTATCATTTCATTAACTGCAAAACTGAATCTGTACATGGGGGTTCTGCCATATATATAGGCAGCATGGTAGTTCACTTAAACAGGGGCGCCTAGTGTCCTATGGTCATTAGTTATTAGACATGGCTAAGGCCATGTTTGGCTAGGGCCACTCTTAACAACTGCTAGTGCCACTAATAGCTAATGCGGCTCGTCTAATTAACTAACTAACTTTCAAAATCATTTAATTACAATATCATATCATTCACTCAGTGACATTTACTTAGCTACGTCATTGATCAAAACTCTCCATTTGTCAGAGCCCTCTGCAAAAAGCCCTCTCGTAAATTGTCAACAACTAGCTATAGATAACCTCCCCAAAAAGATAGCTTTTGAGGGAACACTCCTCATCCCCCTTGAGTGTCCATCAAATAATCAATAACATCTTGTTTGATTTCCTTATCAAGGGTCTCGCAAACAACTAGCACGCTTTGGGTTTGGTTATTTTCTTGCTTGTTTTAGTAGTTGAAGTTTGACTGTAATATGAAATTTCAGCTACAAGCATTTGGAATTATTTTTGCCATTTATCAATTCTCAATGGCGTCTCATCAATGCTGTGCACATCCTGTGATTGTTTTATACTGATCAATACTAAGTTTTTTTAACTATATATGTCTGCTTTCCCAGTCACTCTCTATTCGAGATTTTGATGACCATGCAACTCGCATCGTTGGGAAATATGAGGTACTATTATGTAACATATGATGCATAATTTTCCATTTTGTTATCTCCTGTTTTTTACCAACCCAGTATCAGTAACCTCAAGTTTATTTGTTACCTTAGACTGTTGATACCTACTATAGGCGATGCAGCAGCTCCATTTATGTACAGTCTGTAGCTGTTCCGCTTCTCTGTATTAGTGCTTTGGATGATCCAGTCTGCACTAGGGAAGCCATTCCCTGGGATGAATGCAGGTTTCCTGCTTTTATTGTATTCCTTGTTTCTTATTAATTTTCCTTTTCTTTATAATCAAATATAACATTTTTTCCCTATAGGGCAAATAAAAATGTTGTGCTGGCTACCACGAAGCATGGAGGACATCTGGCATTCTTTGAGGGAATAACTGCATCTAGCTTGTGGTATTTGACACATGCATATTTCTTTCTTCAGCATGTTGTTAAATCCATTAAATCTCATTCAACTAGCTTTTTTGGAGCTTAAGTATTAACGAAACCCAGAAATAATATGTTCAATCCATCTTGCTGGGCTGTCTCGTATGTCTGATCTTCAACATGTTGGATTCAACAATCACACTCAATTAGCTTCTTCGGAGCTGAAGTATTGACAAACTGGGGGAAAGTGTTCCATGTCCCGGCTGGGCTTGTTGGTTTCTGGATTAGATTATTTCACCAGCATCTTCATTATATAATGTCTTGGTGTTACTTGACTTTAGCCTGCTATGAAACTGTTTCTGGCTCTGTTAAGAGATAGGTAACATGAGTTATCTGATAATAATAGTGCTGCATAATAGTATCATAAATAATCATTTTCTTATTGGCTGGTCAGATTGCACTGAATACACCTGTGATCATACAACTATTAAGTTGAAGATAATGAGCCAATTGGTTTTTTCCCTCTCTTGCAGGTGGGTAAGAGCTGCAAATGAATTTCTTGGTGTGCTACACACTAGCAAATATATGCATGTGCAGAAGGAGGTAAAAATATGCAGCTGACATTTTGCTTATTTACAAAACCTTTGATTCTGATGGAACCCGAACCAAAATAAAACTGAAATATCCCTCTACTGAATACTTATAGCTCAATAAAACATTAACAGAAGTCTATAGAGACACACACAAACAAATAACAGCAACTAAAATGAAAGGAAAAAATAAGAAGGCACTGTCCAAGCTTTTGAGATGCTTGGGCTCTTTCCTCACACAATACCAACCTTGCCTCTTAGTCCCTAAAACCCCTTAATAAACCTCCCCACCCCACCCACACATGGCCAGGCATCTTGTACTGTCTTTTGTCTTTATTTTCTTCCTGTAGGCATAGGCCTTTTCCGTCATGGGCCCAACAATTACAGGTCCATCAGATTCTAACTTTATGCATTCAATCATTTCATACATGTTTTGGTACCCTATAAAAGATGCAGACTGAGATTTTGTAGCGACTTTTAGACTATTTCTTCCAGCTGAAACCATTCTGTTCTATGTAACTATTGAATAATGCAGATCTCTAAACCACACACGCCATGGGACACACCAATCGATCAGGGCCCTTACGTAAATTTTGCTGACGGAATGGTAGCAGCATCCGAGCAAAGAACACACAATGAGGACGAGTCACAAGCAATACCATCTGATGAGCGTCAAACTAATAATGAAAGGATCCAGGAAGAACAAGTTGAAGTGCCCAGAGCTGATGCAAACTGTGATGATAGCATCGCAGAAACTCCAAGTGTGCAAGGTGATGCCATTGCCATGCCTCTTGATGTAATAGCACCTTTCAAGAGATATCTAGGTCAGTTAACTCGGCATAGTCGATGGTCCATATGGTTGCTTCTTTATATTGCTGTTACCACAAGTTGGCCTCTGGTGGGTTCAGCTCTCCGTCTTGTGTTTGGAAAAAAGTTAAAAGGCGTCTTACCAGGTGGATTTCTCAGAAGATGATCTCATATAATTTAACTTCACCTTTTTCAGTTTGATATGTGGGTAGATATATATATATATATATATATATGGTGTTATATATTCTGTTTACCTGCCTTGTTTGTAGTCCACATCTACCTTCCCAGACTTAAAGTAGAATTAGGGAAAGAAATAATACATGGGGAGGATTACACTTCAAGGCCATATTTAAAAGTTAAGGACCTTAAAATGGGAGGACTCAAAAGATCATTATTTCCATTACAAGAACAAGACTAAAATATTGAGTTAATTATGTAAATGTAAATTTAATATTGCTCAATTTCTATAGAGTGAAGTGACTTTTTCTATATTTATATTACCGAGTTTGCTGCTACTTGTTACTGCCTTGTTTTAGGTATTCTTAGTTCACTTCCGCTTGTTATATTGGAAAATATATTATCAAATATCAATTAATTTTCTTGAAGTTTGTGTGTGTGTGTGTTCCCTATCAAAAGATGTGTATCTCCTTGGGGTTATATCCTTGGCATCAGATGAAGATTAAACTATATTTATTGAAGATTAAAAAAAATCAATTTTTATTGAATAAATTATATATTACTAATATTCAAGGATTGAATGGTTCTTTTTTAACTACAAGTTGAGTGGGTTAAAGCATACATATTAAGAATAAATGTATTTTTTCTTCATTTTTCTATACTTATTAAATATATTTTATTAATAGGTTAAAGTTTATTTTTGATCCTTTATGTTTGTCTCAAGTGTCATTTTAATCCCTTAAGTTTGTAAAGCATACTTTTAGTCTTTCAATATTAACACCGTTAGTTTCATCTAACAGAAAATGTTGACTCATCACAATTATATTATTGTAACCCTAATTGGCTGCCACATCAGCTCAAAGTTTTTTACAAATCCATATTTTAATTAAAATAATAATAATACTAACAAAAAATTCCGAGTTTTTAATCAATTTAAAATTCTAGGTCTTTATCAATTTTTTTTCATCTCCTGTCATTGGACATGAACTCCCTTCTTCCTCCGTTAATCTTCCAATGAACTCTAATCCTATACTTCTACTTCTTATGCCAATACTTCTCACCGACTACGTAAACCTTGGCAAGTTCACTTTCCCTTCATATTCTACACGCCTATGAAGTAGAAGTTAAATTTAGGTGGCCCTACCTCATTAAATCCAACTTTGTTGATAGGATTTTTTCAGTTGTAATGGAATTGGTATTGCTTAAACTAAGGTTGGAATCAGAAGATTTGTTTAGCACGGAAGAAAATTGTTTGTTGTTATATGCTATCTATTGCGGAAACGTCGAAACCAAAATATATTTGATCGAGTCAATTCCAAAACATTTGATTTAGCTGGGAAAGCCAAAGATATTCTATCTCTCCGTAGCCTCCCCAGGTTTCCACAGTCAAAGAAAGAACACATTAGAGATAGAAGCATTCATGGAGGAAGAAGAGAGTTGGCGGTAGAATGAGGGTTTCTATGTGGAAGGGAGGAGGAAAAAATTTATTAAAAATTGACAAGTTTTTCTGTTATTATTATTATTTTTGATACAGTTTCTGCTATTATTATTTTAATTATTTTAATTAAAATATGAATTTGTTAAAAAATTTGAGTTGATGTGGCAGCGAATTAGGATTAAAATAATGTGACTTTTATAAATCAACAATTTCTGTTAGATAAGATTGACGGTGTTAATATTGAATGACTAAAAGTATACTTTACAAACTTAAAGGATTAAAATGACACTTGATGCAAACATATAGGACCAAACGTATACTTTAACCTTATTAATATTTGCTATTGAATAGAATGAATGCGTATGTCAAATTACGAGGGCGTTTGGTTTAATCCCATTGAATGTTTACAATAGTAATCATGATTACATTATCAAGATAAGAGTGTTTGATTGCTCTTTAACATGATAATAGAGTTTACAGTGATAATGATTATTACCAAAAAATTGGTAATCTCCATTCATACCTCCCTCTATAAATGATCATTATCACTGCATTGTATAATTGAAAAAGTCTAATTTAGTAATTTATCTTTTAGTCTCATTTGTTATTATTTCACTTGTCTTATTCCATCCACCACATCATGCCACAACTGCAGCTGCAACTACGTCTTCCTCCGCCATCGTAGCTACCGCACCCCCTCATTGTCGCTGCCACTGATACCACGACAATTGTTGTCACCTCTGTCGTCGTTGCCACCCCTACCTTTTCATCCACCACGGCCCCACATCATTGTTGTTGCCACCTCCACCGTCATCGCCACCTCTACCCTAACAACCATTGTCACTGTTGCCATCTGTAACCCCATTCCAATCAAGGCCGTGATTAAATTCATAAATACATAATTATGTGAAATTAGAGACCGTAAGATGATTTTGGACTTAATAAAAGTAAATTTCCCAAAATCAGGGTTTTCAAAAAATTTTCTAAACCTGTTCAACAATGATCTCATATTCACATTTATATTACACAAATGGCCTGTACAGTACGATTTCATTCAAAAATATCAGAGTATAATGCAAATTCACCACACACTGGGGTCCCATTAATGAATAAGGGCTTTACAAGGCGCACATGCCCATAATCTATTTCCCTTAACTAGGGGATTACACAAAACTAAACCACAATTCCAAAATATACAATTGCTTCCCATCAGATATCCAAAATACATAAAACTATGATAATCAATATCCAAAATAAAACTCCTATCCCAGAGTTCTATCTACCCTTGGTCACCTGCTTCTCTTTTGAACCTCCAGCCCTGTCTGAAATTTGTTTGGGAGAGTAAGATTCTAAGGAATCTCCGTAGTGTCCAATCACTCATAGTATGCACAACCACAAGGTCATCAGAGCTCCGGTGACAACCGCCGCTGCCAGTCATCGGCACTGGAGCTCTGGCGGCTGGCAAGGGGTTTGATGATTTTTTATTTTAAAAAAAAACTATGAATAGTTGGTAATTTCTCAAATTTTGCAACATTTTAAAATTTCAAATAATGGTGTGTTTGGTTTGAAGGAAGGGGAGGGGGGAGGTTAAGGGTGGTAAATTACCTTTTTTGGATGTGTTCCTTTCAAAATTTACCTTAAACCCTAAATCTTAAACTATAAACCCTTTAATGAAAAGGTAAATTTTGGAGGGGACCCACCCAAAATGATAATTTACCCCTTACTTTTTCCTACCTTCAAACCAAACACACCCCAAGTCTTTTTAGAATTATTGAAATTCAACATACTTATTTATTATTTTAAAAACTAAGGATAGTTAGGACCAGGGTTCCGGAACCCGGACTGGACCGGCCCGGGAATCGGTGCCTAAACCGGTTCGGTCCAGTGACCGAACCGGTTCACTTTTTTTAAAAAAAAAATTGATTTTTTAATATTTTTCCTTAGAATTTCATATTAATAAGCCTAAAATATTCAATTTCTCACCAGTTTAGTCCTGGTTTAGCTCCGATTTGGCCCCGGTCTGACCCATTGACCCTTAATTTAGTACTCCGACCGATTCAATACTCGGTCTGAATTTTAATATCTTGGTTAGGACTAAAATCAACTCCTCAAATATTTTTTATATTACGGATAAAAGGAAGTAATGTTTTTACTGATAACTAATCCAATTAATTTTGTTAATATAATTAATTTAACTATTTAACTCCTAGACTAAGTAAAGGTTGTAATATTTTCAAAGTCACGTGCAAATGATGCAAAAATTCACGATTCTCGAATCGAATAGACCCTTCCTGATACGGCTCTTAATAATTGTGGCCAAATTCCAAAATTCATGACACTGTTCATAATGTAGAAATCCTGACTTTTTGTGTGGGAATTATGAATGGTTACTTGCATCTCGTTCGGCTGGCCCCACTGCCATCGTAAATCGCAGAAGTTTGCTGACATCTTTGTCCTGGTTGATACTTCCGCCAGGCGCCATGTGACTTCGTGAGTTCCGTCACCACACATACAAATTCCCGTTTCTTCCCACTGAGAAATTTTCTCAATCCTAGCGAAAGACTCTCAAAACCTTCCTTCTCATGGATTGCGCAAACTTCAATGCCTCCCCTTCCGATGCCTACTGGCTTATCCTCACTTCCCTCTCACTGATTCCATTGTGGCATTATTTAATCGCTGCCGCCATTGCTTTTGTTGGTTTTGTTTACTATTTCTTGGAGTTTCATCTCCTCGAAGATTTTTTCTCCGGTTTCAGAGGCTCTCCCGTGGGGTTAACGTACAACTCTTGCTCTGAAATCTATGATGCCGTTGTTTCCAAGTGTTCGATTCTCCATGGAAGGTACCACTAAGCTTTTCTTGGTTCATTATCTTTTTACCGGATATTCTGGGTAGCCGAAATTTTGAATTCCCACGAATTTGGGTGCTTCTTGTTTATTGGAATCTTATCTACCTGTTCAGGTATTTGCCGACGTTCTGGCTTTCAAGCCCTCACGTGCAGACTTGTTTTTTGAATTTTTTCGGAAGGCCCCCCTCTTTCAAGTACAGAAGGTTTCATTTTTAGTTTCCTTTCAGCTCTTCTCTTGTCAATGTGCTCTTGCAGAAAACGATAGATAATTTAGAAACATTGTGTATGGCAGATTTATATATGCTGCTGTTTGTAAGGTACTCCCTCAACCTTAATATAAAATATATTTTGGGAGTTGATATTGAGCCTTCATACAAGACATAATGTTTATATTTATCAATATTTTCCTAATTTATATCTATTTATGCTCCTCAATAGTAATCAAAGAGAAAAGGGAAGGACGGAACTAAGAAAAATGACTAGGTTGTTTTAGAAAATACATGTCATATTGACAAACTTAACTAGTTTTTTTAATCTAATCAAATTAGGTAAATATATTATAAGGACCAGAGGGAGTATACTATATTTGATCCAGAAAGCATTTCCTTGCACCGTTGGTTTGTCTACATGTTTGTTCTCGTTTGTGTACTGTTGGTAATACGGAGAATTAGACACATGCATTATTAATTTAAGTTGCTGACACCTGGCTGTTGGTAATTTTTTAAACTTGGCATTTTCTTTCCTTCCCTGGTTGAAGTTGGGGAACAAAGTACATCAGATAAACAGTAGCAAGTAGCAACATAGAATTGAAAACCAATACATTGAAAACAAAGCCATATGGTGTTCGATATGTATCTGTCATTGAATGCCATATATGTCACAGTGCTTCAAGATGCATTTAAAAATTAATGATTCTTGCATCACAATGTTTTATTGGGTCATCTCTTGTATCCATATTAATATCTCTTAGCTTTCTGGTAGAGTCTCAATATTTTATTGTTGGTTTCATGTAACAATTGCTCTTATTTTCTTACAGACAAATGTATACAACTTCTGATGGTGGAACCATTGCTCTGGATTGGTTGAGGATCTCTGACGGTATATATGAAATATTTGATCAACGAGTAGTGTTCTAATATTAAATGTACTTGTTTAATTTGTTTATACATAGATGTAAATCATTAAGTCCACAGTTTTAGCGCTTACATGACTCTGGGTTAATTAATTTTTGACATCTTTATCATTTGTTCTCGACGAATGACGTGTTATCTGATATTTGTTCATTGTGAGCTTAATGTTACTTTTATGTTAACTTATAGCGTGACTTCTATTTTTTTATACGTATTTTTGTATTTGATTGCTTTCCAGTGTCTCATGATGCTCTCCATGGGAAGGATACTGTTCCTAAAGATGACCCCACTCCTCTTGTTGTTGTAATTCCTGGCCTAACAAGTGACTCTTCATCTGCTGTAAGTGATGTTATGTATACGTGTTATTGTAACTGTGTTATTGTGTAAATCCCGTCTCCCTTATCATTTAAAATGCTTAATCTTTTTTTATTTATCTGTTTTTTTTTTTATTGTAGGACATGATATTCATTTTATACCATAGTGACATCTTATGTTGTTTCGTCTGTAGTATCTCAAACATCTTGCGTTCTGTACAGCAAAGCGAGGATGGAATGTAGTTATCAGTAATCACCGAGGATTGGGAGGTGTTTCAATTACGGTTAGTTTTTCTTTGAGCTGAGAACTTTGAAAGACATAGCCTAAGTAGTACTGCCAGTACTTATAAAATTTTTTGTCCAGTTAAAATCTTTGCCCATATGCGTGTTTACAATTATGTAGCAATTACAAGTACATATATTTACATGCATAGGTCTGTGATGCAATGCATCTGTGATTTATTTATAGGTATACAAATGGGCTTGCTGTGTTTACTTGTATCAAAATTAATTTTTCTTAATTTTTGAAATAATATATCAAATGGGGGCATGGCTTTTGGATTGCAAACAATGGGGTTGAAAGTAAGAAGAAAACACAGTTCATAGGGTAGGTGATATTACTATTGCAACTTCTACTAACCCTCTATTGGAGAACTGCCTACCCTTGATGTGGAGATAATGGTTGTTACTTCCCTTCCACTTCAGGAGTTAAAAAGTCTGTGTTATGGAAATAGACAAGCTAGAATGCATATGTAAATAAGTTGCAGGAAATTTATGTTTAGCCTCAAGTAAACCATGAAACAGAGATGACTTCCTGCTTTTCTGGGAAGGTTTGAAAAAGAATTAGCAAGAGTGAAGTAATACTGAAAGGATTGACGAAACCAGACCAATTAGCTAGTTTGAAGCTGGCTAGTCTGCAGTGAATGTATTCTTTTATATATGTCTTAAGTGTTGACCCTTAATGGATTTCAAGACATTGTTCTATAATCCATCTACTCATTCCCATGCTGGATAAAGAGCTTTTTCTGTTGTGAATTTTTTATTAAGATCAATGGGACTGAACTAAAATATTTAGAAAGTTTATGAAGAAATCCGCTGGGCTCATCACTGTCACTGATGCTAACTTGGTCTCAGAGGTTCTCTGTGGATATGCTTTGATTTGTCATTCACTTTAAACATAAGATTTTTTTTATCATTAACTCCCATTCTGCATTACGTTGATTCTTTATACATTATTTACTATTGTTGATAATTTTGAACTTATAGATCAAGGAGGTGATGGCCATATCACATTATTCTTTACCTGCTGGCTTATTCTCCCAGTTAATTAGTAAGAATTATCCTTGAACAATTGATCAGTTTCTCAACACTTCTAAATAAAATAATGGATGAATAATTAAAGAAGTAGGGGTCAGCCCTTGTGAGAGTGGACATTTCCTTTTAATTTTGTTTTACTTTTGTGCATACTTTGTATCTTGTCAGTTCCAAACCTAGCTGAAATAATAAATGATTTAGGCTGTAATGCATTTCTGTTATGAGTATTCCGTTGAAGTATTTTGATGTAAGAATGCATTTGTTTTTCTCTATTAATGCCATCTCTTTCATTTCAACCTTTGTAGTCTGATTGTTTCTACAATGCTGGATGGACTGAGGATGCCCGTGCAGTGATTAGGTATCTGCATGAAGAGTACCCTAGGGCTCCCCTGTTTGTCGTTGGAACTAGTATTGGTGCCAATGTTCTTGTAAGTTTCACATCTCAACTGTTATTATGTCTTAACTTCTCATGTTTGAGTGTTAATTTAAAATTTTGTACAACCATATCAAGTTGGGTTCTCTACACATTAACGATTGAGTTTGGCAGCTTGTGATCTCACTTCTTTGTGATGGTACCATTTACAGCAAGGAGCAAGTAGCTTCAAGAAACAAAAAAAATTCTGTTTTCTTAACTGATACATGTACTCCACTGTATCTTTTCTTTTTTGTTTTTTTTTTTGGGTGGATGTGTTAGTTCTAGGATTTGATTCATTTATATCAATTTCTCACATGGTAACGCAATCATTTACATCTTTCTTGCTTGAATATTTATTATAAACGAACGACTCTTCTCTGACCCTCTACCATTGCCTTGAACGAAACACCAAAATATGAAAATTAGAAGATAAGGGAAAATTGCAAAAAATCCTACCGGTTTCTTATTGGCATGCCTCCTTTCCTCTGCTGGCCAAATTATTAGATTTTTATTTTGACCTTATTTTGACACTAATATTTCTGGTAACCTGTTTGTTCACAGAAAAAAAAATCTCATATTTTAAGCTTTATCTCCTGAACTGATAAATTTTGGCTGCTTTATGTTTATACTTTAATTTGATCACAATAGTTAGTTATGATCATTAAAACATACTTCATTTACTTTCTGAACTGCATGCAAATTAGAATTTATACATAGTTAACATCGTTTACTTTCTAAACTGCATGCAAATTAGAATTTATACATAGTTAATGTACTCATGTTCTGTCATTGTTAACCTATATATATATATATATTTTGGACAACATTGTTAACCTATATAATTTGAATATTTATGCAGGTAAAATATCTTGGTGAGGAGGGTGAAAATATTCCTGTGGCTGGGGCTGTAGCTATTTGCTCTCCTTGGGATCTTCTGGTTAGTCTTTTATTTTAAAAGTAACTGCATCTTAACTTGGCATTTCAAATGGGAAGGAATTAGTCTGATATATGAACTCAACAAAGCCAATTAGATTTTTCCTATGCTATACATTCTACATGTCTGGGGATGGCGTGACAACACAACATAGGGTTTTGGTAAGGAACTCTGATAGAAAATTTTGTACTAATTGCAAAGTGATCCCTGGGGATGGCGTGACAACACAACATAGGGTTTTGGTCCTTGATGTGAATATTAAGTGTGTAAAACAAAAGCATCGACAAGTTTTAAATCCAAGGGTCAGTTGGTGGCAGTTAAAGGGGGAGAAGCGGGAGATTTTTAAGAGAACTCTTTGGGAGGAGGGTGAGTGGCAGTTACAAGGAAGGGCTAATATCATGTGGGAGAATGTCTAAAAAGGTCCAGAAGGTTGCTAAAGTAATTTTGGGAGAATCAAAAGGTTTTGGTTGGCAAGATAAGGAGACTTGGTGGTGGGATGAGACTGTTCAAGAGAAAGTCAAGCATAAGAAAGATTGTTTTAGAGCAATACACTTGTGTAATAATGTGGAAAATTGGGAAAGGTATCGTTTGGCTAAAAAGGAGAGTAAGAAGGCAGTGAGTGAAGCTCGTAATAAAGCATATGAGGAGTTTTATAAGGAGTTAGGAACAAAGGCGGGAGAGCGTAAGATTTACAAGATTGCAAAGAACAAGGAGAGAAAATCGAGAGACTTTGATCAAGTGAGATGTATAAAGGATGAAGAAGGCAAAGTTTTGGTTATTGATGGAGATATTAAGAATAGGTGGGGAAGCCTACTTTTATAAGTTGTTCAATGATGGAGGGGGAGGGCCTTGTGATTGCGAAGATTTGACAACTCGAGAAGGTGATCTCAATTTGTCATTTTACCGCAGGATTCGAGTTGGCGAGGTTAAGGAAGCTTTTAAAAAAATGGAAAATGGTAAAGCTGTTGGGCTTGATGGGATTCCTATTGAAGTTTGGAAATGCTTGGGTGAAGAGGGTGTTTTGTGGCTCACAAAATTATTTAATGAGATTTTACGATTCAAGAAAATGCCGGATGAGTGGAGGAAAAGTACTTTGATTCCTATTTATAAGAATAAAGGGGATATTTAAAATTGTGCAAACTATAGAGGAATTAAGCTTATGAGTCGTACAATAAAATTATGGGAAAAGGTGATTGAACGCCGGTTGAGGTTGGAGACTGAAATTGCTGAAAATCAATTTGGATTCATGTTAGGAAGGTCTACAACAGAAGCGATTTATTTATTAAGGGGGTGTATGGAGAAGTATAGGAGCAAAGGAAAAGATTTGTATATGGTTTTCATCGATTTGGAAAAAGCATATGACCGTGTGCCAAGAGATATACTATGGAAAGCCTTGGAAAAGAAGGGGGTGCGGTTTGCATATATCAAAGCCATTCAGGACATGTATGAGGGGGTTACAACCAATGTTAGAACGCCTGGAGGTGTAACAAAGGACTTTCCTATAAGGATTGACCTACATCAGGGATCAGCTTTGAGCCCTTATTTGTTTAACCTAATGGTAGATGTTCTAACTGAGCCTATAAGAGAGGAGATCCCTAAATGCATGCTTTTTGCGGATGATATAGTTTTGTTGACTGAATCCAGGGAGGAAATTAATGCTAAACTTGAGATATGGAGACGGACTTTGGAAGTGAAGGGTTTTCATCTGAGTAGGAGCAAAACTGAATATATGCATTGTAAGTATGATAAGAGACAAGGTCGAAATGAAGTGGAAGTTAAATTGGGAGGATAAGACATTCCGCAAGTGACAAAATTTCGGTATTTGGGATCAATTATACGACAAGATGGTGAAATTGATGATGATGTCAATCACAGAATTCAAGCTGAATGGTGTAAATGGAGAAAAGCTACTGGAGTTATTTGTGATCGGAAAGTACCTAATAAGGTAAAAGGGAAGTTCTATCGCACTGCTATAAGACCAGCAATGCTTTATGGTAGTGAGTGTTGGGCTTTAAAGGGATTACATGAGCATAAAATGGGGGTGGCCGAGATGAGGATGTTGAGATGGATGTGTGGTCATACAAGAAAAGACAAGATTCGTAATAATCATATACGTGAACGAGTTGGAGTGGCCTCTATTGAAGGAAAAATGGTAGAAAGTCGTTTGAGGTGGTTTGGACATGTTCAACGAAGGCCGTTGAATGCATCGGTGAGGAGGGTGGATCAAGCTGTATGGAGTCCTGTAAAACGAGGTCGCGGAAGGCCGAAGCGTACGCTTAATGAAGTAATAAAGAGAGATCTTTCGATTAATAATATACCAAAAAATATGATTTTCGACAGAGCACAATGGCGTCGTGCGATCCATGTAACCGACTCCATCTAGTGGGATAAAGGCTTTGTTGTTGTTGTTGTATACATTCTACATGTCTGATTGTTGTTCATTTCCAGTCAAAATTACGTCTCCGGTTTCTTTAATGTCGACATTGTCTACCAAACCCTTGATATGCCCTGTGAGGTTTTCATCTTATCCTCCCAACGATCTAGATTACTCCATAAGTGGGTCATCTCCAGCTCCAAAGATACAATTGTATGATTGGTCATGGATATTGCTTTTTAGATGAACGAAAACTATTTCTCTATTTTCAGCTCAAAAGAACTGATATTATGTTAATCGCTAATCTGAGTTTTCTTTCACCAAATAAAGATTATGATAGGGACCAAGGTAGTATGGGCTGTCAAAGTCCCACATCGAGTAGTATGGGCTGCTTGATTGAGTACTTAAGTGTCTTGACTCTCCTACCTCAATAGCTAGCATTTGGAGTGTGGTTCTTCAAGGTGCTTGGGTGCCTATCATTTGGTGTCAGAGCCGGTGGCTGGCGGACCGGAGAGGGCTACCTACGGAGAGTTTTGACCGGAAGGGCTGACCAGCAAGTGGCTGAGTGAAGCGCTGTAGAGTGGAGCCGTCGAGACGTCGGCTTTCCGGGGAGGGTGTATGGATAGGGACCAAGGTAGTATGGGCTGCCAAAGTCCCACATTGAGTAGTATAGGCTACTTGATGGGGTACTTAAGTGCCTTGGTTTTCCTACCTCAACAGCTAGCTTTTGAGGTGTGATTCTCTAAGGTGCTTGAGTGCCTATTAGATTAATATAATGGTTTGTTATCAAAAAGATTAGCTCCTCTCAATTTGGTCCTACAAAGATAGAGTCTCTCAATTGTGTCTCTAAACGACAATTCTTCTCTCGTTTGGTCGTGATAAAGCCTCTAAAAGGCCCAAGTCTTTCCCACAGAGGGGCTGAAATTTTTCTTATCCTACCCACAGCCCCTGTGTACGTTAATGATGATGTAGCAAACTATTTGTTTGATGATTCTAGAATGCTAGAATATTTTTATGTTGTGTAACTTGTACTCTTGGAATAAATAACTCACATTCGTAACTGTTTTAAACAGGACATTTGATTCTATACCCAATTTACATATTTTATTTTTAGTTTTTTTTTTCCCATGAAGATTTTAAATTCTTATTCTAGTTTTGATGTTTTTTTTTTTGTTTTTTTTTGTTTTGATTTCTGTTTCGTTTGAGTTTGATTTCCACTGGATGGAGCCCTGACAGATAATAGAAGACCCTTTTATAGATCTTTCTTGCTTGAACAAGAATTATTTTTACGCATATTCTTGTTACTTTTGAGCTTTGCATCATCTGTATCTGTCAGGTCTTCACTGAAATTTGCATTGTTGGATTTTTGTTTTTTGTTTTTTTTTTGATAGTGGAAAGTCAATGAGTACCTGTACAATTTAGAACATCATTGAATTTTGTGCAGGTAGTTTGATTTTTGTAGCTTAGCCTCTTGTGTCTCTTTAAGTGTGTGGTAATTTTTGGAAAGCAAGGTAGAATATTTCTGTACATATTTCAATTTAGAAACATATAAACATGATAGAAGGCATTTGAAAGTTAGAAGGTCCCAGATACACCTTTAACATACTAGTTATATGTAGTTCATATGTGAAATTCTATTTTTTACTGAATAATTTGCCTTGAAACATTATGCTTTATGAGTTTCACTGCCTATTTGATTTTACTGAATACTGAACTGAATGATCAAAATATTTGTGGTTTTGCCTATGATTGCACTTCAACTGAAATTCATAGCGTTTGTATTCTTTTTTTGCAGATAGGGGATAGATTTATAAACCGTAGGCTTGTTCAAAAGCTTTATGATAGAGCTCTTGCAATTGGACTTCAAGGCTATGCCAAAATGTATGTCTATGTTACCTTTCCAGTTTATTTCCTATTTCCAGGTTACTCGGTAAAATACTATATACAGATATAAACGTCAATTTAAGGTCTTATGAACTAATCACAATTGCAGGCACCATCCTCACTTCTCTCGTCTAGCAAATTGGGAAGGAATTGAAAAAGTATCTTTCCTCTCTAGAACTATAATACTATATACTTACATCTACTGCATTGTTAGTATGAGGGAACAAACGAAGTGGTTTTGTATGTTATTCTTAATTGTGGATCTGCTAATTGTATGGTCATTATGATATCTGATTCATGTTTTCTATCGGTAAATAGGTATGAAGTTTTTGTTGTGATATCAAGACAAGTCTATTGAAAAGCAGGTCACAAAGATGTAGTTCATAAAACACCCAACCTTTTTTATGACTGCGGATATGAGCTTGTTACTTGTATTCTTATCCCAAAGCTGCTGTTACATGGAAATTAAGGGTGGTTAGGGAATTTGGGTTGTAGGAAACTTATGGACGCTTCTATTGGCATAAATGGGGGAGGATATGTACAAGAAGAGGCGTGAGTGAATTAATATTTTGTGTTATTTTCTGGCCTTTTGCCATGTGCAGGTTGCTATTTTAGTTAGATTTATATTATCTAGGTGTTGAGATTTGTGATTTTCATGGTTGCATAAATGTATCAGTTTTTTGGCAAAGTATCCTAGACTCCTTTGCTATTCAAGTTGCCTTCACAGGAACTAGGAATCTCTGGCAACTTGAATAGCTTAATTCTCAACAATTTAAGTATTTAACTAGAAAGTTATGATGGGCATCCTAGTGGGATGGGAAACATTTCTCCAATAGCTAGCAATTAAGGTGGAGGAGCCAATCTTCTCAAGATTCAAGAAAGCTATAGAGCCATTCCTTACTACTGACTGTAGGATTTAGGCATTCCATATGCGAGCATCGAAATCAAAATATGTTCTGATTCTCATTGAGCAATATTGGGTGCAATATCTGCACTGAGGCAGTACACTAATCACAGCTAAAAACTAGGAATAGAAAATAAAATCCTGTTTTTGACTATTTACACATTAATGAGAAGGAGAAAGGAAATAAATAAAATCGTATTACTGCTAACTAATCTCGAGATTTCCACATCATACCACCTTAGCCTCCATCAGTTAGCCCTCCTTGGAGGATTGACATCATAACAACTTCACTTTGCAATACTTCACGTATAGTAAGTTGTAATATGAATCTGAAGAATTTGGAATCAAGGTAGAAGAGAAGAGAGAGAGGATTGAAGAAGTAGGGGAGAGTTAGAAGAGAGACAGAGGGAAGAGTAATCTGTACTGCTATCATTTCATTAACTGCAAAACTGAATCTGTACATTGGGGTTCTGCCATATATATAGGCAGCAGGGTAGTTCACTTAAACAGGGGCGCCTAGTGTCCTATGGTCATTAGTTATTAGACATGGCTCAGGCCATGTTTGGCTAGGGCCAACCTTAACAACTGCTAGTGCCACAAATAGCTAATGCCACTCGTCTAATTAACTAACTAACTTTCAAAATCATTTAATTACAATATCATATCATTCACTCAGTGACATTTACTTAGCTACGTCATTGATCAAAACTCTCCATTTGTCAGAGCCCTCTGCAAAAAGCCCTCTCGTAAATTGTCAACAACTAGCTATAGATAACCTCCCCAAAAAGATAGCTTTTGAGGGAACACTCCTCATCCCACTTGAGTGCCCATCAAATAATCAATAACATCTTGTTTGATTTCCTTATCAAGGGTCTCACAAACAACTAGCACGCTTTGGGTTTGGTTATTTTCTTGCTTGTTTTAGTAGTTGAAGTTTGACTATAATATGAAATTTCAGCTACAAGCATTTGGAATTATTTTTGCCATTTATCAATTCTCAATGGCGTCTCATCAATGCTGTGCTCATCCTGTGATTGTTTTATACTGATCAATACTAAGTGTTTTTAACTATATATGTCTGCTTTCCCAGTCACTCTCTATTCGAGATTTTGATGACCATGCAACTCGCATAGTTGGGAAATATGAGGTACTATTATGTAGCATATGATGCATAATTTTTCATTTTGTTATCTCCTGTTTTTTACCAACCCAGTATCAGTAACCTCAAGTTTATATGTTACCTTAGACTGTTGATACCTTCTATACGCGATGCAGCAGCTCCATTTATGTACAGTCTGTAGCTGTTCCGCTTCTCTGTATTAGTGCTTTGGATGATCCAGTCTGTACTAGGGAAGCCATTCCCTGGGATGAATGCAGGTTTCCTGCTTTTTTATTGTATTCCTTGTTTCTTATTAATTTTCCTTTTCTTTATAATCAAATATAACATTTTTTCCCTATAGGGCAAATAAAAATGTTGTGCTGGCTACCACGAAGCATGGAGGACATCTGGCATTCTTTGAGGGAATAACTGCATCTAGCCTGTGGTATTTGACACATGCATATTTCTTTCTTCAGCATATTGTTAAATCCATTAAATCTCATTCAACTAGCTTTTTTGGAGCTTAAGTATTAACGAAACCCAGAAATAATATGTTCAGTCCATCTTGCTGGGCTGTCTCGTATGTCTGATCTTCAACATGTTTGATTCAACAATCTCACTCAATTAGCTTCTTCGGAGCTGAAGTATTGACAAAACTGGGGGAAAGTGTTCCATGTCCTGGCTGGGCTTGTTGGTTTCTGGATTAGATTATTTCACCAGCATCTTCATTATATAATGTCTTGGTGTTACTTGACTTTAGCCTGCTATGAAACTGTTTCTGGCTCTGTTAAGAGATAGGTAACATGAGTTATCTGATAATAATAGTGCTGCATAATAGTATCATAAATAATCATTTTCTTATTGGCTGGTCAGATTGCCCTGAATACACCTGTGATCAAACAACTATTAAGTGGAAGATAATGAGCCAATTGGTTTTTTGCCCTCTCTTGCAGGTGGGTAAGAGCTGCAAATGAATTTCTTGATGTGCTACACACTAGCAAATATATGCATGTGCAGAAGGAGGTAAAAATATGCTGCTGATATTTTGCTTATTTACAAAACCTTTGATTCTGATGGAACCCGGACCAAAATAAAACAGAAATATCCCTCTACTGAATACTTATAGCTCGATAAAACAGTAACAGAAGTCTATAGAGACACACACAAACAAATAACAGCAACTAAAATGAAAGGAAAAAATAAGAAGGCACCGTCCAAGCTTTTGAGATGCTTGGGCTCTTTCCTCACACAATACCAACCTTGCCTCTTAGTCCCTAAAACCCCTTAATAAACCTCCCCACCCCACCCATACATGGCCAGCCATCTTGTATTGTCTTTTGTCTTTATTTTCTTCCTGTAGGCATAGGCCTTTTCCCTCATGGGCCCAACAATTACAGGTCCATCAGATTCTAACTTTATGCATTCAATCATTTCATACATGTTTTGGTACCCTATAAAAGATGCAGACTGAGATTTTGTAGCGACTTTTAGACTATTTCTTCCAGCTGAAACCATTATGTTCTATGTAACTATTGAATAATGCAGATCTCTAAACCACACACGCCATGGGACACACCGATCGATCAGGGCCCTTACGTAAATTTTGCTGACGGAATGGTGGCAGCATCCGAGCAAACAACACACAACGAGGAAGAGTCACAAGCAATACAGTCTGATCAGCATCAAACTAATAATGAAAGGATCCAGGAAGAACAAGTTGAAGTGCCCAGAGCTGATGCAAACTGTGATGATAGCATCGCAGAAATTCCAAGTGTGCAAGGTGATGCTATGCCCCTTGATGTAATAGCACCTTTCAAGAGATATCTAGGTCAGTTAACTCGGCAAAGTCGATGGTCCATATGGTTGCTTCTTTATATTGCTGTTGCCACAAGTTGGCCTCTGGTGGGTTCAGCTCTCCGTCTTGTGTTTGGAAAAAAGTTAAAAGGCGTCTTACCAGGTGGATTTCTCAGAAGATGATCTCATATAATTTAACTTCACCTTTTTCAGTTTGATAAGTGGGTAGATATATATATATATGGCCTTATATACTCTGTTTACCTGCCTTGTTTGTAGTCCACATCTACCTTCCTAGACTTTTGAAGTAGAATTAGGGAAAGAAATAATACATGGGGAGGATTACACTTCAAGGCCATAGTTAAAGGTTAAGGACCTTAAAATTGGGAGGACTCAAAAGATTATTATTTTCATTACAAGAACAAGACTAACATATTTAGTTAATTATGTGAATGTAAATTTAATATTGCTCAAGTTCTATAGAGTTAAGTGACTTTTCCATATTTATATTACTGACCTTGCTGCTACTTGTTACTGCCTTGTTTTAAGTATTCTTAGTTCTCTTCCGCTTGTTATAATGGAAAATATATTATCAAATATCAATTAATTTTCTTGAAGTTTGTGTGTGTGTTCCCTATCAAAAGATGTGTACTCGCCTTGGGGTTATATCCTTGGCATCAGATGAAGATTAAACTATATTTATTGAAGATTAAAAAAAATCAATTTTTATTGAATAAATTATATATTTCTAATATTCAAGGATTGAATGGTTCTTTTTTTACTACAAGTTGAGTGGGTTAAAGCATACATATTAAGAATAAATATGTATTTTTTCTTCATTTTTCTATAATTATTAAATATATTTTATTAATATTTGCTATTGAATAGAATGCATACGAATGTCAAATTATGAGGGCGTTTAGTTTAACCTTAATTTTTTTTTTTGGCCAACATTTGGTTTAACCTTATTGAATGTTTATAATAGTAATCATGATTACATTATTAAGATAAAAGTGTTTGATTACTCTTTAGCATGATAATAGAGTTTACAGTGATAATGATTATTACAAAAAAAATTGGTAATCTTTATTCATATCTCCTATGAATACTTATTATCATTGCATTGTGTGATTAAAAAGGTCTAATTTAGTAATTTATTTCTTGGTCTCATTTGTCATTATTTCACTTGTCTTATTCCACCTACCACGTCATGTCACAACCGCCCACCCTCGTTGTTGCTGCCACTTCTACCATGACAATTGTTGTCACCTTTGACATTGTTGCCACCACTACCTTCTCATCCTCCACCACGGCCCCACATCATTGTTGTTGCCACCTCCACCGTCATTGCCACCTCTACCCTAACAACTATTGTCACCGTTGCTGCCGCCACTGCCGCCTCCTCGTCCTCCACTACCACCCCCCATTGTCACTATTGCTACCTCCACCGATACAGTCGCCACCTCCGCCACCTCCTTCTCCATCATCGCCACCTCCATTGTAGTTGTCACCTCTACCATGACAACAATTGTCACCGCTGCCAATAGCACTAGCTCCTCCTTCGCTACTGCTCCACCATGGTTACCGTCGCCTCCACCGCCACCATAGCCACCGCCATCGGTCAATCCTCTTATATGGGTAATGCGACAATCATGATGAGGCAGGGTGATGACTCTTAGTAATTTTTTATACAAAGATTATATTAAGGTTAAAATAGACTTTATATGATATTAATTTAAAATAATTATTAAAAATATAACTAATTGCACCTTACTTAAAAATCAAATCAAATGTTAGCCATGTAATTAATATTGTATTATATTACCATTACAACACATTACATTACAGGTTGTAATGTGATCCAACTAAATGGGCCATGCAATTTATGTACTAACACATTCACACACGCAAACACAGAAACACGCATCCAGCGTATACACACTCTTGTTGAAAACTTCTACCCATATAAGTTCCCTTCAACATTTTCCTTTCCAAAAGTGTACAAGTTATAGTCTATTTGAAGAGAGATTTTAATTCACAGACTAATTTCTGAGTCAGCAATATTATATATGATGATCATAGTCAATTCTTTTATTATATATAAAAGTCATAGGCAATTCTACCAATAACAATATTACATATTACTCCCTCTTATTTTAAATATGAAGTCCATTTATGGGTTGTTTGGTATGAAGGGAGGGGATGGGAAATAAAATATTTATGAGTTGAATTTAAAAAAATTGAAAAAATGGAGTTATAAAATTTTAATAAAAAAAATGTACAAGATATAAGAGTATGAAAAATGTATTAAAAACTTTTAAGCCTTGAGGATGTGGATTGGTTAATCTATGGTTGGATAGTGTTTTATTCCGCTTGATTGATTGTTTTGGTAATCATGATCAATAGGGAAGTCCTTTATAACCTTGATAGAGTGAGGTTGAAATGTTTGTTGATTCTTTTCTATCAAGGTTACGCTTTGCATGATGTAAATCCTTTTTATTAGGTTCAAGACAATAGGTCAAGTCTGTTGGGTTAGGGGTTTGGGATTTTAGGCTTAAAAAAGTCGGGGCATTTAGATCCGTTTATATTTTTATTTTTTAAAATTATTTATATGATACTAATATTATTAATTTTTATGTTTTATTAATTATATTATAAATGTTTAGTTGTTATTATGTTTTTAGAATTAAATTTCATATAAGAAATTTTGTATTAATAACTAGGGGTGTTCATCAATTTCCCGTCCCGACCTTCCCGTCCCGATCCCGAGCAAATCGGGACGGGATTTTCCCGTCCCGAAAATTTCGGGATCGGGAATGTGATTTCGGGATCGGGAAAAATTCGAGATCGGGATCAGGATCGGGAATGGGACTTCCCGATCCCGAAAATATATCTATACACATATATTTTTTAAAAATATTTAAGAAAATAAGACTAAATGTAAAATAAAATGTGAAAATCCCTAACAACCTTAAGATAATATCTATTCTTTTAGTTTATTTAGTTAATTTCATTTATTATTTATTAAATAGTTCTAATTTTTTGTTCTTGTTTTTATTCTTTTTGTAGCTGAATCGACAACTTTAAGCATGTATTGGACTAATTATATATTTATATTAGACTTATTTGATACAACATAATATTAAACAAATTATATATTTATACTAGACTAAAGGAAACACAACAAAAAATTTAATATAGATATTTTTTTAAAAAAAAAGAAAATCTGGGATCGGGAATTTCCCGATCCTGATCCCGAAATTTCCCGATTTTCGGGATCAGGAAATTTTCGGGATCGGGATCGGGATCGGGATCGGGAATGAAAATCATTCCCGAACCCTTCTCGGGATCGGGATCGGGAATGGCATTTCCCGATCCCGATCCCGAACACCCCTATTAATAACCTAAAAATTAAAAATTAATAAAAGATATTTCTTATTTCATAAGTATTCTTACTAATTTTATATTTTTTTCTTACTTATTTTCTAGTGATTGTTTTGTTTATAACTTGTAAATTATACTGTTCAAGCATATATTAACAAATAAGATGCATTTTTTCTTCCACCTCTTTGATTTTTTCTTTACTTTGTAAGATACTTCCACCTCTTTGATTTTCTCCAATCCTTTGGATAAGATGCATTTTTTTTTAATGTTTTTATTTATTTATAAATCTAACTTTGAAAAGAAATGAAATGGATGACACGTGAACCTTTCATTTTAACATATTTAGTCAATTATATGTTAAACTTAACATGAATAACATACAGCCAATATGAAATTACTATAATTCAGAAACTTTTGAATATCTAGTATTCTAGAGTGAAAACTTCTGTAACAAATTTGCACTTTAATTCAAAATAAAAATGACATGAATGACATATGGATCTACTAAATTTTCATATTTAATCAACTAATAGTCTAAAATAACTTGGAGAATGGACGGGCTAGGTTACTATGATTTGAAAATTTAATTTTCGCCAGCGACGTTGACCAAAAACTTAGACTTTAACCCCTCTTTAAACTTGAAGATAAGTTCAGACTGTGATAAGTGACTTACGCAAACTTTTTAAAATCAAATATTTAATCAAAACTTGGAATAAATTAAAGAAAATGACGTGGGGGCTGAGGTCAAAGAGTATGGAGGCACGTGTAGATAGAACAAGTTGTGGGCATGAACAAGCCGCCCACGTAGCTTCTTGGAACGTAAACGCTTCCCCTCCGCCAGCTATTTCTCCCCCATATCATCGCACAACACTTTTTTTTGAAGCTTCTTTTTTCAAAATGGTCCTTGCGCTCATGTTTTTATGTTTATGTTTTTTCAATGGATCAAGGCATAAAAATATCTATAAATTTTTTTCTAATAAATGCTAGCTTCATAAATTTTACATAGGTGTAAAAATATTTATGAACTTCTCACAGTCAAAAATGTCACTTTCTTTAATTATGGTTAAATGTCATTATTATTAATTTTTTTGATTGTGGGCCCCATATTTTAGTTATTTAAATGATTATTTTAATTAAAAATAAACTCCTCCATCACCCTCATCTCCCTCTTCCTCTTCCGTCCTTTCTCTTTCATTCTTAACTCTCCCTCTAACTTGGTTTTCATATCTTATTAAATATGTCTTATATTAAGAATAAAATAGAGTATTATTTTGTCTTTTCCCCAAAAAAATTATATTTAATGAAGCCAAAGAGTGTGGGACCCTTCTTTTAATTTGATAACCAGTCAAAACTTAAAGGGAGAATTACATTTGGGGTCCTGCACAAAACAAAAATAAAAAAATGATCCCCTTGATAAATCTAGAGGCTTCAATTGATAAGTTCAGGGACATCATTGATAAATTTAAGAGACTATTTTTTTATCTTTTCTCTTACGTGGGATATGAATATAATTCTCCCAAACTTCAATCTCCTCTTTTTTTTTCCCCTTCTTTTCTCAATCCTTCCATTTTTATTCATCTCTACCCAACAAATTCATACGTTCTAATAATCAACACCCGCACCAATGGCTCGCATTGATTCACCCCACAAGCTCATAAGAAAATGATTCCAATCTAGATAAAAAATAGTTTTTTTAATACGAAGAAAAATGTATTTTTAATTGTTGTTCTTCCGATAAATACATAAATTATACATTAAACAATAAAAATTACAAGAAATTCAAAATAAGCCTGCACAAACACAGAATAATACTACTACCTCCGGTCCTAATTTTATTCAGTTGACTATTTTTTGGAGAGACTAAATAAATTATTTTAAAATATTTATATCTATAATTTTTTTCTCCAAATTAATTAGTTTGACTTATAAACTGATGTATATAATCTAATAATACATAACATGTATTATAATAAAATAATATATTTAACTTCCTTAACCTTTTAAAAAGAAGTCAACTGGGTATTTAGAATAGGAGGGAGTATTATATAAACAAGCGTAAAAGATAACAATTGAGCAACATAGTGATCGCCATAAACTACATGAGAGTCAAAGGATATTACTTTCTAGCATTTCTTTAGCAAGTCTTCACTACGTCTAAACTACGCAGCTTCATGAGAACAAACGTGTATTGACATAAGCATTTATTAGTAATTCGAGATAAAACTTCTCTCACATGTTTACCTCGTATACCGTAAATCATGATTTATAAGCATTTATTGTCCAAAATTAAGCTATCCTAAATGAGCACTAATATAAGCTATCCGATTCTAAATATAAAAACCAGTTAAATTTTTTTTTGGAGAAATTAAAGAAGTTAAATAAATTATTTTAAAATAATTATATCTATTGTTTTTTCTCTAAATTAATTAGTTCGACTTATAAAATAATACTCCCTCTGGTCCTAATTATAGGACATATTTACCTAACTTTGGAGAAATTAAGGATAATGGTTAAATTAGTTAATCTTATTTATTTTCCTAAAATGCCCTTTTTTAATACATACAATAAATCATGTTCTGTTTATGTTGATCACTTGCCTTGATGTAAAGCAAGTGATCTTGCCTGTCATTAAAATGGAGTTATGCTAGTTTGGTTCAAGTAGAATTAAAGAAAAGGAAAGTTACAATTTTAAAAATAGAGATGATGGCGTTGAAAGTGTTAAATTGATTTTCTTACCCTTTATTCTTATAAAATAAAAGAAATAGTAGAATTGAGGTATATGTGACATTAATGAATTATAAGTATTACTTACTTTATAGAATACATAGATGTATTATAAAATTATTATTGTGTTTCATTATTATTGAGAAAGTATTAATGGGGGTATTTTGGGAAGAAATTGATAAAAATTAAAACTTTGTCTTATAATTAGGACCAAGATCAACTCTCAAATGTTGTCCTATAATTAGGACCGGAGGGAGTATATAATATAATGATACATAATATTTATTATGATTAAATAAGTAATATATTTAACTTCCTTAATTTCTTTAAAAAAAAATAACTGAATTTTATATTTAAGATTAAAAGGGATAGCTAACAACCCCCTGCCAGAACATGAGCCTGGTTTGACGAAGAATTAAGAAGGGAAAATTTCAAAAAACTACACTCAAAATATAAAAAAGACAAATCAGTACATCGAAATTCAAAAAAGACGAATCAGGCGGGTGTCAGAAAAAGAAGGAATCTGTCCTTTTGAAATTTCGGCCAAATTACGAAAATGCCCTTCATCCCTCAGTCGCAATAACAACATAGAAGTTGTTAATGGCGAATCATGAGTTGTTAATGGCGAGGTGAGTGTTGTTACTAGTCCTGAAACTTGTTAAGTGTTGAAAGAAGAAATTGGAGTTGTTAATATCGAATCCGGAGTTGTTAATGGCGAGATATGTGTTGTTATTGGTCCTGAAATTTGTGAATTGTAAAAGAAGAATTGCAGTTGTTAATACCGAATCCGAAGGTGTTAATTGCGATGATCATGTTGTTATTCTGAAGTGTGTATGAAGTGTTGAAGGGCATTTTCGTAATTTGGCCAAAATTTCAAAAGGACAGATTCCTCCTCTTTCTGACACCTGCCTGATTTATCTTTTCTGAATTTCGATGTACTGATTTATCCTTTTTATATTTTGAGTGTCGTTTTTTGGAATTTTCCCAATTAAGAATGGAGTTTTAATTTTTGTTACCTACTTAAAAGTGATTTTTTTCCCACTTAATTCATTACCACTAGTTAACCACGTTTCAACATCATGGCGGTGGGTAGTGCCGTAGTGAAATCAGTTAACTTTTTAATGAAATGCATATTCTCCAAAATTGACCCAAATGAATACACAGTTGTGGGGTTGACCATGTTGTCGAACGGAGAGAAAAGAAAGGAAGGAAGGATCGTGGTAACACAAGCTGCTTATCTAAGCATTCAAGTTCAGTTTTTCTGGCTTTTTCTTTCTCATTCTTCATTTTGTCCTGGGTTCTTGTGTTAATCTGTTTCATCTATTCAGCTTTGGATTTGTAAGTTTCACTCTCTCTCTATAATTATTTCTCTGGAATCTGGATTTTTATCTGCTAATTCTAGGGTTATTAGTCTAGAAGAACGCTTGCCTCTTCTTCTCCCTTCGTCTTCTTGCTTTTGAACATCTTATTGAGGTGAACATTGAATCGATTGATTGGTGGGGTTTATCTAGATTGATTTCTGACTACATCTAATTTAAATATACAGAGAAATTTAGGGTAATCACTGATTCAAAGAGGGGTGAAATTATTATGGCGTTGATACTATAGGTTAGGGATTCGATTGATTTTTTACCATCTGAAAGAGATTTGAAGCTCTAGAATCTAGATCCCTCTTGAAATGAGATTGGCTCGAACACTGTACGGTTTCACATTAAAATTGACTGGTTGGTTTCCGCTTATGTGGTTATTTATAGTTGTTCATAATGAAGAAAGGAATATTGAAAACCCTTGCCGTTCAATCTGAAAGTGAAACTGGAAACTCCTGGGTGAAGCTATTTTCTGAAGTGAAAATTCAGTTTTCCACTAACTAGTGCTTTGGTTTGGTTTGTCAGAGAGAATTTTGCTTCGTGAACTCCATGTCACTAGTGATTCTTGATAATTATTGTTTTGATGAAGGCTTTGTTGCCCAGATTTCTATTTTACTTTTATAATTTGATTTTTTGATTTGTGAAGAATATATTTGATGTTAATAGATATTTCCTTATTCATTATAGATTTGATTTGGCAGGAATCCTGATCTGAAAGTGAGTTGATGTGCTAACGGCCGGATAATATCTTCTTCCTTAATCTCCCCTTGGAATCATCAAATGCAGGTGAAAACTTCCCCTAATCCACCCTCTTGTCCAGATTTCAGTTTGCAGCATAGTAATCAACAGAGGTGTGAAGATCCGTCTATGTCAGATTACGGTATCCGGATGGAGACCCTGTTTAAAGATTTCAACCAAGCCTGTGGAACCCAGTCCTTTCTTCCGTGTGGTTCTAATGACAGGATCAAGATCCCCAATCAAGAAAATTGTCAGATGGGCGACCCGTCACGAACCAGTAAACTTCAAGATTGGGATCCCAGCATAATGTTGGAAAATCTTTCTTTCCTGGAAGATAAGATTCATCAGCTCCGGGGCCTATTGCATTTGATTGTTGATAAGCAAGGTCAACAATTAGGACAACCCGACGAAGTTATAACTCAAGAGAAGCAGCTTATCACAGTCAATCTGACATCGATCATTGTTCAATTGATCTCTACAGCAGGAAGTCTTCTTCCTTCCGTCAGGCTTGCTGCTTCAAACACCAGTCCATCTGTGGGGCAGCAAGGCCAGATTCCCGGGATTACTTTTCCATCGGGATTAGGTCCAAGCAGTAGTAGTATCCAACCAAAACATGATATGAAAGATAAAATATGCGATCAATCCAACAAGATTGACCTTACTAACATGTGTGAAATGGAGCAAAATCACATGGAAGAACACGAATTGAAAGATGAAGAGGATGGGGATGAGGGCGAGAACCTTCCACCAGGCTCCTTTGAGATTTTACAGCTAGAAAAAGAAGAAATCCTTGCTCCTCACACACACTTCTGTACAATATGTGGTAAGGGATTCAAGAGGGATGCGAATCTTCGGATGCATATGAGAGGCCATGGCGATGAGTACAAAACCCCTGAAGCGCTTGCAAAACCTAACAAAGAATCTGTGTCTGAACCAAAGCTCATCAAGAGGTACTCCTGTCCCTACCCTGGCTGCAAGCGTAATAAGGATCACAAGAAGTTCCAAGCTCTGAAGACCATTCTATGTGTGAAAAACCATTACAAAAGAAGTCACTGTGACAAGAGTTACATTTGCAGCCGGTGCCACACGAAGAAATTTTCGGTCATGGCAGACCTTAAAACTCATGAAAAGCACTGTGGTAAGGATAAATGGCTTTGTTCATGTGGCACAACATTTTCAAGGAAAGACAAGCTTTTTGGGCACATTGCTCTGTTTCAAGGCCATACACCAGCTATACCATTGGATGAATCAAAAGCACCAGCTGGGCAAGCTGATATGGAAATCAATGAGAACAACAACAACAACAATAACAAGGGAGGAAGCATTAACTTGAGCTTTGGATCAGAAGCTTCTTCTTGTGAAAATGGGATTCAAAACATGATGGATGTGAAAGGTATTACTGATGATCCTATCAGTTACCTCTCATCATTGAACTTTGAAACCTGTAACTTTGGCGAGTTCAATGATTTTCCACGACCCACTTTTGAAGACGCTGCCAAAGGTTCGTTTCCTTTTCTCATGTCCGAATCCTTCAATTATTCTCCAAAATCTAGGGGAGCATCATGTCCTGACAATCTGTTGTGAATCTTGTGATAATCTATGACGACGACGACGCTCTAGTTTTACATTTTTGAGGATTTTACTTTACTGATTTCATTGGAAATCTGTAAAGCATAGTAATCTCATGTACTTGCAATTCCATAATATAGGTAGATATTTCCTTAAAGTTCATATTCTTTATTCAAACCGAAGCTACAATTTACAATCACTGTGTTATACTATAGTTCCATATGATTCAGACCCTTTTCTCACGCCGAATTTAACTGATCAACACAAAGAACATGTTTCTAACATTCCCAATTACGATTTTTTATTGCCAGGGACGTTAAAAAGGGTTCTTGTACAATCAAGCATAATTGAACACAGACCAAAACTCAACCCTGCATCTCCTTCCTAAAAGCTTATGCATTATATATTCATGAGCAGCAACCAGTCACAGTATTTTGGATCAAACACAATTATAGATTTTCATAAGAAAAATGTATAGAAGATTAGAAGATCCAACAAATGAATTGAAAGGCTAAACCAAGCTGTTTAACCGCCAGAACTGAATCGGCCAAAGCGAGAACTGAAAAGCAGAATAAGTTTCAGACCCCTAGCACCTTCTCCTTTGATTTCCAAGAAGAGGGTCTTCTTTTTGACTGTGTTCTCTGGCAACTTTTGAAGTCTTGTTATCTTTTCCTGAACTGTGCAACTTTGGTGACTTGGAATGTGTCTGCTCTTCTAGTTTACCCTTCTTTTGCAGTAACAGCAATTGAAGAGTGTTTGGGCTAAAGTTTTCCTTATCTAGAGCATGGAATTTAGCTTCTTCCACGTCCAATTCAGCTAAAAGATTCTTTGGGACTCTTTTATCTGTGATATCCTTCTGATTGCTCATATCCACGGCATTTTGCTCCAACTTGATGTAACTGCCAAAGGGCTTTCTTTCTGACTTCTGTTCTTGGACAACTTCTGGAATCTTGTTCTCTTGGTCTGAGCTGGAGATCTCTCCCAGATAGATCTCAGGGCTCAAGTGATTTTCAGAATTGTGTGACCTTCGTCGTGACTTGTAGAGTTTGTAGGTAACCACTTACCATTGACTTCCCTTCCATTACCCATATCCACCCTTAGATTGAAATTTCAGCAGTCGAAATTTAATATTTTATAAAATTACTAATAAAATTCCAATTTAATTCAAACTGATAAATTTTAGCCATTGTAATAAAAAATAATTTTATAAAATATTAAATCTAGACCGCTTAAATATGAATCTAAGAGTCAATCTAAGCATGGAGATGGGTAGCAAAGGAAAAGTACATGGTAAGGGTAGAAGAGGGAAGTCAAGTCCTTGAGAATATGTTACCAATGTTTCCTCGTCCCTTTGGAAAAAGATAAACACTTTGCTTTAAAAAATTTTACTAAAACTGAGGAGGTTTGGATGAAACTGATCAAATAGTCTCAACTGATGAATATCTTTTTTCTCTTTGCCTAAGTTAGCACTGGATTTTATATATGGAACCTGAAGAATGAAGCTAGATGCCTGAAATCTAAAAATAAATAGAGGTACAATTTAATGACAATGACATCAAGCTACTTAATTTGACTTTTAGCTCAGGCATTACTTGTAATCTACAATCTTATGTTGGATCACTATCACTTTATGCAATGCAACTCACTTGAAAAGGCTATTATTAGTCATCATATTAATATAATTCAACTTTACACAAAATTCCATAACAGGGCCTGAAAAAAACATTTTACTCAAATACAGACTTGGACTCAGAAATCAAATTAAAAATTCAGTTTCAAAGGGCAGAAAAGTTATTTAATGAGGTTAAATATAAATATGGTTAAAAAAAAAAGAAGGGTTAAAGTACAAAAATACACATGAGTTTTTTCCAAAAGCGCACCCAACACCAAATGCTTTTTTGTGGGGTAAAAGTAACTTTGAACTTACAAAATAGGTGTAAAAGTCACACTTTCCGTTAGTTCCCATTAGTTGTAGATGACTACAATTAGTTTTACCATTTTTGTGCCAGCTGGAGCATTTGCTTCTTTGATCTATGTACACATGGCAATGGGGTCTGAAATTGTCCATTGACACTTCCAAAAATTTCTTCACTTAATTCTTCAATGAGTCTTCAGTCCACAAAAAAAAAAAAAAAAAAATCTTCAACGAGTCTAAAACTCTGGTAGCTCGCGGGTCCAACCATTTTTGTAACATCCAAAATTTTATTCCCCAAAAATATATTATAATTAATTGAGAAATTCAATAAAACGGTGAATATTCATGAAATTTGGAACTTATGAATTTTGAAATATTCATATTCATAAGGAAATGGGCAAATAAATTCAAGAATTGAATTAAATTACAAATGTGATAACAAAATCATAATTTTGCCAATTTAGCCCAAGATTAATTATTTTCCAATTAATTGGAGTAAATTTCAATTAATTAAGGAAAATAAAGGAAAATGCATAATTGGAATATTCTTGGTGGATGTATGCTTGTGACAAGTGTCACATTATGGTCCCTTGATGAGATCAAGGGCTAAGAGGCAAGAAGACCCAAATGATGAGAGGGTATGGCATAAAGTAGAAGGCATGGTTGGAGGTATGGAAAGAGGGATGGTGTCTTTGACAAGTGTTGAAATCTCAACCCTTGATGAGATCAATGATATAGGATCAAAGGAGCATTTTTATGAAACTTTTCTCTTCCCTTCCCTTCCTCATTTTCATCCAACACGAGAAGAGAGAGAGAGAGAGCTCTCAAGTTCTAGAGAGAATGAAGAAGAAGAAGTTTAAGATAAGTGTGATTTCTTAAGAGTTTTCTTATGATTTTGCTTAGAAACCTTCTCTAAACATTTCTTCTTCATGGAATCCATGAATTTGAAGACACATTCTTAGCTCAAGAAGAGAAAGAGGAGATGTCTAGAGAGAGAAGATTCAAGATCTCAAGAGGTAACCTCACAAACCTTAGATCTAAACTAGTATGGTGTTGTTGTTGAGGTTTGTGTTTGGTTTTAGTGATTTTTGTCAAGTTTGTAAATTTGGAAAGTCCTAACCCTAAGGGGAGGTGCTGTCCAAATTTAGTCTAATCATGTTTAGAATGTAATTAAGTGGTCAAACAAGTAATTAAAGGTCATAAGAAGGTGTTTTATGGATTGAAATCATAAAACTCAATTTTCTCCAATTATTAAAGAATTTTGTCCAGATCTGTGTTGGACAGTGTTGGGAATGGATTTTGGTATTTTTGATGTTTCCATTGTGTTTAGAATGGAAAACTGTGTAGGGTTCATGTTGGGTGCGAAGTGAGAAAAACCCTAGAAAGTGAAATGACAAAAATAGCCTTAAAACCCTCACATAGGGGCTGTCAGGGGTAAATATGTAATTGGAGTTGGATTTTCATAAAATAAATGATTCCATTGGATTCAGTGGGTAAAAATAGGTGGGGTTACAGTTGGTCACTTTTTCGATAGAGGCCGGAAAAGCATAATTACAAAAACGCCCCTAAAACCCCCAAATCGGGGCTATCAAGGGTATTTTCATAGTTTGACAGTGAATTTGGTGATTTCGAGCCCGAAACGGATTCCTTGGGTGAAAATAAGTCAGGATAGCTCTAGTTACAATTTTTGGGAAAACGTGCCATCGGGCCGGTACGACGGGGCTGGGCCGGAGTCTTGGGGGAATTTTGGTTTCACCATAGACTAATATAACCACCAGAAACACTATGGAAGTGTCTAAACGGTATGTTTGACGTTTTAGGACCAAGTAGAGAACCTAAGGGATTGGCACGCAAATCGAGGCATGTATTTAAAGATTAGGGAAGGGCGATTAAGTGTAGGGAACTTACCTCTCCTGCATGTATTTGATATTTGTGCTGGTGTATTGATGCATGTTATTGCTTTTCCTGATGATGTGAAACATATATGAATAATTGAAGCTCTGTTTCTGTTTATGCTATGGTCATACGTATGTTGATTGATACATTGAGCACGCAGATATGTCATTGTGTTAACATGAGTTATGTAATGCAAGCATGTCATGCATTAAATACTTATCTTGCATGCATATTGGTATTGCTTTCCTACTGAGATTTCCCAGAATCTCACCCTCCCCTACCAACAATTTAGACAGGAAAAGACAAAACGTATACTAAGAACAAAGAAGAGAACCGTACGAGGGGATTGCAATGGTGGAACAAAGATGGGAAGATGTCTCCATTTCACTGGGATGGATTTAGACACCCACGTAGCGATGCGAGGCTACATTAATTGTAATTATCAAGTACGAACCCCTATGGGGAATTTCCGTAATCGTGCACATAATATCAGTGTATTTATGCTATTCCTATGTTGCCCACCGAACTGTGTATCGTTTTCCGCAAATACTCTGAAGTAGGTGAAAATAAAATGAGGGTGTGACAATTTTCATCTCCCTTTCTCAATACTCCCTTGGCCCCATCACTCAGCTCCTCACCGATCATGTCGGCGCCATCTAGCTCACCACCGTCTCTGTCGAGAACTCTGTCACTATCGGCTTATGCTTCAGCACAATGGTAAAATCTAGAAGCTACTCTCTTTAACTTTAAGTTAGTCAGAGAATCAAGTAATTTTGATTTCGATTGAGTTTGAATTTGATTTTGATTTTGAGTTTGAATTTGAATGCGAACAACTTGGGATGGGAAGCGCGCTAGAGACGCTGTGCATGCATGCTTATAGTGACGGTTATGGGTGATTCTAAAAATGACGGCTCTGATTCTATGTCTATTGTAAATCTTGGCGAGGCAAATCCTGATAGCGATAAGGCAGATGGCGGAGATATTGGAGGTGGCTGGGGTGTTAATGGTGTTGAAGATCCAGCAGCTGTTCGCGTACGCGATGAACTTCCCAATCTAGAAATTATTGCAGGCACAGAGCAGGATCATGGTGATAGCCTAGATATCGGTGGTGGCGCTAGTGGTTCACACTGTGATGAGCTGGGCGCTGAAGCCGAAGGTGAGGTATGGGCGGTAACCATCCTAAACATGTCATGGTGGCTAATTGTAGTGGGTTAACTGGGGTTTCGTTCACCTTTCTCTGGCCTTTGCTGTCATGCTCTAGTGCATATCATCATCATCATCATCTTCTTCTTCTTCTTCTTCATATGTTTCCTGGGTTCCTTTCTAGTCTGGTATAAGCTCCGGCAAGGCCCACTTCCATGGGGAGTATTATTCATCCACGTCATGTTCCAACTCACCCTTTTCGGTCAAAAATGTTCAAACTCATGGTCAACGTCCTCAAGAAAATGGAAACTGTGACTTTTGCACCCATTTTAAAGTTTATAGTCACTTTTGCTCCTAAAAAAAGCATTTGGTGTTGGGTGCACTTTTGAGAAAAACTCATATATATTTTCGCATCTTAACCCAAAAAAGAAATAGAGACTTTTCAAGACTCTGCCCTTTTCACAGAGAGAACATTAAAGTTTGAATTCATACCTGCATCATCTCTTTTTCTTCTTCTTCTTCTCAAGGCAATTAATTCAAATCGTGTAATCTGCGAGCTGAGGCGGGCTAGCCCACAACCCACGGGTTGGCCCGTATTACTAGCTCTACTTCTACCCATGGCTAAATTAATTGGAGTTATTTCATGAACCTAATATGTGTTGGACAAGAGGTTTTGGAAAACTTAACCTTTTTCCGGCTGCATAGCAACTAGTAATCTAATTTTCAGATATGTGAAACTAATAATCCTTTTAAATACATTGCCGATGAAGTTAGAACAATTATGTACCGGGACCGAGGGGCAGGTTTATGTTAGCCATTTCTATAAAGAACATAATTCATTTACTGATTATTTAGCAAACATGTCTCATAGGATACGCGATAAATTTTGTATCTTTGATCAAACCCCCTTTATTTTTGGCATTCAAATCAAGCGAATAGTAATATATAGTTGATACAAGTTTTGAAATAAAAATTTCACGAGTTTAAAATTACTATATATTTTTTTTATGCAGAACAAAATTCACTTTTATTATTCTAAATTTAAGCTAGCCTTATATTTGTCTTCCCTCTAATTTTGTAATAATTTTTTTTGACCATGATACATTTTTTTTTTTGCCAGAAAGACCATGATACTTTTATCATAAGTTAATGCTCCTATTTTTTTATTATTATTATTGGAAATGCTTCTATCCTTCCCATGTCATTATATCGCATTTATTTTTAGGGTTATGCAAATGAAAATTTAGGGAAAATTACAAGAACGTAAAATTTTTAGTTTATGAGTAATTAAGTAATCAATTTTTTTTCCCTAAACATATATATCTTCTTATTAAAGACAATCCTATTCGAGGCATTGTCCACGAGGGTTTTCTCATTGTATGAGAAATGGCCCCTGGTCCATTAGAGTTGGGCCATTGCTGTATTGTATTGCTTTTTTTTTTTTCATGGATGAAAAATGCTATTTAATTAATTATCAATAATTACTTTAAATACTTTCCTTAAAATATTTAGATTTATAGGGCTACACAAATTATCTTCAAAGTCTCCCGCCTTAAAATATTTATGTTGTTTAATATGTATAAACATTTATATTCACGTCTATATCATCATAAAATATAAAAATTATGACAAATTATGCTATTTATAAATAAAGTGCAATAATTCTTTCCCAGAAGTTGCTGAAAAGCCCTATTTAAAAATTTTATTGGCTAGAAGCATATGATATATTGTTACAAACCGAGAGTATATATAAAAAAAACACCGGTACTTGAATTCTAGTCTTTCTAGCCACTAAAATTTTTAAACAAGATTTTTCACCAATTTTTCCTTTTTTTTTGCACTATGTTGTTTTTATGAGAAAACTTGTCATGTCCAAAGATGTTAAAAATCTTTATGACTGTTCTAATCATCATTGATTTCGCTAAGATTATGAACACCGCTAAGAGATATAGGGTGTGTTTGGGATAACGGTAGGAAAAATGACTTATATAATTCGAGCTTATTAAAAATGACTTAATAAATAAGTCAATCTTTGAATGTGATTTATGTTTGGATGAGTGGTTGAATAAGTGATTTTTCATAAGTCAAAACGTGTTTAGATTAGTGATTGTATAAATGCGTTTTTAAAAGTAAAAACTTGAAGGGCATTTGTATATTCTTCAAATTTTAGATAGATCATATATGCGATATCCAACAGTAATTTAAAATTTAGATAGATCATATATGCGATATCAATACTTATGAGAAATACCTGATTTAAAATTTCACATTTTCAAAATTCCTTTTCCTATCATTCTCCAAATTTTTAATAAAAATCAGAAAAAATATGTTTAGCCGCCAAGCACAACACGTAAAGGACCAACCAAGCATTAAATGTCAAATACTCAAACCTGACAAGTTTGAAATTGAGAGCGGGCCTAAACGAACGAGTTGATAGTTCGACCAAAAAAAAAATAAGCTACTGTGTTTTTCAAAAATAAGCTATCAGTTGAAACTTATAATTTAAGGTAACTTATTGGGCTTGTAATTTTTGGCAAAAAGTCATGCCAAACACAGCAAAACCGCAGTCCCTTTTTATTTGGGATTATTGCTCCAAAAATGGGCTTATTTGACAGAAAAAGTGATCCCAAACACTATAATATAATGTGATGGGATGGCCCTCATGAAGTATCACTAAAGATATTAATCTCATTACTTTAGATTAAGATGTTAAGCTCAGGCATGATTGCACACAAGATAAAAAATTGTTAATTAACTACTCATTCAAAGTCTAAATATAAGGTTTATTAAAGAGTTTTTAATTTATCTTGAATATAAAGCTTAATTTTCTCTTGTCTTGTTCCCGGGAAAAAAAAATCTCCTGTCTTGTGTAAATTCATTATTTCTTGCTTATAATGCTCATATTTGTCAGGACATTTTTATTTTTATGTGTTAAATTCTAATCATTAAATGGTTGGATTGTTTTAAAAAAAATATCACAAATTATATAGTACATATTAATTACAAATAAAAATCTTTAAATTTTCTTTTATTCTATGAATTAGGAGAAAATAAGATAAAAAGAGTAACAGAAATTTAGGCCAATTCAACGGAATTACTAAAATTGCACCATTTTTAAAAATTGTGTCTAGTTTTGCAATCTTAAAAATTTAATTGTGCTAGGTGCTCATGACAAAAAACCTAGTTGCTAAAATTGCATTTTAATCCTATTAAAGAATTATTAATGACATACTAAATAATTAACTTATATTACCTTAAAAGGCGTCATCCATATTTGCAGGGGGAAGGAGGAGTATTTTGAGAAGAGAGGGAGAGATAGAGGAGCAAATGCAAAATTGATATGGATCATCAATGGGCTGAACATGTAATAGTCCAAAGGTTTTAATAATATTGTGATGCATTCAGATTGTATTGAAGCCATTTACTTTTATTCTCTGCTTGCATTGAGGGAAAATGAGAGAGGAAAGAAAAGTGGGATAGAAAATGAGGGAGAGAAAAAGTTTTTTCTTGTTTGGATATGAAAGAAAATGAGGGGAAAGAAAATGAGGGGAAAGAAAAAGCAGGGTAGAAAAAGGGGAGGGTCCTATAGCATTTTTTTTCCTCTCAAAATTTCTTTTTAAAATTGGAGAGATTTGGAGAGAAAAACTGATACCCCAAATTACCTTTTGGATTTTATTCTTTTTTATTTTTTGTATAAACCTCTGCAACAGTGCTTCTCTCTCTCTCTTTTTACCTTGCACACTCCATTAAGACCCCTGGTTCCCCCCTCCAAAAAAAAGTCCTTGAGACTACATGGCTACATCACGCATATCTACAAAAATAAATAAATAATATTTAAAATATATGTTTTATTAATTTCTATTAAAATATTTTTTTGGGGAAAAAGTGTTTAAATTTTTATATTACACTTTAACCCTTTCATTTTTATATTATTTTCACTAATTATTGATAATTTGGGATAGTGTATAATTTATTTATTTTATTTTATTATATTTAATTTAAAAAAGTATCCACTTTTTATTTCTTACCTTAAAAAATAACATTTTATTTTTTTTCATTAAAATAAATATTTATTATTTTAAATTATTTGATGATGTTAATATTAAAATGATTTTGTCATTGTGATATTTAATTTAATTTTAAATATGATTATTTTAATATATGGGTAATGACATTTTAGTCATCAAACATTTTTTCATTTTCTCTTCTCTCAGTTTTTTCTCACTCATCCAAGCAAGAAGAGTGATAATACTTTCTTTCTATTTTTCTCTTCTCCTCATTTTCTCTCCTTCTATTTTTTCTCCTCCCAACTTTTCTTCCCATCCAAGCATAGGGTTATATTAAACGATGTGATTCAAATTATTCATTAAGATATTATTGAGGACATGATATTAATTTTACATAGAAATTGCCTAAAGAAACAATAGGCACATCTAATTACCTTGCGAAATTTTCGCATAGCTCAAAAATGAAAAGGTCACCTTTGAATTTTTAGGGCCTATTTAAGTTAGCATTCTAGAAATCACGTTATAAAAATAATTTTTACCCCTAACCCTAACAGACACTAATAAATCTCGATCTAGTCACAACATGCACTACTATAAAAAGGTTGAAAGGTGGCGCACATTTTATGGCCATTCTTTAAAAAAGTGTTACAGCTGCCTTTTTTTTCTTTTTCTATATATATATATATATATATATATTTTTAATTTTGGGTATCAGTTGTGGCACCTAGTAGAACAGGGGTCACAGTTGGGATGGCCAAGTATGGCGCCTGCCTATGCAGGCGCCACACGTGGCTCTACAAACTCAGCTGTGGCGCCTGGCGGGGCCAGGCGCTATAGCTGCGCTGTGGGCTAGGTGTGGCCTCTGCCTAGGTAGGCGCCACACATGGCCCTGCATTCAAGCAAGTGTGGCGCCTGCCTTTTGGTAGGCGCCACACTTGCCTATTAATTTAAATAAAATTTTTTTTTTTTTTTGTCAATAAAGGAGGATAGTGTAATCCTCCCAGCCAATAGGAACTCCCCCCGCCCCATCCTTATCTTCTAATTTCAATTCCCGCGTCCTTTTTTATTATTCCTTCTCTTTTGACTACATTATTATTCAACTACTCCATTTCCCTTTCTCATCTTCATCTGTCGCCCCCTCCCTCTATTTCCTATCTTCACACTAAAAAACACACCCACACGCTCACACGTCTTCATCAGCGAATATATACTTTGTTTTAATTTGTTCCAACTGCCATCCATCCCCACTCCTGTCCCTTCCTTTGGCTTTGTACTGTCTTCCATCCACTTTTGGTCCCCACTCCATCCACTTGGTCCTAACTGCTCAAATTTCCTCCTCCTCCTCACTCAAGATTGCTTCACCAACGGGCAACGTGGTCCCCCACTGCACTGCACTGATCAATTAAGCTGTAAGTTCAACATACTTCCTTTTTTTTCAGGTTGTTCTGCTTATTTTTGTTATCACACGCACGTGTGTATATATAAATATGTTGATTATATATTAAAATAAAAACTACTAATGTTTAGCTATCCACCACACATCTCTTTAATTTGTTTGATTCAATTCCTATATGGTTCTCTCCGCATTTTTTTTTGCCAACCTCTCCGTATATACTATACATAATCGTTTGGTTTTATTTTTTCATCTATATCTGCATCTATCTATATATATAGTTAGAGGAGCATACAGACAATTATATCTTATATGCTAAAGTGGAAAAAAATGTTATTCCTGTCCACTCATGTCTCTAAGTGCTGCTGACTGCATGCTTGCTATGAAAATTGTTGGTGGGCCTATATAAGAGCGCCACACGTGATTATATATATATATATATATATAGTATATTATTGTCAATTAGTGTTTTCTAATGATTATATATTATTGTCGATTAATGTTTAACTAATCCATAACACGTGATTATATATATATATAGCATAAACAATTCCTATTTGTTTGATTTAATTAATTAGTTGATCAATCGGTCTTTTTTTATTTTTTTTGGTGATAATCAATCTATCATTTATAGTCAACAGAACATGATAAATTAATAGAATTTTTTTAATTGAATTTGTAGAAATAACTTTCTTAAACTTCACATTCTATTAATAAATTTACCCGTTAATTAATGACGGTATATCGGATGCATGATTGTCCGAACAAATTTATTTTCATGGGATTATTACCAAATTTTTATAGACAGGAAATTTTTTCTATATAATTCACTGTTCAAAAAGTAGCTGAAATTTAATGGCATATTTATTTATAGAATTTGTTATTGGTTTGTTTATCCTTTCATTGAGGGGTGAGGACCTAAAGGAAAACATATGACTATCTTGCTACTTTAATTTGTTTTACCATTGCTTCTTCTCTATTTATTTTTATTTGTTACTTATGTTTTGGCAAAAAAAATTTGTTACTTATGTGTTTGGAATAATTTAGAAATACAATTGATGTCTAAATTTATTTTAAATTTTTTAACGTACCCTTAATTTAATTAATTAAAGTTCGCTGATTAGTGTCTCTCTCTTTTTTTTAAGTAAGCTAGTAAAAAATAAATTTTTTTATATTCTCAACATTTATATATGCTTTCCTTTTTTTTTCTTTCTTTTTTTTTTGAATCATATTTTTTGATTTAAGCTAATTAATCATATTTTATTTTATTATATATTGATGTTTTGTACACATTATTATTATTAAAAAAAATTACAACCACTAATATTTTATTGAATTTTTTTATGTGTAATTTGTGTTTGTAGTTTCAGCTCATCAGTCTATTGAAGCTTCTATTTAAGGTATGTTTTTGAAATTTTGAGCTTACAAATGTGATTTTAGTTGAATTTAATAATAGTACTAGTTAGTTATTGATGACTCCCCATTTTTAATAGAATTTGATATATATTTTGATATGTTTTGGGAGTCGTTAATGCAAAAATAAAGGGATTTATTGGAGATTTTGATAAGATATCAATTTGGTGCATAATTTGGGGATTTTATTTTAAATATTATAATTTTAATCTAAAATAAAAATAATTTAATATAGGATGATGATGATAATAATTCACTGTTTTGAAATTAAAAGAAGAAGAAGAAGAAGTTGTTTTTATTTTATTATCTTATCTTTTATTTTTCTTTTCTTGATTGATTGCAACAGGTGACATTGATTTACTTTTTTGGATGAGAAGCTGAAGCAATTTCCTAATCTAAGAGAACCATACGTGGGCCATGGGAGGTTGGACCAATTTCATTGAATAGAAGACTCCTTTGGGCTGCTACATGTGACGACACAGTTTGGGCTTTGGAGGGCATGCAGAATTTTGATCAGGTCTAAAGGAATAACCTGAAGAAGAGGGCGAGAGTTTTAGGGGGGCGGACTGTATCTTCGTCTTCTTCTTGGTGCTTTGAGCGAAAAAACCAGAGAGGGGAAAAGATGCTCGGTTCTCTTCATCATCTCCACGGGAGGACGAGAGGACTGTGGAGGTGACGCTAGTGAGGACCAGAGGTGCCGCCGACAAGCTTGAGGAGAGGTGAAGAGAGGGAGATGGACAGAGACCGTCGGAAACAGAGGAGGTGGCGAGTTGAACCGAAGAGGAAAGAGAAGGAGAAGCGACTGAGAGCAGAGCAACTTTGAGCACCATATATGTTTCTGATTTCTTCATCTGATAGCAAGCGAAAGTGATGCTGTTGGAGTGGAAAGGAAATACACCATGTTTGGGAGCGCTCTGCTATGTCTCTCATTTCTTATCTTCTTCCTTTTAATTATGTTATTTGACTCTGGATTTGGCTGTGATGAGATGATTAAGAGTAGCTAAATATTTTGCCTTAGGATTATTTCAAAGCATTGCAAGGATTGAGACTTATTATTATTATTCTCTTTAGTTGTTAATGGTAATTATGTGTTAATTTTATCTTGTCCCTAATGCTTCTTTGTGACTGGCCATCACTTGGATAGTTTTGTTCAATTAAATTAAGCTTGAGAAAGTTAATTTAATTATAGAACTTAGGTAAAATTATGCTAGACTTGAAGTTTAAGATTAAATTGATGGTTTGTTAGTAACATAGAGATATAGTTACTAACCTAGCATTGTCAAATTAAGGTTGTTACTTAATGATTATCTTCTCTTAACTATAGCAAGAGATTGTGCATGTTAATTGAGGATATAAATTTGGTTTTGACTTGAGAAAGTTTAATCAAATGCTTTTGAACCTTAGATTAATATGTAATGTCATTTAATTTCTAATAGAGTGGTAATTACTTAAGTTTCATGAATTGCAATGGTGAGAAATAATCCTATGCTCCTCTTGTTTTCAAGTAGAGTTTCAATTTAGTCTTTGTCAATTAATTTTTTCATCTTTTTGATATAATTAAATTTGAAAATACAAAACTCTTCAAATGGTTTTACTCAACTTAATTGAAAGCGTAATTGTATTGATTAGCTCACTTTTGTCTTAGTCCTCATGGGAACGATCTTTACTCATCACTTTATTACTTGCGACCCGTACGCTTGCGGAAGCTAAATGGCGAACAGTTATAATTTGTAGGTGTTCTAATGATTGTTATGGATTAGTTGCATAAGTAAAATAATTATTTATATATTCTTAACACTTATATTTTATTTGTTAACTTGTAATATTTTCTAATTTACCTATGATAAGAGAATAACCACGTACTTTAGTAAAAGTAATTAGTAAATGCAATAGTCATACAACTAACCACGTACTTTTTTTAAAAATAGATTGAAGGCATAGATGGATCGTAAATGGATGTCATCTAATCGGTGTTCAAGGGAATATATAGATGGGGTGAAAGATTTTGTTACATTTGCAATCGAGCACACAAAAGATCCTGACAAAATCTTGTGTCCTTGCTTATCTTGTTGTTTTGAAAAGCGGATTAGTACACTTGATTTACTAGATCATTTAGTATATTACGGTATTGATCAAACATATATACAATGGACAAGACATGGTGAGACGAACGATGCATATAGTGATCGGGTGCATACCATGAGCGGTGCTTCGGATGAATTTGATCAAAGCATGTTTGATGAAGATGATGGTCTTGAAGAAATGCTAAATGTGGTTGAAGGGGTGCATCATAACTGCCCCAACGAATTTGAGAAGTTGAAAAGTGATGCAGAGAAACCATTATATGCCGGTAGTACTAAATACACAAGATTGCTAGCAGTGTTGAAGTTGTACAACTTTAAAGCTCGCTATGGATTGAGTGATTTGGGTTTTACCGCACTTCTTGAACTATTGCAAGATATGTTTCCAGAAGAAAATGTACTTCCTACCAAGACATACGAGGCAAAGTGAATTCTTTGTTCTACAACCAGCATGGGATATGAGAAGATACATGCATGTCCTAACGATTGCGTATTATTTCGAAATCAGTATGCAACGTTAGAGAAGTGCCCTAAATGTAACGCATCTCGCTATAGGAAGAAGAAAGGAAAGAGTCCTTTGAAGGTCCTATGGTATTTTCCCATTATTCCGAAATTCAAGCGACTGTACAGTAATGCAGAGATTGCTAAGCAATTGACATGGTATGCAGATGAAAGGATTAAAGACACGAAGCTTAGGCACCCTACAGATACTCCTCAATGGAAAAAAATTGATCATGAGTACCCTGACTTTGCGGATGAAGCAAGGAACCTTCGCCTTGCACTGTCAACTAATGGAATTAACCCGCACGGTGTTCAGAGTAGTACACATAGCACGTGACCAGTGATATTGATGATTTATAACCTTCCTCCACACTTGATCATGAAACGTAAGTTTATGATGTTGTCCATGTTAATTTCTGGGCCAAGGCAACCTGGGAATGATATAGATGTATACTTGGCTCCTTTAATTGATGACTTGAAGCTGCTTTAGGAAGAAGGCGTCAATGTGTATGATGGGTACAGGGAAGAAAGTCTTACTTTAAAAGCCATGTTGTTTGGCACAATTAATAATTTCCCTACTTATGGTAATTTTTTGGGATACAGCGTCAAAGGATATGGTGCATGCCCTATATGTGAAGATGACACTCATTCAGTGCGACTTCATCATTGTAAGAAAAATGTTTACATGGGGCATCGAAGATTCTTACCATCACAACATCGTTGGAGGAAGTGGAAAAAGCCTTTCAATGGTGACTCAGAAGAAGGTAGCCCACCGAAGATGTTGACCGGTGCCCAAGTGTATTCCAAGGTAAAAAACTTAGATAACAATTTTGGCAAGCCTTTTGCAAAACAAATCGAGACAAGTGGTTGGAAGAAAAAGTCTATTTTCTTTGAACTTCCATATTGGAAGTCTTTATATGTGAGACATTTTCTTGATGTGATGCACATAGAAAAAAATATCTGTGATAGTCTAATTGGCACGTTGCTCAATATCCAAGGAAAAAGTAGGGATAGTGTCAATTCGAGGTTGGATTTGGTAAACTTGGAAATTAGAGAAGAGTTGGCACCGATTGAGCAAGGGCATCATACCTACCTACCGCCAGCGGCATACACTCTATCGAGGATAGAGAAGAAATTGTTTTATAAGTTTCTTCAAGGAATTAAAGTTCCCGAGGGCTACTCTTCAAATATAAAAAACCTTGTATCAGTGAAAGAGTTGAAGTTAAAGAACCTCAAGTCTCATGATTGTCATGTGCTCATGCAGAATTTCCCACCGGTTGGTATACGATCCATTTTACCCAAAAATTTAAGAAACACTATCACTATACTTTGCGTGTTTTTCAAGTTGATCTGCAGTAAAGTGGTAGATTCAACTAAGTTACAAGATTTGTAAAGGCTGATTGTATGTACTCTGTGTGAACTTGAAATGTATTTTCCACATTCTTTTTTTGATATTATGGTACATCTAACCGTACACTTGGTCAAAGAGATTCAATTGTGCGGTTCAGTGTACTTGAGATGGATGTACCCGAATGAGCGATTCATGAAAATATTAAAAGGGTACATGAAAAATAGATATCGCCCAGAGGGTTGTATCGCTGAAAGGTATATGGTTGAAGAAGCAAGTGACTTCTGTGCTGATTTTCTATCAAATGTTGACCATGTAGGGATCCCCAAGTCCCGTCATGAGGGGCGAAGATCAGGGAAAGAAACAACTGGGAGGGATGTAATAAAGATATCGATGACTGAACGGGAGCAAGCCCACTTGTATATGTTACATAACACTGATGAGGTCGAACCGTATGTAGAAGAACACAAGGATGCTCTTCGATTGGTGCATGGTGATAGGAATGAAAATTTGTTAACAAAAGAACACAATAAACAATTTTCAAGCTGGTTGAAAAATCGCATTAATGATGAGATAGAGTGGAATCCTGATTCAGTTTCTGAAAAATTAAAGTGGTTGTCGAAGGGACTGAGCTTAAATGTATTATCTTACAATGGTTATGCAATCAACGGTTACACATTCTATACACAAGATCATGATACACAGAGCACGATGCAGAATAGTGGGGTAACACTTGTTGCTGATTCTTGGCATAGATCCAGTGCTAAAGACATATACCCTATCTATGCATCAATGTCATACTTTGGTGTCATTGAACGCATATGGGTGTTAGCTTACTCTATGTTCAGGGTCCCTGTCTTCAAATGTAAGTGGGTTAACAACAACAGTAGATTGAGGATAGATGACTTAGGCTTTGTTCAAGTGGACCTTTCTAAAGTTTGGTATGAAGATGATCCTTTTATTTTAGTAGCACAAGCAGAACAAGTGTTTTTCATTCTGGATCCTGCTAAAAAGAATTGGTCTATTGTACTCCCATTCAACAAAAATCGTCAAGAACAAGTTGATCTTGAAAGTAATGAAAATTTGAACATCAATATGACGATCCTTCGTTTGAAAATTTGTGGTCAGTAGATATTGATATAGATGGAGATGCAGATGAAGATGGAGATGGAGATGGAGATGGACCCGTATACGTGAGACATGATCATGAAGAGGGAACTTAGGTCAAGAGAAACACAATTCTCAATCCAACATGAATTCTGAAGAATAAAATTTTAAATCAAACCAGAAAAAGGAAAAGATAATGAATGCCTTGATTTGTTTACTTGTACGTACGTTTTTATAAATTTCAAAATAATTTGCTTTCGTTGATATGGTTGACATTATACACTGATGTTTTATTTTGGTGTATTTCACTTTCAGGAGTATGGACTCACCACACGATGAAACTGATGATGTTCCTCAGCACATTGGTAGATAAAGATTTGAGGCGAACGTAAGACGTGGCAGGACAGTTATGGCGAGATTGATAAAATTGAGAAGTAATGGAATCAAGTTACAACTGGAGTGGAATGAAAATGGAAACCCGTTCGGCGATAACGGGAAGTCATTAAATAACTTGATTGGGACTACAGTTCGAGACAGAGTCCCTATTACAGTTCAAAACTGGAAAATGGTAAAAAAAGATTATGAGGATGACATATGGGATGAAGTTCAGGTAACACATTAATTATATTATTGTTCGGTTTGCTGTGTTTCACTTAATATCAATCTTTTATATTATATATGTTTTTTTATTGTTACAAAGCATTTTTATTATTGATGATGATCGGAAGAACTTCGTGCTAAGAAAAATCGGAAAACTTATGAGAGTTTCATTCTGATCTTGTCAGATACTACTTGAGGGATGATGATGACAATATCATTGATACACCACCTTATCCATTGTACGAAGGAATCATCACTCAAGAAATGTGGGATGAGTTTATCAGAACACATACAATTCAGGAATTTTTGGTAATATAATCTATTTTACTTTCCCTATTATTTGTAATCTACGTATTTGTAATTAACATTTATACATTAATATGAATCATTTTGATGTAAACAGGAGTTGAGCGAGAAAAATCGCGCTAACGCACTCAATATGCCATACCAGTACACACAAGGACCTGTTTCATATGCACAGTTAGAAAGAAAAATGGTACGAACTAATTATTATTTCATTTGTAGATAAATTGTATGAATATCATTCAACTAATTTTGCCGTGCAGATAGAAGAATCAAGTTTAGGTATTATACAGGTTCCACGACATGATCTGTGGATAGTCGGTGTCACAAATAAGAAAGGTGAAATTCATAGTGAAGAAGCAAGAAGAGTAGCTGAATATTGTGTAAGTATTGGATTATGTGTACAATAAACAATTGGCTTTACTTAAATGAACTTGATTTATAATAACTAATATTGTTGTAATTTCTTTTTGTGATAGCGACAAGTGTCACAGGAGGATCCTGTATTAGCGAACTATGTTGGTCGGGATGATTTGTTGAGCAGAGCGCTTCGAATACCCGAGTATGATGGTCGTGTTAGGGGTACTGGTTTTGCTGTCACCTCATCAACATACTTCGGACGACAGAAGCGCCATAGTAGAGGTGATGTTTCCCAGCTGCGTGACGAGATGACTAGTTTCAAGCATCAAATTCAAGAACTTCAAGAACAAATGCGCCATAAGGAACAACGAGAAGACCAATTCTTAGACAAATGCATTTGTTGCAAGAACAGAATGTGTTGTTAACAACACAAATACAACAGTTTGTGCAGTGTAGACCAACACAAAATGTTCCCTTCTGTGATAGTCCAAGTGTCAGAGATAGTTGCACTTCCATGCCTAAAGTCCCTTTTCCTTTGGTAATTAATTTCTTCTCTACTTAACTTTATGTTACATTATAATTTAGCGAACTATGACATATTAAGTCTACTTTCTATAGGGTGAATTCCAATGTAAGTTATATGCCGAGCAAGCTTCCAAACACGTGGTTGCAGTAGGTGCTGCCTACAACACTGATAAGGACACACTACATAATTCACCGCTGCCTGACAATATACTCCAAGTGAGGGTTGACGTCTGCACAAATGAAGACGCCCTCTTACCGATCCCGTCTCGGGATGAGCAAATAATGGTGAAAGATGTTGTAGGTGGCTATGTTGCTTGGCCAATAGGTCTTATAGAGCCATATGAAAAGGTCGTTCATTTACAATTCCCTGCATTTTTCTTTCGTACTTCCATATAAAATTGTTATTTAATTTTTTTATTTTCGCAGGGCAAGATGTCAAAGTATTCGACATCACAACCCAAGTCTAAAGCTTCGGCTAGCCAACAGAGCAGAAGGAGACCGACCTCATATCGTGATCAATTAGTATCGATTACATCACAATTGATCGGTGCAGGAGGACAGGAAATACGTCTTAAAGACATATCTACAATGTTGGTGGTTTAGTTGATTATGTTACTGCCGAGGTCATGCACGACATATATATTCGTGATTGAGTTAGTGCTTCAGCTATCAACTTCTGGATAAGGTACTTGACCATTATCGTTTATCACTGTTATTAATATTTCTTGTTCCATTTCTTTTGTTTTTTATGACACTGTTTGTTTTATACCAGGCATTTATACAATGACTGCTTAATGGATACAAATAAGGTCCAATTCGTATTTGTCAACCCTTATCTCGTTGGCTACCATGGGGGTAAAGTAGATATAGATGCGCAGTCTAATGAGCTAAAAGATTACTTTAGAAAGAGAGCGACACCAACTACGCTATTTTTAGTGCCATACAATGCAGGGTAAGTTATTAGTGGTACAATTTTTCTTTTTATTGTTTAACTTTTATCATACCATGATTGTTGAAACTAATTTTTTAAAATATTTTAGGCGCCATTAGATATTGATAGTTATCAATCCAGCGGAACCTTCAAGCATTCGCATTTACTATGTGGATCCTCTAAAAGATGGTCTTCTACAAAACTGTTCTGATATGTTACTATTGTTCAATGGGTAAGCATACGTGCGTATGTGTAAATATTTGTATATGTGATTGAATAATCAAAAGTCATCAGTTTCTATTTGTTTTGTTAGCACATTGACTGCGTATCGGGCCTCTGTCTCGTTAAGCTACTCTAAAGCTGCTGACCCTTACTTTAGCTATCCTTGGAAAAAGATACTGGTATTGATATATGAATTTACTCAAATTTTATTAGTAAACAATTTTTATTCATAAACAGAATTAAATATTGCATTATATTTTTGCAGTGCCCTTTCCAACCCAATGACAATGATTGTGGGTATTACATCATGAAATTTATGAAGGATGTAATTATGCATGATCAGCCATTTATTCCTCAAAAAGTAAGTCATTTAGTTGCACTCCATATTGTGTTTTAATTAAATTTAATTAGTTCCTGATAATAACGTTTTGCTGATTTTAATTCATTTTAATTTGTGGCTGATTGTATATATGTGTAGTATTATGAAGATCAACGTTGTGACACTTTGACTGACCATCAGCTTGATGAAGTGATCGAGGAATGGTGTGAATATGTTTTTAGGCAAATCTCTGGGTAGCTATACTATTTAATTCATCACTAGCTGCTGGCCTTTGTTGTGTTGTTTCTTGGCAATTGTTGTGTCATGCATGCATGTATTCAAGTTGAATTTGTTATATAATTCATTCACATATAATATATTGTATAATTATTTTATGCTCTACTTTAACTAATTAATCATCTGTTTGTATCATTTTGAAGCTATCTATTATTGTTGTTTGCTTTTCTTCATTCTGCAGTATTGTGGATATAGATACAAAATGTTTATTAGACCATGCAGTGTGAACTATTGTACAATTATGGGAGATATAATCGAACAAAAAGAAAGAGTTTCTGTGGCGCCTTTTTAAATAAGGGCCAGAGGAAGAGCCAAAAAAAAAAGAAAAAAAGAGAAAAAAAAGAACCTCTTGTGGCGCTTGGTGGAACAAGCGCCACAGGAGGCCCCCCTCCTATGGCGCTTGCTCCACCAAGTGCCACAGGAGGATATTTTTTTTTAAAAAAAATTTATAATGATATGGCGCTTACCAGCGCCACAGTTTCTTTTAGTGGCGTCCAGATATGTAGCAATTCTCTAGCGCCACAGTTAATCAATTATAAGCGCCACAGCTTTGCTTTTTTATAGTAGTGATGGGGGATGTTGAGGAGGGAAGTTAGGGCATGTTTATTTTAGCGATCTGATTGTTTATAAGTTGTTTTTCACGTAAATCGAGATACAAATCCTCTCACATACATACATCGTATACCGTAAATTATAATTGAAAAATTATTTTTAAGCATTCCAATCACCAATCCAAATAAACACTTAACCTCTTTTATCAGATTTGGTGAGAATCCAAACGAGCACTTAAACTCTTTTATCAGACTTACTTAAACTCTTTTATCAGACTTGGTGGGAATGATATGATATCCAGCGGATAATCTAAAGAGAGAGCAATTATAGCATTCAGTCATTGAAGAATAACTTTGATAGAAAGATTGATTGAATTCAGATAAGAGAGAGGAAATGTACTATTGGTAAAACAAAAAGTTGTTACAATTACCTAGGCAATTGCAATCAATGTTGGTCATTAGTACTTTGTTGTTTTTGGGCTAGGATGCAAAAGTACTACTTCTGTGCTTGCCTTCCAAAATTAGATTTTGCAGCACACAAATGCATCTCCAAAACAAGTAGCTGCCTGCAATCTCCATAACAATAATAAAGGGATTAATTATTAAAATTTCCACTAATTATATTTATAGCTGAAACTAGGGCACATAGGATTCCTCTCCTAAGAACGACTGAACCAGAGGCGGAATGTACAGGGTACAAATGTAGAGACAAAAAAAGAAAAAGGAAACATTTTAGCTAACCTCAAACGTTTCGGTTAACCCTTAAAAAAATCTGAAATTTTACTGTATCCTCTTAAGTTAAAATTAATGAAATTAAGATTTATGGATGAAAAGATAATGATATCCTTCTTTTATTTTTTCAGAAGAGCATTTACAAAACAAATATGAGCATTTACAATATAAATAAAGATATTTACAAGATAAATAAAAGCAATAAAAAAAACCAAGAAGTTAACAAGAATATTTATGTCATTTACAAGACAAAAAAGGAAATTTTCAAGACAAATAAAGATTTTCGAAAGAACTTAGGGAATTAAAAATATTACGGAAATTCACAAGACAAATATGAGTATTCACAGGACAAACAAGACAATTCATAAAACAAATAAAATAAGGGTATCTTCGTCTTTTAACTCACAAAACTTAATTTTATTTTGATCTAAGGGGTTCAGTAAAATTTCAAAATCTTGTGAGGGTTAACTGAAAAAAAGTCACATCCTTAGGAAATGAAATTCTCTAGAAAAAAAAAGGTTACAAAATTCTCTGAAAAATCATGAACTAATATAATAATTTAAAAAATGTGTCCCCAAATTGACAATATTATCACATACTCCTTTGCTTCTTAATCTAAGACATCTTTACCTAATAAATTATATATTAGTTTATAAGTTAAACAAATTAATTTTAAAAAAAATTAATAAATATAAGAGATAAAATAAAAAAAAGGGTTTTACATCTAGAATCAATATCCACTATCAAATTAGATCCTACGTTAGAATTGGAAGAGTATGTTGTATCATATTCGAACACATGACATATAGAAGGAACTTTTTCCTCAAAACCAACATGACACTTTACATTGACGGATTAGGGGTATGTTGTGTACTTAGCATTCTTTAGTTACAGTGATTTCTTTTTAATGTTTGTGTGAGTTTGTGGATCTTTCATGGAATCAATATTGTTCCCTTGAGAATTGACCGGGGATCTTTGGGAAAAAAAGCCTTGAGATCAATCTAATTTGCATTAATTTAATTAAGGCCTAGACTTAAAATTAACGTTCGGTTTACTATATTGTTGGGTAGACTAACTAACATGTTAGATTGATGTTTTAAGCTAATGCCTAATACTCCATCCGATCTTTAATATAAAACCCAGTTGACTTCTTTTGGGAGAGATTAAGAAAGCTAAATAATTTAGTTAATTATAGCATATTTCATGTATTATTTGATTATAAACTAGTGTATAAGTCAGAAAAATTAGTTTGATATGAAATAGATAAATAGAAATACTTTAGAATAAATTATTTAGCTTCCTTAATCTCTTTAAAAAAGTCAGTTAGATCTTATATTAAGCATCAAAGGTAGTATGATTAATGAGCATCCTCCTTGGACAGAACCAAATTAAATATGATTAATTAGCTTGTAATCTATTTCTGACCTCTTAATCCAACAAAATACCTAAGTTCCACGCATGTTATTCTTATAAACTCATTAATTATCATTATATTGAAGCATAGTATAAGAAAGAAGATATACTCATGTGTATATAAATTATTCCTATTGTCTGTGTTTATGTATAATAATATTTTATATTTAAAAAATGGCAACATCCTAGTTTTTTTTATAATAAATATGCTCTCTCGATGAGTTTAACGCTCTTCACAAAAATCTACAAGTACTCTTACAAAAGTATATGCTCCAAGGTGGTTTTTATTCATCAAAGAAAGCACGAAACTATGTTCAGTGGTTCAAAATTTTCCTATTTGGTAGCCTCAGGGTCGTTCATATTTAATTAAAGATTCTCATGTTGACCATAAAATAAAGTATAATTTCTTTTGATGACAAAAATGAAGCAGACTTATTCCCTTAGCTTGCTTTTATAAACGAGATAACATATAATTAAAGGTGGAAGACAAAATTAGTTGGATCAAGTTATTTTAATCCCCACATTCTTTTCTAATAATATTTTGAAAATGTGTTTAAGCCCCACTCCTGTTATATTATACACCCACATTATACATACACATTATTAATCACCTACAGAAATTTTCATTGTTGTTGACTCGTTACAAATAAATTAATATTTCTGATGTAATATTATTACTAAACCATAAAACCATTAGTTTCTTTTTCACCTCTAGCTTTCTATCATGTTCAGATTAGTTTTTTCATATAATTCTATTGAGAATTTTTTTATGATGAATAGCTATTGGATTGTGTCAGACTCAAGTTGTTGGACACAATTAGTTGGGCACTACATAAAAACAGTATTAACGACGAAAATGATGATTTGTCATAAAATAGACTGTTACTAATTGATTATTAGCAACAGAATTCCGTCGGAGTTTAGTAGCAGAATTTTTGTAGTGGGGGTAGTTCCCTCAAAGACATATTTCTGCGTTCAAACAGGATCAAAGTCAAGATCTTATACTTATGCAGAGCCAAAAGTCCATTATGTTCTACTAAAACCAACACCTGTTGGTATTCTCCTGTGAATTTTAGCTTCAACATTCAGCCGAGTCCTCCAAATTCTTCAATTTCATACAATCTATTAACGTTTTCCCAGCAAATCCTTTGAAAATGGAAATGGAAATGAAATGTTTCATGATATATACTACGGAACTCCATCATCATCATAACAAAGCATACCTAAAATATGCTCGTATTAGACACCATACAAGAATGAAACCATGGAATAATAACATTAGGGTTCTTCATATTTGCCGGTCAAAAAGATAGTAGCTAGGGTTTCTTCGTGTTGAAACACAATGAGGATGCAAAATGACGACTTTAATCTAAAGCAGACATATATTTATATGCGTCATCTATTATACCTTAAATATATACTTAAAACAATAATCTAGTAGCTAGCTACCTAGTAGGCACCACTAAAACCTCTACAAACAGAACAAGAAAAGGATCATAAAGCTAACAATAATAGTCAAAAGAGAAAGTTATGAATATTAAAAACTCGATCATCATTTTGGGTGTGGGCTTTACCAAAATGATGAACGTAGGTTAGGGATTATTACTATTATTATTATTCATCGTCTCCTTCATGGATCACACCTCTGTCTGCCATGCCGAGACTGTAAGAAGAAACCTATTTTGCCATCCCAAAGAAATCGCTCTTCCTTCGTCTCTCTCCGAAACCCTGAAACCGCCGCCGCCTCCTCCTCCATCGTCTTCAAACTGAAGCGGCGAATAATGAGTCCTCATCTTCAAAAGCAATTTGGCCTGAATCAAAGCCTTTGAACTCACTTTGGTTCCACTAAACCTATGGCTCTCCATCCTAGCCTTCCACGTCTCCATCCTCTCATACTTGGGACAATCCACACCGTCCACGTCATAGTAATTCAACATGTTCTTGATCTCTTTGCCCAGAAGCTTCTTCTCAATCCTCAGCCTCTCAGCACTTTCCATAGGCAAGCAATCATCAAGAGAATCAAACATGGCGGCGAAATAATGCAACGAATCGGTGAATCTGGACAAGAACGTTCTCGGGCTTCGACTTCCTTCTTGCTCCACAAGAACAACAATGGAGGGATTAAGAGAATGAACAAATCCCAATGTGTCAGAAATCTTCGTGAAACTACTCAATGTGTTCAAGTATGACACCAAATTCACACACACTGTTTCATTCTTCTTCTTCCTCAGGTTAATCACTCGCGATCCTCGAAGCAGGCCTTGGAATTCAAACACTAAATTGGTGAATCCCTTGGAGAAGCTGACCAGGCGAGATTCTGTTTCTTGAAGCTCTTTGAGATTCTTCCCGAAGCCGGTGATTCGGAGGGATAATCTGTTGCCGGCGGTGGCCTTCTCCGAGAGAGATTGGATGAGTGAGGGCCATTGGAAACCATAGGAGACATCGAAGTCGACGACGTGTAATGCTTTGTTGTTCTTGTCTTCCTCGTTCTCGAACGCCTCGAGGATGGCTTGGTTCGCCGTGAAGTGGGCAAATTGGTAGTAAGGCGACACTCTATAAAGGTCAGTGAAGGCTAAGAACTCTTCCTCGCTCGTCGGTTCTTCCATGAGCATGTCGTAGAAGGGGGATTTTCTAGTGAGGAGACGGGCGGCGAGGCCATCTGCGAAGTAAGCGACCACTCGCTGGACGGAGTCGCCACTGAGAGAGACGGTTTGGTAAAGCTGAGTGAGGTTATCTAGGGCAGTGTTGAAGTTGGTGTCGTCGACGCAAGTGGCCGTACTGAGAAGAAGATGAATCAGAGGGAGGCCATTATTATTGTTGTTATTATCACTACCATCCTGATCTAAACCACCTCCACCACCTCGAGTTCGATTATTTCTCATCATCATCATGAGGTTGTGATCTGAACGAAGCATTTGCTCTCTGGTTTGAAGAAGCCTGAAGATCTTGCCTTCGAAGCCTGCTTGTTCGTACTGGTGAAGAAGATGATGATGATGATGGTTGTGATGATGATGATTCATCATCATCTTGCCTTTCTTTTTTCTTTCTGATGATCTACCTGCAGAAACTGAGAGGCTGAGATTCAGAAGCTCTTCTTCCTCTGGATCTTCCATTATGATCTAGAAATTAAAGAAGAGAGATGAGAGAGAGAGTAAATCTAGGGACCAAAAAGACACTAGTGTTGTGTATATATATGTGTGTGTTTGTGTGTGTGATGTTATGAGAGAGATTGAGAAGAGATGGCTCACAAAAATTCCTTTGTGTCATGACATGGGTATATATAGAGACCAAGAAACCATAGCCGAATGTGTCCCCTACTTAAATTCTCTAATAATAATATTGACAATCTGAATAGTGCTGTTGTTATTATTTATATATTTTGACTAATAAAGGTAACCATTAACAGGGGAAAAATTGATTAATTGAATGTTGTTGTTAGTTGGAATGAGACGGAGAGATTAAGAAGGGTATCTTTTTATTCTTAAAGAATCGATGACGATGATGATGAGTGTGGAAAGTGGAAGAGCGTGTCTTGGGTCAGGGAAAGCACATTGATGTTTTCATTAATATAATTGATAATTAATTAATGAGAATATAATAATAAATTAAAGAGAAGGCTGCTTTTCAAATTTATGAAAGGTCTCCTGTGTATATAAGAGAAGACTCAATTTCCTTTGGTAGTTGAGAAGGCTCGGAAGATGCCATATGCATTGGACAAGAGACAGCGGTGTCAATGGGGAATCAAACGTACCGTCCTTTAAACATTTGTCTTCTCCATTCCATATAATCGCCCCCCGCCCTCCATCGTTTTCCCCCTCCACATTCTCCTATTCCTTTTCCCTTTCTGCTTAATTACATATTCTTATGAATTCTTTATATAAGATATATTTATCTTATTTGATGAAATTAAAAAATTTGGTTTAGTTAGTTAATATGACATAGATTTTCTAAAATACCCTTATCACCTTCTTTAATTCTCTCATTTCCATCCCTCCTTGATTATTGTTGGGGGTATCAATAAGGATAAATTAGGAAAATATTAATTATGTCTTATATTTAGAAATAAGATCAACTCTCCAAATATGTTTTAGTGCCTATTTGGCTTTGCAGTAGAAACTGCTTTTCCAACGTGATTTACAGTGTACGAGGTAAGTACATGAGAAGAGTTTTGTCTTGGATTGTGTAAATGTATTTCTTAAACGCTAACTCAAATAGATATTATATTAAAGACCAAAGGGAGTACACACACACACAATTCTAGTAGAATGAGTTTTGACCGTTTAAACACGAGATTTTGAGTCTGAATCCGTATGAATACATAAAACTTGTTTGGGAGAGTGACTAACAATTGGACTCGACAATACTCAATTCTGACTCAGTTAGATAACTATATCTATATATATGAGGAAACATTACTTTCTAGTCCCACATAAATAATTTAATTACTAAAAAGTTCCACAACAAGTGAGAGCATATAATGATAAGATCCGTTGCAAGTGGCAATGTTACAAGTTGCTAATTTATTGTGGGATTGTTTTAGTAATTACAGCACTTATATGGAACTCCACAGTAATTCTGCCTTATATATAATCCATAGGTAGCTAGCATACAGATGCACACATAATATCAGTTCAAAATATCTCTTATCTGTATGTATCTATATATGTGATGTATTTGTATAGGGATAGACACAGATGTGAATTAGGGTTTGGAGAAATGAGGGATTGGGATGGGAATTACAAAGAAAGAAAATGGGATTCCTTGCATATATTCCTCTAAAGATGGATGTGATTGGCAGAAATGAGAGTTTCTTACAAGGATTTTTGGCTTTGTTTTAGCCATACATTCCTTTAAGTACATAGGGATCCTGCAAGGTAGACTTTTTCACACTTTCTCTCAATATAATAAACATGCCAGGACAAATAGAAAGCTAATAAAAATGCAATAATAAAAAGACGACCCTATTTAATTACTTCTCTGTAGCAACTAGTTGATTTTTTCTCATATGGACTATTTTACTATATTATCCGCTTATTCAAATCAGATTTTTTTTTCTTCTTTTCCTTTCTGCTACTGATTGGTCTAGATGCCAAACTAGGTTAACCTTTTCTTTTATTTTTTTAATAACAAAGCATCTGATATGGTCTCTGCATTTAAGAAAGAATCTTTTAGATCAGCACAAAGCAGGAGGGCAACATATATTTCTACTTTCTCACCTAAATATGCTGCAAGAACATACTTTTGAAAGGTGTATAGGTATATGTGGGTGTTTTTTTAAAAAACAAAAAGTCAATAATTTTTTTAGGGTTCTTTTTAATTACTTTCAGCTAATAAGACTGACACAGAGTTGCACCACAAATATGAAAAATAAAAATGATATGATGAACACATTGGAATTTGTGTTTGAAATGGTCATGGGAAGAAGTGAACGTTGAGGAGGAGGATCCTGAAAAGGTCACATCAAAACATGGAAGAAGCACTAAATTCTTGATTGTCCTGTTAAGGGAGGACATACACACACAATATCAACCAATATATATATATATATATATAATATAAATATAAGTAACTAGTTAATAGAAACAATATTGGACACTAATTAATATGCTCCAAATAGGGCCCATTAATTAATATGCCGCCTCATGCAACCTCAAACTGACAAATGGCAGCTTCTTCTTTGAATATGCATTAAACTACATTATCTATATATATCTGGTAACAGTACCAGAAGAAAGAAACGAACAAGAATCACCCATATTATGCATTAGTAAGTAACCCTAAACCTAACCCTAGCCACCCACCTATACCTATATATATAGCTCCCCCTATATATATATATGTATTTATGTTCATATTTATATATGCTTGAAAACAAAATAAATTGTTTGAGTAGTGTAAGAGAGAGCAAAACCAAAATGCAAGAAACCTCATGGTGTCAAGTTGATGAATAGAGAGAGAGAGAGAGCGAGAGACGGGAAAGTCGGAAAAGGAAAGGGAGGGAGGGAGAGAAGAGAAGTGGGAAGGTAGAAAAACATGCTTGGTTTGTCAGACACACCCACGTGAGGTCTCTCTCTGGTTCTCTTTCTCATATTCTTAAAGACAAACAAAGCAGACACACTAGAACATAGCTACTTACAAATTCCTTGTAGCTTTTTCTCTCTTCTTCTTCCTTCCCTTTGCGTGCCAAAATCAACCACAAACATAAAATGATATAACTACCTTGGGTAAAAAATAGTTACTAATTAAAATATTATTTATATTTAACCATCAAATCAAGTTATTTACTTAGCTCATTAATCCATCGATATCATTTGAAGATTAGACCATCATGTGGGTGTGTGTACTGTTGCTGTTTTTTTCTTCTGTTTACTTAATTTGAAGTGGCCTTCCAGAATTAGAACATTAAAGATGCAGCGAACAAACTTAACCTATAGGGGAATTCAGAGTGACATGTAATTATGTATGAAGATATATATATATGTACATGAAGAAGATGAATGAAAGAAACAAGAGGGCATGGGCACGGGACGTACTATGATAGGTGTATATTAGGGTTGATGAGGGTGGTGGACATAGTGAAGATGAAGAAGATGTGGGGAGAGGGGGGGTAAAAATGGTGTCAGGAGGAAGGAGGAGGAGGGAGCGTAGGGCAATCTGATAAGGATGACTGAGCTAAGAGATGAAGGAAAAATAGTAGAGTGTCAGACAACCCCACGTGAGGGATTACTCATTTGTCTTTATAAATATATACGAGTATATATATATATTTTGGTAACAGTCAAAACTCTAAAGTAATTTTCAGTTCAATTTTGTTCTTAAATCTATGAGTAACAATGCGCACCCTTATTACCCAAAAAAAAAAAAAAAAAAAAGTGCATCTTAAGTATATTTATCTTGTGAATTTTCATATTTATTTTATAAACGCTCTTCTAAAAGAATAAAAGAAAGGTATCGTTGTTTTTTCATCCACAAAATTTAATTTCATTTTGACCCAAAAGATGCAATGAAGTTTCAAAAATCATAATTTCTTGAGAGTTAATTAAAATTAAGCCACGTCCTTATGGCAAAATGAGATTTTCCCATAACATATGTGTATGTTATATTGAATATTGTGGGCTCGAATGTCGAGAAAGAGGCAGAGGGGAAGTGTTGCATCCAAATCCATGAAGTGTTTCGGCCTTTGCGTGCGAGATCTCATTGCGTGAGAGAATGAAAAAGAACATGAGAACAAGAGAGGAATACCAAGTAACACACACACACACAGATATATATATATATATATATAGAGAGAGAGAGGGTTTCATCTTTCATCTCATTTCATTACATTTATTCACTTATTACTTACTCACATATATGCTTCTGAGGGGGCAATCGTGTCAGTCATCAAAAAGAAAAAATTGATAGATAGGGAAAGCGAAGTTGAGCAAGTAAGTCATCGTCCACACACCATATATAATAGTTTTTTCATTATTCCCCATTGTATTCTTATTATTCAAAAAAAAAAAAAAAACATCACTTCTTTTTCACATAACTTGAAGATTCCCAATCATCATTCCACATACAGTGATTAATGTTAAGCATTTAAAATTGGGTTTATCCTTGTCTTAAAGGTTTTTATCCTTTTTTTTTTTTTTTGCCAACCTTAAAGGTTTTTATCCATAGTATAAAAAGATGTAAACTTTGAAGAAGCAGCCATTTTGCATGGTCTCCTTTGTCTTTGCAGTTGGTTTGATGATATGTGTGTTTATGTTAGAAATCAAGATGATTTGTGCTCATAATAAAGATGTGTCTTTGTGAATTTATCAATGAAGATCAAAGAGACTTGTTTTCTTCTTAAACAGAACAAAGAAATAAGGGTTTGTGAAAATATAATACTCCCCCAGTAGATAATATAAAGCACTTCAATTGATTTATTAAAATTAAGAAATAATAGTTAATTCATTAAATATGTCTTAAATTAATTTTTTTTCTAACTTTACCCATATTAAATTAGGTTTTAAATGAAAGAGAATATACAATATATATATATATATATATATATATATATATATATATATATATATATTACTACTACTACTACTCCCTTCTATCCAAAATATATGAAACTGTGGATTTACTTTGATCCTAATTAAATATAATATCTCAATTCACTTTTTATCTCTCAAATTTATAACTTTTTAAAGTATTATTATTGATTGCATAAATTAAGAGGGTATTTATCAGGTGGTAGTTTTAATTCACATGATTGAGTATAATATTATACAAAAACTAATATGCATTTATTACAAACTACTAATTAAATTTCTTAATATTCATAAATTACTTATTTAGTTCATATATTAATTAACGAATATATTTGGGAGGATGTAGTATATTTTGCATGGTGCAGGAAAAATAAATTAATTAATGAAAAAGAAAAGGATATTGGAGATATAGAGGCATTATTTAGAGGCACATGACATGATCCGTAAAATCATGGGGCTATGTATGTATATATTTCTTGAGAATTGGGAAACCCATTTCTTTTATTATTATTTAATATTTAAAAATGAATAATTTTATGATTGAGGAGCAGCAGAAACAGCAGCAGCACCCAGATGTTGGTTGTCTTCATCCTAAGACGCAAACCATTTGGTTCACCATAGCTATTGTCTTCTTTAATTTATTGTCATTTAATTATTTGTATTAATAATATTAATATTACATTAATTATGATTAACCCTCGTGGGTGTCATCATGAACTCTCGTACGACAACATGTTTAGAGGATCTTCCTGATCTTACGATTCTTTGCACTCCAACGTTTGCCTCTTTGCATTATTTTTATGGGTATTGCCGTTGGGGCTCTCTGGTTTGTTTTGTTTTTTAATCCTGTTCAATCCTAATATACACTTTATTCTTTTAACATTTCAAAAGACACCTTTTCCATCAATTAAATTTCCGGTGAGTAATAGAAAGTTTTGTAAAAGTGGCTAGGAGTTTTGATTTTTTAACTTTTATGTATAAAAACATATGGGTTAAAAGCCATTTTTATTCTGAAAGTGTTCATTAAGGGTTAATTTTGTCTCGAAAGTTTTTTTAGGACTGTTTTTGCCTTGAAAGTGTCAAATTTAGAGTAATTTTGCTCTTACCGTTAGTTGACTGTCAGTTGACCAAATTTGGGGCAAATTTGCTCATAACTAAAAAATTTCAGGGTAAATTTGCACATTACAAAAAATGACATGGACGATAAAATTGTCCTAAAGTTTTAATTTATGAGCAAATTTGCCTGAAATTTGGTCAACTGATGGTAAAGGGCAAAATTACTCTAAACTTGACACTTCCAGAAAAAAAATTGGCCCTCAATAAATATTTCCATGATAAAAACGTCCTTTAACCCAAAACACATCTCCTCGGGGTAGAACATATTTTTTATATCTTATATGTGTTTGTTTGGTATTACTTATTAGGGGTCAATAAGCACTTATTACGTAAGTCAAGATAAAACACCTCTCACATACTTACCTCGTATACAGTAAACCACGATTTATAGGTATTTATTGCCCAAAAATAAGATATCCCAAACAAGCACTATACTCCCTCCAATCATGTGTGCATGACATACAAATAAGCGAATTATGTAGACTAAAAATTGATTAAAAACAAAAAAAAAAGTGTAAAAATGACATTTCATTCTCTAAAATTACCCTAAGGAGAGAGTGAACGAAAAAGAGAGAATAAATAGGAAAAAGAAGTCATGATAAATAATTAATTACAATGATATAACATATAATTAATTGAGACAAAAATGAAAAAAGAAAACTGGCCAAAATTTCATACATTTTTATTTTAAGTGTATCTCCTAAGTAGGATAAAAAATTATATCTTATATATAAAATTACAGATAGTATGCTTTAAGGGAGATTAGTGTGTCTTAGTAAATTAATGAATATACTTTTAGAAATTCGAGAATATATATATATATATATATATAGGAGGGATACCATTTGCTTGATAAATACGTTTTAGTGGCATTAATATGAAGCTGTATGGTTGACTTTGTCATATGTAACGTGATCTACTTTGAAGTGTGAGTAGAGATGGCAACATGTTTCTACTTTGAAGTTTGATTCTAACATGCCTATAATTAGTGTTGGCGGTATAAATTAAATAATTAGGAATCCCTATTAAATTTATTTCAATATATAAAATTAATTGGGGATAGAGTTGTGATCCCCAAAGAGATATTTAACTTAATGCATGCCTTCAAACACTCTCAACAAATCTCAGGGGTGCATGGGGGTGTGTATGTATACACAGCCTCTTATTTTTAAATATGAGATGTTTTCAATTACTTTAAGTTTGTTGCTATGAAATTTGTTCTTTTAAAAAAATAGCTCAAGATTATACTTTTTTACCTCTATTTATTACTCCTTTCGGTCCTAATTATAAGATAAAGTTGACTTTTTTAGAGAAATTAAGAAAGCCAAGTAAATTACTTTAGAGTGTTTATATTTTTAGTATCCTTAGATTATATATTAGTTTATTAGTCAAATTAATTAGTTTGGAGAAAAAAAATAAAAATAAAAATACTCTAAAGTAATTTAATTGGCTTCCTTAATTTCTCCAAAAAAGTCAACCTTATCTTATAATTAGGACTGGAGGGAGTATAAGAAATGTGAATATCCTAAAACATTCATTCCTTTTAATTGGGACAATTTAGGAGATCACTTGCTAAACAGTCTTAGAGGTGTGAAAATGGAAAATATATAATATTACATAACATATATATTATATTGTTGACCAAGAAAGTCTTCTATAGACACCTTATAATTAGGGCAGAAAAGATTATAGATACAAATTGTAGACACACACACACACACCAATGGTATCATTTTATTATTTATTATTTTTTGAATATAAATCATCATTTTCTTATGAGTTGAAAAAATATTAAAAGTGCCGTTAAAAAAAAAAATTAAAATTTATTGTACTATGAAGGGGGAAATTAAAAAAAAAAAAAAAACCTCTTTCCATTTTACATGTACAAAAAATGTTCATGCAATTGGATTCAGTACTTTTTTTTTTAACTAAATTAATATCACATAAGTATACATTTTTTCTGCTATAATCACATGCAATAAATTAAAGTACACAAACTATTTTTCATCCTGTTAAATTCCTCTATATCGTATTCATATACTAAGCTATATATCAGGACCACTATTATTATAAATATAAGTTAGACAAAACATAACATCTTAGAACAATTTTGATATGGATGTGGAAAAATTTATAAAATAATTAAAGCTGATAGTAATGTGGCAGTTCAAGGCACTGTTATGAGATGCCTTTTGAACTTTCAACTTCGTCTCATTATTGTTTGCTCAATTATTCCTCTAATTAATTAATTATTATATTTTAGTTATATCCAAAGGCATCTTTTCAACCGGAATATGTCACTTTACATCTGCTGGTCAAAAGATCAAGAGGGATTAACGAAAGATAAAGACATTTATATATACAATAAATATAATATAATACAATACACGAAACCAACCAAAATAATTAACTAATTAATTAATTAGTATGCACATTGGACAGAGGCTGAGAAAACAAGGAGATCCTGAGGGAACGGGTTTATGCTTTGTTTTATTAATTAATTACTTCCTCCTGTCTTAATTACTTAAATGTAGATACTAAATAATTAACTTTCAGATATTAAATAAATTAGTTAAGTGAGTTTTTTTTTTTAGTAAAAAACGTTAAAATGCTATTTGTAATCATTTGTATTGAGGATATTATATTTAATGCCAATAATATAAACCTTTTATATTTATGATCAAAAGAAGTATTTAATTAATAATAAATGTGGGTGTGATGATGAATATTCTGAGAAGGGTATGGAGAGGATATGAGGGTAAAGAAAGTTCTATTCCTTTACCTCAAATTTATTGCAATTACTTGGACGTCACATTTGTCTTCCTCTGATTTGATTCCTTATATCAAATACGTCATTTGTCTTACCAAATCCTTTTGTCCAGAATCAAGAGCCCCAGCGCCCATTTGATCCTTCATATGTCATGCTTCTCTAAGCAATTCCAGTAGGGAAAACAAGATTTTTTTTTTTTTTGAAAAAAAGAAGAAGAAGCCAAATATAAAAAATATATATTTTATTTTTAGACAAAAATAGGAGAGAATGATAAAAAAAAAGAACTTTAAAATTGTAAAATATCAAATTAGTATTTCTCATAAAATGAGTTGTGAATTGTTTACCAAGTCTTGTCATTATTTACCTTATCAATTCTTGATAACAAATCTAATTTATAATTTTGCAATTAAAAGTTCTTTTTCTTCTGTTATTTTTCCCAAATTAATAAGTTAACCATATCTTTTTAGTTCGAGAAGGTAGTTATGAATGACTTATTATACGGAGGGGAAGGGATACACTAGATTTTCATCTAATTAATAGAATAATAAAAAAAAAGGTTAAAGAAAATTATTTGTAATTAATGCAAACTTTATAATTTGTGACATTTTGAAAAACTATGCAGGCACTTAATGAATAAAATTTAATAGATAGAATAAAAAATGTCCTAATAAATATGAGTATTATGAAAACTTGGAATGAGTAGTTCATTAACAATTTGTTATCTTGTGTGCAAGCATGCCTAAGCTCAACATTTCAATATAAAGTAATGAGATTTTCTAATATCTTTGGTCATGCTTTATGAGGGACATCCCACCACATTATCTCTAATCAATGTACATAGTCTTGGTGCAAGGTCCTTACCTTATTTTTACATTTTTTAGAGTGCTTGAGCGTAGTTCAATAGGCACATAGAAATAGCATAAAAATACTAATAATAAGTGCTTGATTACATTAATTTCCTACAGGGATTGTATATACTAATTACAAATAATGTAGCCACATAGGACTACTAGGGTGTTTAAACCTGTTACAATGAAACGCAGACATCTTCCCGTCTTTATTTCACCACTACATTTCGTGCAGTTCTCTTCTCTATTCTTAGCACATCTCCTATTTTCACCTGTTTGAATGGTTGGGTGGGGAGAGTGAGGTCCAGGGAAATTTCAGTAGTAAATAGTTACCATAATGTATGCAAGATATATGCTACGTGCATGACATATTAGCTTTAATTAGATGCATGCCCTAAAATAACATTTTTGCATGCTTGATGCTTCACATACTATGCTCATGGTCATAACATAAACAAAAACAGAGCTTCATTATTCAAATATGCTATACACAATCAAGTAAAACAATCACATATATATCTACGCTAACATAAATATCAAATACATGCAAGTAGGGTAAGTTTACTATCTATCTATCTATTGGTCTAATATTCTTTGTCTGGCTCGGGCTACTGTCCGATCCTAAAATCCTAAAGTTACAATAAATGAGTTATTACTCATTTATGTATTATTTCAAACTCATTGTGTTGGTTATTTTTCCTTAAAACTGTAAAATTACCAAAATGCTCCTGGAGACCCGGTCTAAGCCCCTTTGTACCTGGTCTAATTGTACCTTACCAAAATATGACTTGGGTTAATCCTACACAATTTTATGTGTAGAATCCATTTTTTACCTTAGTTTTACCAAATTCACTGTCAAAAAACGAAAATGCCCTTGATAGCCCTTAACTTAGGGTTTTAAGGGTCATTTTGTTATTTCACATTCTAGGGTCTTTGTACTTCATCATTCACATGTACCCTATACAATTTTTCATTTTAAACACAATGGAATCATCAAATCAACCAAATTCTAGCTCTAAACATGGCTAAAATGCCCCTGGACGAAATTTCATAAAAATTGGAAAAAACGGAATTTCTTGATTCCATTCAACTAGACACCTCATTTTCACTTCTAATCACTTGTTTAACCACTTAAACACATTTTAAACATGATTAATTATAATTTGGACAGCACCTCCCCTTAGGGTTTGGTATTCCTAAATCACAAACCAAGCAAAACAAAGCCACAAAACCAACAATAACATCAACAACAAGCATAAATCATCAAGATAAGACAAGCTTTCAAGCTTGATTTCCTTTTCTTTCTCTCTCTAAAATGCCACCTCTCTCTCCTTCTTTCCTCTTGATTTTGCTTGCTACACATGTGTTTCAAGAAGTAATAGAGATTAGAGAAAGTTGTCATGAATTAGAGACAAGAACAAGTGATATTTACTTGCAAACTTACCTAGTTTGCCTCTTGGACCTTTGTTTCTCTCCCTTTACTCTTGTTTTCTTCAAGTTGCTCTCTCTCTTTTCCTTTCTCAACTTGGCCGAAATATGAGGCCTTTGGAAAGAGATGAAGAGCCTTTAAAATATCCCTTCCACCTCATTCAAAATATAATATTTAATTACTTTCATAACATGCCAGTTGAATTCATGTCATCATCTTTTCTCTTTCTCTATTGATGATATACAAATATGGCCTTTGGAAACAACCAAAAGAGCTTCTTGAATTATCACAAATTTTGCTTCCTCAAATATTAATTTTAGTTGTAGTTATTTACCTACAATTTTTGATTTTTCAAACACACTTACTTGGTCAAAATTGCTCTAGCTTTGGGCATGTTTATTAAGAGCAATTATTCCCTTCTTGTTCTCTCTTTTGGATGAAATGAAGGGTCTTTGGGAAGGGATAATGATCTCAAAAATATCCCAATTCCATCTCCTTACGTATTATTATTTTATGGTTAATTAACACATGTTCTTACTTTTGACTTTTCAACTAATTTTACTTGACTCAAATTGCTTCATCTTTTATTTAATTGAGACCAAGTATTTAATTTCCTCTTGCTTCTCCTTGTTGGACATCCCACGTCATGAAACAAGGGGAAAGTATGGGCTTTGAATTTTTATATATGTAAATGACTATTTTGCCCATACATTTTTGCCATTACCTTTTTAATTTCGCACCTTACTTAATAGCTGACAGAATTTTTATCAAACTTTGAAGATTCATATATTTATTTATAGATATCCAATTGCAGTGGTTCCAAAGGCTATGTGACCCTTATTAAGTCTATTTTTAAGAAAAAATATTTTCTTTAGCCAACTGGACGCACATCATTCCAGAATTATCATTTATTAGACACTGTCACAGAAACTTGCTAGTTTCACTTGACTAAGTTTAAATATACATAACTCTCAATGTACAGGTCCAAATAAATTATATGACCTATCAAATTAAATCTTGATATATCTACTTTTATTCTGCAAAATTTCACATTTATTGGACATCATTTGATTATCGAAAAACCATCACACAACGAGACTGCCACACAAGAAAATACACTGGCAGCAAATCCAAATTTTACAATTTTTATTCCAAACATAATCATGTTGTGTGCGACCTCCAATTGCATTGTTGTGTCATTTCCTGTGCTATTTAATTCACCATTTTATTTTCTTTAATATCAAGAATTTTAGGTAAATAAAATTTGGAATGTTACACTTGGCAAAATCAACGATTATTAGAACATTCATAAAGATTTTTAATATCTTTGGTCATGACAAACATTCTCATGAATAGTGTGAAAGAAAAATTAGAGAAAATCTGTAACAAAGTCATTGTCTAGAATTTTATTGGCTATAGAGACATGGATTCAAGTGCTGATATCTTTTTGTGTAATTTCATACTATGATACTTTCTGTTAATTAAAAATCTATAAAATCCTCTTCACCAATAAAATTTTTAAATAAGAACTTTTTACTAATTTTTAGAAAAAATTAGTGTACTTCTCCAGTTCTTAATGTAAGATTTAATTAAGAGTTGAACTTGGTTCTATATGTAAATCCTACTATTTCTCAACCTTTACATTGAAATTTGAGCAATTGAGATTTAATGATTTATAAAAATATTAATAAAATATAAAATTATAAAAAAAAATAAATAAATTCAAAAACTACTAAATTTTAATTATGATGATTTGAAACTACAATAAACATATTTAAAAAATATTTTTATAAAACATTAAATCTGAATCACATAAATTTTGATCTAATAGTTGAAATGAGAAGAGCTGGAAGAAAAAGGGAAGAGCCAAGGACCATAGTTAACTCCGTTTGTGTGATCATAAAAATCTAATTATTTTAAAGGAAGTATTAAAAATAATTTTTGATAATTAATTAAAAAGCATATCACCAATGGAAAAGAAATAGAACGTAGCAATGGCCTAAATACAATGGACTTGGGCCCATTTCTCATATAATTAAAAAGCCGTCATCATGGACATCTTTTGTCCATTAAAAATTGCTTGTTCCGCAAGGATTAATAATCGATTGCTCAATGACTTGCAAACTAAAACTTTTTTTTTTGTGTACAATACAAACTAAAAGTTTTACGTTCTTGCAATTTTCCTAAATTTTCATTTTCAAAACCCTTAAAATAATGTGATATATAAATGTGGGAAGGATAGAAGCATTAACTTATGACAAAATTAGAGGGATGACAAATACAAGACTAGCTTAAATTTAGAAAAGTAGAAGTTAATTTTGTCCTGCAAATATATATATATATATATATATAGTAATTTTCGTGAAGTTTTACCATTGACTTTCAAAACTTGTCTCAATTTTATAATTTTCGCCTAATTTGAATGTTAAAAAGAACTAGAGTGACAGAAATATAAAATAAACCCACACCCCATTTATGCTGTAATCTTTTTATTTTTTTTATCAAGAAATTTAGGTTGTATTCAATTTGGCAGATAAAAAATAACTGAAAAGAAAAATAAATAATTTCAATATTTAGAGCTTCTTTGAGTTGAGTCGGTGGGCAGCTTTATTATTCTCTTTTTATTATTTATTGGCATGTATCGCTGCAATATATATGAGCACCAGTAGTCATGGAATGAGTAGTGTTATGATTGGGTTTGCTTCCTTCAGGCTACTCACTGGTTTTATCTTAAACTAGATTGTACTCCCCCGTTTATTGCACGGAATGCTTGTACTTATAAAACAGTTATGCTTAATTATATCATTTTCCTAAAATTAAATTATTGTCTTTCATATTTTAAACATACTATATCATAAGTAGAATGGAATAATAGTACGATATCAAGAGTTCTACCATCACTAATTAACTTTTCTGAATAAGTTACAACTTTTCTGAATAAGTTACATGGGGTTTATTAAAAAAAATACAATGAAAAGTAACATAAAGTGACTGAAAAAAAAAACAGCAATAAAGGATGGAAGTGGGGCAACATCTTTAATAATTGAAAATGTGAAGGATTATATATCAAGAAACGGCAATAAAGCCGTCTATCTTAGCGTGTGCTTCCCCTGCCTTACATGAGAAGTTTATAAATCTGGAATTTTTATATTTTCACGGTGAGCTTGCACATATTGATATGTTTTTCCCTTTGTTTCATACTTTGTTAGTTATTGGCACATTGTAATTACTAATTAGCAACAACAAATGTTTCGCATAATGTAGTAATAATTGGTACAACTCAATAGGATGATGTATCAATATTCCTAAATATCTCCTAGTGTTATAAACAATATTTGTGTGCTTCCCCACTTAGGGAGATTGTAAATTTAGAGCCATTTCATTTCAATTATAATAAAAAGCAACTCAATTGAGAGTTAAGAAGAAAAAGAATATATGATAATTTTTGTGTGCGCTTGTTTTGTAATTTTTATATACAACAAATTTGATATAAGAGAATATTATTTGAATCATGAATAACTATAGCTAACGTAATAAAGAACGACAAATTCCTTTTCATACAACTTTTAAATTGATACAACTCAACAGGATGATACATCAAGATTCTTCAATATTTGCTTGTATTATAAAACATAGTATCATACGAGGAACTTGTAAATCAGAAGTTATTTTATTTAATTATAATCACTAAATCACAACAATGCAATTTTACATGCTTTTGACAAGTGACATTAAAATTTAGGGAAAATAAGGACCCAGATAAAATAATATTTATTATAGAGAATCTTAACAATAGTAATTATTTAGAAGGACCCAATACTAAAATATAAACTTAAAAATATCAAACTAACCCCCAAAAAATCCCTAACATTTCCTCTTATCACATCTTAATTTTATTATTTGGTTAGTCAACCATTGTAGATTTGTAGTTTCTGCTGTCCTTATTCTACGTGCAATAACGATCACATAAACCAAACATAACGACGTGCAACAAAACAATAGAATTGAGATAACTTCAACGCAAACTAAAGACAGGACCACTTATGCAAACTAAACAACTAAAACATGAATATCTCAGATAATAAATTTGTCAGAGAAAAATGCTACCAACAAAAGGAGAAAATTTGGGCAAAACCATAGATTGAAGATCATAAGCTCTGATACTCAAATTTCCTCTACTAAATCAACTCACATATTCACAAACTTCTCGGTGTTCTTCTATGAAAAGAAAATACCAATAGTAAATTTGTCAACATCATGCCTGAAGTGCTCAAACTGATTCCATAATCTAACAATATTGACATGCAAGAAAGGTAATTTCTCTAACTTTCCTATCAATGAAAAATTACTCACAAAAGTGGTTCAATTCTAAGTCTTATGTATTTGGTAATTAAAACTTCTGTTGCTTTTATACTTCTTTCATGAAGGCTTCTTTCATCTTGTCTTTATCATAGGGGCAGAGCTATGAATTGCAAAATTTGACTATAGCCTTTGTATCTTTCTTCATTTATGCTTTGGTGCCTTTCCCTGTGTTTTTTCTCCCTCCTTAGCCTTATTGTTCTGCTTCTTTTTGCAGATATATGATGGCTGACATGAGAAAAGCAACAACTTTATTATGGCAGGCAAATGTTAAGAAAGGAAAACTCACCCTCTCCTTTAGACCTTTCAAATCGATTTTCAAGCTTGGCTTAGCACAAGCTTTTGTTGTTATTAAAGAAATATATACTTTGTTCATGAGTGAAATGGAGAGACCCACCAATCCTATACACAAAGCAAGCGAGATCTATCCAAAAGACTTTTCAAACCCAAAACAAATAATCAATAGAATTAATATGTGAACATACAACATGATGAACATACACCATAAACATGATAAGGCTGAATAACAGAATTTGGCTACTAAAAAGAAGAAATGATAGCAGAATAACCTAGGTCAACCATATAACTTCTCCAAAAGTAAAACTAACTTTTACTGCTCACGCGCTCCAAGAGAAAAGAGTCATAGCCTGCAATGTGTTTTTTTTAGAAAAGAACAAACTGACAGTAAAACCAATGCACATTAAGTTCAAGCTGTCAATGCAAATTCAAAGACTTCAATAACATTAATGTGCAGCATCCAGAAAAATGAAGCCATTGATTTAGACAACAAAAAGAGGAAATCCCAGGAATGTTTTCTTTGAAATGAAAATCAAGGAAGAGAGGCATCTACCTTTCACCTTTAAGGATTTGAGAATTTAAGTTTAATTTTGTTCTTCCCCTCTCATTCTTCGATGTTGCTTTTTTGTTTTGCTGCTTGTAGACCTCCAAATCCCTAAAGTCTGATCAATGAAACAACTTGTAATAACTCATACAAGAAGTTTGAGATTTGATCCTGAGTATAGGAGAGAGAGCACTTGAACTTGGAGTTGAAATGTCTTCAGATACTCAATTGCTTCATCCAGCATTGAAGCTTTGTCCACCTTATATTTCAAGTAAGAAGTCAGCTAAGTCAATGAAGAGCATGACAAATCAGGTGTTTGTGTGTGCTTAATTGGTTATGTTTGGGGAATTGATCTTCTGCAATTTCAAATATGAATTCACTCAATGAAACATCATATTTCATACATTTGCAGAGCGCTGAAATCCCCCAAAAAAGAAAGTAAGCTTCATTTAGAGCACTTATGACTGAAACTTTGAAAATCTTATCATACTTTAACTTAGAACAAACTTTGATGAGCCTATTTTGTTGTAGTTAAGAATCATGAAAGAAGAGCATTCCATTATTTATGAAGCAACACAAGTGAGCATAGCAAGAATGAGAAAAGAAATAGTCAAACCTTGTTGCAATTGGGCATGAGCTCTTGCAAAGCACGCATCTTCTCATTGATCCTGTCTGTTCGCCTCTATGTACATAAGTCCAAAAAAAAATAATACTCTTTAATCATATAAATGATAGACTACATGACACAAACTTAGAAAAAAAGGATGCTTTCTATATTTAGCAAAACGTAATTAGAAAATGACATGATCACCCTTTCAGATAGATTATGCACTTCAGCTGCACAGCTTCTATTGGAACCTGTACATCACCATACAGGACTTGCCTTTATAGCAAAGGTTGATTCTTCCTCAACACCCTGCACATAATTTTTTTCCAATAAAATATGGAGAAAATATTTGCATAATGTAATATACACCTAATGAATGCATAGAAGTTGAGCAATGTAAATCTAAAACAACTTACTTTACTGTGACCCTCAGATCCCTCGGTGTCTCGACTTCTTCGCTTCAAATTTTGATTTGATTGTCTGAAAACATCTCCGCGCCATTGCCAGAGCAAACAGAGGAAGAGGCAACTGCCTGATCTATGCTTTTTTCATGAGTTGTATGATGTCCTTTAGTGCCACTCTCAGCAAGAACTTGATTAGAAGTTTGATCATCTTAAAGGTATCGTTTTGGCAGGCATAATTTAATTGTTCAAAAGTGGCGCCTTTCTGTTCTATAGATTTCAATTCCAACATTTCCAAATTATACTTGAAGGAAACCAACGCCTGTTGGCAGTGCATATTTGACTCCCCTAGATGTTCACTCTTGGGAATAATAAAGGATAATTCAAGAGGATTAGTTTCATAGTCGAATAGTTGGTTATTCAACACTAAGTTTAATGATATCAGGATAGGGAAGAGACTGAAATACCGATGAGGAGCCGCTTTAGAGCAATCAGCTTGGATGTTCAACAGAGATGATCCTATGGACCTTGACAATAATATTTTCTTCCTATTGGATGCCAGGCTAGGCCCTCTATCATCAAGAACAGCCCAGATCTCCTCTGCCCGCCATAGATACTCAGTGAATTTTTGGGTAATCGCTTAAAGTTGCTGTACATCTTCTGCCTCTAACCAAGAGCATAGACGAATCAAACCAAAACTATAAGAAAATTACAAGATTGACAAAAACCCTAGGGCTGGAATAAACTCGTTTCAAAAAAGAAATCAAGAGAAATCCCGATCGGCAGCTGAAACCCCTGGGGAATCTTCCGATGAATGAGAAGGATAGGATAGAATAATCTGAGAAAATTGTGCTTGATAGACGCGCTTCGATGAAGTTGCCCGGGAGGGAGGAGTCAGCTGCTGAAGGCACAACGTCTTCTTCTTGCCCGCCATTTACATGTACCATTTACATTGAAATTTTAAAATTTGAAATGAGGGATTGAGCAAATGGCTTGTTCGCAGCCCGAGGACAAAATTTTTTATTTAGAAAAAACAGAGGCGGCTTGTGAACAGTAAAATAAGTCTTAAGCCGTAAATAAGCCGTTGGATGTATCAGCTTAGAGAATAGAGTTTTATAATATATTGATGATGATGTTTGGTTTATTATTTTTTTTAAAGATATAAAGGCAAGCAAGCTTGAGATAAATAACTAGGATTTAAGCCTAGCCATCAATGCCAAAGACAAGTAAAGCTTGTCTTCCAAAAACATACTTAAACAACCATATAGGACTTCTGGTACAAACACCGTTTTAGACACACCCTTGTGGCCTTCATTAGTCAGATAGTCGGTATGTCAGACAACATCTCTGCATGTATGATGCAGCTCTGCAAATGGTCTGGGATATAGAAAATCTCTAACCTGTATGATAACATGACTAAGAGGGTGCTCATGATCACACCCCCCTCATCAATAAATTGAAAGCCTCCAAAGAGTCTACATATACCACAATCTTATCAATGTCTAGTTATTGACAGATTATAAGACCCTGTTTATAATAGCTAGTAATTCGCCTCAATAGTTGAACATATACTAAGAGCCTTATAAAATCCCATAAGCCATTCTCTATTTGCATAATGCAATACTCCACCACAAGCGGCTTGTTGTTGGGGGCCAAACAGAGCCGTCCCTATCAACACATATTACGTCATTTAATGGTGAAGTCCAAGCTCTCTCTGGCATACTGTGTCCATGAAAAATGGTGTGTTGTAACCTATTGTTAACCATGCTCTCCATAAGAAGATGATTGCATTTGTGTAAAAGCTCTTAAGATGAAATCATTCATCCATCAAACATGAACACATTCCTCGATGTCCATAAGAGCCAACAGACTAGGCCAAAAACTCTAGTCCAAGCCCAGGTATTGAATCTTCCTCGAGCCAGACTGTGTTTGGTATTCTAGCTAAGCTAGCCCTACAAATCACTTGAGAAAAATCTAGACAGAAGGTTAAGATTTAAAATAAATGCCCATACTTCCCTCCCTCTCTCACAATCCCTCACAATGTGTAAGGTTGTTTCCTCACACTGACATTTAAAAGGACAAGTAATTGTTTGTGTTAGACCTTTCTTAGCTCTGAACGAGTTTGTGACAAGTCTCTCGTAAGCCATTTGCCATAAGAACATCTTCATTTTCTCAGGTACCTACCATTTCCAAAGCTTGCTCTACCAGGAGTTCCTCGACCCCTTGTCCTTACTAGCAATAAATTCATAAGCCGATTTAACTGTGAAGACTCCATCAGCCATTGGCCACCATCGAAAGCCATCAGGATATGGAAGGGTTGGGGGTTTCATCTTAGTGATGATCGAAATAACCCTAGGAGGAAGAATCCACTGCCATCAGTCAACACTCTACTGGCCCTTTGGAAGTACATGGTCTATGACCTTGTCTTTAACATTAATGAGTATATTACCTGGCACAAAAGAAATAAGTGGATCCTCAAGAGGAGCCCATTTATCCCACCAGAAACTAGTGTTGAAACCACTATTTGTCACACCCTTATCTTATTTTTGACTTGCAGCGGAATATTATTGCATGGTTTGGTGAGCAACAAAGGAATAGCATAAATATACTGATATTATGTGCATGATTATAGAAATTTCCCATAGGGGTTTGTGCATGATAATTATAATCAATGTAGCTGCACAGAGCTACTTCGGTGTCTAAACTCGTCCAAGCGAAATGGAGACATCTTCCCATATTTATTCCATTACCGCATTCCTCCCGTGTAGTTCTCTTCCCTGCTTTTTGCATAATTTCTGTACTTACCTATCTAAATTGTTGGTAGGGGAGGGTGAGATTTGAGAGAATTTCAGTAGGAAAATAGTACCAATATGCATGCAAGATAAGTGCTTAACGCATGACATGCTTACATTACATAAAATCATGCTAACACAATAACATATCTGCATGCTCAATATTTCGTGCAACAAAACCATGGCCACAGTATAAACAGAAACATAACTTCAATCATTCATATATGTTTCACATAATCAAGCAAAGCAATAACATGCATTAATACACCATCACAGATATCAAATACATGCAAGAGAGGTAAGTTCCCTACCTTAACCCTTTCTTGCTTCGTAACGTGCGCCTCATAAAGCGTGCCTACAACTCGACTCTCAATTCGGTCCTAAAATACCAAATGTACAAGAAAATAGGTTAAAACCCATTCATGTCCCATTTTAGGCACTTCCATAGTGTTTATATTAGCTTATGGTGAAACTTAAACAAAATGCCCCCAGGGACCCCGCTCGGCCGTACTTTTCTCAAAATTTTGAACTGAGCTATTTTGACATATTTTCACTCAAGGAATCCATTTTTGGACTCGGAATTATCAAATTCACTGCCAAAAGACAAGAATGCCCTTTGCAGCCTCTATTTTAGGGTTTCAGGGCTATTTTTGCAATTTCACATTCTGGGGCTTTTCTCACAAAGTAGTCAACATCAACCTTACACAATTTTCCCTCCTGAACACAATGGAACCATAAAATTGATGAAATTCCAATACTTAATAGACGAAAATGCCCTTGCCCAAATCTGGAAAATTTTAGGAAAATTGAGTTCTCTTGATTTCAATCCATTAAACACCTTGTATACACTCCTAATCACATGTTTGACCATTTAAACACTAATTGCACATGATTAGAGTGAATTTGGGCAGCACCTCCCCTTTGGATTCCCAAATCATAAAAACCAACCAATATAAGCCAAGAATCCAATTACAACAACAACACAACCTTGAATCAACCAAGAGAGTAAGGTTTATGAGTTGACCTTTGATTTCTCTCTCTAGACTCCAATTTCGTCCTCCCTCTCTCCTTCTTTCCCTTGATTTTCCTCTTGCTATATGTATGTTTCAAGAAGGATTAGAGGTTAGAAAGAGTTGCTCATGAATTTGGAGGCAAGAACAAGTAGAAATCACCTTGAACTTACCTTGGATTTTCCTTTTGTGATCTCCTTCTCTCTTGTCTTCTGTGTTTCTTGAACACTCCTTCTCTCTCTATTTGGTTTGAGTTGACTGAAATTATGCAAAAGCAAGAGATAAATGTGCTCCCAAAATATCTCTCTTGCTTTTTGGTTTAATATTGTTTAATGGAATTACCATGTGCTTCATTTATTTCTTGGCCATAATTAATCCTTTCTCCTTTTAATATGGACCAAGTATTTATTTTCTCCCTAATTTCCCTTACTTGACCGAAAATCAAGAGGAAAAAAGGAATAAATATTGGCTTCTTGAATAAGCCAATACAATTTTTATTCCATTTTTGGGTTATTTGGCAATTCTATCAAGTTTTTTGCTCAAATTTTAAAAAATCATAACTAATTCTAGAAAAATCGAATCAGAGTGATTCCAAAGACTATAGAACTCTTATTAAGTTTAGTTTTAAGAAAAAATATAGCCTTTAGACAAATAGAAGTACAAAATTCCCAGACTTTCAATCTTTACACGTTGTTCCAAAAAATTCATAGTTTTTCTGGGTTAATTTGAAAAATACCCAACTTTTATATATAGCTCTAATTGAGTCTTATGACCTTTCAAATTAAAGCTTAGGATGTCTACTTTCACCCTGTAAAATTTGATAATTTGTGAACATCATTTGTTCAACAAATGCATTGCACAACAACACTCTCACTGGAAGCAATGAAATGACATGCACTTGCAACTTCAACAAATTCCATTTTTCGTACACAAATTTCCCATACTCTTTAATTCACCATTTTATTCCCTTTAATACCTCAAGGATATAAGAAACATTAGGGAATGGGTTTAGAATACCTGCTAAAATAGGGCTTAGCAGTTCACTTAATTCAGGCTTATTCCTAAGCCTCCGATCCCAAAATTTGGGGTATTACACTATTCATTTTCCTCCCAATACCTTGATAAAAAGTATTCCATATTAAGGTGATAGATTTCCAAGTAAGCGAATCTCTTCCCTTCCTGACGACATTAGGAATATCTTCCTCACCGTACCGATATTTTTACCTAAGACACTATACCTATAGTGCCTCACGTTTCGTAAGCAAACCCCAAAAAAGTTTCATTATAATGGCTTCATTTTGTTTATAAAGGTTCTTAATCCCTAGGCCTTCATATTGCTTTGACTTTGTAACTTTCTCCCAAGCTATAAGATGTATTTTCTTAACCTCATAGTGTTGACTCCATAGAAAATCCCTACTAATCTTCTCAACTTCATCCAGAATACCTTTTAGAAGGAACATAGATTGCATTTGATAGCTAGGTAGGGCAACGATCACAAATTTAATCAGAGTATATCTCCCAGCAATGGCCAACCAATGACTCTTCCATGCAGAAAGACAGTGTCTCACATTCTAGATAATGGGAGCGAAAAGATTCTTGGTAATACATCAGTGAATAATTGGAACACCCAAGTATTTCCCTAAATCTGTAATGACTCCCACTCAAGTATACTACTCAACTCATTAGCCCTATTGAAATGAATATTTTGGGAACAATACATCTTTGATTTTTGAAGATTGATTCTATGGCCTGACACATCACAAAAATTTTCATGATGTCCCTCATTATATTTATTTGCTTTATTGATGCCTCGGTAAAGAAAATTAAATCATCTGCAAAAAACAAGTGAGAAATTTGAGGACCACCATTCCTGAATCTCAAAGGCTACCATCGTTTGGCTTCACATTCAGCTCTAATTAACTGCCAGAGATATTCCATACATAAAACAAATATGTAAGGACTTAAAGGGTCTCCCTGTTTAATACCTCTTATGGGAAAAAATTGAGGACCCTCACATTCAGCTCTAATTAACTGCCAGAGATGTTCCATACATAAAACAAATATGTAAGGACTCAAAGGGTTTCCCTGCTTAACACCTCTTATGGAAAAAATTGAGGACCCTCACATTCAACTCTAATTAACTGCCAGAGATGTTCCATACATAAAACAAATATGTAAGGACTCAAAGGGTCTCCCTACTTAACACCTCTTATGAGAAAAAAATTGAGGACCTTCTTCCCCAATCTATATAACTTGCATGGATGCATTTGTGATTGTAGCCATGATTAATTCAATGATGCTAGGATCAATCCCTATATAGTAAAAAGTGTCCTTAATGAAGTTTTGATCCAATTGGTAGTGATACGATTTCATATGATCAATTAAATAGTGCAAGTGTACACTGTCGTAATCAAGTAATATAGAAGTAAATAGAGTATCGTTCCCACGAGGATTGAGCACTAAGTCCCAAAATGAGTAATTTTAATTCTATTCAGTCGGTCAATTAATTGGTGATTGAGAGTACAAAATAAAAGAAAAACAATTAAATATGAATACAGATGATATGAAAGCAAATATGAGAAAAAAGCCCTAGGGATTAGATTTCACTTCACAAATTCCGGATTGAATCACTTGTCTATTCTAGCCCAATTTATTCCACATGATTGATAGTCGAGTTTCCCTAATTTAATTACCAGCCTCTTTCAAGGTCAAGCAATTCTATAATCAATTGCTAATCCAATATATTCCTATATGAATTTAAGCAATTAATTATGCATTAAGATTTATGGAACTCAGTAAGACTACACAACTCATATGAATATATTCCTATTTCATATGCAAGTCATGGTTTTAATTATAGGGTCTACACACATGTATCTCCTTCCGGTCTCAACATGCATATTGAAATCATTCAAAAGATGGCCAGTCAATCAAAAGCATTAAGAATAATAATCAAAACTCAATCATGAAGGAGAAATTCAAACTAGATTTAATAAGTTAAGATTCAATCCGTCATTAGTAAGCTACGTCATCACCCTAGGAAAATGAAAATTTAGCACATGATGAAATTAAAAATAAAACCAAAATAAATTGACATTAAGCTAGAATGAAAGCCTCAGAAATACTGCATAAACTTGAATATTAAATTCTCAAACATAAATATACAACCAAAAGATGAATGAAAGATGAAGAAATCTAGCCGTCCATTTAGGAGGTAAAACCTTCCATGTAGGCGGCATGTAAAATGCAATACAATCCTAAGCCTTCCAAGATGGAGGCATGCAATGCATGAAATTAAATCTAAAAATTAATATAATGAACTCAGAAATGTCAGAGAAAGATCTCTCCCGGTCAAAGAAGGACCTCTCCCGGTCGGAGAATGACCTCTGCTTCTCTTCCTCTCCTCCCCTCTTTGAGCTTGGCCTTGATCTCTATTTATAGGGGAAAAAACGTGTGCTACAGTACTTTACTATTCCCCTGGCGGCTGCTACAGTGCCAGTCGACCAGCTACTATTCCCCTGGCAGCTGCTACAGTGTCATCGACATGCTACAGTGCTGGCGGTTGCTATAGTGATCGGTGGCTGCTATAGTGCTTTTTTTATTTTTTTAAATTTTTTTTATTTTTTATTTTAAATGCTATTTAGTCCAAAAACAATATTTATTTATCAATCACACCCAAATTTATTATATTAAATACAAATATCATCCATAAAATCATCATATAAGGGAAAATAAATATGTAAATATTTTACTTATCAAATTCCCCCACACTTAATTCTTAGACGTCCTCGGACAAGAAGTAAATAATAAGTGCTTCCAACAAAATCAGAAGTGTCAGGTCATAAGCAAGAACACAATTGAAAAATAAAGAGATCATAGTATTAATGAATCAATGAAAATATAAACTGGTAACTTTAATTGAAAATGAATAAACTGAGTTCGTACTTGTAACTCATTCTCTCAATCTCTCAATTGTTTAAGGGTAAGTGTTTCGCTCAAATTCAACCGAAAAAATTGCACTACCATAGGCTTGCTAAAAATCTCAATCTCCACTACCTAATTCACATGCATAATTCAAATCAAAAGGACTTATTAAGGGTTGTAATGGGGTTAAGGTAAAGGAATGTAAAATATGATATGAAAGGCTAAAGAAATAGAGCAATTGAAAAATGGGCTACTTATAAATTTATCTCATCACAACAACCCACAATTCAAACACTTAACTTTTTTTTTTCTCTTTTTTCTTCTTCTTCTTTTTTTTTCTTTTTTCCATTTTTTTTTAAATTGCAACTATAAAGTTGATGATAGATACACCCCCACACTTTGTCAAAAGCCCATTTCACAAAAATTTCAAATGCTCCACTAATCTTTCGAATAAGGTAAAAGCACTTGATATATCATTAAAGCATATGTTAATGGGTTGAAAACAAAGAAATAGTCAATTAGGCTCAAAGGGGCTTATCAACGGTATAATTACAAGGTTGGCTATTTGGCTCTGGCTAAAGAAAATAAATGCCTTTATCATTTTTGAATGAGCATGTGAGATGTAATTTCAACCAGATTTAAAGCAAGTTCTAGAGTGACAACTTAATAGGTGAATATCACACACAAGAGAAATAATCATTATAGGCTCAGAAGCTTACGGCTAGGAATTTTTAAACTCAGTTTATTCAATCTCAAAATTCATCACCAATTGCAACAATCAGTTGTTCATTCATGCTATAAAATCTCTAACTTCAATTGATCCATACTTAAAACTTATATACTTCTTAAGATCATTACAAAGCACTTGAAAAAGATTTTTTTTTTTTTTTTTTTTTTGAAAAACATAAAAAAAATCATGCAACTAATAAAATGCAACTAATGAAATGCGTCTCAGGAGTTAAGAATAACTCCTTACTCTGCCATCTTTTTCCACACCCCATGCATCTAATGGTTTTACTAACTAACAAAAGAAAAACAAAAATTTTTTTTGTCTCCTCCCCCAACCTAAATCAGACATTGTCCCCAATGTCTTCTAGAGCTTAGAGGAGGTGTTTTTTTTAACATAAACACACAATAAAGTAAAACCAAGAGATTAAGGAAAGTTACAACTTAAGAGTGGTATCTGGGTTCTGCTTCTGACTGCTATCTGAAGATGGCCCACCTATTTGCTTGACGAGTAGATCTGGTTTAGGTTCATAGGTTTGCATTTGATCGAGCAGCTGATCAGCAGTTGGTGCAGCAATTATGGAGTGGCGAGTCGCTTGGGGTATGAATCCTGTTTCCACAGCATGATCAAGAAAAGACAACAGATTATCATAAAAACCATTAACATTTAACAATCCTAATGGTTTTTTTGTGATAGTTTAGCTTAGCCCAATATGCAACACTAGAAATGCCATCCAATGTCTCCAAACCACCAGGTAGAGCAATAAAAGCTTGAGCATGGTGGAACATTACTCCCATCTGTTCAGGCAAGCTCGAAACCTGTAACTCTTGTCCTAAGGAAAAAGTATGATCTTGCAACCCTTTCACTCTTACACTTAAACCCTTACTTCCATTCATGGATGCAGAAACGGCCACACTTCCCTTTAGGCCCTGGATGCCTCCCCCGTACACAAAATTGATTTTTCTGGCAGCTAATGCAACTCTAAGTTCATTTGCTGCTGTTATAAACTCTCCTTTCTTGCCCAAATCAGTTTCACCAAAAATGCAAATAGATGTAAATCTACATTTTTGTGAAATAACCTCTTTCTCTTTGTTTCTCTCGGACCATGTACGCTTACAAGAGAAAGTATTCATTTTTACAAATGGAAGTGTGTATATTTACAAATGAAAGAGTACATATATATAATACTAAAACAACGACGACAAAATCACACAAATCACACATTTTTCAAAGAAGTTTGAAAAAATTTTTGACACAAATGACCGGTGGGCCACTGCGTGAAGAAATTAAACAAAAAGAGAAAAGAAAGTCAAAAGATACAGTAGAGTAGGAAAAAACTGCCAAAAAGATAAGAAAGATTAGACAAAAGCTACGAAAAAGATAAAACAAATTAAACACAAGCATGATTATGTACAGTAGTTGTGATTTTGGCTCACATCTTCCTCTGGTTTTACGTCCAGAAACGGCTTAAACGCTTTCTATGAATCGAGGATTTGCTTCCCATCCAATTTTCTTATAAACTGGCAAACAGGGTCTTTTAACGTCAGATTCCCAAGACAATAGCGCTCCTTTTCTTTATTGAATATGTCTGCTAAATCGAGAATAATACGATGAACATCACCACTCGGATGCGTCTCAAGAGTTTGAATGATATCATCCAGTGACTCCTTACTCAGTCCATCCTTTATAAATTTGATTTTATCTTCTCGATTTACAGAAACCATACCTTTACTTCTACAGCGCTGATCACATGTCCACCTTGCACATTTATAGCAGACATTCATTCTTTTAGCTCTTCTCTTTTTGGAGTAAGAACTTCTTCCTATTCCTGGCAAAGGTTTAACAAATGAATTATGAATCTCACCTGATAAACATACCTTAGCTTCAATGATCCACCGTATGTCCACAGGAAGGCCCAAACGATTGAATACTTTCATCCTTTCAAGTCGACAGCTATAGATCTTCCTGAGCACATCTTTGGGAAGAGTGGGGAACCTGTTCTTAAGCTTTGCAAGAGATTCCTCCATGGTAACTTAAAATGAAAATAATGAAAACTAAAATCTCAATGCAATGCAATGTGTTTCGGTGAGTAAGAAAGAAAAATGAGAGAGTGGGAAAGAAAAATGAGAGAGTAGGAAAGAAATAAGTGAGTAGGAAAGAAAATTGAGAAGTGGAAAAGAAGTTTTGGGTTGCCTCCCAAAAAGCCGCCCTTCTTTAACGTCTTTAGCTAGACAAAGATTCAACCAAAAAAAACACAAATTTTTTTTGTTCTTTTTTCTTTTTTTTTCTTAAAAAAAATTACTAGATTGCGGACTTACCTGTTGGTTCTTCAAATGTGATAACAGATTTCAAAGTGTTGAGTGCACCTTCATTGTATTCTTTGAGCCTTTGTCCATTCACTTTGAATTTTCGATCACCATCTTGAATTTCCACAGTTCCATATGGCCATACTTGAATCACAGTAAAAGGACCTGACCATCTTGATCTCAGCTTTCCTGGAAAAAGCTTTAACCTTGAGTTGTACAAAAGCACCTTTTGTCCCGGTGTAAACTCTCTCCTCAAAATTCTTCTATCATGCCACATTTTTGTCTTCTCCTTATATAACTTTGCATTTTCATAAGCTTGTTGTCTGAATTCCTCAAGCTCATTGAGTTGGAGAAGCCTTTTCTCACCAGCTACTTTTAAGTCAAAATTTAATGCTTTTACCGCCCAATATGCTTTGTGCTCCATTTCTACTAGAAGATGGCATGCTTTTCCATAGACCAATTGATACGGGGATGTACCAATTGGTGTCTTGAAGGCAGTTCTATAAGCCCAAAGTGCATCATCTAACTTTTGAGCCCAATCCTTCCGGTTGGAATTCACTGTCTTCTCTAAGATCCACTTTAGTTCTTTGTTTGAGATTTCCACCTGCCCGCTAGTTTGTGGATGATATGGAGTTGCAACCTTGTGAGTTACTCCATATTTAGCCAATACCGACTGAAGCTGCTGATTGCAAAAATGCCTTCCTCCATCACTGATAATAGCTCTAGGCACTCCAAATCTTGTAAAAATATTCTTCCTCAAGAACTTCACAACCACACGAGAATCATTTGTAGGAAAGGCAGCTGCTTCAACCCATTTGGAGACATAATCAACAGCTACTAAAATGAACTGATTGCTAAATGAGGATGGAAAAGGCCCCATAAAATCGATCCCCCATACATCAAAAAGCTCAACTTCTAAGATGTTAGTTAAAGGGGCTTCATGTCTCCTTGAGATATTTCCCGTTCTTTGACATCTGTCACAAGTTGCCACAATTTTGTGAGCGTCCTTGAAGAGTGTAGGCTAGTAAAATCCTGATTGAAGGACTTTAGTAGCTGTTCTATTTACTCCAAAATGACCACCATATGAGGATGAATGGCAATGATTTAAGATGCTGACCATTTCTTCTTCAGGAACACATCGCCTGATAATTCGATCTGGGCATTGTTTGTATAAGAACGGATCCTCCCAAAAGTAATGCCTTACATCAGCCAGAAACTTCTTCTTTTACACTTTAGAAAGTTCATAAGGCATTACTCCACTTGCCAAATAATTCACAAAATCAGCATACCATGGAGTAAGTTGTGACTGCATGATAAAAAGTTGCTCATCTGGGAAATTCTCCTGGATTGGTGATTCTCTCTTTCGTTCAGGTAGTTCTAACCGAGAAAGATGATCTGCAATGAGATTCTCGGTCCCTTTTTTGTCTTTGATCTCCAAGTCAAATTCTTATAGTAAAAGCACCCATATGATCAATCTGGGCTTAGCATCTTTCTTCTCAATCAGGTATTTGATTGCTGAGTGGTCCGTCCAGACAATGACCTTTGACCCGATCAAGTATGCTCTGAATTTGTCAAATGTAAACACTACTGCTAGGAGCTCTTTTTCTGTTGTTGCATAATTCAGTTGTGCTTCTGAGAGTGTTCTACTAGCATAATAGATAGCATGGAAGATCTTGTCTCTTCTTTGGCCTAAAACAGCTCCAACTGCATAATCACTTGCATCGCACATCATCTCAAATGGAAGATTCCAATCTGGAGCTATGATGACTGGTGCAGTGGTCAAGGCACTTTTTAGAGTTTGAAAGGCTGATAAGTACTCCTTATTAAACACAAAGGGAGTATTTTTCTCCAACAGCATGCAAAGTGGTTTTGTGATTTTTGAGAAGTCCTTGATGAATCTTCTATAGAAACCAGCATGTCCCAAAAAACTCCGAATGCCCTTGATTGAGGAAGGAGGTGGTAGCTTTTGAATTGTTTCAATCTTAGCTCGGTCCACTTCAATGCCTCGATCTGATACCTTATGACCCAGCACAATTCCTTCTTTCACCATGAAATGACATTTCTCCTAATTTAGAACCAAGTTTGTCTCCACACAATGTTGTAAGACTTTTGCCAGATTTGAAAGACAGTGATTGAATGATTCTCCAAAAACTGAAAAATCATCCACAAACACCTCAATGAACCTTTCCACCATGTCTGAGAAAATCGCCATCATACTCCTTTGAAATGTTGCTGGTGCATTACATAGACCAAATGGCATCTTTTTGAAGGCAAAGGTACCATATGGACATGTAAAAGTTGTTTTCTCTTGATCCTCCGGTGCAATTGTAATTTGATTATATCCTGTGTACCCATCCAGGAAACAATAATAGGCTTTCCCTGCTAGTTTGTCAAGCATCTGGTCTATAAATGGCAAAGGAAAGTGATCTTTTCTGGTGGCTTTGTTGAGCTTTCTGTAGTCGATGCACACTCTCCATCCAGTTACCGTGCGTTGTGGAATCAATTTATTTTTCTCGTTGGGCACTATTGTCATTCCACCTTTCTTTGGCACAACTTGAACTGGACTTACCCATTGACTGTTAGAGATTGGGTAGATTATGCCAGCATCCAGCCACTTTATTACCTCCTTTCTCACCACCTCCTTCATGTTCGGATTGAGTCTTCTCTGGTGCTCCACTGTTGGCTTGTAGTTGTTCTCCACCAAGATCTTATGCATACAAATTGAAGGACTAATCCCTCTTATATCAGCTATTGACCATCCAAATGCTGTTTTGTACTCCCTTAGGACTCTTAATAACTTTTCTTCTTCATCAGGAGTAAGAGATGCTGAGACGATTACTGGTAATGTTGAATTTTCTCCCAGATAAGTATACTTCAAGTGGGATGGTAGTACTTTCAACTCCAGTACTGGTGGTTTCTCCGTTGATGGTACCGGCTTACTAGGTCCTTCCCCCAGATCTTTAAATGGTTTCTTGATAAAAATCGGGGAATTTGCTTCCAAATACTTAATCTGCTCCAAGACTTCAGTATTAGCAGATATTGATACATCTACCATTCCTATTGCTAATGGCTGATCCATGCAGATTTCATTCACCACATCTTTTGTGCAACTGGACAATGTATCAACTCTGTAGCAAGTGTTACCTTCATCTGGGAAGGATAAAGCCTTGAAAATGTTGAAGGATACTTGATTATCTTGAACTCGTAAGGTTAACTTCCCCTGTTGCACATCTATTAACGTTCTCCCAGTTGTTAGGAATGGCCTCCCAAGAATGATAGGAATTTCTTGGTCTTCTTCCATATCGAGTATTATGAAATCAACTGGGAATATGAGTTTGTCCACCTTCACCAGAACATCTTCTAAGACACCCCTCGGATGCTTTATTGATCGGTCCGCCAGAAGTAATGAAACTGTGGTTGGCTTCACCTCTCCAAGACCAAGTTTGTTGTAGACAAATAGAGGCATGAGGTTTACACTTGCTCCAAGATCACAAAGTGCTCTTTCAAAGTGACATTGACCTATGGTGCAAGGTATGCAAAAGCTTCCTGGATCTTTCAGCTTTGGAGGTAATTTCTTTTGGAGAATAGCGCTGCACTCCTCAGTAAGTGCAACTGTTTCAAATTCCTCAAGCTTACGCTTATTTGAAAGAATGTTCTTCATGAATTTTGCATAACTGGGCATTTGGGCAAGAGCGTCTGCAAAAGGAATGTTGATGTGCAACTTCTTGAAAACCTCTAGAAACTTTGCAAATTGCTTGTCTAGCTTTGCCTTCGCGAGTCTCTGAGGATATGGAACTGGTGGCACATATGGAGGAGGATTGTCTGGAAAGCTGATTCTTCCTGGTATCACATCATCCTCCTTCTGTTGTTGTACTTCCTCCTTTTGTTCTTCTCCACCTTCTTTCTTTTCTCCGTCATCCTTCTTTAAAGGATCTTTCAATTCTTTCCCACTTCTTAGTGCAATGGCCTTCACATGTTCTTTTGGATTTCTTTCAGTGTCACTGGGTAGAGTTCCTGGTTGTCTGGAATTCAGCATATTTGCAAATTGGCCCATCTGGATCTCTAAGTTCTTTATTGAGGCATCAGTTTTAGCCATGAATTGAGATGTATTCATGGTTAGTTGAGCCAGTGCTTCCTCCAAATTCACTTTCTGTTGTGGTGGATTTTGTTGTTGAAAAGCTTGCTGTTGGTAGTTCCCTTGTGGCTTGAATGAATTTTGATTATTTCTCCAACTAAAGTTTGGATGATTTCGCCAACCTGGATTGTACGTGTTTGAGAATGGGTCATTTCTTTGGTTTCCGATGAACTGAGCTTGCTCCAGCATGAATGAGTGTCCTTCTTGACATTGCGTACTCTCGTGAGGTCCTCCACATTGATCACAAGCTTTAGTAGGAATGCTGATTACATTTGCTTGGGTTGTCAATGATCCTACTTGCTTGGATATAGATGCAACTTGAGAAGACAAAGTTGTAAGGATATCCAGCTCGTGCACTTCAAGTACTTTCTTTGAATTGCTACGTTCAGAAGGCCATTAATATGCATTGACTGCCATCTCCTCAAGTAGATTGTAAGCTTCATCTTTATTTTTTCCCATTAAAGATCCTCCAGCTGCAGCATCTACAAGAATTCTAGAGATGTGCATCATCCCACTATAGAAAGTTTGCAGTTGCCACCAATCTGGTAACCCATGATGAGGACATCTCCGTAGCAACTCCTTGTATCTTTCCCATGCTTCATAGAGGCTTTCTTGTTCATGCTGGGTAAATGAGGCAATTTCATTCCTCAATTTAGCAGTTTTTGCTGAAGGAAAGTATTTCTCCAAAAATTTCTGCGCCATGATCTCCCATGTAGTTATGCTTCCCACTGGTAGTGATTGTAGCCAACTCTTAGCCTTATCCCTGAGTGAGAAAGGGAAAAGTCTAAGTCTAATGGCATCGTCAGTAACACCATTATGCTTGAATGTGTCGCAGATTTCTAGGAAGTTGGCTATGTGTGCATTCGGATCTTCTGTTGGTAAACCACCGAACTAATTGGCTTGCATCATCTGGATAATTGCTGGCTTGATTTCAAAGTTGTTAGCTGCAACTGGTGGTCTCGTGATACCAGAATTTGTCCCCATGACTGTTGGTGTTGCATAGTCACGGAGTGTTTAGGTATCTATTGTTCCTCCCCCCGGATTTGCCATCGGATCACTTAGGATTGAAGTAGACTGCTTCCGAACTCTTCGATTTCTTCGACAAGTTCTTTCGATCTCCGAATCCAAAGGCAATAGTTCAGTCTCCTTCGATCTGGTCATACACTAAGCAAAAACCTGAAAAGAAACACAAAACACCAAGAAGAAAAACAAATGTAATATGAAGACCAAATTAGGATTAAAATTACTTGGTATTAATATTAATGACAACAATCCCCGGCAACGGCGCCAAAAACTTGATACGATTTCAGATGATCAATTAAATAGTGCAAGTGTACACTGTCGTAATCAAGTAATATAGAAGTAAATAGAGTATCGTTCCTACGAGGATTGAGCACTAAGTACCAAAATGAGTAATTTTAATTCTATTCAGTCGGTCAATTAATTGGTGATTGAGAGTACAAAATAAAAGAAAAATAATTAAATATGAATACAGATGATATGAAAGCAAATATGAGAAAAAAGCCCTAGGGATTAGATTTCACTTCACAAATTCCGGATTGAAATACTTGTCTATTCTAGCCCAATTTATTCCACATGATTGATAGTCGAGTTTCCCTAATTTAATTACCAGCCTCTTCTAAGGTCAAGCAATTCTATAATCAATTGCTAATCCAATATATTCCTATATGAATTTAAGCAATTAATTATGCATTAAGATTTATGGAACTCAGTAAGACTACACAACTCATATGAATATATTCCTATTTCATATGCAAGTCATGGTTTTAATTATAGGGTCTACACACATGTATCTCCTTCCGGTCTCAACATGCATATTGAAATCATTCAAAAGATGGCCAGTCAATCAAAAGCATTAAAAATAATAATCAAAACTCAATCATGAAGGAGAAATTCAAACTAGATTTAATAAGTTAAGATTCAATCCGTCATTAGTAAGCTACGTCATCACCCTAGGAAAATGAAAATTTAGCACATGATGAAATTAAAAACAAAACCAAAATAAATTGACATTAAGCTAGAATGAAAGCCTCAGAAATACTGCATAAACTTGAATATTAAGTTCTCAAACATAAATATACAACCAAAAGATGAATGAAAGATGAAGAAATCTAGCCGTCCATTTAGGAGGTAAAACCTTCCATGTAGGCGGCATGCAAAATGCAATACAATCCTAAGCCTTCCAAGATGGAGGCATGCAATGCATGAAATTAAATCTAAAAATTAATATAATGAACTCAGAAATGTCAGAGAAAGATCTCTCCCGATCAGAGAATGACCTCTCCCGGTCGGAGAAGGACCTCTGCTTCTCTTCCTCTCCTCCCCTCTTTGAGCTTGGCCTTGATCTCTATTTATAGGGGAAAAAATGTGTGCTACAGTACTTTACTATTCCCCTGGCGGCTGCTACAGTGTCATCGACATGCTACAGTGCTAGCGGTTGCTACAGTGACCGGTAGCTGCTACAATGCTTTTTTTATTTTTTTTAATTTTTTTAATTTTTTATTTTAAATGCTATTTATTCCAAAAACAATATTTATTTATCAATCACACCCAAATTTATTATATTAAATACAAATATCGTCCATAAAATCATCATATAAGGGAAAATAAATATATAAATATTTTACTTATCAGGTAGTATGCTTTTTCCATATCGACTTTAATGGCCACATACCCCTTCTTGCTTTTGCTTGTCCTCATGGTATGTATACCTTCTTGCACTATAATGATATTATCACAACTCGAGCGACCTGTAATGAAGCTACATTGTTTAGCACCAATTAGCTTAGTCATGATTCTTTAAAACCGAATAGCCAGAAGTTTTGTCAAAATCTTGAAGCTGACATTGCACAAAGGTGTCAGTTTAAATTCCTTAAGGAAGAAAGGAGTGTCCACTTTAGGAATCAAGATTGTTTGTGTTTGATTAACCTCTATTATACTATCTGGTTCCCGAAAGATCTTCTCTACTAACGCACAAACTTTCACTTTAAAAATATTCCATTGTGACTGAAAGAAGTGCACTTGGAGACCGTCAGGCCCTGGTGCTTTAAAAGCACCTATACTGAAGCCAGCATTTTTAACTTCATCTAATCAATAGGCTATGAAAGGAAAGATATATCTTCTGCTGACAACTAGGGAAAATTAGCAAACCAGTTAGGTGAAGATGCTATCATGGAGTTGCTGGTATACAAGTGACGAAAATAATCACAAACCATATGTTTTAGCTCTGTTAGATCATAAGTCCACTCCCCTAATTCATTCCGTAAACCAGCAATTTTCTATTTCTATTGGTGAAATTTAATATTCGCATGAAAGAACTTGGTATTTCTATTACCCCACTGTAATGAATTGCACCACGATTTCTGAAACCAATACAGTTCCTCCTGAGCTGTTGTCCTATGATATTTTGCCCACAATTTATCCTCAAGCCGTTTACAACTTGAATTGACATTATGTCTTCTCTTTCTATCAATACCCTCCAGCCGGCGAATAATCTCACGCTTTCATTTTTCAAAATTTCTCACTTGTTGCTCATTCCATTTCGATGCTAGGCTTTGGAAGCAATACACCCCCTCTATCCAATCTTTATCCATCTAGGAAGAAGCAACTACCAATTTGAACTCCTCTTCAAGATTCCATGCTACTTGGTATTTAAATCTTCTTTCCATGTTCCCCCTCACTTCGTCTCCCTTAGTGGTAACCAAAACCACTTTGTGATCTAAAGTGAATTTGAGTTCATGACACACTCTGGTGAGCGGGAAGTAATGTTGCTATGATAAATTAGTGAAGACCCAATCAAGCCTTTCCTTAAGACCTGTTCTATCCCAAGTGTACCGATCCCCTTGAATATTCAACTCAAGAAGTCTCGTTTCCTTAATACAATCAAGAAACGGTTGCATAGACTCTCCTAGGCTCTTTACTCCTAATTTTATCCTGTGGTGATATAAAAGCATTAAAGTCACCAAGGACTAGCCAAGGGTTAGATGTAGCATTAGCAATAGTCCTTAAGGACTCCCAAAGCCCTACTCGACCTTGAATTATCGTTTCACCATATACTGCAATTAAATAAAATTGTAAATTTGTTCCAACCTAAAAAACTTGACAGTTCAGTAGCTGAACATTGGAGGCAATGTACTGAGTGTCAAAATTGGAGTTGTTCCATAACAACCAAATCCCACCCGCAAAACCATTGGCTTCTACCCTTATTTATTGACTAAAATCCATTATTCTCACCTTTTTATCTGCATGGGTACCACTAATTCGGGGCACCAAAAGGAAAAAATGTCAACTTTATACTTGCAAACAATATCTTTAAAAACTAAAAGGAAGGCACGGCCACCGGACCCCTACAATTCCAAGTTGCAACAATTATGGAGCAATAGGATAAATAAAATAAAATTAGACAAAGGAAACACTACCGTTGCTCCTTCATCCCAACATCGTCCCCGTAACCCCTTCCTTGAGTCTCATATATTTGAGAGCAATAATCATTAATAGACGTCTCTATGTCTGCATGATTGAATTGTAAAGGATCAGGAGGCTTTGAGTTTGGACATTGAAACATTGTCCCATCATTTAATCTTAACGCCTCTACCTCGTCATTATTTGTTTTTGGTGCATGTAAAGGAATATGCCTCAAAGGTTCAGTTGTGTCCGTGTTTGCAACAACCTCCATTTTATTTCGCTTGCTTAAGCCCACATCTTTAGTACATCTACTCACCACTCTATAAGCCCTTACTCCCTTTTTATTAATTCTTATACTATTAGTTTGGCCCACCATTAAATGCATGTCTCCATTATTCCTGTCAACACAAGTGCTTGCTTGGCCCATTACAAGTAATCCATTCCCATTAGAATTTTCACTTCCTGCTGCCAAACCGCTGGTCCCACCTGAGCCATTTGAAACCTTAACTTTTTCTTATCCTTTAGCAACTTGGACACCCTTAACCAAAAGCCTTAAGTCTTTATCTCTTCCCCCATTCCTAATTCTCGTATTCCCAGATGTGTTAGAGGGAGGGTTCCTTTTCTCCACAACAACTACAGCTTTTGGTTCTTATATCAGAGATATCCTTTCCCTTCTCTGTGTCACATCTCCGATTATTAGCGTCCTCTTTCTCATCCGCCATATCCTCAAAGATGGAAAATTTCCCTTCTCTGTGTCACTACTCATGTAGCATCGCTCTACAACTCCATGAGCTTTCTTCATGTCGAAGGCCAAATTTACCACAGGTGAAACATATTACTTCGAGATCTTTATAGGTGATGATAAAAACCTCCCTAACTGCAATAATTCGAGGAACCAAACGTTTTTGCAAATCTAACTCAACACATATCCTGAGAAATTTCCCTCTTTCCACCTTGGAATTCTTGTCTTGAAAATCTGTAAGTGTGTTAAAATCCATCGTCAATGTTCTCCTAATCCTGTCTTCTACTCTAGCAATACAATAATGATTATAGCAATGCATAGGTACATCAGTATTCTGACCCAAGTTGCAACTCTTCCCAGTGGATTCTTATAAGGATTAAAATAAGGAGACCTCCTCTGAACCAAAAAAAAGTGTTGTTTAACAATCCATGGGCCCTCATAGAGCACCTTTCTATAATGCATTTTCCATTGTTCTTTATCCTTAAATCTAACTACAAAGTAGTTATTAGGTAAGTCAATCAATTCAAAGCTAGAAAAGCCCCATATCAGTTTAAAATAGTCACATAACATAACCTTCTTCCCAATACCGTTAAAATCAACGCATCATTCCATGGTTGACACCGCTCATTAAATTCTTCCTAAGAGATAGGAACAATAGGATAAAACTTCATTAGCTATTTCACTTCCTCCGATAGCTCTGGCAATTCCCAAACAATATCCTTATCATCATTAAACAAATAATCTTCCTCCGTAGGTTCATCCCAATAAGCTACACCATCAAATTCCATGAGAGAGGCATGATAAGACTACAATATTCTAGTATTAGTTTCACCCACGATTGGTTCACCCTCTGATGCTTGATCCTTCATTTGATAATCCATGATGACCTAGGGTGCATCCTCAACCTTTTTCTTTTTCCGGCTATCTTGCCAGTGAAGAATACAAGCACACAACCTAAGATAAAGAAGCCAAAGCCCACTCAGAGCTTTTTGATTGACAACATCTTATTTGTAGAGTGATTGTCTTTGTTTGGTTTATTTTTTGTCTGGCGTGTTTGGTTTTCATATGATGTACTGAGGCCCAATTTTTGTATCATGTTACCTTATTTTAATAAATTTCACCAATGTGAGGATCTTGTTGGTGGAATCGAACTCAGCCAAACTTTTTTTTTTATACTAAAAAATAAATAAATTGTCTTTTTATAGAAAAAGGAAAAGAAAAAAAATAAATTCTAATAAAATACCTTTGTTCTTTTTCACTTGCCAATCCTGTCATCATTAATGTCCTTCAAAAGGTGAGTACTATCACAACTCCTCAAAACTAAGTTCACAACTTCAATACAATCAGAGTAAAGAATAATTTTTTAACCCTCTATTTTAACAAATATTAAGTCCATTTAGAATATCAAGGGGTTCAGCAATAACAGGCAGAACAACCATAAGTTTAACACTTTTTAATATAAACTAGTTTACTTCACTCAATAGAGAGAATTACAAGTTTAGATCAAACCGTATTAGAGTCTCTCCTCAACCTACCTCCTTGTGAATACCATGTGAAGGTTGATCAAAGACACATAGGCTCCCAACTATACTATGGATTAATTTAGCTAAATGATCCATGTACGATATACTATCTCTTATCGTGTGGTTTACAACAATATGCCAATTATGACAAAGAAGACCCCCAACCTCTTCTATTACATCAACAAAGGGATGGTTGTCGTCATAACCCCTAGTAACTAAATTAATGACCTCAATGTAGTCAAGAAGGAAAATTTTTCTATAACCTTTTGACCAACACAATTGAAGCCCTCAGATGATTCCAATCAGTTCAACAATAGTTGGAGGGACTTTCATGAATTTGCAGTTGAAACTCCATATCCATTTGTTTTCTCTGTCATGGACAACTCCGCCGCATCCATTTCTTCCATCCTCTAGAACCAAGCCATCCACTACTAATTTGATAAAAACCTTCAGGAAGTCATAGGTTAGCTGTTGTTGTTGATGCTTTTGTAGCTCCTCATCCGAACATGCTCTGAAGAAACTTGATTTGGCATTCTAGCTCTCCATAGTAGCTCCTACATCAAAACATTTGCTATATCTGGAAATCCATATGTCCCAGTAGATATAGCAAAAAGGGTTTGCTAGTTGATTTTCCCATTATGAGCCATTCCCGCCTAGTGTTGTAGGTTTCATTGGACCCAAGCTATACCTTGCAAAGAAGAGAAAGTTTGTAACCCCCGTCACGATCAAGGCCGGGATTAGCGTTTAAATGCATTTCATAATTGAATAAGAGATCCGGAATAATTAAAAACTTTTTACAATACTTGTACAAATATATCTCCATTCATTAATTCATAAAATCAATAGGCCTGTTCGATTTGTCACATATACAATATCAGAGTATCAGCAAAATTCTCAACATTCACCCGGAATAATAACATCAATCCAAGAGTTTGTACAAGGCATCATTGCCCATCTCAGTTCCCATACTGGGGATTACACAAAACTATAATGCTATAATATATTTAATACATACGTTCTACCAAAATGATAACAAATCAAAACCAAAAGTTTCTATCTAAGACTACCGTTGGTAGTCCTAGTCGCCCTTATCTGCTTGCTTGCTTCTTGATTCACTTGCCCTGTCTAAAAATGTTATTTGGAAAGAATGAGATTCTAAAAAATCCCAGTAGCAACAGTTTACGTATATGATGCATATTAAACAAAGCAAGTAAACATATATCATAATGCAACAATCAATACTCGAGATCGGGTATACTGCCACGTACCCTTCACTGTATACAAGGTCAGGCTTTCGCCACATCCCTTCATTATATCTATATTTAGGGTCGGGCTTTCGCCACGTCCCCTCACTGTATGTGTATTCAAGGCCGGGCTTTCGCCACGTCCCCTCACTGTATTTGTATTCAAGGCGGGCTTTCGCCACGTCCCCTCACTGTGTCTATATTCAATAACTAATGCTAACAAGTAATGCAATATACATGATATAGGATAAAGTGTCACTACCTTGGTCTTTCCGCTCTTGAGCAAGCACGGGCCTTCTACACTCTGGGCAAATATCGAATCCTAAAGTCATAATTAAGGACGATGCGTTATTACTTAGTCCAATACTTATACCTTCACAATACTTAAATTGGTTATCATTATTGTCTCTTAAGTACTCATATATGCCTCTAATAAAAGCACTAAAGGGTTGGGAGAACTACCTCAAGGATCCCTTTTTGGAAGCACAAACACTGATATTTTTCACTTTTTACTTGAGTGGAGATGGCCTCACCCGAGTGATAGGGCACTGACACTCGAGTGAAGACGGCCTCACTCGAGTGATGTTACGGTATGCACTCGGGTATCTGAGAGTGAAGGCTGGCGAGTGAGTACCCGAGAGCACAAGAACTTTTTAGAGACGGGGATACTCGAGCACATAGGACCTCACTCGAGTGAAAGCCAAATGCTTCACTCAAGCACTAGAGAGTGAAGTCCAGGAAGTGAGAACCCGAGAGCAAATGAAAATTTCAAATAAGAAGAGCACTCGAGTGAGAATCCACCACACTCGCAAGTGAGGCATCACTCTTGCCCTTTTCACAGAAGTGCAATGCAGAAGCTGAAGGGAAAATAAAGAATTTCACTGATTTACTCGAGTTGTCGACTTGTTTCCACACAGTTCTCTCCATTTAATATATCCACTTTTAGATCAAGTTTGAATTACTAGGATTTATTCTATTGAACATGGTAGGTTTTTATTATATTTAATGTTATGATAATATTTTTGAATAGTATTAAATCTCAACTATTAAAATTTAATCTAACGGTGGACTCATTAAATAAAGAAGAAATAGTGAGAAATATCAATGGATACATTCCTCTCCTTTGAGTTTATATAGTGCCTGATGGATTCAATTATGATCATTATTCTATATGACTCCACCGAATTCGCTATTACCATTATGGAGAAATGATCCATCCACCTATAGATTGTAGTGATCCTCATTTACCCATAAAATAATACAAGGTTAAGGTGCAAAAATATATATGAATTGTTTTTTTTAAAATGTGCTTAATACCAAATGCTTTTTTGAGAGGCAAAAGTAACTATGAATTTTCAAAATTTTGACAAAAATATACATTGACCTTTAGTTGACCGTTTGTTTAAATTTTTTAAGGGTTTAGATGCAAAAATACATATGAGATTTTTTCAAAGTGCGCTCAACACAAATGATTTTTTTAAGGACAAAAGTAAATGTGAACTTCCAAAATAGGTGTAAAAATACATATTGAGTATTAGTTGGCTATTTGAATTTTTAATTAAAAATGGTGACATTGAGGATGGCATGGATAATTAAGAAACAATTTGGAGAGAAATACTTACATACTCTAAGAGTACCACATCATTTGAATTCTATCCAATGAAATCATAACAACTTATATCATTTTAATCCTAGTTGACTGATGACTCATTTGAAAAAATTTAAATTTTATCTTATTTTTAAGAAAAATATTGGTTGATCATTTTGTTTTATTTTTTTTTAAATTAAGATGTTTTTTCCTTAAAAATAAGATAAAATTTGAATTTTCTTTTTCAGATGAGTCATCAGCCAACTAGGCTTAAAATGATATGAGTTGTTATGTTTTCACTAGACAGAATTTATATGGTGCAATACTCTTGGAGTATGTAAGTATATCTTCAATTTGGAATAATAATTTACTGACTGGACAATAAAAATTAATTTCTACATAATCATTTATATTCACCTCATTACTTCTTTTGGAAGTTTATAGTTACTTTTGTCCTTCAAAACAGTATTTGTCTCACGCACTTTTGGGAAAATCTTATATTGCTCATTAACCTTTAAAAAGTTCAAACAAAAGGTCAACTAACGGTTAATGTATATTTTTACATATATTTTTAAAGTTTATAGTTACTTTTACTCTTAAAAAAATATTTGGTGTTATGTGCACTTTTAAAAATATCTCGTGTATATTTTTGCATTTAACCCAATAATATAACTAGTAGGATTTTGGATCCTTTCAATAGAGCTTCCTCAAATCTTACAGTTTATAAAAGCCATAGTTGTGTGTTTTTTTTTTTTCGCCAATTAAAAGTTATAGTTATTTTTGAGTAGCATTTGATAATATAATTTTTTTGAATCAGGACAATGCACTCGTGCATTTAATAATATAATCTGATCTTGATCCTAAAATGACATCTTAGTGCGTAAAAAATAGAATAAATAAAAAATTTGTAATTAAAGACCGTGTGTTCTTGAGGGAAAAAATAATATCAAAATAATAATAAAATTGAGTGTAAGAGATATTTACATATCTCTTTTTTCCATAAAAAAATTCCATTCACACAACTCAACACGTCCATAACACTTCACATGTTTATAATAAAATAAGATTATGAAAAAAGTTCACCAGAAAAAATGTTCAAAAACTTAAATTTTTTTCACATGTGTTTTCTATCTTAAATAAAAAAATTAATTATTCAGCTAGTAAATTTTACCACAAATTTCTAAATTGTTAATATTATGTTATTGTGTATATTATGATTTGGGAATGTAACGCCAACCGCATGACTGGAAACTGTGGCATATTAGCCGTTGCCCCTACATTGCAACGGTCACCTTTTTCAATTTGACGAATATTCAAAAATCAAACAAACAAATCTCAAATATGCCAAATCCTCAAACCCTTCCCAATTCCCTCTTCTCTCTCTCCCTCTCCCTCTTTCTCATCACTCTTCCGCACCTGTAGCAGACTCAGACTCTCTCTGAACTCTGAAGAGTGAGTGAAGACTTGATCACGACCTTCTTCACCTTCCTCTGCGTAAATGGCCAAGGCTCAGTCTCTACCGGAAGTTGCAGAAATGAAAATCCCGGTGTTCACAGTGCTCAAGAATGGGGCCATTCTCAAGAACATCTTCATCGTCAACAAATCCCCTGAACCAGAACCCCTAGCTTCTTCTCCCGTTCAAGGTCACGACCACCAGGATCACATCTTGATCGTTGGGCGACATCCTGATTGCAACATCTTGCTCACTCATCCCAGCATCAGCAGATTTCACCTCCAGATTCGGTCCAATCCTTGCTCGCAGAAGCTCATTGTGCTCGATTTATCTTCCGGTAATCTATACTATCATTAACTTGTTCGATTCTTTAGCTTCTTTGTTTTCGAGTTTTCTTTTAGGGTTCTAGAATCCTGATTGTTTCTTGGTCGTGGGAAGTGCACGGGACGTGGGTATCGGGGAGGAAGATTGAAGCTGGGGTGTTCGCGGAAATGAAGGAGGGCGACACGTTGAGAATTGGGGCTTCCAGTAGAATTTATCGGCTGCATTGGATCCCCATAAGCCGTGCCTATGATTTGGAAAATCCATTTGTGTCCGAATCGGATATGGATGTGGAAGCAGAAATTGGACAGGAGGACGATGCATTACCTGAAGAAGAAGAAAAAGAGATGACGCAGGTATGAATTCAAGCTTTAGTGTTCTACTGGTGAAAGGGCAGAGTCTTGAAAACTCTTTATTTCTTCTTTTTGAACCATATTTATATTTAACTTCATTAAACCACTTTTCTGTCCTTTGAAACCGAATTTTTAATTTGATTTTTGGGTCTAAGTCTGTATTTGAGTATCATATATGTAAAAATGTTTTATTCAGCCCCTGTTATTGTATTTTGTGTGAAGTTGAATTGTATTAATATGATGACTAATAATAATCTTTTCAAGTGATCCAACATAAGATTCTAGATTACTAGTAATGCCTGAGCTAAAAGTCAATTAAGTAGCTTGTGTTGTGGAAGCTGCAAGAGAGCCAGATTGGATGTCATTGTCATTAAATTGTGCCTCTGTTTTGAGGAAGCTCAAGGTGTAAAGTGAATCTGGCAAGGATAATTTGTTTTTAGATTTCAGGCATGTAGCTTGAACAGCAGTATTATGCTTGTATCGAGGGTTGTTCGTAAACTAAGTTTATCATCCTGAGTCCTGACTTTACTTTTCTGTTTTTGGTGCCTGCAGAATGAAAGCTTTTCTCCAATAGATAATGAAGAAGTTCAATCAGTAGATTCAATACTAGAGTCCATCAAATGTTTGTTCACTGATGAGAATTTAGAGTTAATTGTGAAGCAAGAAATTCGTTCAGAAGACTGCATTTCTTTGTACTGTGATGATAAAGAGAATTGCCCAACTGATGACCAACCACTACCAGAAGATAAAACTACTGGTGAATGCCTCTTTGGAACTGAAACATCATATTTGCCTACAAACTCTATGAGTGAAAACAAAGTGTGTGACACAGATCTGCAAGTTCTATTACCACCTCGTGTAGAATCAGTATTTGAATGTGGTGATCTGAATACTACTTCTCAGGGACCACAGAAAATGCCTAATTTTTCTGTAAACGCGGAATCTTTATTCCATGTTGGAGAGGAATATCAGGCCTATTCTGGAGCAGAGGTTCCCAAAGAGACCAACATTTTAAGCACCTTGGGCGATTATTTGAGAGAAAGCATATGTTTGCCAGTTGTTGAAGCTGTGCAAGGGACCAAATTGCAGCAATTTGAAGGTGTTCAGAAAAATGCTCCGTTCGGTACATTTACTTCACAGTTACCACCAGTTGAGCAGAAGGTTCCCTTTGAAAAGAATAGTTCCAACAAGCTAACAAATCTAGATCCCGCGTCTTTTGATATAACAGGTGCAGGTGTAGCGGCTGAACTGCCTAAAGAGAATGAATCTGGATGCACTCTGAGAGATAATGATGGAGGGAGACACATTATAACAACTGGAGCAGAAAATCTCATAACTGAGAATACTTTCTTGCCTCTGGGAGAAGCTATTCAAGAAGCCAAATTTCAACCAATTGAAGTGGCTTTGGACTCGGTATCTGATAGTGAAAAACAAATTATTTGTTCCCCTGATCATAAGTCAAACTTCCAGCCATACCAGATTTCTATCCCTTGCAATGAACAAGGGCACTCAATGGATGGAATAATTCAAGATGTTGGGGACAAGTGCAACAACAACATCTCTCTCATTTCTCTTCCAGCAGATTCCTCAATCACATCATCGCCTGAGGAATCTATCATGGAGATTTCAAACAAGAAAGAGAGCCAGACCCAGCGATCTCTTAATGCTATGGCAGGATGCTGTGAGAAGAGAATCCTTGAAAGAAGTATAGAAACCAAATTTCAACCAGCTTTGGACTTAGTAACTGGTAGTGATAAACAAATTAATTGTTGCCAAGATCAATCAAACTGCCAGCCGTACCAGAATTCTATCCCTTGCAATGAACAAGGGCACTCAATGAATGGAATAGTTCAAGATGTTGTAGACAAGTGCAACAACAACTCCCTCATTTCTCTTCCAGCAGAATCCTCAATTACATCATTGTCTGAGGACTCTATCATGGAGATTTCAAACAAGAAAGACAACCAGACCCAGCAATCTCTTAATGCTATGGCAGGATGCTCTGAGAAGAAAATCCTTGAAGAAAGTGTAAAATCAATTGAAAATAATTTCGTGTGTAATAATATTTGGTCAAGAAGAGGGAAAGCTACAAGTGCCCCTCAGATTCGAACCAGCAAGAGTCGAATTAAGGACACAGCTAATGTTGACAATGAAGTTGAAACGAGCTATCAGAAGGTTATCAAAGAGAAAGCAAAAGCCAAGGATCTTTTGTCTGTTTTAGACAGGGAAGAAGAAGAAATCTTCACTCCTGATAAGGAAAACTTCAGCCCGAATACTCTTAAATTGCGGTTTCAGAAGAACAGTAAACTGAAAGCAATTAAACATTACAAGTCACGACAAAGGTCAACCAATTCTGAGAATCACTTGAGCCCTGAGATCTATCTGGGAGAGATCTCCATTTCAGAAAAAGAGAATCAGACTTTAGAAGTTGTTCGAGAACGTAAGTCAGAAAGAAAGCCATTTGGCAGTTATATCAAGTTGAAGCAAAATGCCATATATATGAGCAATCAGAAGGATATCACAGATAAAACAGTCCCAAAGAATATTTTAGCTGAATTGTACGAGGAAGAAGATGAATACCATACTCTAGATAAGGAGAATTTTAGCCCAAATACCTTTCAATTGCTGTTACTGGAAAAGAAGGGTAAACTAAATATCTCTGCTCTGCACAGTTCAAATGATAATTTTAGCTCCAACACCACTTCAGGAAAAGAGAACCAGACTTCGAAAGTTGCCAGAGAACAGAAGTCAAAAAGAAGACCCTTTGTCAATTGTATTGAGTTGGAGCAAGAACAAGAAGCTTTGTCAGGGGAAAACATATTAGAAAGGTTACCCTTACAATCAATACTCCCGAACTCTGGAGGTAAGAGTAGGCCAGAGACATCTCGTTCTGTTTTTGCTGCAGAAAACATCAGTGCCAATACTAGTGCAGAAATTTTGGATAAGAGCAATAACCCTTCTGTAAGTTGAATTAATTGTTAAAGTTTGTTGTGAATAGTTCAAGAATTCGTTTAGCATATATGATTTACATGAGTTTCTATTCGCAGCATGTTTGTGAGAGGAGCTGGAACATGGTTGTTGACACTGCATCTCTTGTGAACAAGGAGTCTAGGAAAGCTCTGATGCTTTTGCAAGGTCTCAAGGGCACTCGTTTAATCATTCCAAGGATAGGTAATGAAATTAATATATATATATATATATATATGACATTTTTACAGTATTATACAAATATGGTTCTTAGTCACTCTGTATCTTCAGTTATAAAAGAACTGGACAGCATGAAGCGACAGTTTAGTTTCTTTAGAAGAACATCAGAGGCTTCTTTGGCATTGGAATGGATTGAGGAATGTATGGTGAAGACAAAGTGGTGGATTCATGTCCAAAGCTCAATAGAGGAGGGAACGTTGATTGCTCCCACACCGCCTGCTACTCCACCGACTCAATTTAACGAAGAGTGTTGGAATTTTAACCTTTCATCCCACAAGAGCTCAATGGAAATTGTTTCACCAACAGCTGAGGATCATATCCTTGACTATGTTCTTACGTACAGAAGAAAGCAGAACAATGGACAGTTCGTTCTTCTTAGTGACGATGTCACCTTGAAAATCAAATCCATGGCAGAGGTAGAGTACTTCTTTCCACTTTTTGCAACTGCATTTACTCATATTTTTCCATCGAAGAAGCAACCGGGGGTGTTAAAAAAATGAAAACCGATGCATCCAAAAAGAAAATTTAAATTTTCGGCTTGATCATGCGCTGAACATAGATGACCCCATTTTGACTTCAATAATAGGATAAATGACATGTCGTTTGATCTATGTAGGCGACCCCATATGCTTTGTTGTTGCAACAGGATAAATGACCAAAATAAACTACAACGGAGACTAAAAGATCCCATTTTGATGAAATATAGTGATTCACATATTTTCTTCGGTCGTTTTTTCATTTTTTTTTTTTTTGGCCAACAATCGTTTTTTCATTTAGACTGAACAAAATATTTACTCAAAATATAAACCTATGACGAGATTACATGTATTGTATTGTAGTGCAGTGAGTCATGATATATTCTTTTTTGGAGTTTGTGTTGATGATTATCTGCAACCCAGAAGGAAGATAATGTTAAGATCTTGCTAAGCTGTATGATGTTGCAGGGTTTGCTATGTGAGACAGTTGAGGAATTTCGTGATAGTCTTGTGAATCCATTCTCTGAGAGGTTCCTGTGGGCCAATAGCTCACCTAGAGGACAGACTTGGTCTTGCGTGGATGATGTCGTTTTAAGGGAGAAATATTGTCGTTCCCCCTCAAGGAAATCATCAAAAAGAGAAGATGCCAAGGGTCTGAAGCTTATTCTGCTTCACAATTCTAGCTATGGCCGATTCAATTCTGCTCGCTGAACAGCTCGGTTTCAAAGTTCATTTGTTGGATCTTGGGCACATTTTTCTTGTGCAGAATTATGATTGTATTTGATCCAAAAGGCTGTGACTGGTTGCTGTTCAATTGTTCATTATACTGCATAAGCTTTTAGGAGGGTCTGTGTTCAATTCAGCTTGATTGTACAAGAACCTTGTTTAATGTCCCGGCAACATAAAATAGTAATTGTTTGAGAACATTGGGCGTACTTGGAGTGCCATCCTTTATCTCTAAATACCTATGCTAATCGAATCACAATCGAATCACAGTGACAAACAAACATGATTATAGATGCATAGCAAATACAGGAAGAAGAGATTTGTTTTTTTTCTTTGACCAAAGGAAGAAGAGAACAAGTTATTACGAAAAGGAGAAGTAATTGGTTTCTCATAATCTATTCATCATAGTGTTTCACATACCCCTTGTTCAACCATAATATTCCTTCCTCAACAAAAAAAAGGTATTATATCGGTTCAGCAATACCAATATGAGTAATTCGGGAATATTATAGTTTTTTCAAACTTTTCCATAATTTATATTTTGACCCCAATGCTATTATTGGGTTTGGGTCTAATCTACCTATGGTGATCAGGCTATTTTTTAATGAATTGGGAGTGTAAAATGTTCTTTGTTTTGATAAGTGGGAGAATTGTATTAGAACTTGTTTTATCACATCAGTTTAGGTCTGCTTCTGCGTGACACAAAAATCTGAATCACACAAAACCTCATAGGCTATTTTTCATGGAAAAATGCCGGATTCCTCTGTGGCTAACACAGTGATGGCACATTGTAGTTTCGGATTGAATAAAGAATACGAATTTTAAGGAAATATCTATCTTATATTATGGAATTGCAAGTACATGGGATTACTATGCTTTACAAATTTCAATAGAAACCAGTCAAGTGAATCCCTTCACACTGTAAAACTAGAGCGTCGTCGTAGTCGGCATCAAGATCATAGATTATCAGAGGATTCACAACAGATTGTCAGAACATGATTCTACCCCAGATTTAGGAGAATAATTGAAGGATTCGGACATGAGAAAAGGGAACGACGAACCTTCAGTGGCTTCTTCAAACGGGGGTCGAGGAAAATCATTGAATTCAGAAAAGTTACAGGTTTCAAAGTTCAAGGATGAGAGGTAACTGATAGGATCATCAGTAATACCTTTCGCATCCATTATGTTTTGAATCCCATTTTCAAAACAAGAAGCATTTGATCCAAAGCTCAAGTTAAAGCTTCCTCCCTTATTATTATTATTATTATTGTTCTCATTGATTTCCATAACAGCTTGCCCAGCTGGTGCTTTTGATTCATCCAATGGTATTGCTGGCGTATGGCCTTGAAACAGAGCAATGTGTCCAAAAAGCTTGTCTTTCCTTGAAAATGTCGTGCCACATGAACAAAGCCATTTATCCTTACCACAGTGCTTTTCGTGAGTTTTAAGGTCTGCCATGACCGAAAATTTCTTCGTGTGGCACCGGCTGCAAATGTAACTCTTGTCACAGTGACTTCTTTTGTAATGGTTCTTCACACACAAAATAGTCTTCAAAGGTTGAAACTTCTTGTGATCCTTATTACGCTTGCAGCCAAGGTAGGGACAGGAATATCTCTTGATGAGCTTCAGTTCAGACACGGATTCTTTGTTAGGTTTTGCGAGCGCTTCTGGGGTTTTGTACTCATCACCATGGCCTCTCATATGCATCCGAAGATTCGCATCTCTCTTGAATCCCTTACCACAAATTGTACAGAAGTGTGTATGAGGAGCAAGGATTTCCTCTTTTTCTAGCTGTAAAATCTCAAAGGAGCCCGGTGGAAGGTTCTCACCCTCATCCACATCCTCTTCATCTTTTGATTCGTGTTCTTCCATGTGGTTTTGCTCCATTTCACACATGTTAGTAAGATCAATCTGCTTGGATTGATCACATATTTTATCTCTGATATCATGTTGTGGTTGGATACTACTACTGCTCGGATCTAATCCAGACGGAAAATTAATCCCAGGAATCTGGCCATGCTGTCCCACAGATGGACTGGTGTTCAGAGAAGCAAGCCTGACAGAAGGAAGAAGACTTCCAGCTGTAGAGATCAACTGAACGACAATTGATGTCAGATTCGCCGTGATAAGCTGCTTCTCTTGAGTTATAATTTCGTCAGGTTGTCCGAATTGTTGACCTTTCTTATCAACAATCAAATGCAACAGGCCCTGGAGCTGATGAATCTTATCTTCCAGGAAAGAAAGATTTTCCAACATTATGCTGGGATCCCAGTCTAGGGGTTTACCGGTTCGTGACGCGTCGCCCATCTGACAATTTTCTTGATTTGGAATCTTGACCCCGTTGTTGGAACCACACGAAAACAAGGACTGGGTTCCACATGCTTGGTTGAATTCTTTGAATAGGGCTTCCATCCGGATGACGTTGTCTGACATAGAGGGATCTTCCCACCTCTGTTGATTACTATGCTGCAAACTGAAATCTGGAAAAGATGGTGGGTTAGGGGAAATTTTTGCCTGCATTCGATGATTCCAAGGGGAGATTAACGAAGATGACGTTGTCCGGCTGTTAGCACATCAGCTGGCTTTTGGATCTGGATTCCTGCTGATCAAATCTAGAATGAACAAGGAAATAGCCATGAACATCAAATATATTCTACACAAACAAAAAAATTCAAATTTCGAAAAAAAAATCTGGGCAACAAAACCATCATCAAAACAATAGTTATCAAGAATCAGTAACGACATCAATTTCATGAAACAAGAATCTCTCTGACATACTAAAGAACTAGTTAGTGGAAAATTGAATATTCACTTCAGAGAATAGCTTCACCCAGGTTTTTTCCAGTTTCACTTTCAGATTAAACTTCCAAGAGTTTTCAATATCCCTTTCTTCACTATGAACAATAAATGTGTGAAACTGTACAGTGTACGAGCCAATCTCATTTCAATAGACCTAGAATTTCAAACCTCTTTTCAGATGGCACAACATCAATCGAATCTCTCGTCTATATTATCAACGTCGTAAAATTTTCACCCTTTTAATCAGTAATTACCCTAAATTTCTCTAAAATATTTAAATTAGATGTAGTCAGAAATCAATCTAGAGAAACCCTACCAATCAATCGATTCAATGTCCACCTCAATAAGATGCTCAAAAGCAAGAAGACGAAGGGAAAAGCAGAGGCCACCCTTGTTCTAGACTACCAACCCTAGAATTAGCAGATAAAAAATCCAGATTCCAGAGAACTAATTAGAGAGAGAGAAAGAGAGAGCGAGGAACTTACAAATCCAAAGCTACAAGAACCCAGAACAAAATGAGGGATGAGAAAGAGAAAACCAGAGAAGCTGAACTTGAATGCTTAAATAAGCAGCTTGTGTTACCAAAATCCTTCCTTCCTTTCTTTTCTCCGTGCAACCATTTTGGTCAGTTTTGGAGAACCCTTTTTTTTTTTTAATATTAAGAAAATTAAATAAATTATTTAATATATCATATATTATGTATTAATTTATAAATTAGAAAAAATAGATTGAAAAAATAAATAAATATAAATATTTTAAAATAGTTTAATTAGTTTTTTTAATATCTTTAAAAAAATTAATTCTATTTTATATTTAATAACGGAGTTTTATCAAAAAATTAACTAATTTTACTGCCATCACGCCACCATGAAATTGAAACGTGGTTAATTAAAGGTGACTGGATTAAGTATTCTTAATTATTTATCAAACCAAGATTAGGTTTTGGTAGGTGCTGTTACCTACCTTATAGAGGCCTGACGATAATACACGTTCTTGGAGATATGAGCGTTGGGAAGATATGCTAATGATTAGAGTTCTCTTCTAAACTTATGGCTATCTCAACCTCTATCGGTTTCTTTTTTTTTCATAAGATATTAATAATTGAATTATGTAGATAAAAAAATTAATTAAAATTGATTAAATATAATAAATATGTAAAAAAAATGCAGCTCATTTTTTAAAAATACTCTTGTTTATAAAGAAGGTGGGGTGGGAGAGAGAATGAGAGAAAAAGTGATAAAAGACTAAAAGAGAACGAGTAGGAAAAAATGTGAAAAAAGACATATAATTAATTGTGTTAAAATATTATTATATCTTATATTAATATTTGATATATTCTTATGTTGAGATATTATATATCATTTGTAAATATTTTGATATGTATTAGAAATATTATTATCAAAGTTTATATTTGATTAAGAGTTATTTAGATTAGATTATAGCGTTAAAGTACAAATTTAGTAATAAAGTTTTAGCTGAGGGATGTCTAGTACAAATAAATTTTAGTAGAGATAAAAATAACAATGAACAATTAAAAATGGTGCGAATTTAACAAAACCGTTCAATTTAATCTAACGCCGTTAGGGGTTTTCTTTTCTTATAACTTAACGCTGTTAAGTCAAATTCAACGGTTTTGTTAAATTTACACAATTTTTAATTGTTCATTGTTATTTTTACCCCTTCTAAAACTTATTGTGCTAGACACCTCTTGAGTAAAACTTTATTGCTAAAATTACACCTTAACCCTAGATTATATTCTAGATTAGTTTAGGTTATACTTTACCTGATTGGAATCATTTTCTTATGAGCTTGTGCGGTGAATCAATGGGAGCCATAGGTGAGGAGGGTGTTCTGATTATGAATTTGTTGGGTAGGGTTGAATTAAAATGGAAGGATTGAGAGTGGAAGAAGGAGACAAGAGATTGAAGTTTTGATTGAATATCATATTCGAAGGGTTTCACGCGCTTTGACTTCATTCTGAGGTTGTCTTCTCTGGATATTATTAGAGGTGTTCAAATCCCGGGATGGGACCGGGAATACCCATTCCTGGTTCCCGTTCTGGGATTGGCGGGGATTGGGATGTCATTCCCGGTCCCAGGAAATTCCCGGGACAACCGGGACTTGGAATTCCCGGGACAATCGGGACAGGGAATTCCTGGGATCGGGACCGGGAATTTCCGGTCTTAATAATATAATTATATTAGTTAAATTTTTTATAATCTAGTGTTTAAAGTGATTATTTAACACCTAATAAGGTCATAAAAATCACACAAATTGAGTTAGAATTGAAAAATAACATATTATTATTAATATTATTATCACATTCATCATTTTTGTTATTATTTTTATACATTATATAGTTAGGATTTGTATCATGATATATACTATTTAACTCTAACTAAATATGTGATATACATTTTATCAAATGATCACTTAATTTATGGGGTAAAAAAATACAAAAATAAAATAATAACCTATTTTTTAAGAAAAAAAGAAAGAAAAAGAAAAAAAAACCGGGACCGGGAATTCCCGGGATTACAATGTGTGATCCCGGTCCCGGTCCCGGCCGGGACGGGAAATTCCCGGGATAAAATATTCGGGACCGGGTTGGGACAACCGGGACCGGGATACTTTGAACACCCCTATAGGTATTATAAGGGATGGAAATGAGAAAAATGAAAAATTGGAATCCTTGTTCGTAATAATTATAACTTCTAATATTGTATATAAATATAATTGAAGAAACATAAAAAGACGAGCGCAAGGACCATTTGGGGAAAAAAATGTTAAAAAAAGGACTGTTGTGAAATGTTATGGGGGAGAAAGAACTGGTGGAGGGAAGAAGCATTTATGTTCCAAGAAGCTACGACTTACATGGTTTGGTCCTTTTCATGTTCATGCACCCACAAAAACTTGTTGCATTTGCACGTGCCTCCATATTCATTGACCTGTAAAGTCATTTTCTTTAATTTATTCCCATTTTCTTGTTAAATATTTTATTTTAAAAAGTTTACGTTGGTTACTTATCACAGTAGGAACATATTTCAAGACTAAAGGTTGAGTTTTGCTGTGAGAGTGTAATCACGCGTGAGGAATGCTGCCATAAAAGTTCTTTTTTTTAATGTTACCCAGAAAGTTCTTAAATTGTACTAACGTTGTTATGGTTATTATTTAAGTTAATTTTAACTATTAATTGATTAAATATGTTAAACTAGCTGATTCATATTTTATCCACATCATTTTTGTTATTGGTTAAGATGCAAATTTGTCCCATGAAGATTTCACTTGGGAGCACCAAGTATTGATAAGTTTTCAAATCATAGCAATTTCACCTGTACTGTTATTTAAGTTAAGTTTAATCATTAGTTAATTAAATATGTTAATATAAAAAGTCCGCATGTCATTCACTTCATTTCCTTTCAAAGTTAGATTTATAAATAAGTAAAAAACTTTTTTAAAAAATTGCATCACCACGTATGAAGGACTGGAGAAAAATAGAGAATTAGAAGCATTTGGTATGATAAAGAGAAAATCAAAGAGATACCCACCTAACTCGACGTCACTAGGGTCAAGTAGAGAGGGTTCCCGCCAGCCTTGTTCTCGACAATCTCATTCAATGCATCCTACATTCAGTAATCGAAACAACTTCTTCATTACTTTCTAAAGAATAAGAGCTTCTCCTCTATATGCGGTTTCTTCTTCCTTGATGTTCACTCTACCAACTCAGTATATTGGGTTAATAATGATCAAATTGAACATGGACAACGGTTTGGGTAACATTACTATGATTTGAAAACTGTCGAGGTAATATTAAACCTAAAAAACTTTCCGGATAACATTGCTCCTGATTGAAAACTTCAGTAGTATGCTTGCACCTTAACAAAAATGATGTAGATAACACATGAATCTGACAATTCAACATATTTTATCAACTAATAGTCAAATGTAACCTTAATAATGGTCGAGGGGAAATTGTTAAAATTTAAAAACTTCTTAGGTAATATTGAGCCTAAAATAATATCGGGAGCAACATTGCTTTTATGTTACAATCTATAGTAAAATTTGACCATTACAAAAAGTTTTACAAATTGCGCCTTAACTAAGTTCTTATATTAATATCAAGATTTAGATATACCATGCATCTTATGGGTTATGGGCTTTGTTTTGATTGAATGCATTATTTCTAGTTTATAAATAATGTAATTTATTATAAATTTATTACCCCGCAAATATTTATTAATATTTTATTATTATTTTGATCTTTTGATTTTTTTTGGGGCAATTTTGATCTTTTAATTGATTACTTACTTTTATTTCTTTTCAAGTTTTGATTAAATATATTTTGAGAGTATATTTTAATTTACTGTTTTGGACTTTCAATTTTGGTTTTATAAACATGTAATGATTTGAGATAATTTTGATGTTTCATTTTTTTAAAAAAATACTACTATGTTATATATTGTAGGTAACCTAATGCACAAGGCTTTCACCTGATAGGATCTAAAGAATGATAGATGTATGCAGTCTTACTGTAAAAACGAAAAAACTGTTTCCAAAATTTAAAACCTTAACCCTGTAGTTCATACCGTAACATCCTTCTCTTCGCTTGAAGCTCACCCTCTGTTACTATTCCTAAGGTTTTAATGCTTTTTTTTAACAAAAAAACACATACACATAAAATTGCTATGAATATAGAAGAAAGAAATTAGATTATTAAAAAAAAAAACAAGAAGAATGAAATTAATAACTAACTTCAAGGGCACGCAGAACCAGGATTTAGTCTTTAGATGTGATTAAAAAACATAAATTTTAAGAGACCTGAAATGTGAAACACGTAGATAATACTAAAATAATATTGAAAATTTAAAAAGAAGTATGGTCCCTACCAATAATTCACCATCCTTCCACCATGTATCGAATATATGGATCATGAAAATATTTTATTGAGTAATTAATTAATAAAAAAAACTTCATGATGAACAACTTTGAGTTTTATATGCTAACTTAATTAATTTTCAGCTGGTATATCATTTTTGTGTTGACAATTTAAAGCAAATACGCGTGCTACATTTCTTATATTCAGGATACACGTAAATTTTGAAATTTTCTTTGGACCCACATCTATTAAGTTATTGATTTGGGATAAAAGTAAAAGTTAAATTAAATCAATTACGAAACTTTCAACCAAACACTCATAGATTAAATCAATTATGAAACTCTTAACCAAATGCCCATATTTTGATTAAAATTAATGATAAGTTCATCAACCATATTTTTCATATGCAGTCCTGACATGATTCGGATGAATTTAAAATAGTGTTGAAAAAACTGAGTTTATAAAATTAATTTATAAGCACAATTAATTTGATTAAACTTGGGTGTTTGAATAATTTTTTAATAAAATATAATTGAAAAGTAGGTAATAGTTATTTATGAGATTATCATAATTTTTTGGTTCGTAATTGACTTTAACACTTATAGGAGTGTTTTTGGTAGCTTATAAAATAAATATGATTTTAGTATGTACTGTATTTGGTAAGCTATTGACGAGATTAATAAGAAAAGGATGAAATCGAAGGAATTTAAAATATTTGTTTTGTTGCTATCAAGGTATTAAAACTCGGACCGGGTATTGAATCGGTCGGGGTACTGGATTAAGGGTCAGTGGGTCAGATCGGGGCCAAAATGGAGCTAAACCGGGACCAAAATGATGAGAAATTGAAAATTTTAGACTTATAGTATGAAATTCTAAAGAAAAAAATTTAAAATTTTTTTTAAATGTGAACCCGGACCGGTTTACCCAACTGGTTTCCAGGCTGAACCGGCCTGTCCGGTCTGGGTTCAGGAACTTTGGTTGCTATACAATATCAAAATTCTTATCCTAACTAACCAGTGATTAAGTAAACAACTATAATTACAACATATTTGGCTCATTATCAAAATTGATAGTAGTTTTTTTTATTGGAATGGTCGGTCCTCAACCTATTCTTTTTTTTTTTTTAATACCACCACTTTACCATAGTTGACATCTAGTTTATTAATTTACTATTATTACCACTACTAAATAAATATCACTGTCAATTTTCTCCAAACGAAAAAAAAAAACATCATTGTCCGCTGGAAAACAAAATTGATGGCTCAAATTAAAAAATAAGAGTCAAAACAAAATGAATGATTATTTCTTCATTGGCATTAAGTATATTCTACCAATAATATTTGAGACTAATCTCTTTTGATCTTTTGATAAAGAGGACAAGAGTATACACTTTTTTACAATATTTGCTCCATAGGAAAATAACTATTCTCTTCCGTCCCTATATGCCAGTTACTTTGCATAAAAAGATAGAACATTAATTATTTTTTCCCTAAAATTTGGAAAATTATTTTATTTTTGTAGGTTATTTTAAGAATTTAACTATTTTTGTTTTAGCAAAGATAATTAAAACTTAAAAGCATCCTCAATGTAGAATAGGGGCAATTCCTTCATATCATGCCATTATGCCAAAGAAATGTGGTTTGGCTGTTTTTTGATTTAGTTTAATTCATCATCGTTCTCTAATTTCAAAATTTGGCTTAAAGACACTTTAAGCCAACTTCATAAAAATGGTGAAACTTCTCTCTTACAAGAAATCATTATCCTCATCAATATTCTTTGGGCTAAATGCAATTAGGTGTTACATTATATGGTCAAATTATCTATCCCATAGCATTCATCAGGGAAATCTTAGGAGAAGTCTCATTTGCTGCACTTCATTTTTTGAGAAACAAAGATGGACATTCCAAAAAAGATTCTAAGTCATTAGTGTTGGATGCAAAGATTCTTAGCATCAAAGACTGGATAATCATTTTATATAAAGTTAAAGGAAATCACAATGACAAAAGCTGTTATTCTCAAATATGTTTAGAAGGCTCAATAGTGCATCAATTCATTTGAAGGGCAATTGACCCTATGGATTCTTTCTTTTAACAAGGTAATCAAACCCAGACCGGTTACTAAACCGGTCGGGGTATTGGGTTAAAGGTCAGTGGGTCAAACCAGAGTCAAATCGGTACTAAACCGGGACTGAACTGGTGATAAATGGAAGATTTTAGGATTATTAATATGAAATTCTAAAGAAAAAATTAAAAAAATTGATTTTTTAAAAAATAAAAAAAATAAAAAACTCAGACCGGACCGGACCAGTCTAGTGCCCGGTTCAGCGGTTTCCGGGCCGGATTGGCCAGTCCGGTCCGGTTCTTTTACAATAAATGCCTTGGAACTTTCATGTTGTGGGTTTGAATTTAGAAGATACAGTATGTCATACAACTATCTTTGGACAATCACAAGCTGCAAATATGGTGTTTAAAAGAGCATTAATCTCCTTAGCCACTCTCAAATCATATCACACCAATGTGGTGATTCGGACATCCAACACTTTATTACAGAATTTTCTTCTTTTACTGTTTTAACTATTACTTCTAATTTCCTAAATAAGCTCAATTTGTTATCCTTTAATCCGCTTTCTTAAGATACATCATAAAACTTGGTAATGTTATTAAATATTAATATCATTTTGTCTTTTATCCACACACACAAAGGCTAAGAATTAATACTTTTATCGAGTTGAATATTATCACTTTGATTTTTATTATAAACCGCCTCTAAACCATTCTTATTGATACTTTCTTAACGATAATTTAGTAATATAGTCATGTATATCCCTCAGAGTGATTGGCTTTTTCCCCTAACAAAAAATAGTCCAATAAAATATCAATCTCTCTGTTTTTTTTTTCATGACTAAAAAAGCTTAAGTTTCTATTTAGGTTTTACCCAATCAAATAATGTGATGTTACGTATTTTATCCCCGCAAAGAGAAGGTAACAATTGGCTAGGCTTGGGTCTTTGCAAATTGGATGATGACGGGGTCCATGATTATTTATTTTTGTATTCTTGCTAAGAAATTTTGATGTTAAGAATCTTTAGTTGTTGATTTTATGAATTTAGGGCTTTTTACATGTTATCTTCTTTTAATTTTTGGATGGAGCCGCCGGGTTGGTATAATGTGATGTGAATCATTATAAAAATTATTACGTAGACTTTGAGAAATTTAGTTTTAAACAAAGGTATTTAATAAAAAATATACCATATATTTATTATAATTAACTAACTTAATTATATTATTTAATCTAATTAAATTAATTAGTGGAATGGTTCTTAGTTCTTACAATACCGATAAGAAGAGTATTACATAAGGATATTCTTAAAAAAAATATAATTAATATTTTATGTAATATCACTAACTTATGATAAAAATCATATTTTCTCTGGTTCTTAATATAAGATATATTTGTCTGATTTAATTAGGTTAAGGATATTAGTTAAATTAGTTAATATGACATCTATTTTTTAAAACACCCAGGTCATTTTGGGTCTGGGTTCTCTCATAATCCTTTTTCTCATTTTCTTTTCAGAATCTCATCTCCACCCTCAATTTTAAAAATATAGATGGTCCAGATTTCATCTTTTGTAAAACTATTATTTTAAACATAAATAAGTAAACTTGGATTATTAAAATATGATCTACACAATTCATAATTGCAATACAAACAAAATTAATTAAAAAATTATTTTATAAAACATTGTAATCATAATTTTAAAAAATATTAAATCTGAACTTTCTATTTTTTGATCTAAGGATGGAGATGAGATTCTGAAAAGAAAAGAAGAAAAAAAATTCTAAAAGGATCATCTTCCAGTCATTTTTCTTAATTCTTTCATTCCCTTGATTATTGTTAAGAGAGTATCAATAGGGATAAATCAGGAAAAAAATGACAGAGTTGTTAAGGGAGTATATTTCTTCCATAAGAGAATTAGCAGAGTACTAATACAGAATTGATCTAACGGTGTAAGAGTATACTAAATACCTAATAATAAGATGTGGAAGAAATAAATATCAAGTGCTGAAAGAGGCACTTATATTAAGATGAGTATCCACGAATCTCGAAAAGGGAGAATAATATCAAAAGAAAAATACCGACATTAAAGAAAAAAAATCAAAGGTAATGAAAGAGTGATTTAAGAGTTCAACAGGGATGCGGTAAGCAATGACGAAAGGAGAGGAGAAAGAAGGGAACATTAACGTGAAAGGGACCACAACTTATCCAAATTCACTTTGGCTCACATATCATAAATCCATCCATTCGCTCTTGTGTGGTGGCCACTCTCTAGGGGCTTGTTTGTCAAGGGAAGAAAAAGTGGGCGGATGAATTTTTTTAAAATTAGATTTAAGAAAATTAAAAAAGTGAGGTTAAAATATTTTAATTAATTTTTTTTATTTTTTTTCTTATATCTTTACTTTATTAAAATATTATGACCTCACTATTTTAATTTTTATAAATTTAATTCATACAAATTTTTCCTCTCCTCCCTTTCCCTCCATAACCTTCATATCAAATAGATCAGTCTTTAATATTTCTTCTAGGGTCTCCTTTGCTTTACTCTCCCCTCCTTTTTACAACAAGTATTTTTCAATTTTTATCTGATTCATACGTTGATGGTATAAATTATAAAAGGTTTTGTTTTACTACCTTCGGTCCCTTAAACAAGAGAGCTTGTTTATAATGTAATTTACATTACAAACGAGATTTTATATTAAAGACTGTAGGTAACATTTTTTTCAATAATTAGAAGGAGTGAGTATACTTTTGAAAGGAGTGATTCTCCAAAGGGACAAAAGCATAACTTTGGGACTTTTATTGGTTTATATTACCTCTAGTCTTTAATATAAAATTTTATTTGCACTACGAATGGAATCTTATATTAAACAAATGAAATTTTATATTAAGGATCAAATCTAATATGATTTAATGGTCACATTCAGAGGAGACTTTGTCGAAGAAAACATGTTGTTGGCTCCACAGATGATTAATGGATCTAAAGGGGGTAAATGAGGCAGAAATTTTTGCATGAGTGTGGGTTTTTTGGTGCCTCTCCCTTCGACTTTAGTGGAAGCGGAGGTCGTTCAGCGTGGGATCTCTCTTTATTTAGGGTTAGGGTTCTTGTTTCTTCTTGTATAGTGATAGTCTTCTTAATCACTTATTAATAAAAAGATAGTGCTAGTTTCCCACGCAACTCCCTCTATGACTTTTCAAAAACGAGCTCTGCTAGGTTTCCGTTTGCAGCTGGTTTGTCTCGCCACTGTCGGTGGTTGGGATTCAAGTGCTCTCCGTCGCCCACTGCGACAGAGATTAAAGAGTGTTTCATTGGCTCTCTAATTGAGAAAAGGAATATATCGGGAGGCTTATGGAAACAGGGGAGTCGCTGGAGCACGATCCTCCAGTGGCGGACGACATGGAAGGTGTTCAGCGTGGGAAGAGGAAGGTTGGTTCGGGCGACTGTGAATTTTCAGGGAAGGTGTCGAATCCCCCTCGTTTTGAGGACTGGATGGGAAGCTCTGAAGTCCCTAAGGAGGAAGTGCGCAGACCACTGTCATATAGAGATTCGCTCATGGCTAAATCAAAGTGGCGTGAGAACTGGTTTGCTATAAGGGATGAGGACGGGGATGAGACGTTGGTAGGAGCAGAGGGTGTTTCTGGTGTAGGAGTGGGCTTTGATGAGGTTATTGATTTACACTCAGGTATCTCTGTTGATCTATCTGACCCTATGTGTCCTAAATTTCTGATTGATGATAAGGAAAGGGAACGTCTCTGTAAACCGTTTGCGAAGTCGTTGCTTGTTAAATTGCTAGGAGGGTTGACGAGTCTGTATTTTCTGGAATCTAAGCTGAAATTTGGGCTAGGAAAGGTGCAATTAGATTGGGGGATTTGGAGAATGAGTTCTTTGTAGTTTCTTTCCAGGAGTGGGAAGACTATGAGAGAGCTCTTACGGGTGGCCCATGGGTAATTTCTAATAAGTATTTGAGTGTTATGTGTTGGAGGCCGGGGTTTAACCCAAAGAGTGAGAGAATTGATAAGGTAGCAGCATGGGTACGATTTCCTGAAATTGAAGCTGAGTTGTTTGATAAGAAAGTGCTGTTTAATATAGCTAATTCCATAGGAAAGGTGTTGAAATTGGATGTGCATACGGCTAGTAGGGGGCGTAACAAATTTGCTAGAGTATGTATTGAACTAGACCTTACCAAACCGTTAGTCCCTCATTATATAGTGGATGGAGTCTTAAAGCATGTGGAGTATGAAAGTTTGCATTCTCTATGTTTAAATTGCGGGCTGTTTGGACATTTTAAGGAGAATTGTGTACATGATAAAAAAACCCAAAGTGGTATGGGAAAGGCGAATTTGGAGAGGTTTGAAGTAATGGAAGAAGGAGGGACTATAGAGGAAGTTAGCCCATGGAGGGTTGTTCATAGGGTGTGTAGGCAAAGGAGGGGAAGGATTGGGAATGAGGATGTAAAAATTTCCTCTAGGTATGATGTTTTGAATGAGGAGGAGGATCATGTGCAACGAGAAACGTCCTCTGTTTGTGGGACTGTGATAGAGGGAAGCAATGTGAGACAATTTGTCAAAAGGAGGGATAAGGGGCCGAGGCAGCAAATGAGTATTATTGAAGGGTCTAGACCGCTCAATGATGTGACAAATGTTACAAAAGGTGCTCCACAAAGGCTGGTTAAAGGAGAGAGGAGTAAACAAGGGAAAATGGGGTCCAACAAGGGAGAGCTGGTTGTTTCTGGACAGGAGAGTAAGGGTGAAGGCAGTGGTCAGATTTGTTTGAAGGAAAAAAGGGATTCGGTTGCATACTGACGCAATGAGGTGATTATGGTAGAGGATGTAGGGCAATTCTATGGTGATGATATGGAAGATAATGAACTCCAGAGGAGTCATTTGTCTACGGCTGATGCAGAACAATGTCAAATAGATGCTTCTATGGATGATTGTGAGGGAAAGGAGGTAACTCCCTTTATTTGTTAATAATGTTAAATATTGCTGTATGGAATTGCAGAGGGGCAGCTAGCAAAGGATTTGCTGCTTCTTTGAAAAATTTAATGTCTGTTCATAAAATGGATATGGTTGTGTTGCTTGAAACTCGTATTAGCGGGTATAAGGCTAGGACAGCTATTCGGTCTTTTGGGTTTAAATTTTCTGAGATTATTGAGGCTGTGGGTTTTGTGGGTGGTATATGGTTAATGTGGAATGACCCAGCTATTGTTGTCAATGTTGTGGAGAGACATTTACAGTTCCTACATTGTCAATTGCTAATTGGGGGTCAAGAATCCTGGTTTTTTTCTGCTGTTTATGCTAGTCTGCATGAGAATGTGAGAGGTGAGTTGTGGGGGAAATTACATGATATAGCTGTAACCATGACAGAGCCGTGGCTATTAGCAGGTGATTGGAATGAAATTAGTTCCTGTTTGGAGCAAAGAGGTGGAGGTAGAGTGAATGAAGGCAGGTGTCGTAGATTTCGGGACGGGTTTGAAGGAATTGGGCTTATTGATTTGAATACAAATGGTCCTTTCTTCACTTGGAGGGGGCCTAAGTGGAGGGGACATGAACGAGTCTTTAAAAGGCTAGATCGTTGTCTCTCCAATCTAAGATGGCAAGAATTATTCCCGGACTCTATGGTAAAAGTGGGAGTAAGGGTGAGTTCGGATCATCATCCCCTAATTATCAATACTTGTACTGTAATTGACATGGGCAGAGAGAGGCCTTTTCGTTTTGAGGCAGCATGGTTGAATCATAGTGAGTTTAAGAATTTTCTTTCAGAAAAATGGGTGAGAGGAGGAGATGTATGTGGGAATATAAGGGAGTTGAAGGGGCATATAAAGATATGGAGCAAAGAGGTGTTTGGGCACATACGTTACAGAATTAGAGGTATATGTAAGAGATTGGAAGGGATTCAAAGATATGAAGATCGGTTCAGTAATCCATTCTTGATGAACCTTGAGTTGGAATTAGAAGAGGAGCTGGTGAATGTTTTAAAACAAGAGGAATTAATGTGGCTCCAAAAATCAAGGGGTATATGGATAAGTCAAGGGGACAGAAATACCCGATACTATCATAACAAAACTATGATCCGTAGGAGAAGGAATAAGGTGAAGAGTCTTAAAAGTAATGAGGGGGTTTGGGTGGAGGATGAGAAGATCATTTGTGATATGTTTTAGAATTTTTATGATGCATTGTTCTTGGAGGAAAATGTTAATAGAAGATGGCATATCACGAAACAAGGGTGGGGTGAGGTGCAGAGGGATGAGTTGAGGAGGATAGGAAGGAGGCTAGAGTATGAAGAGATTAGGCGTGCTTTCTTTGATATTGGAAGCTTTAAGGCCCCTGGGGAGGATGGGTTTCCGACTGTTTTCTATCAAAGGAATTGGGATGTGGTAGGGATGGAAGTCTCTGAGTTGATTAGAAGATTATGGGATAGACCGGAAGGGATTGCGGAACTGAATAAAACCTTATTAGTCTTAGTGCCTAAGGTAGATAACCCGGAAGGGGTTTCTCAATTCAGGCCAATTACGCTATGTAATGTTCTCTACAAAGGATTGACAAAGATTTTAGTGCACAGACTTAAAAATTTCATGGATAGGCTTGTCTCTTCTTTCTAGGCTAGTTTTGTTCCTGAGCGTAACATCCAGGATAATATCATTATTGCGAAGGAGGTTGCCCACATGATGCAAAGGATGAATGGTAAGAAAGGCTATATGGTAATTAAGATTAACCTTGAGAAAGCCTATGATAGACTAAGTTTGGGGTTTTTAATGAAGGTATTAGAAGAGATTGGGTTACCGGAGAATTTTGTTAACATCATTAAACACTGTTTGTATTCAGTCAAAATGTGTTTATTGTGGAATGGCAGTAAAAAGGAGGAGTTTAAGCCGACTAAAGGGATTCGGCAAGGAGACCCCCTTTCCCCTTATTTGTTTGATCTAGCCATGGAAAAGCTAACTCATATTATTGCGGATTTAGTTAAAAGTAGAAAATGGGAACCTATAAAGGTAGGAAGATCCAATGTGTGTATATCTCATCTCCTATTTGCTGATGATTTACTATTGTTCTGTGAAGCTAGTGTAGAACATATAGGAAATGCACTTGAATGTTTGGATCTGTTTGGGGAGGTGTCAGGGCAGAAGATTAATCCTTGCAAGACTACTGTTTTTTTCTCAAAAAATGTGGCTAGAGATCAGCAGAATATTATTTGCAGTATGAGTGGTTTTCAACGTCAAGATGAGTTGGGTAGGTATTTGGGGGCGTAGATCACTCAAGGCCGTAATTCCAGAGCCAAATTTCAATTTCTGATTGATAAAGTGCAGAAGAAACTTAGTGGGTGGAAATCTCAATCTTTGGCTCTAGCAGGGAGGTTCACGTTAGTCCAATCGGTAACATCACATCTTCTGAATTTTCAAATGCAGCATGACAATATTCCTATTAGAGTTTGTAATGGGATTGAAAAACTCTAAAGGAATTTAATTTGGGGATCGGATGGGGATAAGAGGAAGTTACATGCAGTAAGTTGGGAAAAAGTGTGTAGACCTAAGGCGGAGGGGGGAATGGGTATAAGGAGATTGAAGGACATGAACGATGTTTTGCTAGGGAAGGTTGGATGGCATCTTATTGCTAAACCGAAAGGGTTAGTTTCGAAAGTCTTAAGAGCTAAATATGGAAGGGGAGCTAATTGGCTATCAGAATGTACTGTGAAGCAACATGATTCAGTCTTGTGGAAAAATGTTACTAGAATATGGCCTGAAGTTGTCAAGGGTATTGGATGGGAAGTGAGGGATGGTAGGAGTGTTAAGTTTTGGGAAGATAAGTGGCTAAAGGGGTTTGATAAGTTGTCTAATTGCTATGTTGGGGATTTGGGGTTGTTAAACCCAAGTCTTATTGTGGCTCAAACCTTGAATAGTGAAGGAAATTGGAATTGGGATTGGCTTGAGACCGTTCTACCCAATGAGGTTTCTCAATTACTTAAAGCTATTCCTCCACCTTGTTGTGAGGATGGTGAAGACATAGTGATGTGGAGAGGAGTTCAGGAAGACAGATTTTCTGTAGCTCAAATGTATCATCAATTAAGGGGAGAGGTGCATACAAGTGGGGAGGCGATCTGGAAGGTTATTTGGAAGGTAAAAGCTACTAGAAGGATTCAGGTTTTTCTATGGTTGGCTGTGCAGGATAGATTACTAACATCCGCTAGAAGGGCACGAGTTCTAGGGGGTGTTCCAAATTGCAGCAGATGTGGAGGAGAGGTTGATGATGTAGACCATGTTTTAAGAAGATGCCCCTACTCTCACCGGATATGGTTGGCTCTTGGTGTGTTGAAGGTAAGTTCTCAGTTTTTTACAGAGAATATGAATTTCTGATTTTTAAATAATTTGCAAAAGGGAGAGGAATGGAGTATAATATTTTCTGTGTGTTGTTGGATGATTTGGGGTTGGAGAAATAGATTGCTATTTGAAGAAGGTTATTGTATGCCTAACCGTCCTGAAATTGTGATTCAGAATTATGTTAGAGAATGTATTAACTCTTTAAATTGCTTTGATGGCTGTGGGTTAAGGAAGGAGCCGAGGGAAGTGAAATGGAGATTCCCGGAGGAAGGGTGGGTGAAACTAAACTTTGATGGTGCTTCTAGAGGTAATCCAGGTTTGGCAGGCTGTGGAGGGGTGTTGAGGAGAAGTGATGGCAGCTGGGTTTGTGGGTTTGGAAGGAAATTAGGACGCTGCAGTGCTTTAGTTGCTGAGATTTGGGGAGCAGTACAGGTTCTTAAAATGGCTCAAGAGATGGGTTTCAGCAAGATCATTCTGGAGGGGGACTCAATGGTAGCCTTACATATGATACAGGATGCTTGGTTGCAGGGTAAGACTAGTGATAGAATACTGATTTCATGGCTGCGTGATAGCAACAAGGAGATGCAGATTTGTTTTTCCCATACTTTGCGTGAAGGCAACTCTGTTGCAGATTGGTTAGCAAACTATAGTTTCAATTGTGATGTACTACCTCCGGTCCTAAATATAGGACATAGTTTGTAGTGCCGCGGAGGGAGTAGATTTTATTGTTTTTGAATCCCCCATGGAGGGGTCTTAGAATTTCTGTATAGGGACTTAGTGGGAGTTACATTCCCACGGTTTTAGAATTTCTGTAATGGGCATTGAGCCCCAATCTTTACCAAAAGAAAAGAAAAGATAGTGCTAGTTTGGATTAATGGTGGAGAAGAAGCTTTTTTTACAGATGGATTTTTGAAAAAGTCATATAGAAAAATAGTTAGATTATAGATATGATTTGTGTTTGGATTGGCGGTGACAGAAGTAACTTTTTTTCTAACCTTGAACTTGTTTAGATTAGTGTTTGAAAAATCCGTTTAGATGGAAAATGACTGAGAAGAACATGAATTTTATTGAATACTCTATATATATATATATATATATATATATATATATATATTATTTATATATATTGTGATAATTGAATTGAAAAATATAAATAAAATTTAATAAAATTAAAAAATTCAATTGTTATTTTAAAAAAGGAAAATATACTAAATATTACAGTTGTTCTTTTTTTTTTTATACATGTTGAAAAAAGATGCCCTTCTCTTTACTCTTTTTTGTTTTGTTTTTGCCAACTTCTCTTTACTCTTTCAAACTCTCTCTTTTTTGTATTAAATATTACAGTTAATCCTTTAGTTTTGTCGCTATCTGCTCTCCTTCTTCGCTATCTCGCCATACTCTCTCTCTCTCTCTAACTCCCACAGCCACATCGAGAAGCAGTTTCTCGACCCCCAGAAGCACCTGGATTCAACTTCATAAAGTAGCTGTGCTTTTTTTTTTTTTTTGGTTCAACGAAAGTTAGGTTAAGTGATGTTTACTTAAGTTAGGTTAGAAGAGGTTATAATGTTGTTTGGTTCAACGAAGGTTAGGTTAAGTGAGGTTTATTTAAGTTAAATTAGGTTAAAGGAGGTTAAAATGCCCTTCTACATATTTTCCTTCTTCTTTTATAATGTATTTATTAATAATAATTATTTATATAAAATTATTATTTATAAAATAATTATTCGTGTAAGCATATAAATAATTATTTATAAAATTATTATTATTTGGAAAGTTCGTTGAATCAGGAGGTCAAGTTTTAAAGGGAAGGGCAGTATTGGAATTTTAAAAAATTGTCATGGGCAATTTAGTCATAATTGAAGACAAATATTCTCTCATATAGGAAAAACCCTAATTTTGGAGGGTTCACAACCTAGGTTAGGTTACCACTAGAAGAAAAAAAAACATCCAACACCTAACCTAACCTCCTTCCAACCAAACACTACTTTTTTAACTCCAACCCACCCTAACCTAACCTAACCTAACCTCCAACTAAACAAAGACAACCCCACCCCAACCTAACCTAACCTCCAACCAAACAAAGCCTTTAAGTTCAGCGCCGCCAGCCGCATTCCTAAACGGAGAGAAGATGCACTGACTGGGCTTTTGGCACCTAACTGAGCTTTTCTTCCCCTCTACCGCATTCCCAAATAGACCCAAAGTCATCTTGATCTTTGCATAGGCGTTCAAGGGAAGAGAGCAAAATCTAGACATGGTAACACGATTGACAATAATGTGGAGGAAGGAAAATCAAAGGCAAAGTGCTAAATCGACTATCTCACTGCCTTGCCTAGACTTTATCATGGGGGATCGATTAATGGGCTTGGTATTGGCGTTAGTGATACAGGGAATAAAAGGTTTGAGCGTATAAGCACTTTTAGTGCCTGTTTGGAATCACATTCTATCATCCCAAACGGTTTTTTTTTTTTAAAAAAATCACAATGACTTTTGACTTTTTGAAAATTGCTGTGTTTGGGTTGGCGTTTTGGTAACTAAGCTTTTTTTTTTTTTTCCAAAAGTAGCTTTTGAGAGAAGCTCAAAAGTATGACTTTTCCAAAAAAAATTACTTCTGCCACCTTTAATCTAAATACAAATCACATATACAATCTAACTTTTATCCTATCTGACTTTTGTAAAAATCAAATTAAAAAAAAGCCACTTCTGCTACCACTAACCCAAACAATCCCTTAATGGTTCATCATCTCTATGTCAATTTCGGCCTAGTATGCTTCTTTGCTTCATTTTCTATGATCTAGCCTAAGATTGTTTGGACTTTGGCTCAGATTTTTCTGTTCATCTTTAGTAGTTTATTTTCATTAAAAAGCTTTTTTGGGCAAGAGAGGGAGTAAATGAGGACTAGAAGGGGAAAAAAAATGAGAACAAAGCTCTCTTTCAAATAAAATCATATTGTCATATATTTTTATTTAGTTAATTCACATAAATTTTAAAAATATCAATTAAAATTAGCTGACGATATTGAACTTCTTAAAAAATAGATTTTTAAAGTTACTTTTATATAAAAACGAGTTGAAGGATACTTTTGCCCTAAAAAATGTTCTCAAAGGACTTAGCCTGTGTTTGTTTCAGCGTTTTGTACAGGAAAAACGCACTTATTACGCAAGCCGAGAAAAAACTCCTCTCACATACTTGCCTCGTATACCGTGAATCACGAATTATAAGCACGTTTTGGACAAAAATAAGCCATTCCAAACGCACACTTAAAGGCGTTCAAAACAAAATTGTGAAGCATAGTAGCATATGATCTTTTGAAACTGATGTAATTTTGTCCTTTTTTAACCTATGCAAATAGGTATTATAGAAAAGCAACAAATAATAGTATAACAAATAAAAAAAAAACCCTATACTACTTCCTATCCTTAATATAAAATCCAGAGTAAATCTAATATTAAATAAACTTGATATTTAGAATAAGAGGGGCTAATCTCGTCATATAGCTATTGGCAGGGAATTGCGTCTGGTCATCATAAAAATCATTACTGACTCAAAACTTAGCTTGTGAATTAAAATCTCTGTTAAAATAGTAAGGAAGAAAAATATCTCAACTCACTGACTCAAAACTTAGCTTGTGTGTGTTTTTTCAAACAATGCATCGATAAGAACATATATAAAGCATTTGAATATTCCCCTGCTCTTATTTATAAGGCAGAGAAAGAGTAAATATTTTGATCCTATTTATAAAACAAAATACCTCATTAAATTTTTCATATAAATGCACAATTTACCTTTCATTTATTATTGTGTTGACTTTTTTTTATAAAGTATAATGTATATTAAATAGGGATAAAGTCGAAAATTTATTGATGAAATTTATGGTTGTTTAAGATTTTTCTTGGTCTATGTGAAATATACCTGAAGTAGTATGTAAATAAGAAGAGAGGAATACATCATATAATTAAAATAAGGAAAAATCACTCCCAAGTCCCAAGAAACAAACATAATTACAGTGAAGTCCCACAGCAACAAAAAGTAATTCAACATGTTGTAAAAACAGCTTAACAAGTTGTTATTTCTGTTTTTTGGGATTTCACTATAATTATCTTCGGTCCTTGGGATCTGCGCATCATTTCTCCTTAAACTAATGTACATGAGGATCTGAAATGTCATGTTATGGCGCCTGAAAGATGAACATGTTTGTGGGTTACTTGGATCTGGTTGAGCATTAACACAGCAACAAGTTTATAAAACTCATTTTTCCAATCCAATTCAACAAAGGTTTAAGGAACAACCATGTGCTCCACTCTTCTCTCATAGGTTCATAGCCCCATAATATAAGTCAATTAAGAAATAAATATATAAATTATACTCCTAGTATCTACTCCTGCCATATGGTTCAACAACAACCCAGTTCATTTGAGCTGTTATATAATTGGAAAAAAAAGTGTATTTTTTGTTCTCTAATTTTATTTAAAGTTTTAATTTGGTCCCTTGATTTTACAAAGCATTTTTGCAAATGATATATATATATATATATATATATATATATAATATTTGTGACAGCCATTGTTATTTTAAAGATTAAACTTATCATACCAGCGTTTGAGAAAGTTTTGTCAATATTTAAAATTTCAATCTTAGCATTTTTTTTGTTAGTGATATTAAAGTAAAAGGAATAAAAAAACGCTCTATAAATATATAAACCATTTATAGGTTTCAGATAAAAAAAATAAAATTAAATATAAATAGGTCACCTGCATTCCATTTAATAGGACCCAAGGAATTTAATATTTAAAAAATTGATTTGTGAATGATACAACTTGATTCGTAAATATGAAAGTTTCACCTGTAAACATTAAATTGTTCGTTTTAAATGAAAATTTGACTTATAAATATTGAATGTATTGGGACATATTTGAAAAACGTATTTGTATTTAATTTTTCCTTAATTTAGAGCTTATGCATAATTTTCCCTAATATTTGTAGTATAATACTACCTCCGGTCCTAATTATAAGATAAAGTTGACTTTTTTGGATAAATTAAGGAAGTCAATTAAATTACTTTAGAGTGTTTATATTTTTAGTATCCTTAGATTATATATTAGTTTATTAGTAAAATTAATTAGTTTGGAGAAAAAACTAAAAATAAAAATATTCTAAAGTAATTTAATTGACTTCCTTAATTTCTCTAAAAAAGTCAACTTTATCTTATAATTAGGAGCGGAGGGAGTAGCATTCAACCCTTTTCATTGGAATCAATGAGATTCCTTGATGCTCACACTTATGAGGCACAAGTATCCACACAAATCAGAAAATCATTATAAAATATGCATTGACGTTGTGTGATAACAGACACCAAAAGCATTTGAAAGAGGACACGTGTCCACAATTTCAACACAGCACCAGGCACTTGGCCTTTGTGTACACGAATCATACACAGCTCACGCAATTCAAAGATAAAATGGAGAATCACTATAAAGCCACAGACAAGGCATATAATCACCAAAAAAAAAAAAATTCTCACTATAAGCCAACGACATGCAATGATAAATTTCAGTATAGAAAGTGACAACAAGCCCCTACTGCTCACTTGTTATTGAGACTTCTTGATAATTACATTTAATCTGAGACCTTTTGGAACAAGGAAAATCATCATCAGGTCTCAAGGTATGATGAATGTAACTACTAAAAAGTCCCACAAGTGAGCAGCATAAAACGACCAGTTTCACTATAGGAAACGACAACAGATCCATGTTACTCATTTGTTATTGGGACATTTTAGTAATTTTCCTTAACATAAATTGACAGGTCAAGTGGTGAGGTACTGAGTGACCTGAAACAAAAGGTGAGAAATGACAGCCATTCAAAGATCAGACAAAAAGGACACTCACAGTGAATGAGTCAAGCATGAGATATGAAACAAGAGCAAGTGCTTGCTTTTCTTTTGTCATAATACAAATTAAAGCATCACGGAGAGATTGATCAGATAAGACTATTTAGTAGAAATGAATTAGGATATGAATTATAGGACAAGGTGATCATGGAAAGTAACAGGAACCACTTGTCTTATGAGGGTTTACATCAAAGATAAATCAAAAGGACATTCATAATAACAACAATAATGGATAGGTTGTGACAATTAGCTGTCGTGTACTGTATTTTACATGTATTGATTGATTAAAGCAAGACAAAGGAAAAGGAACCAGTTTACTTTTTTTTGTTTTTGTTCTAGCATACATAAATATTCATTTTCCCAGACAAAATTGATGATTTTGGGACAAATCTACATGCATATCTTAAATTGTCTTCAAGAATTCATACCTGAAGCAAAGGAGTCATGGGATAGGAAAATGACAAATAAAATCTGAGGGAATCCACTGACTCTGACACCAAATATTATACCTCTTTTTTTGTCCTTTTTTTTTTAAGTGAAAAATTTAATCCATGTTTCCTCTTTTTTTTTTGCCAGTAATCCATGTTTCCTCTTACATGTTACAACAAGGTATAAGGAACATAAATCATCATGTCACTAAATCTTGATCTCAAAGACGCTGAAGCGTTTACCCAGACATAGCTTGCAATACTCTCAATTAAAGAATGGAGTTTGGCCCCATTCACTATGTGCTTTAATGCTCATCTTCTCACAGCTGCACAAGAAATCAATCCCAGGAACAAGGTGAATTAACAGTAGACATTGTGACATTCTAAAGCACACAAATGAATGGCAGACTACATTAATTGTTGGAAAAACTTTGAGTAAGTTCTTCAAGTATTTACTGTTTTGTTGGTTAATAAAACTAAAACATTTAATGGAACATTTTTTAGCGCTTTAATCACATGATGTTGAACATAAAAATATCAACGTGCCTTTTTTTTTTTTGGTTGAGAAAAACGTTATTTTAATGGAGGGAATATGACCAAAACACATCCAAGTCAACATATTGTTGACTTTCGCATTATATTGTTGATGAGAATGGAATGGAAGAACAACACTGCAAACACTTCAATGATTGAGAAACTGGAAAGTTTTCTTTCCTCTACTTTTATTTGGGAGCCTGAGAAAAAAGATCCGTTTAAACTAGGGATGGAAATAGGCCAGGCCCCTAACAGGGGCCTACGGCCTAGCCTACATAAAGCCTAGCCTAGCCTATTTAGTAAATAGGCTAGGCTCAGGCTCAGGTATATTGTTAGGCCTATTTAGATAAACAGGACAGGCCTATTTTCATAAGGCCTAGCCTACAAGCCTGCAAGCCTGCAAGCCTGACCTAGTTAGCTTTTTTTAATGTATACTATTACATAAGTATATATAATATAATCTAAATAATTTTACAAATTATTTGTAAATTTTCCAACTTAATCTTAATTCTAAGTTTCACATCTCATTGTCATTACACTCAACTATTACTTTCGCATAAATCATTCACCCTTGCATTTCTTCTCTTCGATCGCTAGAGATGGCAACACTAACTCACTCACTCTCCCCCTAATTCACGCCCTCCACTGAAGCATAATAATTGTTATGAGTTTATTTTAGTGTCGAATAAAATATTATAATATGAGTAAGAGGAGTTTGTCCCAATTTACATGGGAAAGGTAAAAGAAGTAAAATCTAGTTTTACATGTTATTTGTTATGCTTAGTCAATTTTAGAAAATACATCTTATTGGTCAATAGACGATTAGTTTTTCTTATTCCTATTTGCTCGGACAATTGTTGTCATTAGACATTCTTTTCTTTTCCTTACTAATCCCTAATATTACTATGATAATGGATATTAAGGCATATTAGGGCTTTAAGACATAATGTAGGATTGTATATAACTGTGAAAGGTTATATATGAATTTAGAGGCACAGGTTTTAAAGGCTATTTAAAAGCCTACATTATTTAAGTAGGCCTTTAAATAGGCTTCAGGCTTTATCAGGCCTTTTGAAGGCACAGGCTCAGGCCTAAAAAAAGGCTACATACAGGCTCAGGCCCAGGCTCAGGCTTTGAATCTCTGTTGCAGGCTCGGGCCTATTTAGGCAAAGCCTAGCCTAGCCTAGCCTATTTCCACCCCTAGTTTAAACTGCATACAAATTTAACTTCCATACTTAATGTATTGCATCTGATAAAGTCACCTAAGCAAAGCATGACGAACCTGCCCTTAAGACTGAGCTTGTTGATGGAGACAACATGCCAATTAAGTGTAATAACACCTACGTGTGGCTACCCTATGTGAGACTTCATCAGTGTAGTAATCTAACTATAGAATCTTACATTTATACAGCCTACTTATCACAGTTTCAACTTCAAACAACCAGCTGCTAGAGACAGCCTTGGTGTTCATTAGCAGTGGTTGGTATTCCCCAAAATGCTTGATTTTAATACACAGAGTATTGAGTTACGATAGTGACAAGCAAGTCTATACCTGGATGGTAATATTGTATAAATGCGGATCAGTCAGCAAAAGTAAGCTTCCTTTGAGTAGTCACAAAAGATGAATAAGCAAGATGCGAAGCAAGAAGAAACACTTGCATAACTTTGATTAGTATGTTCCTCGTGTAGTCAACTTTTAACATGCCTTCATTTCCTACACCAGAATAAAATATTGACTTACTTTATATATAAAGCAATTAAGCATAAGAAAGTAAATTATAAATTACAAAAGGAGGGTATTTGCATAGTAGAGAAAAACAACTAAAGCCACCAAATGTATGTAAAAGTCATCAAAAGAAAAGGCAATCTATCATTCTTTCTTACTTTTGGATAGTGAAAATTTGCAGTATATGTTTATAAAATTCCATATATTTCTTTAGCCTATTGCCTTTCCTTCCAGTTCAAGTCCAAAAGTTTCTTCTAGGTTGAAAAAACTATGAATTACTTGAAGAGGGAAGAAGAGTAGTAGAAAACAACAATAAAGCATCTGAAACGCAAAATAATGGTGGAAACAAAATTAAAGTGTTTAAGACCAGCAGAGTTCATCTTCATGGCGGTAAGCCTATGAAGGGTAAACTTGGGGATTCTGAGTTCAAATGCGTGTACCAACACGCAGAAGCAAAAAAAATAAGTCTTCAGGAAAAATCTCTCTAATATAATCCCTTTAATCTATTGTATTGTGCCGTTCACCATAACCATGACGATAACTAAGTTACCAGGTTCTAGTCCTGAAAGTTCTGCTATATAGGCACAACTAGAGCGGCCACATATTCTGGCATCTGCCTGTTCAGAGTGTTATCAATTAAAATACAAGGGATTTGAGTGAACATATTTTGGTAAGATTTTTATCTGGATGAATGCAAATGATTTCTAAAATTCAGCGTCTACAAGTTTAATGACCTAAAATTTATTTATTGCAGTCGACAGAATTCACTCTGCAAAGTTTCACCCTAATAAAGAGAAGTAGAATGGACTATTTCTGTGGAATGGTGGTTATCATGCTATGGTGTAGAGGATCAGCGATCTAGTGAGAGGAGGTATGGAAGGACAGAGAGATCTCAAAGACCTTCTGTGGAATCTTCTGCAAGTATGAAAATAGTACACTGACAGTGTTTTGTTGAGTGAAGATGGGATTGGCTACGGTCCTCTGCTCTTACCGTTCTCTTCCCCTCACTACTCATCTTAGCATTTAGATTAAAATCTGAGCGGTTCAGATTTAATGTTTATAAAAATATTTAAAAAATATCAAATAATTAAATAAATTCAAAAATGCTAAATTTTAGTTATGATAATTCAAAAATGTAATAAAAAAATTTAAAAATAATATTTTTATGAAATATTAAATCTAAACCGCTCAGACTTCAATCTAAAGGGTGAGATCAGTAGTGGAGGGGAAGCGGATGGGAAGAGAATGGTAAGAGCAGAGGACCGTAACCAATCTTGTCTGAATGGCCCTCAGGTTTTCACTTGTCACACAAGAGGGAGCCATCCAAACACGTGATTTTTGCACAAAGCACCACTAAGATGTTATTGTTTGTGCACATCTATTTTCCATAAGACCCATTTGAGTAAACTCTCCATGGCACGAACCTCAAGAAAGCCTTTTTTTTACACACCTTATTTAATCTACATTGTCTTGGAAGGAAAACAAACATCATAACAACACCTAACTTCAATTTTAGTTGTTTGCCATCTCATTTTGTTTTTCCACCTAACTTCATTTTCTACTGCAGATATAAGAATCAATCCCTCTCCACCCTATCATCACAATTAATACAGTACAAGCAAACCATTTTCACCCATAGAATGTCATATAGAGGTTTCTTCATCCCCACCTCCTCCCACTAGATCGCTCCTCCTTTCTCCCCCAAGCAACAACTAGGAAACAAGAACTTGTTTCCCAGTAGCATACTGTTTAATAAATATTTTGAATGCCTGTAACAAAAAGTAAGCGCCACAGTGTCATAGTCTATGCGTTAGAAGAATGGCGTTTGGATCATCAAGGGTCCTAGTTCTTGTAAGTAGTCAAATTTATTAGTAATGATGAGTAACAAACTACTGAGCACATTGATTAGTAGACTTCTCAACCCAGAAACTAGGAATTGACTCTTACTGATAGAATCATAGTAACAAACTTTTTATATTGCTTACCTGTCAGGGTTCAATCCATTAGAAGAGTGAGATCTATAATTACTGGTGAGTTCCTTCATCTGTTCCAAATATTTAAAGAAGTTAGAGAGAGCAGTTGTATCATTTTGTGTGTCTCTCTCAACTAACCAATCCTCATGCAGTTGGATGTCTACATCCCTGTCAAAAATGGTGATGAAGAAATAATACTTCAAGATTTGAGTAAAGGAATGGCCAAAAACACGGAAGAAATTTTGGGTGAAGGCAGCATGGATGGATTCGCAAAGAAGAATTTTCAATGAGTAAAAGCTAAAAAGCAAAGAAAGTGAGGCACATTAAGCAAAAATGAGGCGGAAATTGTAGAAAGAAGAAACACCATTACCTTTTCAAGGCCAGAACTTCATAGTTTCTTCGAAGGTAATCAGCATACTTTGTAAGGGCTTCCTGGGCATATGGCCGTCCCACAGTCCGTACTGCAGCTGCATTTAACAAAGTTTCCAATGTACCATGCTTTTTAATAAGTTTTAGAGCAGTCTTCCGACCAAAATCAGGGACGACTTGTTGGATACCAGGAACGCCATCAGCTTCATCACCTACAATGCATCCTACATAATCAAGGCAGCAGCTGAATACATTAACAGAAATATATAGTGTTCATAAGGGTAAAAGGGATTATCAAGTACTCAAAAACAAAAATGTCGGATGTAAATCTTCCTCATTTTCAGTTATATCTCTGTAACTATGCCCTTGCCCCTCAAGCTATGAGGGTTGAATCAGATTAGAGCACGTGTAGAAGTTCTCGCTGATTAAAAGCTCATCTGAAGGCATCTAATTCCATTAAATTATAATGTTACTGAAAAATCAAAAGTTCAAATAATTTTAAAAAATAGAATTTATAAATTAGTGAGCTGACAGAGCTTTTATAGGGTTTTAAATTGTTGATTGATATGTCTCAAACAGATGTGAATAGCATCATTATCATATAAAATAAATTAGTGATACTCACTAAGGCTCAGATCAGATTGTGGGTCACAATTATATTGAGCTCTGTAGTGCCTCAAGGTGTAGAAGGACCACCTTTCCAACTCTGGCAAAGGCATAACAAGTTGCACATCTTCAGAAATGAGCTGTTTAAAATCCTTATCAGGAGAGGCAATCACAACACGAAGACCTCTACTGAGAACTTGTCCAACAAGTGTGGCAACAACATCATCGGCTTCATGGCCATCAACTTTTATGACCTGCACAATTTCATCAACTCACTAATGTAACTGATGTAGTAAAAATAACAAGAATATCAAATCGATATTTTACAACAATTATATTTATGTTCTTCTTTTGAAAATGTTAGAGAAGCAGCTAGTGTCAGCTATTTCACACATACTGATACACATCTAAAACCTTATCATCCTCTTATGGAACAAAATAATGAATTAAGACAACTGAAATCAGGGAAGCAGCTCTCTATCGATGACTGGTGGAAAATGTATTGACAAGTGTTGCAAGACAGACTAATTTTTAGTTTTAGTTATAATTTCTCCAACATGTTCTTGCCAAGCAAACCCAACCATGTCTCCACAGGAGAGGTAGAGGAAAGGGAGATAATGGAATTCTGCATTGATCGCTTTATCTACATTGAACCACTATCTCTCAGAACCTTCACCATTATAAATTCTCAGAAGTATAATCAAGAGAGTCGTCCAAACAGTCAGAAAATACAACTACCTCGAAAAGGAATTCTATTATAATGAGTAAATAAACATCAATATTTTATTGAATTTCTAGTTGGAGACTGAATATGCTCCAGCAGACAAGCAGAACAAAAATCTCTATGTGATGAGAAAACTATGTAGAGTGTGACAACAGGAATGTTGAATAATAAGCAGACTGCTGCAAGCACATCTAGCTACTATGATACCAGAAAAATTTCTATTCTTAAGAATTAAGATACATCAAATCAGTAACGTTCCTTATAAACAAATAAATGCCTTAAATTCTTCGGATGCTGTACAGGAATGGAACTATGCTAAGAATATCTAACCTTAGAGTAAGCTTCAGAGAAGACAATGAATGAGAACCATAGCATATTATTACAAAATAACGATCATACAGAAGCATGTCTAAAATGTACAAAAGAAATAGAATGACAATGATGAAATAGAACCACTCACTGGCACATTGCATTTTCTAAGAACACCAGTAATCACTTGATAGGACCTCCCAACATGACCTCTAGAAACTCTTTGTGAAGATGATGAGTGCCGTAAGAATTTTTTCCTATGGGCTTTGTATGAAGGTAGTAGCTGTCTACGATGCTCACTACCCTTTTCTCCATCAAAAACCTGTTTCATTCAAATAAGAAATAAATAGAAGCCCAAAAACAAAGAAAAGATGATAGATGGATAGAAACATTCATGAGGATCTTTTTAATAAAAAATAAAAAAAGAATTTATTAATGAGAAGAGAATACAAGTACAAGAACTGAAACAAAATAAATCCTTCCCAAAACAAAGAAATGAAAAATACAGAATTTGGCTCAAAGTAGCTTTCCAGTTTCTTTATAAATTCACCAGCGATACCCCACTAAAAATAAGCCGTAAAAATGGCTCTCTAAAATAAGGTGCAATAAGGAAACTTACAACTAAAGCTTATTGTATTCCATTCCCCATGAACTAACCAAGAAAATACGCTGCCAAAAGACTTCATAGTAACACTGATATAACGGAAAGTTAACATACTAAAGATTGCCATCCCAATTTAAAACTTTATACATCGACATTTGTTCATTCGCAAAAGCTCAAGCGCCCAAAAAATATTCATTCTTTCCTCCCTTTCCAAGAAGATCTTTCATGTCTTTAGATAAAAGAGTCTGAACCTTTCTGTTGTATCATGCTCCAAATTCTGCAGGGTGATATCAGCCACCAGTGGAATCAATTCTATCACACAAGACATACTACCTTATAAACAGCCAAAATTTAAAGTTCAATCTTTTGGATTTCAAAACCAAAACTCAGATGCTCGAGGTTTCTATATCATACTTTTTTTCTGCAAAGTTGATCTAACATACTTGATAAACAAAATTTCAATATTTTTGTAAGCCCAGTCAGACAACAGATTTAGGACATGAAGCAGCCATATTTTGACAAGAAAATATGTTCAAGAAGAGTTGGTACCAGAGTCCTATACTTCTAATATCCTATCCTCATTACTGTCTCTACTTCATTGCTCCTGCTGTCCCAAGTCATAAAACAAAATTTATTTCCCAAATCCAGGTTCATACCATTTCTACAGCACACTTATGCAGCGGAAAGAAATCACAAACATCCAACTCTCTTACTATATATCTCAGATTACACATGCTTCATTACCAAAATCAATCACTTGTGACCGCGAATGTTATCTTTGAGATGACAAAGCAGAAAAACATAACTAAATATAAGCATGTATTAGCTCATAGTTGAACTTGATTGACCTCTAACAATTTTCAACAATATAGAAGCATGATTTCAATGGGCAGCCGACATTTACCAGTACCGTTCATCTAATGCACTCAAAGGTTTACATATCCATGCAAAGATGTTCTCCGCTGTGAAATAGGTTACTTCTGATACCAATTGTTTATCTCCAATTACATTATGATTGAAACTAGTTACCATATCCTACACGAAACCATAGTCCCAAAAATGGCCCAACGCATGATAACTTAATAAAATACTAGGATAATTCAATGAATTACAAGCAAATCCAGAAGCAAACAGAGGTATCAAATGATTTTCATTCAGCCAAGGGATATATCACATATTATAACAAAAGGGCAAGAATGTATGGAGATAGAGATATAGCTTACAGCAATAACAGGGTCGTTGCGACTGACTTGAGAGAGAAAGAGAGAGACCCATCTTGCAAAGGAATACAAGCTGGGTGTGTTTCCTTCATAGCATAGAGGATTAACATCTAAAAAGAAGACCCGTTTCTTGCTAGCCCTCTTATCGTGAAATTCACTTTCGGGCAGTGATTGCTCACCACGTGTTTGATGAAAAGACCAAGTGAAAGAAGAAGACGACTCATCAGCTACAACTCCAGTACGGACATTCCGAGCTTCAGTTTTCTTAATGGTGACTTGCACTACAGATTTTTGAGTTGTGGATGGTAAAGAAGGAGAAACATTGCAAGGGAAACAAGTTTGAGTATAAGCGGCAGTGGACAGAGCTATAGCTAGTGCTTTCATGGCCAAAACGAAGAAGTGGTGATACAGGTATATAATGAACTCGTTAGTTGCTAATGCACTTGCAGGCTCCTGAAGCAATATGGATCAAGCAAGCACGATGGATCGAGGCTGCGAAAGTCTGAAACAACGCAATTGCTAGTCTGCTAGAGTGCCAGTATCCTGTAAAGCTCACGGTCACGGAATTCGGCATGTAAGGAACGGTTTTTTTTTTTTTTTTTTTTTTTAAAAAAACAAACGGAAAATCCTCCAAAAACAACTTTTGAAAATTGAAAATAACAATAAGATGTTTTGAATATTTATAATACTAAAGTAATGTTAGTATCTTATTTTTATTTTGAAATTTAAATGAAATAACACAAATGCCCTTATATATTATTTTTTTTAAAAAATTACCCCCTCAAGCCGTTAGCGGTAGCTCTAGGGTTGGCTGGCTGCCATGGGAGCTTAGGCAAGAATATTCCAATGGAAAGGAAGGAATATTTCGTTTGAAATAAACATTTCTAAAGTGGTGGGATTGGCGTTTGAACCACTTGGTTTGTTTAACGGTGTGTTTGATTTGAAGGGAGGGAGGGGAGGAGAGAGGGATTAAATTACTTTTTTAGGTTAAATATAATTAAATTTTATGCGAAAATCCAAAATTTAAAAGGAATAAAAGAATAAATTTTAGGCGGGAACTTAAAATTTAAAAAAATGATAGGGTAAATTTTTTGTTTCTCTTATCCAAAATGATAATTTACCAATCCTCCCCTCTCCTCCCCTTCCCTCAAACCAAACACACCCTAAAAGGTTAGTGGCCATTTGGCCACCAATGACTTTCAAGATATAATATGCAAAAAAAAAAAAAAAAATGTTAACTTATGATCTTTAATCAAAATCCATTCACAAGTTTTGTTTAGAAATTCACCACATTTCATTAGGTTTTAACAACTTTTATTTATTAAGTGAAAAATTCACACTATCAGGTCATTCACAAGTTTTGTTTAAGAAATTTACAACATTTCATTAGATTTTAACAACTTTAGTTTAGCAAGTAAAGAATTTACAATATCAGGTTCTTTACAAGTTTTATTTAAGAAATTTATGACATTTCATTGAGTTTTAATAACGTTCATTTACAAGTAAAAAATTCACACTATCAAATCATTCATAAGTTTTATTAAGGAATTCATGACATTTGATTAAGTTTTAACAACTTTTTTTTACTAAGTAAAAAATTCATACTATCAGGTCATTCACAAGTTTTGTTAAGGAATTCACTATATTTCATTAGGTTTTAACAATTTTCGTTTTCCTAGAAAAAATTCAAAAGTTGTTAAAACCTAATAGTGTGACCTTTTTAAAAAAAGTTGTTAAAACTTAATCAAATGTCGTGAATTCCTTAATAAATATTGTAAACGACCCGATAGTATGACTTTTTTACTTGGCAAACAAAAATTATTAAAACCTAATGAAATGTTGTCAGTTTTTCAACAAAACTTGTAAATGACCTAATAATGTGACTTTTTTATTTGGTAAACGAAAGTTTGTTAAAACCAATGTTTTGGAACCCAGACCGGACCGAGGATTGATGAATCGGACCATAAATCGGTTCGGTCCGGTGACCCACTAACCCTTGACCCAATACCCCGACCAGTCCAGTGACCGATCCAAATTTCAGAACCTTGATTAAAACCTAATGAAATTTCGTAAATTCTTTAACAAAACTTGTGAATGATATCATTGTGTGAATTATTTTACTAGGTGAACGAAAGTTGCTAAAACCTAATAAAATGTTGTGAATTCCTTAACAAAATTTGTGAATGAGCTGATAGTGTAAACTTTTTTATTAGGTAAACGAAAATTGTTAAAACTTAATGAAATATTGTGAATTTCTTGATAAAACTTGTAAATAAGCTTAAATCAAAGTTAAAAGGTTAGCTTATATATATTTGTTTGTACAATATATATTCAAAACAAGTGGTGGGGGTTCAAATCCCACCCCCACCACTTTAGGAATATTTATTCTCACCGGAGCATGGTGGGTGGTTTTTGCTTTTTTTTTTAAATATGTAAAGGCATTTTTGTCATTTTTTTAAATTTTAAAAAGGATAAATTGGGACTAACACTTTTTTAGAATTATGAATATTCGAAACATCTTTCTATCTTTTAGTATTTTTAAAGTTTTTTTTATTAAAATTTTCCCCAAAAAAAATCTAATCATCTATTTCCTTTTTTTGTGGGGTCTACTTTTAAACCTTTAATTTTTTTTAGATAGCCCTCTGTTCTTTTTTTTTTTTTTTTTCCAGTATTTTTTAATTGGAAGGGCATACTCGTGGTTACAAGATTGAACTTGCAAGTTTCCATTACAAGGGAATATCCATACGGTTAAGCTTCAAAGTCATTAGCAATAGCTCCCTATTTTATTTTTCTGAATTATAAGGGTGGATACTAATCACATGAGGTTTTAAGCCATACCGAACTCATGACTTCCGCCACCAAGCTGCAAATCCATTGGCGATAACTCTCTATTCTACAACAACCTTCTCCTCAAATCAACATCGCGCGTCTAAGGAAAATCGATCCCAAGCTACCAAAGACCATCAACTGCCTCCTCTACGCTTGGTCTTCTTTTGGTATGGTTTTGATTAATTGTTGGAACCTAGGAAACCTAACTTGGGTTTTTTTAGCCAACCTTAATCAGCTGCATCAGTTGTTTGAAAGTGTAGCACATTGTATGTCCATTGTTCATGAAGTTCACCAGCTAATTAATTCTTTGTTTGGTTTTCTGTTTGCTTAAACTCATTGAATGTGTATGTTGCTGGTTGTGGTTTCTTCAAATCGAATAGTGGGTTAAAGGGGATTTACGTTCAAAAACGTGACATTGTTTTCCAATCAGTTTCTGATAGGTGCTGTTAGCTACCTTATGAAGGTTTGACGTAACGTCAAGTCAGGTTTGTTCTCATGAAGCTAATGTCAGTTTAGACATCATGAAGACGTGAATATGAAGAAGATCTATACATGCCTGAAGTGGTATCATGTGACCCATGTCTGGTTCATGGGGTTGTAAATTCCTATTTCAAATGTAATTATGTAGTTGTCATGTTCTGTTTGTGTTTGCTTGTTCCAAACTTCTTGTACATATCTTTTGTTTTTAATGTAGTATTGATATTTCATTAACAAATAAAAATGATTTAAACATTTTTATATAACTCATAATAACTAATTAACAGCACATCAAAAAAAACCAAGCAGAACAGCACAGACTCGATCGGAAAAGCCCAAATCAAATAAACTTGAAGGAATAGAATTCTTGCTTTTTCACCAAACATGCTGGAATATATATGGAATTTCTTTCCAACTCCATTCACTTACTTAGGATTCCACGCAACCAAACGCACAGCATTATTAGTTCATGACAGAAGCACATATGAATTGTTCTTTTCATCATGTGCAGCTTTCTATGCTAGTTTTATTATTGAGGGATTTCGGGTTGGGCGTACCTAGAATCGGATTAACTCACTGATAAGTAAAAATTTACATATTTATTTTCCCTCACATGATGATTTTATAGAGGATATTTGAGCTTAATTTAATGAATTTGGGTGTAATTGATAAATAAATAATAATTTTGGCACAAAATAGAATTTCTTGAAAAATACTAAATCAGACCCTGTTTCAGTTTCAGACAATATCTGGAGCTCTAGATGTCAGATTGGAACATTCTTTATATAGATAAAAGCTAAGAAAGATCTCTACAATTTTTATATTGAGGCCAAAACTCAGTTCTATCTCCAAGGGTTTCGAATTTTGTTTGGAAGTTGAGAGCATGAATCATCTTCTATTTCACCTACCACTTCATCTACTACTTCATCTTTCATTTCACCTACCACTTCATCTATCATTTCACCTACCACTTCATCTATCATTTCACCTACTCCATTCTTCCCTATATATGATGGCATTCTTCCCTATATATGACCATCATCTCCCTCACATTTGCAACACACAATGTTCAAATTCATTATTTTCCTCTCTTCTCCACATACACCATCATCATAGAGTTAATTTCATGTAGTGTATTTGCTTCTTGTATGCCTCCTTCATGGAAGGCTTAGGTAGTCCTCCTTTATGGATGATTTAGGTTGCCACCTCCATGGAAAGTTTTACCTCATATATGAAAGGCTAAATTTTTTCATTCTCATGTATCTTGTGGTTGTATTTTTATGTTTTAGAATTTAATAATTAAGTTTATTGCAATGTTTATGAAGTTTTCAATTTATTATATATATATATATTTTTTTTTTTTAATTTCATCATGTGCTAAACTTTCATTTTCCAAGGGTGATAACGTAGCTTGTTAATGACGGATTGAATATTAACTTATTAAATCTAATTTTTAATTTCTCCTTCATGATTGAGTTTTAAATTATTTTTCTTAATGCTTTCAATTGATTGGCCACCTTTTGAATGATTTCAATATGTATGTTAAGACCGGAAGGAGATGCATGTGTATAGATCCTATAATTAAAACCATAACCTGCATATGAAATAGGAATATATTCATATGAGTTGTGTAGTCTTAATGAATTCTATAAATCTTAATGCATGATTAATTGCTTTAATTCATAGGGAGAATTGGGAATAAATATCTTTTTAGCAAATTAATTGCTGAATGCTACCAAGTGTGCAAGCCATCTTTTGTATATGCAAAATATCTTCTGTTGTGTGCAAAAGATCTTCCGTGTGTGCACAAATCTTCCATATAAACTTACAAACCATCTTCCAATGTGTGCAAAATATCTTCTGCTGTATGCAACGTATCTTCCGTTAAAGTGCAAGTGATCTTCTATGGTAGCATTTAGCAATTAATTTGCCCAACAAATATTTATGGGCAATTTTCCCTAATTCATATAGGGATATATTGGATTAGCAATTAACTATAGAATTGCTTGATATTGGAAGAGGCTAGTAATTAATCAGGGAAACTCGACTATTAATCATGTTGAATAAATTAGACTAGAATAGATAAGTGATTCAATCCGAAATTTGTTGAGTAAAATCTGACCCCTAGGGTTTTTTCTTGTAGTTGTTTTCATATTATTTGCTCTTATATTTAATCATTTTTAATTTTGTAATCTCAATCACCAACTAATTGATCGACCTAATAGAATTAAGATTACTAATTTTAGTACTTAGTGATCAATTCTCCTGGGAACGATACTCTACTCACTTCTATATTACTTTTTTATGACAGTGTACACTTGCACTTTTTAATAGACCATTTACACTCGTAACACTCACTGAGTACCCACACGGGATCGGAGCACCAATTCGGACTTTGATCATGTTATAAGGCAGATTCACCATTCAGAACAAATAGAACCAGAGAGAGAATTTTCTATGGAAGTTTTTCTATCAGTTTTCTGACTAACTCCCACAAACTGATATTCCCATTATATCACATATGGGAGTTACGTGATTTAAAGTTCAAATCACAAGGATAAAAACCCTTATTTAGACCCATATTTTTCCATAATTATATAATAGCCTCAAGTGAATTGGGCTTGAGCCCTGATCCACCAAGGGTGGACCAAGTATATTCCAACATTTCTCACTCATACTTGGTGGATCAGATGTTATGGTCAAGTCTCTTTCGCTTCCAACATTTCATACTAGGTGTTCTACTGTAACCGTGTGGGTATAACGTCTCTATTTCGGTATCTTGTACTAGAAATTCCTTTCACAGAGACCAGCACAAAACAACCTTATAATACAACTTGATCATATTAATATAATGCCTCTGATGTCCTAGATTTTACCTATATACATTTTTGTCATGGCCAATTTAATCCGTCTTGAGTCAAGATAAAACTCAGATTGCCTTACTCATATGTATAGTGTCCACACTTATAAAACTATCCAAGTAACATCATAAGGGATTGGTCTCAGACACTAGCATAGATGTATATAATCCAGGTAATCTTCCTTTCGCCCATATATCATATCAATATGAATCAACCGCTTTCCTAATATAATGCCTTTAGATCATATTGATCATGATCATAAGAAAAATGCTAAAGTAGCAAACATTAAAACATATCTCCATGATCTTGTCAAAGTCTAAGGATATCTTGAAAGGGTTAATCTTTCTGTAACTCACACAACAATGAAGCAAGTATCTATTCAATTGCTTCTTATTTGTGGTTCCCTAGTACATGCAGTATGAATAGCATACTATGGTATTATTCTTATACTATAAGAGGGTATGTCATTTTAATCTTATTGTTAACACCGTACATACTTAAGTATAGACACGCACAGTATCTAAACCCAAATTCTTCAGTTTTACTCATATGACGTCAAGCTTGAAGAATTTGTTGTCTAGTTACAGGTATAATGGATGTGGATATCCATGAATCGATCCATATTTATAATCATAGATCTCATCCCGACTAACTACACTGCTAAGTCGAGGTGACATTTAGTTCATGTCTCCTCTCTACCATATCAATTCTCTCGCTGCTTTAATGATGAACACATATGTCTCATCTTTGCACACTACTCCTAAATGTCAAAGGTAGTTGCTTGTGCGAGAAAGCAGACCTCATCAACTTGTACGGCATACTAGACATTGTATACTTTCACATATACATGTAAAACCATAATGAAGTATCTATACTTCACTTTCTATGCTCGCCAAAGGAATCATCATGCTCTTCATGTACTTCCTTGCCCACAAATTTAATTAGGGGACTTTATATAGGAATGTGTTGTTCAATAACAACTTTATGTGATATAATATCTCTAACAAAATCACATCTTTGTTTTTAGTAATATGATACTTATGGTCTTTTGCTCAGGTAATGGCTGTAGTGTTTTCACAATACATTAATACTAGACTTGCTCTTGTTTAGGAACTGATCCATAATAAATATGGTTCCTTTTAATTCATTTCAGTGACAATTTCATCTTCTCACTCATGAAAAATTGAAGATGTAATCCTAATAAACTCCCACTTACAAACACAATGGGAATGCACAATTGACCCTTATGGTATGTGGAAAGGCGAATCCAATTTATGTTTTGACCATAATTCATAGGGTGTAGAACTGACCACTTTAGAGGGCACATGGTTAAGTTTAAGAATGCGCGTACTTGATAAAACCAAGTATATGTACTAATCCTCTAAAAAGTGGACCTGATAATACTCTCCTACTTACATTTGGTAGGTTAGCTTGAACTATCACATACATAACCATGTCTCATAATGTTTTATTATGCCTTTCAACAATTCCATCTAGTGGTGGAATGCATCGAATAGTTAGCAATCTAACTATCTTTCTCTTGTCACAGAGCTCATTTGATCCTACACAACCTTAATTAGTTCATAGGATTTTAAAAAACCCTATTCAATTGATGTCGCATCTCATCTATTTACAGTCCGAAATGCTTAAACTTCAGACTTATGTGAAATCAAACAAGTATGATCGTATCATGAATAGTCCTCAATAAGAGTAACAAAATGTTTAACTTTGTGCCTTGTCCTCATACACAGTATCTTATTTATCATAATGGAATAATCGTAATGGAAATACAGTTATTGTCCCTTTATTGTAAATCTTTTCATGTTGCATTAGCTGCTATACTCACACAATGACATCTCCACATTGAAAATTAAACTTAGCAATCCTCATTATGCTAGTTTTTTCTAGTAATTCTATGTCTTTGTCTAACATGACACATAATTAAGCCAATACTTGAATTATAGGAAGTAGTAAGACAATTAAGCATAGAGAGTCATAAATAATGCTCAACTCAAAGAAATCTCATGAAAAAAAAGAATCAAAACTATATAATTTTATCATAAAATCATGAAAGTTCAAACCATTCGAACCCATAATCTAGACGGCATGAGATAACAACTTAATCTCATTTGAACTAGTGCATGAAGCACATCACAGAGACTTAAGGTTGTTTCGCCATATAAAAGTGAACTTGTAGGCACTAATGCCTTTCACCTCAATCCTCATGTCGCTGCTAATGTCAAGTCTTTTGCTTTGATTTTGACAGACATTATCATTCTATTAAGGATTATCAAACCCTATTCTTATTGTTTATAGAGCTTGAGTCCTTTGGTGTTCACTTTACTTAGAACAATCCTTTACAAAATGGATGGTTCTCTGGTAGGAAAAACATTTAATCAGCATAGTTTAGCCTTTTACTTGAAGAATTTCTTACCTCATCTTTGAACTTAGGGTCATCCTTCCTTCTCTTTTCTAAAACCTCTTACCCTTCCCTGATTTAGGCTTAGAGTGTGAAGGACTTGCTTTCTCTGTTAGGCAAGTTTATGCAAAGTATTTGTAAGCATCTAGACATTCATTTTTAAGCTTCAAGTGCTTTAATACATTGTTGGAAATAACAATGTTTTTGTCAATGAGTTATGTTGACTTTCATGAGCTTCCTACTCATAAGAATTGTCCTAGTAGAGAAGTTACACTTGTTGTTCATCAACATGTTCCACTTCTTTCAGTTCCCTTGTCATGTTGGTTAACTCACATAGATATTGTCTCTTTAGAGGTGTTAGAAGTACCTCAAAAGTTTATCTTTCAATGTAATTCACATGGCCTTGCTGTTGGATTTCTTTCCTATTTGCACATTAATTATCAAGTATAGCAATATGCAAGGTAATTTGTTATGAAGTTCCCATTGTCAGGCTATGTAGGTCTCATAATCTCTTATTTGCCAAGCAAACTTTTCAGCTTCCAGTAATACCATGACTCCAATTAATGGTTTGCCAATGTATTATACTTTTACTTAAATGAGACCTTTCAATACCAGATATTACTATTTGTCCCCATTAAGTATATTAATTATGTTCTTGTTCTTCCCATTCTTCCTTGGCTTAGTCATTAAAATCATCCCACACGCAGGGTTATTTACAATTGATTTGAACTAAGAACATATGTTCATTATATAGCACATTAAAGTATACAATGTCATGTACTTGTATTATTCTTGACTAGAAAATATAATAGCATCCTTGGGTCTATGATTAGGAGAATACATTTGTACCTCATATTACACAAATTCCAAAATTGTCACTACCATCTATCAAGAATATCATACAAGTACTTCATATAATATGCTCAATTATGACTATCAGAAAGCTCAATTTCTAAAACTCCCACTTAGATAAAGCATATTATGCTAGGTCCCCCTTAGATAGAGGATATTATACTAGCTCCCACTTAGATAGAGCTTATGATTCTTTTAGGAAACTCATTTTCCAAGAGCTCCCACTTAAAAGGAGTATTTGACATTTACTTTTTCATGTCTCTTATAGCATTATGATGTCTATAATGTCTTATTATCAGTGAATTTGGGACAACTTAATAGCTTTGTTTAGATCTATATTCATGTTTTTTTAATTCTTGCACTTAATTCTTAGCCAAACCAATCTTCAAAGGGGAGAATTTTATTTATTTCTCAAACCCAATTTGATAGGTTCTCAATAACCGTTGGTCTCAAGGCTACAAGAATTTTATATCCTATTTTGTATCCAATAGTTTCCCAAAGTTTCTCAATTTTCTTGAAGAGATATTTCAAATATCTTATACAATTGTCTCTTGTTTGTTCAAGGAAACATTAAGTATTTGCTTTCAAGTCATTTATAGTTTCTTGTGTTGGTGGTTAGATTGGGCTTAAGGTTCTTTCTTCTCCCAAGAAGTGGGCTTTTCTGTCTAAGGTACACCATTCTCCTGAATCCCACCATGATCTGGAGTTTTGGCATTAGGAAATTTCTCTGTTTGAGATTTTGTAATGCCCTAAAATGTGTTTAAGGGCTAATGACTTCAAAAGTGATGTAATTATTAATAAATAAACACTTTTAGAGAATAAGATATGAATTGTGATTCGAATATGTTATAATCAGTGCCTAAACCCTGCATTTAAGCTTAACTGTGTGACAAAACTTAAAACGAGCTCTAAGGGTAGGGGAGGGCGCATAAATGAAGAGTGAGAAGATAATAAGATGTGTTTGGGTGTTTTAGTAAGTATTGTGATAATCAAGGGCAAAATGGAAAATTTGCGAACCAATTAGTCAGCTACCGAAGATGGAGTTTACTAATTTGGTTGGAGCTATTGTGGAATGTTTAGTGCTTAAGAGATTATGATAGAATGATCCTATGTATGCATGCCCATAGAAGGAGTTGGGAGGAGATATGAGATCATGACACTTGGCATTATGTGGAGCATTGGATGGAAGTCAAATTGTCAAACCTCTTTCCCTCTCTCCTCCCTCTCAAGGTGCCAAAGGGCCTTATTGCCCTAAAATTCTGATCATCTTTATCTTCTCTCTCTATTTTCCATTTACGTGAACTCAAGGAAGGAAAAAGAAAGTGAAAGGTGAGATTTTGGCTTGTTTGATGTCCTCTTTAGATTAAATACTTTTCATTAATCTTGTTCATGGTGATGATAGCTTCACCTATATGGTTTTAGATTTTTGAAAGAAGGTGTTGAGTGCTTGACGAAATTAGAAGGTTGAAAAATTCAAGAACTAGCTTTGGGAAGTTGAACAGGTGAGAAAAAGTGTAATACCCCGAAATTTTGAGATTGGAGGCTTGAGAATAAGCCTAAATTAAGCGGACTGCTAAGCCCTAATTTATCATGTGCCTCAAATCTATTCTCTAATGTCTCTATATCTTTGAGGTATTAAGAAAGTAGAATGGTGAATTTTGGAGAAAGTGATTATGCTTAAGGTGAAATCGCCTATAAGGCAGTGAGTTTGTCATGTTCTTTTGAATGATCAAATGATTATCAAAAATTATGAACTTTTATAGGGTGAAAGTAGACATCCTAAGCTTTAATTTGATAGGTCATATGACTCAATTAGAGCTATATACAAAAAGATATTAATTTTTGAAGTCAGCACAGAAAAACTGTGAAATTTCTGGAACAATATGCAAAGATTGAAATTATGGGAATTTTTTGGTTCCATTCGGCAAAAGTCTATATTTTTCCTTGAAACTAGACTCAATAAGAGTTCTATAGGCTTTGTAATCACTCCAATTCGATTTTTCTATAATTAGTTATGATGTTTCAAAGTTTGGGCAGAAATCTGCCATAATTTTCTAAAAATCCGAAAATTGCGAAATTATCAAATAAATGAAATAAGATATTAGATATTAAAATAAAAAGTGATCATCTCCTTCTAGCAACCATAACTGATGCCATTTTCAGTTTTAGAGAGAGAGAAGAGTTGAGATTTTTAGAGAGAGAAGGAGAGGAAAAAACTTGCAAAGGTAAGTGATTTCTTCGGTGAATTCGTACCTAACGTGTATAATCCTTCTTCTAAGCTTCTCTTCTATGTGATGTAAGGTATTTGAAGCACAAATCTTGGTGTTTTGAAGTTAGGGTTTTCAGCCACAAGAAGGAAAAGCTAGTGGGAGCTTGAGGTAACTTCCAAACTCTTGTATATTGACTATTCTGGCTGTTATAGACAATTTAATCGGTGAAATTTCGCCAGATTGTCTTTGTGTGTAAAAATGGAAAATGGGTTGTGGGGGCTGTTATGCTGCCCAAATTCATACTAAATGGTAGTTTTAACCTAATGGAATAGTCAATAAAGTGGTTAGGAGTAGAAAGGAACGTGTTTACGGAGTCGAAACCGAAAAACCTCAATTTTCTCTAAATTCCTATAAGTTTCAGCCAGCTTTAGAAATGTGCCTTAGAGTTGGATTTTCAATAATTTGATGATTCCATTGAGTTCAGGAGGGAAAATTAGGTGGGGTTACAGTTGTGCACTTTTTCCGAAAAGGTCGAGAAAGCATAATTACGGAATCACCCCTAAAACCCTAAAAGTAGGGCTGCTAAGGGCAATTTCGTAATTTGACATTGAATTTGATAATTCTGAGTCTGGAAATGGATTCCTTGGGTGAAAATATGTAAGAATAGCCCATGTCAAGATTTCAGAAAAAGTACAGCCGGACCAAGTACAGCAGGTCGGGCCGGGTCCCCGGGGGTAGTTTAGTAATTTTTCAAAATAGACTCATATAACCCCAGAAACACTATGGAAGTGTCTAAATAGTACATTTGACATTATAGGATTGAATATGGAGCCTTGAGCTGTTGGCACGCAAATCGAGGAGAAAGATTGGGGTAGGGGACTTACCTTATTTGCATGTATTTGATATCTTTGCTTGTGTAGTGATGTATGTAATTGCTTTACTTGATTGTGTAGAGCATATTTGAATAAATGAAGCCCTGTTTCTATTTTGCTGTGGCCATAGTTTTGTTACATGAAACATTGAGCATGCAGAAATGTCATTATAAGGCATACATCTAGATAAAGCTAACATGTCATACACATAGCATCAATCATGCATGTATTATGGTATTTGTTTCCTACTGAGATTCTCTCGAATCTCACCCTCCCCTACCAACAATTTAGATAGGAGACGACAGAAGATATGCAAACAACAATGCAGAGTACCGTACGAGGGGATTACAGTAGTGGAACGAAGACGGGAAGAAGTCTCCGTTTCACTGGGATGAGTTTAGACACCCTAGTAGCCTTGTGCGGCTACCTTAATCGTAAGTATCATGTACAAACCCCTATGGAGAATTTATGTAATCATGCACATATTATCAGTATAGTTATACTATTCATGTGTTGCCTATCGAACCGCATGTCGTTTTTCATGAATACTCTGAAAAAGGTTGAAATTGAGATAAGGGCATGACAATAAGCTAATTTTTGATATAATTGTTGTAGTCATTGGTTAAGTTTTGGGATTTGTGAATTTTGCCTTGATTTTGGTGTAATTTTGAAATGGATGATTGGGATAGTGTATTGTATTGGAATAGGTGTCACAATGTATCATGAGAACAATAGAATTGGTTTGAAACCTTGAAAACAAAGTTGGTCATTTAGTGGTTTTGGATTACAATGTGTTTGGAAGTGTTGAATGTCTCATTGTAATGGGAATTTGGTTGTTTTGATGTCTCCAATGGGTTCCTTATGAAAATTTGTGTGGGAAAAGGTTTGGTTGTTGATTTTAGGGGCCATTGGACATATTGGTTAAGATTTGGAAAATTCTATCATCTGCTGCGTTTTGATTTCTGATAGAGCCTCACTCAAGTGCACTGCCACTGGGGTCTCACTCAAGTGCAGCATCATATTTTCTCTTTTCCTTCAATTTTAGTTGCATTTCCCTGCTAAAGAGCAAGATTGCATTTCCTCACTTGCGAGTGATATATGACCTCACTCGAGTGATGAAAATTTGATTGATTTGGTGTTTTCAATGGATTCCTTGTGAAAATTTGTGTGGGAATGATGTTTAGTATTGAAATTGGACCATTGGAAGCAAGTGTGCAAAATCTGGAATTCTGTCCTTTGAAACTCTGTTCTGGACAATCTGCTTGTGTGGACGTTTTGAATGAGCCAATGATGTCTTAAAATTCTGAAACTTTTTAGTCTTAAAGCTCACATCTTAAGCTTCAAAATGAACATATAATTTGTGTCATTTTATTTTATGATCTGGGAGTTATGGTTGTCTAAAGTTTGAGGTCGAAATTGGAATCTGTTTTGGAGCAATATTGGATTTTGTTTAAATTTGGAATTGTGTAGTTATTTTTGGTAATAGCTCTTATTTTCCCCATGAATAGGACTTAAATAGCTTTCAATAGGCTTTGGGTTCACCTCGTTTTGATTTTTCTGGAATTAATTATGAATTTTTGAAGTTGCCTTGGATGCAACAAAAAATCTTGGCTATAGCGCAAAAGTTTCTGTGCACTCTTGGCCGCAGCCAGAAATTCTTGGCTACAGCCAAAAACCTTCTGAGCACGTTTTGGCTGCAGCCAGAGTATTCTTGGCTGCAGCCAATCCCCATTTTCAGTATTTTGTGATTTTGAAAGGTGATTTCCAACTTAGTACTTCCCAATCCTTTAGGCTTTCATTGAGCTTATTATAGTCACCTAAAGGTTGTGAATGGTAACCAACTTTAAGTGATATGAAAGTAAGGATTTGGAATGAAGATTGACCCTATGTCCTTGCCTTGGTTATAGGGTTTGATATTCGTCCCGATCGTGAGTAGCCGATGCTGGAGCATATGTGGAAAGAACAAGTATAGGGAACTTACCTCTTCTGCATGTATTTGATAATTGTGTTGGTGTATTAATGCATGTATTGCTTTGCTTGATTATGTGAAACATATATGAATGATTGTAGCTCTGTTTTTATTTATGTTATGGCCATGAGTATGTTGTTGAAACATTGAACACGCAGATATGTCATTATGTGAGCATGAGTTATGTATTGCAAGCATGTCATGCATTAAACACTTATATTGCATGCATACTGGTATTTGTTTCCTACTGAGATTCTCTAGAATCTCACCCTCCCTACCAACATTTTAGACAGGTTAGGTGGAATCGAGGATGGAACAAGCAACCATGGGCAGCGATGACTCCTTCGGGTTGTAATCTTGTGATAGTTGGTTATCAATGCATGTTTGGGATTAAGTATATTTGGATATATGATTGTATAGGTTGGAATGTATATTCGAGTATGTATTTGGTATGAGAATTTATGTAACCCCCTATTTGGAAAATTGTAAAGGGCGAATGTGCCTTATAAAGCTTGGATTAATGTAAGAAATTCGGGATTCCCGAAAATTTATATTGTCCACTCTGATAGTTATACGAATGTGATTTATCTTCGCAGAGTAGTTATATTCGATATGTGAATATGAGACCAGGTCAATTAGATTTCGAAAAGTATTTGTGAAAATCCTATCTCAAGGATGGGATTATGAATGATTTTTAATAATTATTGGTTTGTATTTCACTTTAATCGTGTATTTCAGATATAATTACGGAAGGGGGTTACAGTGAACCCAGTAAGGGTAATACTTCTCAAAAGCGGAAGGGCCAGGGATTCCCCTCATCTAAGGGCAATGGTAAAAAGCCTTATCAGTCTGGAAACCGTGAGCCTTAGAGATCCCCAGTGGAGTGGTTATGTCCCAGTTATGGCAAACAGCATTATGGCAGAACCTGTCAAGGTCAAGTGATCTATTTTAATTGTAAGCAATCGAGGCAACTTACTAGAGATTGTAAACGGCCGCAGGCATAGCAGAGACTAAGGACTCAGGGCAGAGTGTTCGCTATGACTCACAAGGAAGCCCGGAAGTATCCTGCTTCACAAAATGTTGAGGATGTGAATGCTAGTTTGAATTTTCTCTTAACGGCTAAAGCTGAGAAATATCTGGAGAAGGGGTGCCAGGGGTATATGGTGTTCTTTTCCGTGCAAGGAGAGACAGAAGAAACTCTTAGTAGTATACCTGTGGTAAATGAATTTCCTAAGGTGTTTCCAGATGATCTTAGAGGATTGCCTCTGAAAAGGGAAGATCAGTTCCCGATTGAAATTATGCCTGGAGCTGATTCTATATCAAAGGCCCCATACCATATGGCCCCAAACGAAATAGCGGAGTTAAAGAAGCAGATTGAAGACTTGCTCGAAAAAGGGTTCATTAGACCCAGTATGTCGCATTGGGGAGCTCTAATGTTATTTGTCAAAAGAAAGACGGGAGTTTACGTTTATGTGTCAATTATAGAGAATTGAACAAGATTACCGTCAAGAACAAGAACCCTCTGTTCGCTACCGCAAGTGCACGGGTCGCGCCAAGTAATAAAGTGATAAGTAAAGATCGTTACCACGAGGACTAAGACAAAAGTGAGCTAATCAATAAAATTACGCTTTCAATTAAGTTGAGTAAAACCATTTGAAGAGTTTTTCATTTTCAAATTTAATTATATCAAAAAGATGAAAAAATTAATTGACAAAGACTAAATTGAAACTCTACTTGAAAATAAGAGGAGCATAGGATTATTTCTCACCATTGCAATTCATGAGACTTAAGTAATTACCACTCCATTAGAAATTAAATGACATTACATATTAGTCTAAGGTTCAAAAGCATTTGATTAAGCTTTCTCAAGTCAAAACCAAATTTATATCCTCAATTAACATGCATAATCTCTTGCTACAGTTAAGAGAAAATAATCATTAAGTAACAACCTTAATTTGACAATACCAGGTTAGTAACTATATCTCTCTATGTTACTAACAAACCATCAATTTAATCCTAAACTTTAGGTCTAGCATAATTTTACCTAAGTTCTACAATTAAACTAACTTTCTCAAGCTTAATTTAATTGAACAAAACAATCCATGTGATAGCCAGTCATATAGAAGCATTAGGAACAAGATAAAATTAACACATAATGGCCATTAACAATAAAAGAGAATAATAATAATAAGTCTCAATCCTTACAATGCTTTGAAATAATCCTAATGCAAAGTAACTAGCTACTCATAATTAACACCAACATCATCTCAGCAGCATCCAGACGCAACAGCAATATGGAAATCAGAGGGAAATTAAATAAAGATATGAAAAACAACCCAAGATGAAGAACGCTACTGCAGTGATTAATGTTGCTCTTCTCTCCTCTGACTCCTTATTGGCTGCTCTCTCTAGACTGTGAAGATCGCCGAAAACTAGTACCGCTTCTCCCCTCCGGTTCAGCTTACTGGTTGTTTTTCTGGTTCAGCTCCGACGAAGAAGATACGAGAGAATGATGATTCAATTCTCAATGAATCAGCTACCTCCTCTATTTCTGATTCAACTCTCGTCACCGTTGAGAACCTTGGGAAGAAGAAGCTCTACAGTGAATTGGATGTAGCTTGCGGCGGCCTGTGGTGGTGGATGAGCCGCCGGTGAGAGAGAGGAAGACGAAGGTGGAGGATGTGAGTTAGAATGAAGTCCCGAGCTCTCTGTTCTCTTCTGTGCGGCTCTGTTCTCCTCCCTTCTGTCTTCGGTTCTGTCTTTTTTTCTTCTCTGATTTAGTCGCCAAGAAGATGATGAATGGTGGCCTCTACCCAAAAACAGCCGCAGCAAAAAATTCTAGCCCTTTGTTTAGGTCATTCCTTTAGGCCTTAGTCAGAATTCTGCCCTCCAAAGTCCAGACGGTCTCCTCCCATGTAGCAGCCCAAATGAGTCTTCAAATTGGTATTCAAAGAGATTGGTCCAACCTCCCATGGTCCACGTATTCTCCTCTTTGGACTTGGATTAGGCAATTGCTTCACAGCTTCTCATCCACAAAATAGAAACCACGTCACCTCATTAAAGAAAAAGACTATGTAATAATCATAACAAAAACTAATATAAAGCCAAATAAATATAGCATGGCATCTTTTTATTTTATTATTATTTTTATTTTCAAAACATTGAAAACTATAATATTTAAAATTAAATCCCCAAATAATGCACCAAATTGATATCTTATCAAAATCTCTAATAAAGCCCTTTATTTTAGCATTAATGACTCCCAAAATATATCAAAATATATCTCAAATTCTATTAAAAATGGGGAGTCATCACCCTCTCTCGAGAATAGATGACCTTTTAAATCAACTATCTGGTTCGTATGTGTTTTCAAAAATTGATCTAAGGTCGGGTTATCATTAGCTGCGTGTAAAAGCAGAAGATGTACCGAAGACTGCTTTCAGAATGAGATATGGGCATTATGAGTTTCTGGTGATGCCCTTCAAGCTAACCAATACACCTGTGGTATTCATGGACTACATAAATCGTGTCATTCGATAGTATCTCAATCAATTCATTGTGGTGTTTATTGATGATATTTTGATATACTCGAAAAGCAGAGAAGAGCATGAGCGCCATTTAATAATAGTTTTAGAGACATTGTGTGAAAAGGAGCTCTATGCCAAGTTGAGTAACTGTGAGTTTTGGAGGCCAGAAGTAAAATTCTTAGGCCATGTGATCTCACAAGAAGGGGTCTCTGTGGATCCCAGTAAAGTAGAAGCAGTACTAGACTAAAAGAGGCCAGAAACTGTTACTGAGATACTCAGTTTTTCGGGTCTTGCTGATTACTATCAAAGATTCATTTAGAATTTCTCTCGTATTGCCTTGCCGTTGACAAAGCTCATGAGAAAGGATCAACCGTTTGTGTGGGATGAGCACTGTGAAAATTGTTTTGTTGAGCTGAAGGAGAGGTTGACTACAACACCTGTGTTGATTATACCTGATCTTAGCTTGACTTATTTTATGTATAGCGATGAGAGTAACCAAGGATTTATAAATTTAATTTTATCTTCTTGATTTATAGAAACCATACCTTTACTCCTACAGCGCTGATCAAAATTCCACCTTGAACATTTATGTCAGACGTTCATCCTTTTAGCTCTTCTCTTTTTGGAGTAAGAACTTCTTCCCATTCCTGGCAAAGGTTTAACAAATGATTTATGAATCTCACCTACTGAAAGTACCTTAGCTTCAATGGTCCAGTATATATCCAAAGGAAGGCCCAAACGCTTGAAAATCTTCATCCTTTCAAGTCAACTGTTATAGATCTTCCTGAGCACATCTTTAGGAAGAGTGGGGAACCTGTTCTTAAGCTTTACAAGAGATTCCTCCACGATAACTTAAAATGAAAATGATGAAAACTAAAATCTCAACACAGTGTAGTGTGTTTTGGTGGGTTAAGAAAGCAAAATGAGAGAGTAGGAAAGAAGTTTGAAAGAGTAGGAAAGAAGTGAGCGAGTAGGAAAGAAGTTTTGGATTGCCTCCCAAATAGCTGCCCTTCTTTAACGTCTTTAGCTAGACAAAGACCAAACCAAAATATTTTTTTCCTTTCTTTCTTAAAAAAAATTACTAGATTGAGGACTTACCTGTTGGTTCCTCAAACATGATGACAGTTGTCAAAGTGTTGAGTACACTGTCATTATACTCCTTTAAATGTTCTTGATTGTAACCACCAAAGTAGAATACATAATCAGGAGCTACCAGAAGTCTTGCAAAATAGCAACAAAACATCCACCAAATCTTGGGTTGCCTCCCAAGCAGCTCTAAATTTATAGTCTTTAGCCAGATTTCCTAAACACAAACTACTAATCAAAAGTATCAAACACCAGGATTACCTTTTCTTCATTTATTTTCAAGCAACAATGTTTCAGACACAAGAAATGATCATTCAAAGTAATTAATTATACTTCTTTAATCATAGACAATTTTAGAGTACAATTATTTACTGATTTCAAATAAAGCACAACATGCATGTACTTGCAAACAGATTTAGGAGTTTCTAAAATTTTAGAGCATCCCACAAAATCCACTTGACTCTCATCAGTAAGAGTCAACACCTCAACAGGAGAAACATGAACAACAACTTTTGGAACATCCTCATTAGTTTCAACATCAAAATGACAGGAATTAGGTTTCACAACCAGATTTTCTTCTAGACTACACCTACTATCCTCTCCAAAAGTGATTTCAAGTTCCTTATTACATTCTACAAGAGCCAAAGTTTTATTCAATTCCACCTCCTCAACTTCCTCACAATAATTATCGTCAACACAAGAAGTGGTTATTATGCTTAAAGAATTATCTTGCCTCGTAGTCTCAAGTGACGCAATAATTTGACTCACATATATTTCAATATTTTGGACACTTGACTCAACACTAGTGGCAAGTTCATTTTTCTCTCTATTAAATCTCTTTGTTGATTCCGCAAACTCCTCACATAATCTTTATAAATCAGACTTTTCCTTATATTCAAGAATTTGTTCTTCAATATATGGATAAGAGTAGAAAGGAGGATTAGGACAATACCTGACATATGGATCCAAAGACTCTTGTTGCTCCAAAATTCCACCAGGATAAAAGGAATTATCAAAACAAGTTTGGTTCATATTGAAATCATCTCTCGTATAATGACTGGTATTTCTATATGGACAATGCTTATAAGAATGCCACTCTCCACAATAAGCACAAGAAAAACAATTATAAGGAGAAGAATTTTCAATCCAACCAGCATTTATATTTTCTTGTCTCATTCCATCCACATGCATTCCGGAAAAAGAACCAAGATATGACAATTTATTACTGATTAAACCAAATGAATGCTGTGAGTAATCCATTTTTTTTAATTTTTTTTAAAACTTTTACATGAAGACTAAATTAGTATTAAAATTACTTGGTATTGATATTAATGACAACAATCCCCGGCAACGGCGCCAAAAACTTGTTACGAGTGTAAATGATCCATTAAAAAGTGAAGTGTACACTGTCGTAATCAAGTAATACAAAAGTGAGTAGAGTATCGTTCCCACGAGGATTGATCACTAAGTACTAAAATGGGTAATTTTAATTCTATTTTGTCGATTGAGTAGTTGGCGGTTGAGAATACGAAATAAAAGATAAGTAAATCTAAATGCAAATGATATGAAACAACTATTGAGAAAAAGCTCTAGGGGTAAGATTTCACTTAACAAATTCCGGATTGAATCACTTATCTATTCTAACCCAATTTATTCCACATGATTGATAGTCGAATTTCCCTAATTTAATTACTAGCCTTTTCCAAGGTCAAGCAATTCTATAATTAATTGCTAATCCAATAAATTCCTATATGAGTTTAAGCAATTAATTATGCATTAAAATTTATGGAACTCTATAAGACTACACAACTCATATGAATATATTCCTATTTCATATGCAAGTTATGGTTTTAATTATAGGGTCTACACACATGTATCTCCTTCCGGTCTCAACATATATATTGAAATCATTCAAAAGATGGCCAATCAAATGAAAGCATTAAGAATAATAATTAAAACTCAATCATGAAGGAAAAATTAAAACTAGATTTAATAAGTTAAGATTCAATCCGTTATTAGTAGGCTACGTCATCACCCTAGGAAAATGAAAATTTAGCTCATGATAAAATTAAAAACAAAACAAAAATAAATTGACATTATATAAAACTAGAATAAAATCCTCATAAATACTGCATAAAACTTGAATATTAAATTCTCAAACATAAATATACAACCAAAAGATGCATGAAAAATAGAAAAATCTAGCCGTCCCTTTAGGAGGTAAAACCTTCCATGTAGGTGGCATGTAAAAAGTAATGCAATCCTAAGCCTTCGAAGATGGAAGCATGCAAAAAGTAATACAATGCATAAAATTAACTCTAAGATGGTGTATGTGGAGAAGAGAGGAGAGCAATGGATATGAATTGGTGTCGAAATGTGAAGGAGATGGTGGCTATATATAGGGAAGAATGGAGTAGGGTAGATGAAGTAGTAGGTGAAATGTGGTAGGTCAAGTAGTAGATATAATGTGGTAGATCAAGTAGTAGGTGAAAAGGAAGATGAAGTGGTAGATGAAATGGTTGGTGGAATGGTAGATGATTCCCGCTTTCAACTTCCAAACAAAATTTGAAACCCTTAGAGATAGAACTGGATTTTGGTCTCAACAGCAAAGTTGTAGAGCTCTTTCTCAGCTTTTTATCCATATAAAGAATGTCTCAATCTGACATCTAAAGCTCTAGATATTGCCTGAAAACTGAAAGAGGGTCTAATTTAGTATTTTTCGAGAAATTCTGTTTTATGCCAAAATCATTATTTATTTATTAATCACAACCAAATTTATTAAATTTTGCTCAAATATCACCCATAAAATCATCGTATAAGGAAAAATAAATATGCAAATATTTGACTTATCAAGAAGCTCGCGACTATGATTTGTCACCTAGTGGATTAGTTCATTATAAAAAGAGAATTTGTGTTCCACTTAAGGTTGGGTTGAGGCAAAAGATCTTAGATGAGGCATACAAGAGCTGGTATACTCTTCACCCTGGTATGACCAAAATGTACCATAATTTGAAATCTGTGTATTGGTGGCTGGGATTGAAGAGTGACGTGACTAAATATGCGGCGTGGTGTCTTACTTGATAGAGAGTAAAGATCGATACCGAAGGCCACCAGGTTTGCTGCAAAGTCCTGAGATTCCGAAATGGAAATGGGAAAGTGTGACCATGGACCTTGTTGTGGGACTACCTAGGATCAAAAACTATGATGCGATCTGGGTGATTGTTGACCAGTTAACGAAGTCGGCCCACGTCATACAGATCAATGCTAGTTACTCTCCGGACAAACTAGCAGAGATTTACATACAGGAAATTGTGAAGCTTCATGGCATACCGAAGAATATTATTTCAGACCGACATCCCCGATTCACTTCAAAATTTTGGAGGGCCTTGTATGAGGCTTTGGGTACTTGGTTGAGATTTAGTACGGCCTATCATCCTCAGATAGATGGACAGTTAGAGAGGACTATTCAGACACTGAAGAATATGTTGTGAGCATGTGTCCTCGACTTTAAAGGGAATTAAGACTACTTTCTTCCACTTGCTGAGTTTGCCTACAACAATAACTATCATGCGAGCATCCAGATGGCTCCGTATAAAGCGTTGTATAGGAGGAAGTACCAATCACCCTTGTGCTGGAATGAATTATCTGAGAGGAAGCTTTACGGGTCGGATCTTGTTGATCAGACCTCGACACAAATTCGAATCATTCATAAGAGGCTCCTTACAGCGCAGAATAAAAAAAAAGCTACGATAATAAGAGGAGAAAACCTTTAGAGTTAGAGGTTGGTGATCATGTGTTTCTGAGAGTGTCTCCAGTCAACAGCATCGGGAAAGCTATCAAACGAAAGAAGCTGAGCTTGAGGTATATAGGTCCTTTTGAAATTCTTATGAGAATTGGGCCTGTTGCTTATCGAGTAGCCCTACCCCCAAACTTGAGCAAGATCCACGATGTGTTTTACATTTCCCAACTAAAGAAGTACCAACTCGATCAATCTCACGTTGTTGAATACCAAGAAGTGAATTGCAAGACAACTTCACATATGCGATAGAGCCAGAGCAGATTATTGATCGAGAAGAATGACGGCTCAGACACCGAAGTATTCCATATGTGAAGGTGATCTGGAAGGGAATGACTCAGAGAGAAGCAACTTAGGAAGTAGAAGCATATATATGAAGACGTTATCTGGAGTTTATGGCTCAAGTTGTGTAGTAAATTTTAAGGGCAAAATTTATTTTACGGGGGGAGAATTGTAATGCCTCAAAATGTGGTTAAGGGCTAATGACTTCAAAAGTGATGTAATTGTTAATAAATAAACACTTTGGAGAATGAGATACGAATTGCGATTCGAATATGTTATAATCAATGCCTAAGCCCTGCATTTAAGTTTAATTGTGTGACAAAGCTTAAAACGAGCCCTAAGGCTAGGGCGAGGGCGCATGAATGAAGAGTGAGAAGATAATAAGATGTGTGTGGGTTTTTTAGAAAGTATTGTGATAATTAGGGGCAAAATGGGAAATTTGATGACTAATTAGTCAGCTATCGAAGAGGGAGTTTACTAATTTTGTTGGTGCTATTATGGAATGTTTAGTGCTTAAGAGATTATGATAGAATGATCCTATGTATGCATGCCCATGGAAGGAGTTGGGAGGAGGTATGAGATCATGACACTTGGCATTATGTGGAGCATTGGATAGAAGTCAAATTGTCAAACCTCTTTCCCTCTCTCCTCCCTCTCAAAGTCGGCCAAAGGCCCTTATTACCCCAAAATTCTGATCATCTTTATCTTCTCTCTCTATTCTCCATTTGCGTGAACATAAGGAAGGAAAGAGAAAGCGAAAGGTGAGATTTTGGCTTGTTTGATGTTTTCTTTAGCTTAAATACTCTTCATTAATCTTGTTCATGGTAATGATAGCTTCACCTCTATGGTTTTATATTTTTGAAAGAAGATGTTTGAGTTCTTGAAGAAATTAGAAGGTTGAAAAATTCAAGAACTAGCTTTGGGAAGTTGAAGAGGTGAGAATAAGCTAATTTTTGATATAATTGTTGTGGTCATTGGTTAAGTTTTGGGATTTGTGAATTTTTCCCTGATTTTGGTGTAATTTTGAAATGGATGATTAGGATAGTGTATTATGTTGGAATAGGTGTCACAATGTATCATGAGAACAATAGAATTGGTTTGAAACCTTGAAAACAAGTTGGTTATTTAGTAGTTTTGGATTGTAATGTGTTTGGAAGTGTGGAATGTCTCATTGTAATGGGAATTTGGTTGTTTTGGTGTTTCATATGGCTCCTTATGAAAATTTGTGTAGGAAAAGGTTTGGTTGTTGATTTTAAGGGCCATTGGACATATCGGTTAAGATTTGGAAAATTCTGTCATCTGCTGCGTTTTGGTTTCTGATAGAGCCTCACTTGAGTGCACTGAGGTCTCACTCAACTACAGCATCATATTTTCTCTTTTCCTTCAGTTTTTAGTTGCATTTCCCTGCTAAAGAGTAAGAGTTCATTTCCTCACTTGCGAGTGATATGGGACCTCACTCGAGTGTGCCTCGTATCACTCGAGTGTGTGTGCATTTTATACTCTAAGTCCACGTCTCAGAGTAACACTCGCAGCCAATTTGTCAAGAGTGTGTGTTAGCACTTGCAAGTGTTATGCCGTCACTCGAGTGCTAGAGTTATTGCTCGAGTACACTTCTTATTTTAAGGTTCCCTTTTGCTCTCGGGTAGTTACTTTCTGTGCCTCACTTTGTAGGACTCGGGTAAGCATGAGGCTACCACTCGAGTGTTGAGTGCAGGACTCAAGTGCAGTGATCATTTTCTATCTTTGTCGTTGCTCTCTGTCAAGCACTCGCACGAGTAAGCCGTCCTCACTTGAGTGCAAGTCATCTCATCACTCAAGTGCGTTATCCATCACTCTAGTGGATCAGTTAAAATCAGTATTTTCACTTCCAAGAGGGGGTCTTTGGTCAAAATTTTCCCAATCCTTTAGGCATGTATTTAGGCTTTTAGTGGCCACTAAGAGGTCTCAAATGATAACCAACTTTAAGTGTTATGAAAGTAAAAATTTGGAATAAAGATTAATCCATCGTCCTTGATTTTAGTATACAGGATTTGATATTTGTTCTGCTCGAGAGTAGCCTGTGCCAGAGCACACCCAGAAAGAATAAGGTAGTTGTAATACCCCGAATTTTGAGATATAAGGTTACAGAATAAGCCTGAAATATGTTGACTGTTAAGCTTGGTTTAGCAGGATCCCAAATTTTGATTAAGGGTTAAGGACTCTAAAAGTGGAGGTGATTAGTGATAAATAAACCCTTTTGGAGATTGTGATGTGAAAATGTGATCCATATGTATTATGAGCAGCGCCGAAATCCTGTATTTAAGTTCAATTATGGATTAACATCTAAATTGACTTAAAATATAGGGTAGGGTGCATGGCATGGGGAAATGTGATATAAAATATGTTTGGTGGTGATTCAAGAGGAATTGCCATAATCAGGGGCAAAACGGTAAAGTTACTGACCAATTGGTCTGTTACCAAAGAGGAAACTCATTGGCAACTTCAAGATCAATGGTTAGGATTGATTTGTGTAAGAGATCAAGGGGTGGAATCAAGTGTAGGTGTGTGTATGTGAGCTCATGGAAGATGGAATAAGATGTTGACACTTGAAAGTTTTGGACCCTTGGATCTTGGCAATGTTTCAACATATTCCCTCTCTCCTCTCCTCTCTATTTGGGCGGCCAAAGGGCCATTTGTGCCCCAAAAAGCTGATCCCTCTTCTTCATCTTCATCTCTCTCTCTTCTCAGCTCCATTTTCGTCCATGACAAGGAGGAAAGAGAAAATAAAATGTGAGTTTTTGGCTTGATTAATGTCCTCTAATGCTTAAACACGCTTCTTTAATATTATTCATAGTGATAAAAGCTTCATTGCTATGGTTTTAGATTCTTGAAAGGAGGTGTTTGAGAGCTTGAGCAAAAGTGGAAAGATGAAGAATCAAGAAATTGGTTTGGGAAAGAGGAAGAGGTGAGTATTTGCTATCTTTTGACCTAAGTTTTGTGGTTTTTGGTTGAGTTTTGAGAATTATGGTTTTTGCCCTGATTTTGTGATGATTTCGAAATGGTGGAATTGGATGTTGTTTTATGTTGAAAATGGTGTTTTGTTGTGTAATTGAGCCATTGGAATTGGTTTGGAACATTAAATGGAAAGTTTGGAAATTCTGTCCAGTGTGAATTCTGTCTGGGCAGTCTGTTTGTGTTGCCGTTTTGAATGAGAAAATGATGCCAGAAAATTCTGAAACTTTCCAGTCTTAAATTTCACATTCCAAGATTCAAAATGGACATATAATTTGTGTCATTTCGTTTTTGTGAGCTAGGAGATATGATTGTCCAAAGTTTGATGTTGAAGCTGGACTCTGTTTTTAGACAGTGGTGGATTTTGTGTAATTTTGGAATTTGTAGTGATTTGTGTTAATGGTCCATATTTTTCCTATAAAGAGCACTTAAATACCTTTCACTTGGCTTTGGAATCACCTCATTTCGATTTTTTTAGAATTAGTTATGATTTTTGGAAGTTCAGCCAAGAAATAGGATTTTCTTGGCTGTGGCCAGCGAGTTCTGGGCCGCGGCCCAAATGTTTCTAACCTGTTTTTTGGCACGGCCAACCCCCAAAAATGACATTTTGGACTTCTGAAGATGGTCTTTGATCAAGTGTTTTCCCAAGCCTTTAGGCATGTGTTTAGGCTTTGATTAGCCACCTAAAGGTCATGAATGATAACCAATTTTAAGTGATATGAAAGTAAGGCTTTGGAATAGAGAATAACCTTATGTCCTTGCTTTGGTTATAGGGTTGACATTTGCCCTAATTGTGGTTCAATATTCGTCTGATCGTGAGTAGCCGGTGCTGGAGCATACGTGGGAAGAATAAGTATAGGGAACATACCTCTCCTGCATGCTTTGATATTTTTGTTAGTGTGTTGATGCATGTTATTGCTTTGCTTAATTATGTGAACATATATGAATGATTGAAGCTATGTTTCAATTTATGCTATGGCCATAGGTATATTATTTGAAACATTGAGCTTATAGATTTGTCATTGTATGAGCATGAGTTATGTGATGCAAGCATGTCATACATTAAACATTTATCTTGCATGCATATTGGTAATGTTTTCCTACTGAGATTCTCTCGAATCTCACCCTCCCCTACCAACATTTTAGACAGGGCAAGAGGTTCGAGGAAGGAGCAAGCAACCAAGGGTGACTAAGGCTCCTGTTGAAGTATGGTTTTGGTAGTTGGTTATCATAGATGTTAGGGTGACTGTATTTAGTTGTGGATGTATATTCGGATGTGTATTTAGATATGTGTTGAAAGGATATTGTGTAATCCCCGTATGAGAACTTGTATATGGGCGTATGTGCCCTTTGTAAACCCTTTTGTAAAGATATGAACCCGAGATTGCCGGGAATTATGTTATGCACTCTGATATTTATTATAAATGTGATTTATCCGCGTATAGTAATTGTATTCAAAATATGAATATGAGACCGGGTTAAAGTGATTTTGAAAAGCATTTATGAAAACCCTATCGAGAAGATGGGATTTTAAATGAGTTTTGTTTATCCGACGGTCTCTAATTCATTTTAATCACGTATTTCGGATATAATTACGGAGGGGGTTATAGTAGTGACTCTTTCTCTTATACTATATGTAATGCATTGTATGTTTATAATATCATTGAATTGTGTATATTCCTGCGAGTTGCATCGCCATGCCAATAGTCATCCGGCAGCTAACAACGGTTCGAGTGAGGGCTGTATGCATCCCTGGCGGTGAAAGAGGATGAGGGTGGGGTGTGATAATGAATAGATTGTAGATGCGAAAGCCGAAAGGCTATGTGAAAGCCGTAGGGCTATGTGGAAGCCAAAAGGCAATTTGTGAGCCTTAAGGCTATGTGAATTACAGCGTGAGCCGTTATAGGGAGTGATGTTGGTCATCTCTACTCCGGCCGTTGATATACTGTTGTAAATGTAAATGCCGTGAAGGCAATGTGTATATGTGACAGCTTGTATATGCTTTGTTTGTGCTGCTTGCTGCTTGATGATTTATTTGCATGCTATGTGATTCTATATGGTATGAGTCAATTGTTACTATTGGGATTCTCTTAAATCTCATTCTTTCAATTAACTAACCTTCAGACAGGGCAAGTGGCTCCAAAGGGAAGTACACAACTAAGGGCAACTAGGACTCCTTAGGGATGTTCAAATTTTGGTTGTTGGTTATCGAATTTTGGTTGGGATTACTGTATATATATATTGGATGTAAATGTTTAAGTAGTTTATGTAATCCCTTAAATGGGAAAACTGTAAATGGGTGAATGCACCATGTAAACCCTTAGTTAATATATGAAACCTGGGGGGGTTGCTAGGATTTTTGTTGTACACTCTGATATGTATAAATGTGATTTAACTGCGCAAGGTAGTTATATTTGAGATTTGAATATGAGACTAGGTTAATCCAAGGAACGAAAAACCGGACCGGTCATTGAACTGGTCGCGGTACAGGTTCAAGGGTCACTGGGTCAACCGGGGTCGGACCGGTGAGCGAACCGGTGATTGAACCGGTCACATTAAAATATTACAATTTAATTGACAATAACAAAATAATGAACATTCATAACTCATAATTATCACTAACATCAAAATAGCTAAAATACCTAATTAATTCTTCAAAGCAAACCCATAACTAACATCAAAACATAACAATATCAATAATCATTCATCAAACATAGCCAATAACATCAAAATAGTCAAAAAGATAGCCAATAACATCATTCATCAACCATAGCCAAATGAGTAAATCATCATTCAACAAACTCTACAACTCATCAAGCTGATCTATTGGAGGTGAGTTAATAGGTGCTGGATTGGGGAAAGGGTAAGAAGTAGTAATATCATCATTCAAAGCCGGGGGATCAGGAATGTCCCTATCTTCGTCACCTATGCATATGCACAACAATAATTAATATCAATGATTATGAATAACAAATAATAATATGGTTGGATAATAAATAGTAACAGGATATTAATAGGACATATAATTATATAAACCTTCATTAATCCTATCCAGAGTTGATGAAAGTGTAACTTCTTCATTATTAAGAGCACTTTCAAGATTTTCTGCATCTTCATCATTGAAATCTGGAATAGGATCTTCTTCCGTCACCCAAAAATCCACCTCATCAATGGACTCATAATCAATGGGATCATAACTTGGCTTCTTTTTATTCAATACACTCCTTCAATTTCCCAATGACAAATGATTTCAGTTAAAATTTAAAAATTAATCCATATTAATTAAAAGCATTTTTCATAATATCTAAAATTACCTATGCTTTAATCGCAAGTTATAGTTAGTGTAAACCAAATCATTCAGCCTTTGATGTTGCAATCTATTTCTCCTTTTTGTATGGATGCGCTCAAATAAGCTCCAGTTTCTCTCGCAACCAGAAGAAGCAGACGTTTGCCTAAGAATACGTGTTGCAACACGTTGCAATTCTGGAACTGAATAGCCATAGTACATCCACCATTCATCTACAAAATAAAACATATACACAATATTAGTTGCAATCAATAAATATGTTAATTAAATATTAAACAATAAAGATGAATACTTAGTTACTTACAAGGATCCAGTTTTTCAGCCCCCTTTTTGCATGTCTCTCTGCTGAAAGATTCGTTGCCATCAAGATATAATGTCACTTGCTTCATTACCTTATAGCAATCAACATTTTCGTCTGAGTTAGCCTCCACCACGTCAATCAAAGCTTGCATTAACCCTCCCTTGTGAACAAAGTTTGGACCATATACGAATGCCGGGTTCAATAAATAGGCAGCTGCATGGAGATTGGTCTTCAAATGTTTATCCCATCTCGCTTGAATGATACTTGTGTAGGGCTTGTAGTGATCTTTGTTTCTCTTGAACATCTCCTTAATTCCACTTTTTGCCCTTTGCATGCCTTCATAAACATATGGAAGTGAGGGTTTCTCATCCGAGTCAACAATTCTCAACAATTTGATTAGAGGAGTTACAATCTTCACAATTTGGTAGCAGTCATTCCAAAACCGGCTATCTAATATGATTGCACTAAAAATTTTCCCCGGAGTAGTCTTAGATAGCCTATGGTCCACAAAGTGCTTATCGACAACAAGGGCTTGCAAGTCATGTTTGTGCATGTAAATGCTGTGCAATGTAATGAAGGTAGTGGCAAACCTTGTAGCACCAGGACGTACAATTTCTTTCCAACCCGTCCTCTTCCTCAACCAAGACAAGAATATCATGTGATTGTAAGCAAATACCGTTATCTTTGATGCCTTTGCTGCAATGTCCGACACATGAGGCATGCTTGCAATATCTTTCAATACAAGATTTAAACAATGAGCAGCACAAGGAGTCCAATAAATATTTTTATATTTCTCCTTGATCAATCTGCCACATGCCATATAGTTGGCAGCATTGTCAGTCACCACATGGACAATATTCTTCGAACCAACCCACTCAATCACTTCAGAAAACAGCAAGAAAAGAGTTTTAGCATCTTTGACTAAGTCTGATGCATCAACAGACTTAACAAACACCATTCCGTGGGTAGAATAAACTAAGAAGTTTATCAAAGTCCGTTGTCTCACATCAGTCCATCCATCTGCCATAAGTGTGCAGCCATTATTCTTCCATTTAGCCCTATGACCGTCAATGAGTAACTGGCATTCATTTTTCCATTCTCTCAACAAGTTGGTTTTAAAATCATAAGCACTAGGGGCTTTAAACCCAGGCCCTATAGAGCACATTCCATCCACAGCTCTTTGAAATAAAGGGCACTCTAATGCTTTAAATGGAATGCAGTTGACAATAGCCCATTCAGCAAGAAGCATTTTCACACTGTGTTGTGCTTCTTTTGATGCTAAGGCACTTTTGATGGTTGGCTGAGCTCCAGGAGTTGTCCTAGGAGGGAAATATTTATCCATAGTCCCAGCTTTCCTCTTCTTAGCTCCACTTCCACTATCAACCTCCTCTACTTCAACTTCCTCTTCTATTATATCTTCAACTTCAATTGACTTTTTCTTGGAAGTTTCTTTCAAAGACTCTGCAATCCTATAACGCACATCAGAAGTAACCTTTTTGCAAGAAGCAATTTGTCTAGACACACCAGCAAGATGTTGCTTCATCCTGTTTATGCCTCCTCCTCTATAGCTATTACCACAAAAGAGACATGTGTATATATTTTGTGTCCCCTCTTTTTTGAAGGCAACATGTGCCCATGCTGGATCAGTTTTACCACGAATTATGGTATTGGGAGTAGAAGAAGGATTCGTGTTTGAATTGGAAGTGTGAGGCTCGGTATTAGGAGAAGGAGTGACATTCTCATTTTCTGAACTTGATATATCCATCCTTGCAACAATGCTATTATTCATAGAATTCATGACTAGATATTAACAACATTGGTTATAGGCAAAGCAACGAATTTATTAGTTATAAACATTGGTTCTAAACAAAAATAAACATTGGTTATAAACATTTTTAAATTTGAAATTTGACAAACAAAACCAATGTCTAAGAGAATTGCCTAGGTTGCCTAGAATTGCCAATGTCTAAGAGAGTTGCTTAACAAATTGCTCTATCACATTAGATTCCAAGTCTTTAATACCTTCGAACACTACAAGGACAATGAAAGAAGAAATGCAACAACAGTGATTATCAATGTCCCTAATCACTAATCAATTTCTTAGGTTAAACTTGGGTCTATCAAAAAGGGTTTTGGGTCCAGAAATTATTGCACGCAAGGAACAAGAAGCAGAATTTTGATGAGCCTAACCCCACAAGACAATAATGCAACAACAGTGAATCAAGTTGGATGAAATTATCAATGTCCCTAATCACTAATCACTAATTTGAGTCCAGAAATTATCAATGTCCTTAATCACTAATCAGGACCACCAACTTGGATGATTCACCGAGAGCAAGAGCGAGAGGTAATGCAACAACAGTGAATCAAGTAATGCAACAAACACTGAATCAAGCCATTTCAGAAAGCTAGGCAGTAAATCAAGACACCAACATAAAGCAAATGGCCAAATCTCAAGTAATCAGAAAATCTGAAAATCTGAAAACGAAAATAGTCAAAAGAGTGAAATACCTTCGATGATCTTCGTCACTCGCCGTCGCCGCCTGCTCCTCGCTGCTCACCGTCTTCACCGTCGTTCAAGCAGCCACCGCCGATTGGAGCTAGGGCACAAGGTCGGAACTCGAGAGGGAAGGAAAGGGACGAGGGATCTGATCTGATTCTGATGAATGAAACTCGCCTCACTCGTCTCGCAATCTCGCATCGCACTCGCACGCGGTTCTGATATCTGATATCATCTCAGATCTGTTTTTTTTTTTTTTTTTGATATGTCCCAAAACATCATCGTTTTAGGACAAATTTTTAGTGTTTTTTGTGACCCGGTCAAACCGCCTGACTCGGCGGTTTTTCCGGGTTACAAGAGAACCGGCCGGGTCGAACCGGTCTTCACCGGTTCGACCCCCCTCCCCTCACATATATGTAACCGGACCGGGCCTGGGACCGGTCGGCCGGTTTTCTGGTCCGACCGGCCGGTCCGGTCCGGTTTTTTCTTCCATGGGTTAATCAGATTGTGAAAGGAATTTGTGAAAATCCTATCATGAAAATGGGATTTAAAATGAGTTTTTGATTATCTGTTGGTCTCTAATTCATTTAATTACGCATTTTCGAATCATAATTACTTATTGTAAGGCAAGGGGTTACAAATTCCCCTTCACTTTGATATGATACTGTCTCTTTAATATCATATCCCTCTCTTTCACTTTGTTGAGGTTTCTCCAAATTTAAATCTTGACATTCACCCTTTTAAGATTTGAAAGATTCAAGTTCATCTTTAGATTCACTTTACAAATTTCTTCCCAATTACACCTTTTTTTCCATTTCAGGATCAAGTAAACCCTACTTTGGATTATCTTCTACTAGATCTCCTTTAGGATTTTCTCTAAGGGCTCAAACTTCAATGAACAAATCCCTATTTAAATAATCATTTAGAGGCTCACATTCCTCTATTGGATCAACACTTAGGCTTCATCAAATAATTTGTTCTTTTTCTAATCCACCATATAAGTGGTTCATACTCAAGAATGTGTTTTTCAACACTATTAACATCCAAAACAATACAATCTTTTTGGTTTAGTGCTTTTTAAACTCTCCAGGTTCATAGTTATCTCAAATAAAATTATTATGAATTATTAAAAATATTTTAGGATTTTTAAATGTATAAAAATTACTATGAGTGGCACTGAAAACCTAAAAAAATAATCCAAACATGCTCCAAAGTATAAGCAAATAGCATATCTAAATGTAGATTATGAATTTAGAAATTTTTCAAAACAAAAAGCATCTCAATCGGAGCTCAAATGCGCCATCATATGCCCCTAGAAGGAGAAATGTTTGAAAAATTCTCGGTAAATACAAAAAAATTTCTCCGCCCACTCTCACAACTGGCGCGTGTTAACCTTGCACCACCTCGCCATCCAAATTTGCCAACACGCGCTAGCCAGGTTGGACAAAGCATACCACATGGCTCTAGCATCTTCCTCTGGCTTCCACATGCCACATGGCATTTTAACTCTTTTTTTAAAGTTTTGTCTGGGTCCAGCAAGGTGAAACTCAATGTTTTTTATTGGACGATCCAGCCTATGGGTGTTCAAATCCCGGGACGGGACCGGGATCACCCATTCTCGGTTCCCGTCCTGAGGGGTAGCCGGGACTTGGAATTCATTCCCGGTCCCGGTCCCGGTCCTAGGAAATTCCCGGTATAACCGGGATCGGGATCGGGAATTCCCGGTTTCAATAATATAATTATATTAGTTAAATTTTTTATAATCTAGTGTTTGAAGTGACTATTTAACACCTAATAAGGTCATAAAAATCCCACAAATTGATCTAGAATTGAAGAATAATAATATATTATTATTATTATTATTATCACATTCATCATTTTTATTATTATCTTTTTATATTATATAGTTAGAATTAGTATCACAATATATACGATTTAACTCTAACTAAATATGTGATATACATTTTATCAAATGATAACTTAATTTATGGGGTAAAAAGAATAACTTATTTTTTAAGGAAAAAAAAAAACCGGGACCGGGAATTCCCGGGATCACAAGGTGTGATATCCCGGTCCCGGTCCCGGCTGGGACGGGAAATTCCTGGGATAAAATGTCTAGGACCGGACCGGGACAACCGGGATCGGGACACTTTGAACACCCCTAATCCAGCCCAAGTCTACCATATCTTAGTTTTTTTTTAATGTTTTTCTTCTTCGGATTAGGCTGATAACTCGCTCTAGCCCAATCCAATCACTCTTAATTGAAATGAACAGTTTCATTTGTTTTTTTGGATTAACGGCAAAATGACGCCGTTTTGGAAGGTGGTGGTCACCTTTAACCTACAGCAGGGCCACAATAGACCTGGCCGGCTTATAAGTTGGGTTTGTTGGACCCGGTGCCTTCTGCAGCGGTTTCCAACAATCATTTTTGGTGAAACTTGTCTTGTTAGAATTGTCTTCTCCTCCTCTACTCGATAAGATTAATCTCGAAGCCAATAAATCACGTTTTGATGTCAACTAGTTTCAAGTTTTGCGGAGTGACAAATTTACAGTAGAGCAAGTAGTTTCGAGCAGTGTTTCTATGTCGTTTTGGGTTTGTTTTCTCATCCTATACACATTCATGATAATTTTGTTGCCTAAAAATGAGTTTTTCTTATAACCCAATTATGAAAAATTATAACCGTTACCGACGATTCTAAAGGGGGGCATTCTTAACAGTTTCCACTTCGATTTTGGATTTAACATTTACATACACTATCCATACAAGCATTTAGACTGGATATAAGGCGAGTAATATGGGGGAATAAAAAAAATATAGCAACACAGATATTTCATTACAAATTTCCCAGATGCTAGAAGAATATTATGAACGATTCAAATAGGATAATCACCTATAACTTATAAATGATTTGGATATTAATTTTAAAAAAAAAACCTTGTCAGTGTTTGTGACTTGAACTGACGAATACCAAGGGAGGAACAATTATTCATGTAAATACTTGTTTAAGAAAAATCTAGTAGATGAGACACAGGGACACTGTAGAGTAATGGCAGCGGGCAGAATAATAATAGTATACATGCCTCAAGAAAAACGTTTGCTCTAACACCACTGAAGGATTTTGGACGTACTTGAAATCCAATTAACTCACTAAGTACCCACACGAGATCGAAGTATCAATTTAGACTCTGATCACGTTATACAGCAAATTCACCATTCAGAAGAAAAAGAACCAAAAAGAGAATTTTCTACGGAAGTTTTTCTATCAATTTTTCTGATTGACTCCTACAAACTGATATTCCCATTATATCACGAATGAGAATTACGTGATTTGAATTGGGTTTGGGTCCTAATCCACTAAAGGTGGACCAAACATATTCCAACAATTATGAACGTATTAATTGATATTGATGATTTTAGTCATTGTCAAGGCTCCACCTTAATTAGTTAGTTGTCATCATCATGACACATTCCATTATTATCTTGTAAAAATACATCATTTGGGCTTCAATAAAACGGTGCCGTTTGGGGGTGATTTTTCCATCAATGCAACTTGTGTTTTGTCTTGTTCCCCCAACGAATTGAGATAGAAGTGGACGCTCTGATTGTTTTCATTAATATCATTTTATCTTTTTATAAAAATAATGGATGCCTCTCATATCAATCACCTACTAGCCAACGGCTTACTTAAATCTACAAGGAAACTTATCAGGAATCCCTCTTATATGTGGATTTTCAGGAAACGAATTTAGTGGCTGACTGGATTGTCAAAGCTTCATTAAAGAAGTTATGCTTTAGTGACTGACTAGGAGTGGAAACCTCCAGCTTATTTGCAAAAGCTTCTTTATGCGCATTTTGGAAGACCGGTTTTTGATAATGGATAGTTTAAGTTCCAATTTGGAATCTGTGTATACTTTACTTTATTTGCTTTGGTGCTATTTCCTTCAGTGTTTATATGGACAATCTCTAGATCAATGAAGTTTCTTATCTTTGCTGGTAAAAAAAAACAAAGGATCAGAGACCAGGCAAAATCACCCAAAACACCTCGTTTCATGAGTAGCCAAGATTCAAAACCAACACAAACGTCGTTTTTATCCCCAACACCCAGCATTACACTAACAAGTTTGGTTCATTTCCATAATTCTTCCTGCTACTTATTCAAGATATTTGGTTGGCACAGTAAAATAATCAAGTGTAATCCTAATTACAATAAATCGGGTAATTCTCATTACATAACTTATATTCCAACTTACATAAATCAACGTATAGACATCTATACTATCAATGAATCAACATTTGAACACTCATACCCCATTTTTAGCATTGGCATGGTTAACACTATCATTTCATAATTATTTTATTTTAAGTTAAAGGGCATTTTTGTCTCTGAAGTTTTTATAAAAAGTTGTGGGCACAAGGAAGTTTTCGAGGGAGTAATGTTGCTCTAGAAGTCACAAAATCATAACAATGTTTCCCTACCCTAATAGATCTAAACGGTTAGTCGTTAGTTGACCAGATATGCTAAGGTGGCATGTTTATGTGGTATCCACGTCACCTTGGTTGAAGGGCATTTTTACCTTAGAAGTTTCTATAGAAGAGCTGTGGGAGCTAGCAAGTTTTTTAAGGGAGCAATAAGTTAAGAGTCACTGATTTTTTGTTAACTTATTTCATATATGGGTCAAAGAAATTGAAAAATCAACAAAGATTAAGAACCCAGCCATAAATCCAAACGAAATATATGAGTAGAGAAACCTATAAACCATAAACTTAACAACTCAAAATCAAAATAAAAATTCCTCAAGTCCAAAAAAAGTAAACGGAAATTTTTAGTTTGGGAAACTAGAAGATGTAAGGGAAGAAAATGAAGAAGACAGAAGAGGAAAAGGCCACTTGTCGAAAAACTCTTCACAAATTTTATTTTTTTTTGTGAAGCATGCACATATTTGTCATTAGCGAGACAGAAAATATGGGCGTGTTTTGTGAAGATTTTCTCAGTGAATGGTTTTCTCCTCTTATAGTTATCCATTTTCTTTCGTATAACTTCTGTTTTCCTAAACCTAAAATTCCTGTTTGCTTTTTCTGGACTTAAGGATTTTTGTTTTGCTTTTTATTGAGTTTTATGGTTTATGATTTATAGGTTTCTCTCCTCATATTTTGTTTCATGGGTTCTTGATTTTTGTTGATTTTTCAATTTAGTTAGTTGTTTGGTGCTTGATGGCAATGTTTTAAAAGCTGCACCGGACGTCGAGCCAAAAAAATCAGCAGGTCATAGTTCAAACAGTTGGAATGGTCGAGCCGTTCGGTCAGACCGGTGAAGTAATAATTAAATTATATATATTACAATTAGTCTTTAATCTAATTTCATAGAAAGTTAATAAAGTCACAAAATACTATTTAAGGAAGAACATTAAGTCGATCATTAACTTAACAAAATACACTAACAATAATGATTTCATAACTTGTTAAACATTGTTGGCTCTTGATTGATCTAAGTATGAGTTTCTTCAAAGGCATTTGGACTATACCACTCTAGTCTTATTTATAAGTCCTTTTTCACAAAAAAAAAAAAAAAAAATTTGATCCTATTTATAAGTATAGTTTTAGTGTAATAAATGAAATTGTGACAATTTTACCCCTATTTATTTGTACAAATGAAGAAATAATTTAAAGATAGATAAAGAGGAAAGAGTTGAAAAATACTCATTTATAAATGAGGACATAGTTGTAAATTTACCCTATAATCATTGAGTTAACTACCTCTCCTTGGTATGTGAGATTTAATTAAAAGGAACTTATAAATAGGACCAGAGTAGTAAATGTGATCATCTTCTTAAGGAAATGACCCAAAATCAAGACCTTAAACTCTAATCTCAGTGCTTCCAATTTCATCCTTAGCTTGAGGATGAACCTCATTGCCTTGTTCTTCAAAAACATCTTTATAGAATAGTGTGCAACAAACTAAATTATTAAAATTAGTAACATATAATATAAATAAAATAAAGTAACATGTCTAAAATTTATATGCCATTTCTTTTTTCTTTTTTTTGCAAAATCAAATCTTGTACAAAATAGTTTTTACAGCAAAATTTTTTTTTCTCATTTTTATTGGACCAGACGGTTTTTGAAAAACCGATCTGGTTTCTGGCCTAACAACGGTTGATGACCCAAAAACGGATAAACGATGGTCTAAAACGACTCTCCCATAAAAGTTGTCCAATGCATATGTCCGGCCCACCTTAGTGACTGGCCGACGGTCCAATCGTCCGGTTCTTTAAACAGTGCTTGATAGTGGTGTCTTAAATATGAGATAAATTAACAAAAAATTTGTGACTTCCAAGGCCTTATTACCCACTTTAATTTAATTTATAAAATTATTTGATTTATTTGGTTTTTCACAATGGTTTATTCATTTAAACTTTAAAAAAAAAGAATAATTTGGATATTAGATAATGATTTTAACTAGATATTTATGAGTTTTAATAACAATGATTCTCAATTTGAAATAAAATAATAATTAAATTGTAAAATTTAAAAGTGAACTTCATTTAAATTAAAATTGAGATTGCAATTTGCAAAACTTACATCACCTATGATAAATTCATAGGTGTAAATACCTAACGTTTACTGATATGGCTACTAGCAACAGTTTTTATGTGTGACAGTGTAAGCATGTATGTGTAAAGTGTTGGAAATTTCATCATGATTATTTGTTATTCTAATTTTATTTCTTTGTAATTTAATTTTGATGATATTTATATCTTAAATTGAGAAGTTATTGCTTTAACTTTATTTCTTTAAAAAGATAGAAAAAAAATAGTATTTTTCAATTAAATGGCCTAAAGCTTGTGGCCTCGGCTCCGACCCGATAGGATAAAGGCTGGGCTTCAAAATTGAGGGGTTTTAGGGAATTGAAGTCAGGCCTAAATGGGCTGATCCGTTTAGACCCGATCACATGAAGCAAGGTTGGGCCGGCGCTTATTCCCAACTTTATTCCTAATACCTATAGCTCTTTCATAGAAACTTTAGAGGCAGAAATGCTCTTTGACCCCAAAAAAGGTGATGTAGATACCATACGGGCATGTCACCTCAACATATTGACCTTTTAGATCCATTAGCGTCAGGCAAAATTACTATGATTTTGCAACTTTCGAGGCAATTTACCCCTTCAAAAACTTCCAGATGCTCATAACTCCTCTGTGGAAACTTTCGGGCAAAGAAGACCTTTAACCCTTTTAATTTTTTAGATTAAATATAAATTTCATTTCATGATTCCTTGATGGCACACCACACAAATCCTTTGTAATCATCGTTTCATTATATTATATTCCCTACCATTTTTTTGTGTTACATTGCATTCCCTATGATTCATTCTTTGAAGCAAACCAACACTAAATTACTTAAAAAGCATGGATACAAACAAAAAGGTTCTCATATATATTTTTGGGTTGGTGAAAAATGAAAACCAGATTGATCTACGGGACAGGCTTCTTTCCTTTGCCACTTTCGTCCGCTGCCATAAAACTCCCCGTTTTTTGTGCAAAATGGCCATGTGAACCTTAACGTGTGAAAGAGAGAGGCAGTGTGAGGTGATGCTAGCTTTGAAAGCCAATAGGGAAGACATTTTCACCATTCAAAGGTTAAGGTAAAATAACTTTTTACTTTTAAAAAATTCAAAATATTATTGATGAGAAAATTATTTTAAAAAAAAACTTAACTGAGTAGTATTTAAATTTAAAATAGGGTAAAGTGTTTCCACCGCACCATAGATGCAAGCACCTTGTTAGTAAGCAGAAGATTTGTAAGTACTTTTCTAAATGTTTTTTATGTCAGAGGTATACCCTGACCTTGGTGAGTCCCGGAAGCCAACCTATTTAAGTTTTTTTGTTATTAAAAAAATAAAATAAGCTAAAGTATATGTTTAGTCCTATATGTTTGCATTAAGTTTTTGTTCACTCCCGAAAGTTCATACAGTTCATTTTTAGTTTCTTAGTGCATGTTTGGGAAACAAAAAAACTATCCTTTCAGAAGTTCTTTTCTGCAAGTTAAGACAAAACTCCTCTTATATATTTATCGGAAAAATCGTAAAAGCACTTGTAAAAAATTAAAACAAACAAGCATTTAATCTTAATATCAATTAAATGAGATTGAATTGATGCGTGCTTTTGTCGCTAAAGCAATCAATTAAACTAAGTCCTAATTAATTATGTAGTTTAGGGTCAACCTAGGTCATTCTCCCAAGGAGCAAGCTATGGGTTTTCTTTAGGATTGATTTTTAAGTAACAAAAGATGCAATAGAATGGACCTAAACTAAAATGCAAGATTCTACTACCTAAATGCAAATGACTCTAAAATCTATATGAGAATGAAACTAACCTAAATGAATTGGAATGCAATCTTTGGGGTTTTTTTTATGAAAAAAGGAATTAAGATGCTAAGCAAAGAGAATAATGAAAAACAAGACACTCAACAAGGGTTTAGTTCAGTTATGATGATGAAGGGGACAACTTAGGATTCACATGGATTTAGCTTTCTTAGCCAATTAATTTATTAGACCAAAGGGAGATTCATGAAAAATTGGAATTAATAAATTTAATCACCTAATCAAGACATGGGAAACCCTCATGCTCAATTACACCTAATCCACTAGAAAACTCATAATGGAAAAAATGGTGGTTAATTAAATCCATTAAAAACCAATCACAACTGTTTAAGATAATTTTGGAAATTATGTTTACAATTGCCTAATTAAACAATTTGACAATTAATCACCTAATTAAACAATCAAGAGATTAAACCCAAATTGACAATTAAATTAATAATGAAAACTCAATTAATAATTTAATCGGCAATCAAAGGTTTGCAAACAAAAATCCCAATAATCATTTAAGAACAAAGCAAATCCGAAATATCAATTCAACTCAAATCAATAATAAGTCTACAATCTAAAACTAGATTGTTCTCAATTAACACAACCCAAAATCATTTAAAACTAAATAATCTTAAGTCTTGAATCAAAAAGATAAAAGAAAGACACTCCCTTATGATCTTCAAGTGTAAGCTTCTAGGCTCTAGCTTCCTCCATGCTTCTCCCAAATTACCTCCCAAGAGAATTAAACTTCCATGAAATTCCTCTCTCCTTCACACTCCGAACAAGAAGTCACAGCCATCAAAGGAGAAGTACTCGTTGATGCTTGATAAATGGCCGTGGGTCCCGTGTGGAGAAATAATAGAAACTGAATGTCAAACTCTCGGATTAGTGTGGTGGGGTCAAGGTGTGAATAAGGGAGGAATAAATGAAATTGGTAAATGGAGAAAGACGTAGCAGCAATTCGAGCAGCAGCCTCGTTACTTGTCTGTGCGTCTCGGCCTCCCCTCTCAGCGTCAGTCCGTCGTCTCAGTGTCTCCTGCGTATTCCCGTGTGTGAGCGCCTCGGCCCCCGCCTTCTCCTCTCTATGCTGTGACAGCTAGGTTAATTAAAAGGGTGGAGAAGAGAGTTTTTGGGTATTAATTTGGGCTCATTAAAATTTCAAAAGCCCAATAAAATTTCACCATTGGATTCTTTTTGAATTTTTAAGAAAAATTCTGCACCGTAGGATCTTTTAATCTCCTTTTCCTTACTCTGCAAGAATCAAATAAAATCGTGATTTATCATATAATTGGAAAGATTTTCCACTCACAAGATAATAATTAAGACATTAACTTTTTGAGCCCAATAATATCATAATCAATTCAGATTTATATTATTTCCCAAAATTGGCTAATTATCCAAATATTATCTAATAAATCCAAATTAGCCTAAAATAATCTCCAAAGTAAATAAATAAGGTGGGATAAAATATACTAAAATTGTGATTTATCAGCGATATTAAGATTAAGAAACTAAAAATGCACTTTATAAACTCACAAAACTTAAACTGAAACATGATGCAAATTTAGAGCATCAAACATATACTTTCCCATTCCCTCCGGTCCTAAATATGACACAGAGTTGATTTTTTTTTTTTTTTTTTGGAAAGATTAATGAAACTAAATAAGTTACTTAATCATATCATATGTTGTGTATCATTGGACTATATATCAGTTTATAAGTTAGGCAAAATAGTTTGGAGAAAAAATGATAAATATAAATATTTTAAAATAATTTTATTAGCTTTTTTAATATCTCAAACAAAAAAGTTAACTCTATCTTATATTTAGGACCGAAAAGAACATTTTAAATTTAAACACTACCCAGTTAATTTTTTTTTTAAAAAAATAATTTTCGCATCAATAGTATTTTGACTTTTTTAAAAGTAAAAAGTTATTTTACCTTAACGGACTCATCATGGAGATGTCTTCTACATTTGCCGCCACAGCTGGCTTCACCTCAATACTACCTCTTTCTTTCACAAGTCCATTTTGCATAAAAAAATGTAGATTCCATGGCAGCGGACGAAAGTGGCAAAGGAGAGAAACCTGTCCCTTGATCTACACAAGTCGTGTCTGTTACGCGTGTAAATGGTCTATTAAATAGTGCAAGTGTACACTGTCGTAATCAAGTAATATAGAAGTAAGTAGAGTATCGTTCCCACGAGGATTGATCACTAAGTACCAAAATAGGTAATTTTAATTCTATTTAGTCGATCGATTCGTTGGTGATGAAGAGTACGAAATAAAAGATGAGCAACTATGAATGCAAATGATATGAAACAACAATGAGAAAAAGTCCTAGGGATTAGATTTCACTTAACAATTTCCGGATTGAATCACTTATCTAATCTAGCCCAATTTATTCCACATGATTGATAGTCGAGTTTCCCTAATTTAATTACTAGCCTCTTCCAAGGTCAAGCAATTCTATAATTAATTGCTAATCCAATATATTCCTATATGAATTTAAGCAATTAATTATGCATTAAAATTTATGGAACTCTATAAGACTACACAACTCATATGAATATATTCCTATTTCATATGCAAGTTATGGTTTTAATTATAGGGTCTACACACATGTATCTCCTTCCGGTCTCAACATATATATTGGAATCATTCAAACGATGGCCAATCAAATGAAAGCATTAAGAGTAATAATTAAAACTCAATCATAAAGGAAAAATAAAACTAGATTTAATAAGTTAAGATTCAATCCGTTATTAGTAAGCTACGTCATCACCCTAGGAAAATGAAAATTTAGCTCATGATAAAATTAAAAACAACAGCAAAATAAATTGACATTATATAAAACTAAAATGAAATCCTTATAAATACTGCAATAAACTTGAATATTAAATTCTCAAACATAAATATACAACCAAAAGATGCATAAAAAATGTAAAAATCTAGCCGTCCCTTTAGGAGGTAAAACCTTCCATGTAGGTGGCATACAAAGAGTAATACAATCCTAAGCCTTCCAAGATGGAGGCATGCAAGAAAATAATACAATACCTAAAATTAATTCCAAGATGATGTAGTAGTTGGAGAAGAGATGGAGTGATGAAATGGTGTGTAAGTAGATAAGAGAGAAGAGTAATGGAAATGAAATGGTGTGTGTGGAGAAGAGATGAGAGTAATGGATCTCAATTGGTATCTCAAATGTGAAGGAGAGGGTGGCTATATATAGGAAAAAATGGAGTAAGGTAGATGAAGTGGTAGATGAAATGTGATAAGTGGATTAATAGATAGAATGTGGTAGATGGAGTAGTAGGTGAAATGTGATAGGTGGATTAATAGATAGAATGTGGTAGATGGAGTAGTAGGTGAAAAGGAAGATGAAGTGGTAGATGAAATGTAGTAGATGAAGTAGTAGGTGAAAAGAAAGATGAAGAGGTAGATGAAATGGTTGGTGAAATGGTAGATGATTCCCGCTCTCAACTTTCAAGCAAAAATTCGAAACCCTTGGAGATAGAACTGGAATTTCGTCTCAACATAAAAGTTGTAGAGCTCTTTCTTAGCTTTTTATCCATATAAAGAATGTCCCGATCCGACATCTAGAGCTCCAGATATTGCCTGAAAACTGAAAGAGGGTCTAATTTAGTATTTTCCAAGAAATTCTATTTTATGCCAAAATCATTATTTATTTATAAATTACACCCAAATTTATTAAATTGAGCTCAAATGTCATCCATAAAATCATCATATAAGGGAAAATAAATATGTAAATATTTCACTTATCAAATTCCCCCACACTTAGCTCTTGGACGTCCTCGGACAAGGAGTGACCATTAAGTGCTTCCAACAAAATTAGAAGTGTCAAGTCATAAGCAAGAACACAATTAAAAAATAAAGGAATCATAGTATTCATGAATCAACGAAAATATAAACTGGTAATTTCATTTGAAAATGAATAAACTGAGTTCGTAGTTATGACTCATTCTCCCAATCTCTCAAGTGTTTAAGGGTAAGTGTTTCACTCGAATTCAACCGAAAAAATTGCACTACCATAGGCTTGCTAAAAATCTCAATCTCCACTATCTAATTCACATGCATAATTCAAATCAAAAGGACTTGTTAAGGGTTGTAATAGAGTTAAGGTAAAAGGAATGTAAAACGTGATATGAAAAACTAAATAGAACAATAAAAAAAATGGGCTAGCTTCTGAATAAATCTATTTCATCACAACAACCCACAATTCGAATACTCACAATATATTTTTTTTTTTTCATTCTCTTTTTTTTTTCAAATTTTTTTTTTTTTTTTTTTTTTTGCTTGCACTTTTGAAGTTGATGATATATACACCCCCACACTTGTCAAAAGCCCATTTCACAAACTTTCAAATGCTCTACTAATCTTCCGAATTAGGTAAAAGCATTTGATATATCATTAAAGTATATGTCAATGGGTTGTGAACAAAGAAATAGTCAATGAGGCTCAAAGGGGCTTATCAACGGTATAATTGCAAGGTTGGCTATTTGGCTCTAGCTAAATAAAATGAATGCCTTTATCATCTTTGAATGTGCATGTGAAATGTAATTTCAACCAGATTTAAAGCAAGTTCTAGAGTGACAACTTAATAGGTGAATATCACACATAAGAGAAATAATCATTATAGGCTCAAAAGCTCACGGTTAGGGGCTTTCAAACTCAGCTCATTCAATCTCAAAATTCATCACCAATTGTAACAATCGGTTGTTCATTCATGCTATGAAATCTCTAAATTCAATTGATCCATACTCAAAACTTATATACTTCTTAAGATCATTACAAAGCACTTAAATAGGATGACTTTTTTTTTTTTTTTTTTAGAATGAACAAAAACATGCAACTACTAGAATGCGTCTCAGGAGTTAAAAATATCTCCTTACTCTGCCATTTTTTTTTTCACACCCCATGAATCTAATGGTTTTACTAACTAACAAAAGAAAAACAAAAAAATATTTTTTTTTTTCTCTCCTCCCCCAACCTAAATCAGACATTGTCCCCAATGTCTTTTAGAGCTTAGAAAAGGTTTTTTTTTTTTTTTTTTTGTTGAAACATAAACACATACTAAAGTAAAATCAAAATACTAAGGGTAAAACCAAGAGATTAAGGAAAGCTACAACCGAAGGGTGGTATCTGGGTTCTGCTCCTGACTGCTATCTGAAGATTGCCCACCTATTTGCTTGACGAGTATATCTGGTTTAGGTTCATAGGTTTGCAGTTGATCGAGCAGTTGATCAGCAGTTGGTGCAGAAATTATGGAATGGCGAGTAGCTTGGGGTATGAATCCTGTTTCCACAGCATGATCAAGAAAAGACAACAGATTATCATAAAAACCATTAACATTTAACAATCCTAATGGCTTTTTATGATAGTTTAACTTAGCCCAATATGCAACGCTAGAAATGCCATCCAACGTCTCCAAACCACCGGGTAAAGCAATGAAAGCTTGAGCATGGTAGAACATTAGTCCCATTTGTTCAGGCAAGCTCGAAACCTGTAACTCTTGTCCTAAGGAGAAAGTGTGATCTTCCAACTCCTTCACCCTTACACTTAAACCCTTGCTTCCATTCATGGATGCAGAGATGGCCACACTTCCCTTTAGGCCCTGAATGCCTCCCCCGTACACAAAGTTGATTCCTCTGGCAGCTAATCCAACTCCCAGTTCATTTGCTGCTGTTATAAACTCTCCTTTCTTGCCCAAATCAGTTTCACCAAAAATGCAAATAGATGTAAATCTACATTTTTGTGAAATACCCTTTTTCTCTTTCTTTCTCTCGGACCATGTATGCTCACTAGTGGAAGACTGCATATTTACAAGTGGAAGTGGATATGCTACAAGTAGAAGAGTGCATGCATATATAACACTAAAACAGCGACAACAAAATCACACAAATCACACATTTTTCAAAGAAGTTTGAAAAAATTTCCGACACAGATGACCGGTGGGCCATTGCGTGAAGAAATTAAAAAGAGGAAAGAAAGTCAAAAGATAAAGTAGAGTAGGCAGAAGCTATCGACAAGATAAAAAAATAATTGACAAGAGCTATAGAAAAGATAAGACGATTAGACAAAAGCATGATTATGTACAGTAGTTGTGATTTTGGCTCACATCTTCCTCTGGTTTTACGTCCAGAAACGGCTTAAACGCTTTCTATGAATCGAGGATTTGCTTCCCATCCAGTTTTCTTATAAACTGGCAAACAGGGTCTTTTAACGTCAGATTCCCAAGACGATAGCGCTCCTTTTCTCTGTTGAATATGTCTGCTAAATCAAGAAGAATACGATGAACATCACCACTCGGATGCGTCTCAAGAGTTTGAATGATATCATCCAGTGACTCCTTACTCAGCCCATCCTTTATAAATTTAATTTTATCTTCTCGATTTACAGAAACCATACCTTTACTCCTACAGCGCTGATCACAATTCCACCTTGCACATTTATAGCAAGTGTTCATCCTTTTAGCTCTTCTCTTTTTGGAGTAAGAACTTCTTCCCATTCCTGGTAAAGGTTTAACAAATGAATTATGAATCTCACCTGCTAAACGTACCTTAGCTTCAATGATCCAGCGTACGTCCTCAGGAAGGCCCAAACGATTGAATATCATCATCCTTTCAAGTCGACTGTTATAGATCTTCCTGAGCACATCTTTGGGAAGAGTAGGGAACCTGTTCTTAAGATTTGCAAGGGATCCCTCCATGGTAACTTAAATGAAATTTATGATGACTAGAATTTTCAACCCAGTGCAATGTGTTTCGATGAGTAGGAAAGAAAAATGAGAGAGTAGGAAAGAAATAAGTGAGTAGGAAAGAAAATTGAGAGAGTAGGAAAGAAGTTTTGGGTTGCCTCCAAATAGCTGCCCTTCTTTAACGTCTTTAGCTAGACAAATATCAAACAAACAAAATATATATATATATATATATATATATTTTTTTTTTAAATTTTTTTTTTTTTAATTTTTTTTTTTTAATTTTTTTTTTCAAAAATAATTACTAGATTGAGGGCTTACCTGTTGGTTCCTCAAACATGATGACAGATTTCAAAGTGTTGAGTGCACCTTCATTGTATTCTTTGAGCCTTTGCCCATTCACTTTGAATTTTCGATCACCATCTTGAATCTCCACAGTTCCATATGGCCATACTTGAATCACAGTAAAAGGACCTGACCACCTTGATCTCAGCTTTCCTGGAAAGAGCTTTAATCTTGAGTTATATAAAAGCACTTTTTGTCCTGGTGTAAACTCTCTCTTCAAAATTCTTCTATCATGCCACATTTTTGTCTTCTCCTTGTATAACTTTGCATTTTCATAAGCTTGTTGTCTGAATTCTTCAAGCTCATTGAGTTGGAGAAGCCTTTTCTCACCAGCTGCCTTTAAGTCAAAATTTAATGCTTTTACTGCCCAATACGCTTTGTGTTCCATTTCTACTGGAAGATGGCATGCTTTTCCATAAACCAATTGATACGGGGATGTACCAATTGGTGTCTTGAAGGCAGTTCTATAAGCCCAGAGTGCATCATCTAACTTTTGAGCCCAATCCTTCCGGTTGGAATTCACTGTCTTCTCTAAGATCCACTTCAGTTCTCTATTTGAGATTTCCACCTGTCCACTAGTTTGTGGATGATATGGAGTTGCAACCTTATGAGTTACTCCATATTTAGCTAGCACAGACTGAAGCTGCTGATTGCAGAAATGCTTTCCTCCATCACTGATAATAGCTCTAGGCACCCCAAATCTTGAAAAAATATTTTTCCTCAAGAACTTCACAACTACTCGAGAATCATTTGTAGGAAAGGCAGCTGCTTCAACCCACTTTGAGACATAATCAACAGCTACTAAAATGAACTGGTTGCTAAATGAGGATGGAAAAGGCCCCATAAAATCAATCCCCCATACATCAAAAAGTTCAACTTCTAAGATGTTGGTTAAAGGGGCTTCATGTCTCCTTGAGATATTTCCCGTTCTTTGACATCTGTCACAGGTTGCCACAAGTCTGTGAGCGTCCTTGAAGAGTGTAGGCCAGTAAAATCCTGATTGAAGGACTTTAGTAGCTGTTCTATTTGCTCCAAAATGACCACCATATGGGGATGAATGGCAGTGATTTAAGATGCTGTCCATTTCTTCTTCAGGAACACATCGCCTGATAATTCGATCTGGGCTTTGTTTGTATAAGAATGGATCCTCCCAAAAGTAATGCCTTACATCAGCTAGAAACTTCTTCTTTTGCACTTTAGAAAGTTCATAAGGCATAATTCCGCTTGCCAAATAATTCACAAAATCAGCATACCAAGGAGTAGGTTGTGACTGCATGCTCAAAAGTTGCTCATCTGGGAAATTCTCCTGGATTGGTGATTCTCTCTTTCGTTCATGTGGTTCTAACCGAGAAAGATGATCTGCAATGAGATTCTCGGTCCCTTTTTTGTCTTTGATCTCCAAGTCAAATTCTTGTAGTAGAAGCACCCATCTGATTAGTCTAGGCTTTGCATCTTTCTTCTCAATCAAGTATTTGATTGCTGAGTGGTCTGTCCAGACAATGACCTTTGACCCGATCAAGTATGCTCTGAATTTGTCGAATGCAAACACTACTGCTAATAGCTCCTTTTCTGTTGTTGCATAATTCAGCTGTGCATCTGAGAGTGTCCTGCTGGCATAATAGATGGCATGAAAGATCTTGTTTCTTCTTTGGCCTAAAACAGCTCCAACTGCATAATCACTTGCATCGCACATCATCTCGAATGGAAGATTCCAATCTGGAGCTATGATAACTGGTGCAGAAGTCAAGGCACTTTTTAGAGTTTGGAAGGCTGATAAGCACTCCTTATTAAACACAAAGGGAGTGTTTTTCTCCAACAGCATGCAAAGTGGCTTTGTGATTTTTGAGAAGTCCTTGATGAATCTTCTATAGAAACCAGCATGTCCCAAAAAACTCCGAATACCCTTGATTGAAGAAGGAGGTGGTAGCTTCTGAATTGTTTCAATCTTAGCTCGGTCCACTTCAATGCCTAGATCAGATACCTTGTGACCCAGCACGATTCCTTCTTTCACCATAAAATGGCATTTCTCCCAATTTAGAACCAAATTTGTCTCCACACAACGTTGCAAGACTTTTGCCAAATTTGAAAGACAATGATCAAATGATTCTCCAAAAACTGAAAAATCATCCATGAATACCTCAATGAACCTTTCCACCATGTCTGAGAAGATAGCCATCATACTTCTTTGAAATGTTGCTGGTGCATTACATAGACCAAATGGCATCTTTCTGAAGGCAAAGGTACCATATGGACATGTAAAAGTTGTTTTCTCTTGATCCTCTGGTGCAATTGTAATTTGATTATATCCTGTGTACCCGTCCAGGAAACAATAATAGGCTTTTCCTGCTAGTCTGTCAAGCATCTGATCTATAAATGGCAAAGGGAAGTGATCTTTTCTGGTGGCTTTATTGAGCTTTCTGTAGTCGATGCACACTCTCCATCCAGTCACTGTTCGTTGTGGAATCAGTTCATTTTTCTCGTTGGGCACTACTGTCATTCCACCTTTCTTTGGCACAACTTGAACTGGACTTACCCATTGACTGTCGGAGATTGGATAGATTATGCCAGCATCCAGCCACTTTATTACCTCCTTTCTCACCACCTCCTTCATATTTGGATTGAGTCTTCTCTGGTGCTCAACTGTTGGCTTGTAGTTGTCCTCCATCAAGATCTTATGCATACAGATTGAAGGACTAATCCCTCTTATATCAGCTATTGACCATCCAAATGCTGTTTTATGCTCCCTTAGAACTCTTAATAACTTCTCTTCTTCATCAGGAGTAAGAGCAGCTGAGACAATTACTGGAAGTGTTGAATTTCCTCCCAGATAAGCATACTTCAAATGGGATGGCAGTACTTTCAACTCTAAAACTGGTGGTTTCTCTGTTGATGGCACCGGCTTACTTGGCCTTTCCCCCAAATCTTCAAATGGTTTCTTGATAAAAATTGGGGAATTTGCTTCAAGGTACTTTATCTGCTCCAAGATGTCTGGATTAGTAGATTTTGATACATCTACCATTCCCATTGCTAGTGGTTGATCCATGCAGATTTCATTCACTACATCTCTTGTGCAGCTGGTCAATACATCGACTCTGTAGCAGGTGTCACCTTCATCTGGAAAGGATAAAGCCTTAAAAATGTTGAAGGATACTTGATTATCTTGAACTCGTAAGGTTAACTTCCCCTGTTGCACATCTATTAACGTTCTCCCAGTTGCTAGGAATGGCCTCCCAAGAATGATAGGAATTTCTTGGTCTTCTTCCATATCGAGTATTATGAAATCAGCTGGGAATATGAGTTTGTCCACCTTCACCAGAACATCTTCTAAGACACCCCTCGGATGTTTTATTGATCGGTCAGCCAGTAGTAATGAAACTGTGGTTGGCTTCACCTCTCCAAGACCAAGTTTATTGTATACAGATAGAGGCATGAGGTTTACACTTGCTCCAAGATCACAAAGTGCTTTTTCAAAGTGACATTGACCTATGGTGCAAGGTATGCAGAAGCTTCCTGGATCTTTCAGCTTTGGAGGTAATTTCTTTTGGAGAATAGCGCTGCACTCCTCAGTAAGTGCAACTGTTTCAAATTCCTCAAGCTTACGCTTATTTGAGAGAATGTCCTTCATGAATTTTGCATAACTAGGCATTTGAGCAAGAGCGTCTGCAAAAGGAATGTTGATGTGCAACTTTTTGAAAACCTCCAGAAACTTTGCAAACTGCTTGTCTAACTTTGCCTTCGCAAGTCTCTGAGGGTATGGAACTGGCGGTACATATGGAGGAGGATTGTCTGGAAAGCTGATTCTTCCTGGTAACACATTATCCTCCTTCTGTTCTTCTTCGCTTTCTTTCTTTTCTCCATCATCCTTCTTGATTACAGGATCTTTCAATTCTTTACCGCTTCTTAGTGCAACAGCTTTCACATGTTCTTTTGGGTTTCTTTCTGTGTCACTTGGTAGAGTTCCTGGTTGCCTGGAATTCAACATATTTGCAATTTGGCCCATCTGGATCTCCAAGTTCTTTATTGAGACTTCCTGATTTTTGATTGTTGCATCAGTCCTAGCCATGAATTGAGATGTATTCATGGTTAGTTGAACCAGTGCATCCTCCAATTTCTGTTGTGGTGGATTTGGTTGTTGAAAAGCTTGCTGCTGGTAGTTCCCTTGCGGCTTGAATGCATTTTGATTATTCCTCCAACTAAAATTTGGATGATTTCGCCAACCTGGATTGTAAGTGTTTGAGAATGGATCATTCCTTTGATTTCCGATGAAATGAGCTTGCTCCGGCATGGATGAGTGTCCTTCTTGATATTGTGTGCTCACATGAGGTCCTCCATATTGATCACAAGCTTCAGTAGGAGTGCTGATTACATTTGCATGGGTTGACAATGATCCTACTTGCTTGGATATAGATGCAACCTGAGAAGACAAAGTGTTAAGGACATCCAGCTCGTATACTCCAAGTGCTTTCTTTGAATTGCTACGTTCAGAAGGCCATTGATATGCATTGGATGCCATCTCCTCAAGTAGATTGTAAGCATCATCTATATTTTTTCCCATTAAAGATCCTCCAGCTGCAGCATCTACAAGAATTCTGGATATGTGCGTCATCCCACTATAGAAAGTTTGCAGTTGCCACCAATTTGGTAACCCATGATGAGGACATTTCCTTAGCAACTCCTTGTATCTTTCCCATGCTTCATAGAGGCTTTCTTGTTCCTGCTGGGTAAATGAGGCAATTTCATTCCTCAATTTAGCAGTTTTTGCTGAAGGAAAGAATTTCTCCAAAAATTTCTGCGCCATGATCTCCCATGTAGTTATGCTGCCCACTGGTAGTGATTGTAACCAACTCTTAGCCTTATCCCTGAGTGAGAAAGGGAAAAGTCTAAGTCTAATGGCGTCATCAGTAACACCATTATGCTTGAATGTGTCGCAGATTTCAAGGAAGGTGGCTATATGTGTATTAGGATCTTCTGTTGGTGAACCACTGAACTGATTTGCTTGCATCATCTGGATAATTGCTGGCTTGATTTCAAAGTTATTAGCTGCTACTGGTGGTCTCGTGATTCCAGAATTTGTCCCCATGACTGTTGGTGTTGCATAGTCACGGAGTGTTTTAGTATCTGTTGTTCCTCCCTCCGGAGTTTCCATCGGATTGCTTAGGATTGAAGTATACTGCTTTCGAACTTTTCGATTTCTTCGACAAGTTCTTTCGATCTCCGAATCAAAAGGCAATAGTTCAGTCTCCTTCGATCTGGTCATACACTAAGCAAAATCCTGAAAAGAAACACAAGACACCAAGAAGAAAAATAAATGTAATATGAAGACCAAATTAGTATTAAAATTACTTGGTATTGATATTAATGACAACAATCCCCGGCAACGGCGCCAAAAACTTGTTACGCGTGTAAATGGTCTATTAAATAGTGCAAGTGTACACTGTCGTAATCAAGTAATATAGAAGTAAGTAGAGTATCGTTCCCACGAGGATTGATCACTAAGTACCAAAATAGGTAATTTTAATTCTATTTAGTCGATCGATTCGTTGGTGATGAAGAGTACGAAATAAAAGATGAGCAACTATGAATGCAAATGATATGAAACAACAATGAGAAAAAGTCCTAGGGATTAGATTTCACTTAACAATTTCCGGATTGAATCACTTATCTAATCTAGCCCAATTTATTCCACATGATTGATAGTCGAGTTTCCCTAATTTAATTACTAGCCTCTTCCAAGGTCAAGCAATTCTATAATTAATTGCTAATCCAATATATTCCTATATGAATTTAAGCAATTAATTATGCATTAAAATTTATGGAACTCTATAAGACTACACAACTCATATGAATATATTCCTATTTCATATGCAAGTTATGGTTTTAATTATAGGGTCTACACACATGTATCTCCTTCCGGTCTCAACATATATATTGGAATCATTCAAACGATGGCCAATCAAATGAAAGCATTAAGAGTAATAATTAAAACTCAATCATAAAGGAAAAATAAAACTAGATTTAATAAGTTAAGATTCAATCCGTTATTAGTAAGCTACGTCATCACCCTAGGAAAATGAAAATTTAGCTCATGATAAAATTAAAAACAACAGCAAAATAAATTGACATTATATAAAACTAAAATGAAATCCTTATAAATACTGCAATAAACTTGAATATTAAATTCTCAAACATAAATATACAACCAAAAGATGCATAAAAAATGTAAAAATCTAGCCGTCCCTTTAGGAGGTAAAACCTTCCATGTAGGTGGCATACAAAGAGTAATACAATCCTAAGCCTTCCAAGATGGAGGCATGCAAGAAAATAATACAATACCTAAAATTAATTCCAAGATGATGTAGTAGTTGGAGAAGAGATGGAGTGATGAAATGGTGTGTAAGTAGATAAGAGAGAAGAGTAATGGAAATGAAATGGTGTGTGTGGAGAAGAGATGAGAGTAATGGATCTCAATTGGTATCTCAAATGTGAAGGAGAGGGTGGCTATATATAGGAAAAAATGGAGTAAGGTAGATGAAGTGGTAGATGAAATGTGATAAGTGGATTAATAGATAGAATGTGGTAGATGGAGTAGTAGGTGAAATGTGATAGGTGGATTAATAGATAGAATGTGGTAGATGGAGTAGTAGGTGAAAAGGAAGATGAAGTGGTAGATGAAATGTAGTAGATGAAGTAGTAGGTGAAAAGAAAGATGAAGAGGTAGATGAAATGGTTGGTGAAATGGTAGATGATTCCCGCTCTCAACTTTCAAGCAAAAATTCGAAACCCTTGGAGATAGAACTGGAATTTCGTCTCAACATAAAAGTTGTAGAGCTCTTTCTTAGCTTTTTATCCATATAAAGAATGTCCCGATCCGACATCTAGAGCTCCAGATATTGCCTGAAAACTGAAAGAGGGTCTAATTTAGTATTTTCCAAGAAATTCTATTTTATGCCAAAATCATTATTTATTTATAAATTACACCCAAATTTATTAAATTGAGCTCAAATGTCATCCATAAAATCATCATATAAGGGAAAATAAATATGTAAATATTTCACTTATCAGTGTCCAATTCCCCAATCCCACAAAGTTGGGTTGTGACTTTCTTTCTCTTCAAATAGCATGGACAAAGCCAGATCATCAATCCAACCTCAATACTTGCCATTCCTTTTTTTAAAACGTAGAAAATAAGCCAAACCCCACTTTTGTCCTCTCTTCATTTTTATTAAGGTGAGAGACACTAATGCTACTTACGTACTTAGCAAAATCCAGTTGGCACCAAACCAAAAACACGTAAACTCATATGCATTTTACTTGGTCTAGACTCTACATTGACTTCAAAGTTCAACCCCACGTAATTGCTTCTTGTCTCTACCCAAAAATAATAATAATAATAATAATAATAATCATAAATCTTTTAAATATTTCGGTGTAAGGCGGGTCACCAACGATCACTATCTAGCAGAAACGTGTCATACTGGAAATGGCAAGAGAGAGACAGAGACAGAGAGTAATTAAATGGGGAGGCTCTATATTAGTTGTGCAAATATACATCTCTTTCATATATGAGCCTCTTAGTCAACCATTCTAATGGGAAATTAACTATCTTTCACATCACTTGCTCCTCTCAATCCGCCGATGATAAGCATCTTATTTTGATTACCACTATCTTCAAATCCTACATCATTGTCCTACATCTACCTTACCATTACTACCATATTCCCTTTTGCCCTTGTTATAAGACACAAAATAATAAGTATTTTTTGTCTTTTTTATAAGACATTTGCTTATTTTCAAAAAGTATTAATTATTTTTTTTCATCAATGTACATGTTTAATAAGGTTAATAGAAGAGAATAATAATTAATATGATATTAGAGTTTACTGTATTTAGTAGGGATAATATTCAAGATTACTTAAATTTTAGGATAAATTTAATGACCTTAATTGTTTTTATTGTCTTATGAGAATTGTTAGTTAGTACCTTATAATAAAAATTAGAAGAAGTATATTGCTATGAGTACCCCCATCTTGTCTTTGTTATAGAGCGCCTTCTAAAATATGTTTTTAGTCATTTTTGTAAGGGTAGTGAGAGGTAGTATAAATTAATACTTTCTCCCATCTAAAATATAAGTCACCTTTTAGGAGGATCCTTTGGTCCATAAAATAAGTCACCTTGAAAGTAATTAATATTTATTTTCCAATTTTGCCTCCATAATTAATGCTTACATGTAGCTTATTGTATTTTTATCTCTCATTCAAACCTTAATTTAACATGGGCAAAGTTGAAAAATCTTTTCAATTTAAGATAGATTTAACGAGTTAACTGCTCTTTTTTATTCTGATGAGATAATTGAAAGTGACTTATATTTTAGATCAAACTGAGTATGATGTTAGAGTTTAGTGTAATTAACGGCAGTAATAACATTAAAAATTACTAGATTTTTTTTTTTTTGACAAGTTTAATATGTTTTTATTGGAGAATGCAAATTACTTAGAAATGACTTATATTTGGTGCAAAGGCTATGTGTCTTTATATACACAACAATAGGTGATTTTAGAACTTGATCACTCTTTTGGGGTATAGGCAGGACTTTCCTTGTCCTTTTGAGATGCACCCCACTGTTTGCTGGTGAGGAATAATGAAGTAAAGAAGAGAGCTTGATTAGTGGGTATGTCTGGTTTTTGCCATTTTCCTTGTTTTCATCACAGATTTTTTGTCCTTCCCATGAGGGGTCAATCAAGATCTTTCTTGGAAATCTAAGTTCAGAAGAAGAACAAGAAGAAGAGAGATTATCAAGTTATAAATTCAAAATCATTTTCCTTTCTTTTTTTTTTCCCCTGCTGAGACCAGAAAGTTTAGGTCTTTTTTTTGCAGCAGTTGAACTAAACCTTTTTTTCCCCAGAAACACAACCACTTATAGGTCGCCCCACCAAACCAAACCTAACCCAAAAAACAACTCATCATTCATATCAGTCTCTCCCGTTATTTCCCAGGCTTGTTATTAATTTAATTTTTAATTATTACTACTCTCTTTCTTTGTTCACAATATGGCTACAACAACAGATCAAGATTTCAGCTTCCCCACCATTAATGACTCATATTCTTTCTCCATTGATTCTCCTCCTCTCTGGAATCTATCTCCTGCAACTTCCCCTAACCCTTATGGAGGAAGTGTCATCAGAGAAAGTCAAAGAAAGAGCTTTTCATGTATAGAAATTGAAAGGCTAGTGAGAAATGAAGAACAAGAACAACAAGAAGATGAAGATGAAGAGAAGAAAAAGATGGATTTGTTGTGGGAAGATTTCAATAATGAGGAATTATTGTCTTCTTCAAGAGTTGCGTCATCATCTTCTTCTTCAAGAGAAGAGAAAGTTGAGTTCAGAAAAGCTGTGGCAAAGAGAAGGAATAATAGTAATGTTTCTTCTGGTGCTCTGATTCTTCCTTCTAAGAATAATGGAAGTAACAAAAATAGGAACAATCATAATAATAATAATAAGCCTGGCATGGTGGTGGTTGTGAAGGTTTTGAAGAAACTGTTCTCTATTAGTAATTCTCAGAGGAAACCCAGAAAGAGAGTAATATAATAGTCTAGTTTTGTAATTATTTGGGAACTGGAATTTGGGGTGTGAATGAGAGTTTCTTTTTTTTTCTTTTTATTTTTTGGTTATGTTGATTGATATAGTTTGATTACAGAGAGAGAGAGAGAGATGCAGAGGCTTTTTGGTTTTGATCCTACCTGCAGAATTTGTAATGTGTATATGTGAAGTAGTAGTAAATATAATTATGGGGAAATTATTCTTTGTTCTTTTTTCTTTTTGGTTACAGAATTTGTGTGTTCTTTTGATGAAGCATCTATCTTTTCTGTTCTCAGATTTCTCCTTTTTTTTCTTCAGTTTCTGGCAAATCGATGAAATTGTTTCATACATCAAGTGGGGTCTAATGAACCGTAGATTGAGTTTTAGTTTTTTGTTATATTGACTTAAAGTTGACCGGAAAAAAAAATAATTTGGATCCGCCAAATATAATTTAAACTACAATTGTCGTGTTTTCTCAATATGTTTCATGTTACTGTAGGCACAATTAAATTTATGATCAAAAGTCACTTTAAAGTTAAGGTAATTTTTTTTTAACTTTTCGTTTTTTTTTAATTTGAAGTTTCTGAAGGTGAATTTTAATGTATCATCCAAATATAAATGATATTACACCAACTGATTTTTTCCTCAATTTCAATTTTGCAAAAATCAATTGAGATAAAAGCCATTTTTAATTTCAGTGTTATATTAAAAAAAAACAAAATGTTCTTCCAAACAAGCCCAAAGTCTTCCTCAGTGGCTCACCAACTAGGTTCTACATTTAGGATTGAGATAGTACTTTTTTTTTAAAAAAAAAGGGGTTTAATACAACATTTCGTCTCTTTAATTTGATTTCATTTTGATTTTGATTCATCAAGGGATAAAGTAGTCTAAATTTTTATTAAATTATAGGGACTAATAATATAAACAAGTTGAAGTTTGAAATGCCAAAACCTACCATTTGAAATTTGAGGCATGATGTTAAATTTAAAAGGCCAATGATTATTTTTTGGTACAAACTAAAGATTGTTCTATTTTGTTTAGTACAAAACAAAAATTGTAAGAAGAAAAAGTGAAAAACACAGTCTCCCCTAGTGCATATGTGTGAACCAAATGTTGTATGGTGGCCCAAAGTGAGTGGCTATATAGCCCAAATGGATGAGATTTTTGCAGAATTAGGCTATATAAGTCTCTCATTTCCAATGAGCCCAAATGGCTAGTGGGCCTAACAAAAAGTATAGTTCAAGTATTCTCAAGAGAAACAAAAAATGTACCAAAAAAAAAAAAAACCAACAAAGATTGATTAAGTCGTTAGAGATTTGACTCATAATCATAAGATTGTGGGTTCGAATCTCACCGATGTGAGGACTTTATTGGTGGGTGATCTGTAAATACTTCTATAAGGGCTATTTAAAACCAAAGGCATGCCCTGACCTTGGTGAGCCCCCGGAACCCTACTCCCCTAAATCATTTTATACCAAAAAAAGAGAAACAGAAAATAACTAATGTTGATCCCTGTCGATGTATATGGAGAGGGTCTTATAGCTAGTACTAAGGTCCCTTCATAAAATCAATGGTGTAAGGAAATTAGTCACTGCTTTAGTGGTAAATACCCTGGACCTACCAAAAAAGGAGAAGAAAATAACCAATGTTAAAAGGTAGATATATATTAAGGAACAAAAAATAAAAGATATATATTAAATAATGATTTTTGATTTAAGCATATGCAATGATTGAAAGATTTTTATTTATCTGAGTAAATTTAAGTTTTTTTCCTTTCTCAAATAAGAAGGAAAATACATATTTGTTATTAGCTTTTTAAAATGTTTATTGTACTCTACTTTCCTTATCATTAATAATAGCACCCTCATGCATTATTTAATGTAATAATATAATTCCGCGTTTATCCTAAAATTATTGTGAGCTGCAATCAATTGAAACGAATTTATTGGCTGTTGCTCACGTTCTGAATAGTCTGTTTGTACATGATCTTAGCTTGTAACATGGTTTTACATTATATATGTTTGTAGACTTGTGAACCCTTGTTGGGAAATAAGGGTGCAACATATTATATACATATTTTGATTGCACATATTTGTTCAGTCCTGTTGGATTATTGGATCGCTCGATTATGGTTGATCCACCTTGAATAGGTTAGCCAAAGCCCATTAAGTTATGGGGCTGAAATACAAATATTAGATATTGTGGTTCGCTAGCTATGATATTCTCATCAACTCAATATGTCACTGGTACAAAATTTCTTTTTTAGACCGCTATATTTAGACCAGTTATAACGGATAAGATCTCAAAAATTTAATTGGTGGCATTTTTATAATTATATAGAATTTCTAAGAATAGTTCTCAAAAAAATCAGTCTTAAAAAAATTATTTAGACCGGTTATAAATAAAACCGGTCTAAAAATATCAAAATATTTAAAAAAATTAAAAATTTTAAATTTTTAAAACCGGTTATTAATAATAACCGGTCTTAAATATCAAATATTTAAGACCGGTTTTAATAAAAACCGGTTTTAAATATGAAAAATTTAAGTATCCGCAATCGATTTTTCACTGTAATCCCTTCTACTCATATATTTGTTTGACTACAAAAAAAAAAGCCCTGTTTTTTTTTTAAAATATCACTTTTAAGACCGGTTGTTAAAATAACCAGTCTTAAATAAGACTGGTTATTTTAACAACCGGTCTTAAAAGTCTTGAAAAAAAAGATTTTAAACCGGTTTTTAAACAACCAGTCTAACTAGCCTAGACTTTTTAAACCTAGTCTTCGAGCAACCAGTTTAAAAAAGTTATTTTTAAAACCGGTTTTGTTAATCGGTCTAAAAAATAACAGACTTTTAAGATCAATTGTATCAAGACCAAATCCAAAACCAATCTAAAATATCATATTTAACCTATCTTAAAAATGATTTTTTCAATAGTGTGCAGTATGAAACCATTGACTATGGACAATGAATGTGTTATTGAATGAGGCTCCGGGTCTTCTCTTATTTATGATACCACAATTCCCAAGGCACTTAAGGGGTCCATAGGTCCTCAACCACATGAGATGAGTTACATGAGTTATATGTGTGTATATATATATATTGCAACTATAGTCTCTACCCTTTAAAACAAGCGGTGTATTTATCGTGCATCCATAATCATATTTGCCACTTCAATACATTTTATTTTCTGGATTTATAATTTTTTTCAAATTATCCCTATTAATGATGGCATATATTAAGGTGGTTTTTATCAAAAAAAGTAATTCTAATTAATACAAATAATTAAAAAGGGAATTTAAGGAAGCCAATATATATTTTTAATAGGTAACTAAATTAACTAATTTTTTTAATTTCTATAAATTATATATCTAACTCTTACATTAACGATAATAAGAGGAAATATATATTTTTTAGCTAATTGCATCTTAACTTGAAGGACCATGCTCCCTTAGAGCTTCTTGAGAGACAGTCAAAGCATTTGTTGCCCAGTTCTGCCCTCAACATGTTGCTACATAATTGCCCACTTTTGAGCTTCTCATGCAATTATTAAATAACCAATACACGCCTATAATATAAATAAACAAATAAATAAACCTTTTTTTTTTTCGGCCACGAACCTGAAAGTAACCATTTTCCTGAAATATCATTCATCGTTAACAATTTGACCACAAAATCCAAACCTACTTTAATCTTACAACTTGTTATTTATTTACTTATCCAATTCATGAAACCATATTTGGAAGTCTATGGCTGGGTTTGATATCACGTTATGGGGCAAATAAACCCTTGTCTTTTTCTATGGAAATAAGCCTGAATGAGTTGGAGTGTTTTTTTTATGTTTGGTTCAGCATTTTATATTTGCATCAGGGGTAGAATAAACTACTTATTAAATAAGCCCCTTACTGCAGCTTTTTTATTAAGTCACTTATTACGTAAGTTGAGATAAGACTCCTCTCATATACTTACCTCGAATACTGTAAATCATGATTTATAAGTACTTATTGTCCAAAAATAAGCTATCTAAAATTGCTCATCCAAATATAAATCACATTACAAAAACTGCCTTTTCTATTAAGTCATTTTTAATAAATCAGAATCATAATAAATCATTTTTCCTACCGCTATCCCAAACAATCAAAAAAAGCAGATTCTTTTAGTGTAAAAGTCAAAGAATTTTTTCATGGGGTTGAAGATATTAATGCCTAACTCTTACCAGAAAATGTTCATTATGCATGCACCCACATTATAATTGACAATAAAAAAAAATTTAAGAAAAAAAAAAAAGAAAGAAAGAATTCGTAGTGATCTTTTTGTGATTCCCACCCAACCACATGCCTTCACTTGAGCCAACCATCTCCACATCCATTGTGAGAAGCATTTACTTATCTTGCCCACCCATTTGTATTTCTCATCTTATATAATATTCCCTCCCTATTGTAAATGTAGGATTTAGATAACTAATTTATAGATGTTATGAATTTAGTTTAGCTATTTATAACTAATGTGTGTTTGTTTTCTTAAAATACGTCCCTTAATCGTTATTCCTAATGGTTAAAACTATGCATAATCAATAGGGGTATAGCTCTTGAAAATTTTATAAATTTAGAAAGTAAATTAACATCTAAACTCTAAAGCAAAAAAGCTCAAGTGGCTCCTATATCGATTTAGGATTGGAGGGAGTACATTATTCTTTGTTTTTATTTTTTTTGATTTTACTATACACTTCCAGTGACTTCCTCTTTTTATCTATCGTCTAATAAGATATCCTCTTTTTTTTCTTTTTGCCATCTATCGTCTAAGATTCTTACACACACATTAAGAAGTATGATTAATATTTTATACTTTTTAAAACTTCATAATGTGTCCTTAATTTATTTGATCTATTTTCTTCTTAATTGCATCTCTTAATCTATAGTTAAATTAGTAAAGATAAGGTTATGGTTGAAAAGCTAGCTAGTAGTAATTAATAATTGTTTATAATATTTTAAAATAATACTCTTTCGATCCTAAATATAAAAACTAGTTAAAGTTGTAGAAGTTAGTATATGGGCCTGGGTTTATACAAGGATTAGGCCCAGTTACGTTTGTGCTTTAATTTGGCCTTTTGCTGTTGTAGAGTGTATATATAAACTCTAATATGTACTGATTATTTTTTGGTGATCAATAATACAAGTAGACACTTTTCTCCCTAGGATAGTTTACATGGTACCAAAGCTTTGGGTTCAGAGAAAAGAACAACCAAGAACTAGTCCACAAACCCATAATTGCCCAAAACAAGGTTTGGACTGATCACCTATTCATTCAAGATTTGGGCCATAAACCAAGATTCGCCAGTGATGCAAATCGAAGCCCCTGCACCCATACCAGATCAGCCCGTATTGATGCAAATCGGAGCCCCTGTACCCAATCCAAGTTAGAGCCTCTATGACACAAGATGCAAATTGCAACTCCAATTTCTTTCCCATCGCCCGTACGCACTCGTGCTCTATGATACAGTCAATTTTGAGAGTTGCAAAATCTTGATCCCTAATAACCTCTGACGGCCTCTGTGATCCCGATTGGCTTCGAACCATTTCCCAGCCATCATCCTCCTTCCACTGAACACAACCGCGACGTCCTTGACTCCAATCACCAAGGGCATGGCTCCATCAATTTCATCAATCTTCTTCAACAATTTCTTACACACAAGTTTCTTCATGGCAAAAACGAAAACTGGCGATGATTCTATCACCACTCTCTCTTTTACTCACCCTCTCTATCCTCATCCCTCAGACACTCAAGGAACATCAATTATTTCACAGACTCTCACCGACAGCGATAATTACACTATTTGGAGCTGGGCTATGATTATTGCACTTAAAGGAAAGCAGAAACTTGGTTTTGTGGACAGAATGTGTACAAAGGAGGCTCAAGCAAACGAGTTAAAGGATCAATGGGAACGTTGCAATGCAATAGTACTTTCTTTGCTGCTCAATTCCATGTCCAAGGAGATAGCCAACAATGTCATCTATTTTGAGGAGGCGCATCAAATATGGAGGGATATGAAAGAGAGGTATGATAAGGTCAGTAGTTCAAGAATTTTCACTTTGCACCAAGAAATTGCCTCTCTTTGTCAGAATTCATTGTCTATTGCACCTATTATACAAAAATGAAGGAATTATGGGAAGAAAAATTTGCCCTATTCCCAATTCCTTCTTGTCAGTGTCCAACGTCAAAGGCCTACGTCGAGGCAATTCAACAATAGAAACTCCTCCAATTTTTAATAGGTCTTAATGACAATTTTGCAGCTGCATGCAGTCAAATTCTTCTTATGTCCCCTCTTCCGAGTATGAATCAGGCTTTTGCCATGATATCCGAAGATTAAGCTCAAAAGCATCTTGTTATCACAGCCAAGGATGCCCCTATTGACGGGATTGCTATAGCTGCTAGAGCAAAGGGACGCGAGAGAGGAAGAGGCAGAACATGTGTAAGTCTAGATTGTGGGCACTATGGTAGAAAGGGCCACACTAAAGAAAGGTGCTGGCACCTAATTGGTTTTCCTACTGACTTTAAAGGAAATAGGAACAAGAATAACATTTTGGATAATAGTAACAATCCGTGTGATAGTGAAAGGGGCACACATAGAGCTAATGTGGTAACACCTACCTTCACTCAAGAGCAATATGAGAAGCTTTTTAAGTTCTTGAAGAAGGAAGAAAATGCAAACACAGCTATTTATACCCTCACTGGTACAGGTTTGCTTATTCCCCTACTCAAACACATACATAATAATTGGGTAATAGATTCAGGAGCCATGACACACCTAATTAGTAATTTGTCACTCTTAAGTAATGCAACTAGTTGCACAAGACCACTTAGAAATATAAAGTTACCCAACGGTGATAAGATAAGATAACACATATAGGCACAATAAATTTTTCTAATAAATTCATGCTTAAAGATGTACTATATGCTCCAGGACTCCAATTCAGTCTCATATCTGTCTCTTGTCTAACTAAGGAACAACATTGTATTGTTGCATTTTTTTTCCTAACTTTTGTTCCATATAAGGCCTTTAAGATGGCAAGATGAAGGCAACTAGTAGATTATTTTGTGGATTGTACATCTTGCAATACAAGCATGAACTTTTGAATTCTGTCAATATTGTTTCAAATAATAATAATTCTGTTTCCTCATTTCATGATTTCCCATTATTGCATATGAGACTGGGGCATGCCCCCTATTCTGTATTGAAACAATTATACTTTGTCAATGAGAATTCTGTTCTAATGAATAATAGTTGTTGTAATATATGTTTTCAAGCTAAACAAACCAAGCTACCTTTTTCTTCTAGTTTTATTAAAACTGTTGCATGTTTTGAACTTTTACACATGGATGTATGGGGTCCTTATAGATCTCCTACATATGCTGGTCGTACCTATTTTCTCACCATTATAGATGATTTTTCTAGGTCTACTTGGGTATTTCTCATGAAGAACAAATCAAAAACCAGTCTACACATTAAAAACTTTATGGCATATATTGCTAACCAATTTGCTTCTTCAATTAAATGAATTCAAAGTGACAATGGTACTGAATTTACCAAATCTAATCTTCGTACCTATTTTTTATCTAAGGGTATCATGCATGATATGTCATGTCCTTATACACTTGAACAAAATGGTATAGTAGAGAGGAAGCATAGAACCTTGATGCAGGTGTCTAGAGTGCTCATTCTACAATCACATGTTCCCATTCCTTATTGGGGAGAGTGTGTTAAAATGGAGGCTAATTTAATCAATCGTCTGCCTTCTAGAGTTTTGGGTTACCAAACTTCTTATGAATGAGTTTATGGTAAGAAACCCTTTATGATCATCTTCGAGTATTTGGTTGTATGGAATTTGCTACTGACCTTACTACTTTGGATAAGTTGGCAGCCAAGTCTATTCCTTGTGCCTTCTTAGGTTATCCAAATAATCAAAAGGGTTTTCTTCTCTTGAACTTCCGGTCTAAGTGTATTATGGTTAGTCAGCATGTTACATTTCAGGAACATAGGTATCCTTCGAAAGATGTCATACCCACTAACCAAATAGGGGTCACTAATGAGGTAAGTGATTTATTTTGGTTTGATGTGAAAACTGATGCGCCTGGAAATACCTTGCCTGATGGTAATATTTTTCCTGAATCTGAGTTGAATAACCTTCTTGATAGTAACACTTGTGCTAAATATGTGAATAATCTTCCTAGTAGTAGTATTTGCCCTGAACCTAGTTCAAATGGTTTGCATGATAATAGTGTATAGTCTGATTGTAATGCAAATGTTCGTCATAATGATGAGAGTGTGCCCAACACTTGTGATATGATTGATGATGAGGATGAGAATGAAAACCATATAAGAGATCCATCTATATCGATAGAAGAGAGGCCAAGGAGAGAGATGAAACCTCCTATTTGGTCTCAATATTATATTTGCAACTTAGTCACCTTTAGATCCTCTAAACCAAGAACCAATTGCTTGTATCCTATTAATAACTACATTACTTACAATAATATCTCCCCCTCTCATATGTGCCTCTTATGTAATGTAGATGCTATCACAGAGCCTTCTTCTTATGAGGAGGCGGTTAAAAGCAATGAATAGGTAAAGGCAATGCGCTTAGAGATAGAGGCTTTAGAGAAGAACCAAATATGGGAGACAGTTATTCTTCCTAGAGGAAAAAGGCCCATAGGATACAAGTGGGTATATAAAATTAAGTACAAGGCTAATAGGGAAATAGATAAATACAAGGCTAGGTTGGTAGTGAAAGGTCATATACAAAGGGAAGGCATAGACTACCATGAGACTTTTTCCCTAGTTATTAAAATGGTTACAATTAGAATTATGCTTAAACTAGCTGCTATAAATTGATGGAATTTATACCATATGGATGTGCATAATGCCTTCTTGCAAGGAGATTTGAACGAGGAAGTGTATATAGTGATACCTCCTGATTTTGATAGTAAGGGGGAGAATATGGTTTGTAAATTAAGGAAGTCACTTTATGGGCTGAAACAAGCCTCCAAATAATGGAATAACAAATAAACAACTGCATTGATTGAAGGGGGTTTTCGGCATAGTAAGAGTGATTATTCTTTGTTCTTTAAAATATATATTGATGGTGTAGTATACGTGCTTGTGTATGTAGATGATGTGCTTGTCACAGGGAGCAATGTAGGAAGGATACAACAGGTGAAATAATTCCCACATAACAGTTTCAAAATCAAGGATTTGGGTACAATGAAGTACTTCCTTGGTATAGAATTAGCAAGATCAAAGAAAGGAATAGTGTTATGCCAACATGAATACATACTAGACCTATTGTCAAATATTGGCATGAGTGGTTGTAGGCCATTGGATGCACCAATGGCAAAGAATTTGAAGTTGTTGGCACATGAAAAAGGAAGGGATGGGAAAGAAGATCTATTGGTTAATCCACAATGTTACAGAGCTTTGGTAAGTAGGTTGATTTATCTCACTGTCACGAGCCCTGATATTTTTTTTGTGTGCAGACCTTGAACTAGTTTATGCAAGCTCGATTGAAGTCACACATGGCTGCTACTTTGAACGTGCTTAGATATTTGAAGCAGAATCTAGGATGTAAAGTGTTGATGAGTTCGACAGGTGGCTTATCTCTGGGTTGCTTTTGTGATTCAGACTAAGGAGCTTGTGGAATGACTCGGGGATCTGTAATAGGTTACCTATTAAAGCTAGGAGGTTCTCTTATTATGTGGAAAATAAAGAAGCAAGCTATTATGTTACGTTCTTCGGCTAAGGCTGAATACAGAGCCTTAGGATCAGCTGTTTCTAAGGTAGTATGGGTTGTGGGTTTAGTTAAAGAACTGAAACTTGTATTTCCTATGCTTGTGAGTGTGTATTATGACAGCAAATCAGCAATTCACATCGCGTCTAATCCAGTATTTCATGAAAGGACAAAGCATATCGAGATCGATTGTTACTTTGTCTGAGAAAAGGTGCAAGACAAACTGATTTGGTTAAATCATGTGAAGACAACAAATCAGGAGGCTAATATACTGACAAAAGCTGTCAGCAAAGAAAGTCTTAATAGAAATCTGCACAAGCTTGGAGCAGTAGATTTGTTTTGTCCCAAGCTTGAAGGGGAGTGTAGAAATTAGCATATAGGCCTGGGCTTATACAAGGATTAGGCCCAATAACATTTGTGCTTTAATTTGGTCTTGTGTTGTTATGGAGTGTATATATAAACTCTAATATGTACTGATTATTTTTCGGTGATCAATAATACAAGTGGACACTTTTCCCCTTAGGATAGTTTACAGGAGTGTTGGTTTTGGTCTTAAATACAAGACCTTATATATTTTATTTCTTATATTTTCTTAAACTAATGTACCTAACTTATAAACTAATATATAATCTAACATTACACAGTGGGATTTTTGGGAAATTAAGTCACACGTGTTATAATTAAATAATTTATTTAACATAAATATAATTAGATTAATTAAATAGCTCTTATATTAAGGATCGAAGAAGTAAATGAATAGAAATTTTTTTTTTTCCAAAAAAAATGTGACAGTTATAGTGAACAAGTTATTGAGTTATGAACTTGAATCATGAGATCTTTCATTATATAAGTTGAATTATAATTGCAGTAAGAATAAATACCAAAGGGGAAAAATATTGAAAATAGAATGCACAAGACTCGGAATGAGAGAGAAAACTAAAAAGAGGAACTGTTTTATTAGTAGCACCATTAAAAATTGAAAACCAGGAAAAAATGAGGAGAACCATGTCCAAGTCATTACCAATTCGGTTCATATAAACCACTCTACCTCCCCACCCTTACACATTATTTTATTACCCCATCATCTAAAGCACACTGCTGGTGTAACCCCTGCAAAAAACGAGGCCGTGATAAGTGTAAAACACGTTTTATAATTGGATAAGAGATCGAGAGTAATTAAAAACCTTTTTCCAAAAACCTGTATGACAATATCTCCATCCTTTCATTCATAAAAACAATTGGCTTGTTCGGTTTGTCACATATACAATATTAGAGTACTAATAAAATTTCCGATATTCACCCTGGATAATATCATTAATCTAAGAGTTTTACATGGTATCATTGCCCATCTCAGTTTTCTAAACCGGGGATTACACAACAATTACAAATCTATGGTCAATCTAATATATACAATTGTCTAAATGATAACCAAAAATAAAAAAGAAACTAAGACTACCACCGGCAATCCTAGTCGTCCTTGTTCACCTGCTTGTCCCTTGACCCGCTTGCCTAGATAAAATTGTTAATTGGAAAAAGTTAGATTCAAAAGAATCCCAGTAGTAACAGTTTACGTATATGATGTATAATTAAACAAAGTATATAAGTATATATCACAATTCAGCTACACAGCATTCAAAGCCGGGCTGCCCGCCGCTACTCAATCATTCATTCAAGGCTAGGCTACCCTCCACGGACCCAATCAACAATATTCAAGGTTGGGCTAACCGCCACAAACCCAATCAGCAACATTCAAGGTTGGGCTAACCGCCACGGACCTAATCAACATCATTCAATGATAAATACGTATGAGCAATGCATTGAACATAATATAGGATAAAATGTCACTACCTTGCTCTTTCCGTTCTTGTTCAGGCGTATACCTTCTACGCTCCAGGTAATTGTCAAATCCTATAATCAATATTAAGGATGACAAATTATCACTTATCTCAATACTCAAATTACTTCAAAACGCTTAGATTTGGTTATCATTAAAGTCCCTTAAGTACCTATGAAAGGCCATCACAATAGGCCTAAAGGGTTGGGAAGTACTATCTCAAAGACCACTTTACAATAGTAAAAAGTTCTGATTTTTGGATGTTGGCCACAGCCAAGGATCTTTAGTTGCGGCATAAAATAGGTCAGAAACTTTTAAGTTGCGGCCAAATACTTTTGGCTACTGACAAAATCAGGTTAGAGAGTTTTTGGCTGCGGCCAAGAAAAATTTCAGTTTCTGGGCTAAACTTCCAAAAAATCATAACTAATTCTAGAAAAATCGAAATAAGGTGATCTCAAAGCTAATGAAAGGTATTTATGTCCTCTTTATTAGAAAAATATGGATCAAGGCTGTCTATAACAACAAAAATCCATAATTCCACAAATGTTCATACTATTCCAGATTTGATCCCAGATTTAACATCAAATTTTGGACAATCATAACTCCTAGCTCAAAAATCAAATTGACATGAATTATATGTCCATTTTGAAGCTTGGAATGTGCTCTATTAGATTGGAAAGTTTCATACTTTTTCATCACCATTTACCCATTCAAAACGTTTATGCAAAACAACTGCCAGCACAGAGTTTTTCACTAACTAAAACTTTCAACTTTAAAACCTAAGTTTCCAATGGTTCAAAATTCATATCCAACACTACTCTCACACAATTTTCCACAAGGAAACCAATGGAAACATCAAAATAACCAAATTCTCATTCCATTGTCATGCTCTATGTTAGACAACATTCAACACAAATTCCCAAAATTGCCAAACTTCACAATTCAAACCTAAATCCATTCTATTTATCCAAAATACCTCTCAAGGCATCATACTCATGACAACAACATTACCTCCACACAATGACCCGCATTTTCAAAAATAAGGCCAAAATCCTAGAATTTCAAAGCTCAATCAAATGCCACAAAACCTATATAGAAAGGTTTGTCTTACTCACCTCAACAACTTTCCCGAAGAGGTTCCTTGATTCTCCCAACTCTAGATTTCCTTGTGTGCTCAAAACACCACCAATGGAAAATCTAAAACCATAGGATGAAAGCTCTCAACAAGAGGAACAACTTTAAAGGAGATTTTGGCATTCAAGGTCAAGATTTTACCTAAATCTTGAGCTTTCCTTTTCTCTTTCTTCCTTCAAAAATGGCGAAAATGGAGAAAGCTTGGAGAGAGAGAAATGAGAGATGATGAAGAAGAAGAAGGGAACAAAAAATTCTGCCCCCTCCCCATGCCTATTCGAAAAGAGAGAGAGAGAGAGAGAGAAGAGAGGAAATGAATAAAAAATGATGTATTGACTTTTCCTTCTGCCAACTCTCATGCTTGCTTCATCTACCAATGGCCACATGTCACTCTCTCATTGGTTCTCATAAAATAAGTAACTAATTAGTTACTCTAACTACTCCATTAGCCATTTAGTTACATATCTCATTTCTCTTAGTTAGTAATTAATTTATCCATTAATCACTAACTAATTACCCGACGATTTTCCGTTCTTTCCAAATTTTCCACTGATTTTGGCACATTTATTTAAATTGCCACATAACTCATAATTAAATCATTTTTCCTCTTCCATACGCCATTTTCCCTTATTTTAGCCCAATAATTATTTCATCACATAATTATGCTAAAATACAGGGTGTTGTGCATTTCCAATAATAATTCGGATCTCAAATTCATTTTGATTTACAAAATCATTCAAAATAATTATCATTAGCCCTTAATCAAAATTTGGGGTGTTAGAGCTGGTTGACTCACTCTCTATCATCATCATCTACTTGAACATTAAAGGCACCCCAAAATGGAACCAAATTTTTCATTTAAATTTCTTTTGGCCTTTTGGGGTCCACCTGATTACACATATCCATGACCATGATGACCAAAATTTATATCATCCAAACATAAATAATATTACATTATCTAATTTTTATCTCAATTTCAGTTTGTAAAAGTCAATTGAGATAAAAGTTATTTTTGTAAATGTTATTCCAAACAAGCCCAAATTCTTTCCCAGTTTCTCCCCAACTAGGCCTTACATTTAGGATCGGGGGCAATACCTTTTTTAAGAAAATGGGAGTTAACACAATATTTAATCCCTCAAATTTGACCTCATTTAGATTTTGGTTCCTCAAACTTCAAACTATGGTTTTGGTCTATCAAGAGGCAAAATAAGCCATGTCTTTATTAAATTATAGAGACCATTATTGCAAACAGAATCAAGTTTGAGAGGTCAAAACTAATAGTTTGAAATTTGAGAGACTGAAACTAATATGAGGTTAAATTTGAAAGACTAACGTGCTTTCTTTCTTTGGTACAAATCAAAGATTGTTTTAAATAAAACAGAGTCTCCCCCAATGCAGATGTGTAAGCCTATGGTGGCCCAAAGTGAGTGTCTATATAGCCCAAATAGATTAGTACTATATTTTGTAGAATGAGACTACATTATTAGGTCACTTCCAGTTAGCCCAAATGGCTAGTGGGGCCTAACAAAAAGTATAGTTTAAGTATTCTCAAGAGAAACGAGAATGAAAAAGTAAATACGGTATAACTAAAAAAAAAGTTTGACACTATTGGTAGATAGTGAGGTCCCTTAAATATGATGTTATTAGGTTCAAATCAGGCCATGTGCATGAAAAATGTTTTATTAGAAGAGACAAAACTCAATTCGGTAATCTCTACGTCTCGGGATTAGTATATAGCTATTGGTTATGAGATACAGATTCTACCCAAAAAAAATTAAATATATATTAAGTAACCAAAAACAAAGGTGTGTATATATATTAAATAATGATTTTTATTTAAGCATGTGTAATGATTGAGAGTTTTTTAAAATGAGAAAATATATATATACTTGATATATTTTTTCGATTACATCAAATTAAGTAAATTTAAGTTTTTCTCCTTTCTCAAATAAGAAGGAAAATATATATTTGTGAGTATCAGCTTATCACAATGGTTATTGTACTCTGGTGTCCCAATCATTAATAACAACACCCTCATGCATTATTTAATGTAATAATCTAATACACTGTTCATCCAAAAATTATTGTGAGCTGCAAAGCCTGCAATCAACTTTTTTTTTTTTTTTGGACCTGACAAGCTGCAGTCAGTTGAACCGAATTTATTGGCTGTTGGTCACATGCTGAACCCTAATAATCCTTGTGTACATGATCTTGCTTGTAACATGATTTTGCATTATACATGTTTGTGGACTTGTGAACCCTTGTGGGGAAATAAGGGCGCACCATATTATATAAATATTTTGATTGCACATATTTATTCAGTCCTGTTGAATTATGGCTGATTCACCCTTGGTAGGAGTCCATTAAATTATGGGGTCAAAATGTAAATATTAGATATTGTTGGTCATTAGATATGATAATCTTATCAATTCAATATGTATAAAGGACCGATTGACAGAGTGAATGTGTTATTGAATGAGGCTATGGGTCTCCTCTTATTTATGAGACCACAAGTCCCAAGGCACTTATGGGACCATACCATGAGTTACCTGAGCTAAAGATATGGACATGGCTTCTCTTTGTTGTTAGGTCCCGTCTGTTGTCCTCCTTTTTTTTAAAAATTATATCGTTTTGGTATAATTTTGATAAAAGGTGGGGGTTGAAATTTTTTTTTCCTCTAAAGAAATAGTATCTAGTATTTTGAAGTATTTTTTTTAATTTTATCTAATATCTTAAATTAATTTTTTAAGTACCATGCAATATTCTAAAATAATTTTTAGTTTTTTTAACAGTTTAAAATAATTTTTAGTGCTTTTAACTCCTTAAAATATTTTTTTAGTTGTACCCAGTTTGTTAACAGACTGATTGCAATTTTACCTTTAATGTATTTTTTCAGCTCCAAAAAATACTTTAAAATATTAGGTGCTACTAGAAAAATATTTTAAAGTGGGTGGAAATCAATAAACCGTATCCTAAGTTTTGGGTGCTCATTACTACTAAGAAAAATACATTAACGGTAAAATTATAGTCAGTCTCCTAAGATATTTTAAAGGGTCAAAAACACCAAAAATATTTTAAAGTAGTTTTTGGAGATGAAAAAATACATTAAAATTAAAATTGTAATCAGTCTACTAACACACTAGGTATAACTGAAAAAATATTTTAAGTTGTTAAAAACACTAAAAATTATTTTAAAATACTGCATGGTAATTAAAAAAATATTTTAAGATATTACATATAACCATAAAAATACTTCAAAATACTGGATACTATTTCTTTTGAGGGAAAAAATTTCAGCCCCTCCTTTTCTCAAAACTACACAAAAACAGTGTAGCTTTTAAGAAAAGGAGGGCATCAAACAGGACCTGATAGTGGAGGGAAGCCAGGCTATACTCCTCTTGTCCTTTTTTATAAAAAGCATTATATTTTATAGGGGTGGTTCTTCATATAAGGGAAAAAAAAAAATTTTTGTCTGAAATTTTAAAGGGAAAAAGACAGAAAAATACCATTTGAACTTCAAAATCCCGCTGACAAGAATGGTAATGGAATTGACAAGAATGGTAATGAGATTGACAACGCAAATCTTTGTCAAAAGACTAATTTGGGATTTTGAAGTTCAAGTGGTATTTTTCTGTCTTTTTCCCAATTTTAAACCAGTTTTTATTTTTACCCCTATTAAATATATATCACTTATTATCTCTCTGCAATAAATTTTCAATCATTATTCTCATGTATTCTCTTTATAAATAAATGTATAATCAGAAAGAATAGTATATATTTTATATATTTATTACTTTTAATTAATATTTTGAACTACGTGATTTAAGTAATTGTTCTTTATAAATGGACCAGATGGAGAGTATATTGCAACTCTACTCTCTATCTTTCAATACAAGTGGTATATTTGTTGTGCATCTATGATCCTATTTGTCACCATAATCGGTTTTAATGTAGATATTCAAGATAGTATATCACACTCCAGGTACGCCTTAATTAGGAGGTTTTTTGTGGTCTTAATTGTAAAACCTCAATCTATTTTATTTCCTATATTTATATTTTTTTTCAAACTATTCCTATTCATTGCATATATTCATCAAGAAGTATTTCTAATACAAATGATTAAAAAGGGTATTTTAGGAAAGTCAACATACATTTTTTTTACAGGTAACTAAATTAACAAATTTTTTTAATCTCTATAAATTAGATATTTAACTCTTCCATTAATAATAATCAGAGGGAATATATATTTTTTTTGGCTAATAATTGCTGCTTAACTTGAAGGACCCTGCTACCTAAGAGCTTCATGAGAGACAATCAAAGCATTTGTTGCCCACTTCTATCCTCAACTTGTTGCTACATAATTGCCCACTTTTGAACTTCCCATGCAATTATTAAATAACCAATACACGCCAATAATAAAATAAACAAACAAATAAATAAACCTTTTTTTTCGGCCACGAACCTGAAAGTAACCATTTTCCTGAAATATTATTCATCGTTAACAATTTGTACACAAAATCCAAACCTACTTTAATCTTACAACTTGTTATTTATTTACTTATCCAATTGAAACCATATTTTGAAGTTTATAGCAATCAAAAAGGCAGATTCTTTTAGTGTAAAAGTCCAAGAAATTTTTCGGGGGTTGAAGATATTAATGCCTAACTCTTACCAGAAAATGTTCATTTTGTATGCACCCACATTATAATTGACCATAAAAATTAAAAAATAATAATAATAAAAGAAGGAAAGAAAGAATTTGTAGTGATCTTTTGTGATTACCACCCAACCACATGCCTTCATTTGAGCCAACCATCTCCACATCCATTGTGAGAAGCAATTACTCACTTGTCTTCCCCACCCATTTGTAGTTCTCATCTTATATAATATTCCCTCCCTACAGTAGTAAATGTAGGATTTAGATAACTAATTTATAGATGTTATAAAATTAGTTTAGCTATTTATAACCAATGTGTGTTTGTTTTCTTAAACTGCCTCCTTTAATCATTATTCCTAATGATTAAAACTATGCATAATTAATAGGGGTCAATAGCTCGTGAAAATATTTATAAATTTAGAGAGTAAATTAACATCTAAACTTTAGAGCGAAGCTCAAATGACTCCTATCTCAATTTAGGATTTGGAGGGAGTACATTATTCTTTGTTTTTTTTTAATTTTACTGTATACTTCCTGTCAACACCCGTTTACATTTCAATATGCGTAAAATAATAAAGGCATAGTTCGACAGGCATACAGAAAAAATAAAAATATATTGATAAAAGTATTTGTTTACATACAGGAAATCATCACCGTAGAATGTGATAATATGTACAAGTTTATACAAAATATCCAAAAATATTCTAAATAAAAACTACGTATAGCCACTAGCATCATCTTGGGATCCACATCATCAGTTCCTCGTGTCTACTACTTTGCCTTTGGACCCGCTGGTTCCCGTTGGCACATTTGTCATTTATGAAAAAGGATGAGATTCTAAGGAATCCCAGTAGCAACAGACTATCGTTCATATAAAATGTGAAAAGTAAATATGTTATTCTCCATAAATGCATCAATTAATGAACAATATAAGAGCATGTATACATGGGATAGGGGCTCAACCCCCACTATCGATACACCTTGGTTGAATTGTTACTCAACAATCAGGTAATAGTGCACTTCTCGCACTAACTGGCCCTTCTCGATAGAACCATGTTGATTAATTAAAACACAAACAATGACATACACAATCATATTAACCATGGCATAATGTATGAAGGATAATATTACTACCTTAAACCCTTTTTATTTGAAAATTGTTCCTTGAATTTCATGTCAACGGCTCGAGCTATTAATCCGCTCCTAAATTCCAAATGTATAAGAATTAAGTTAAAACTCATTTATGTACTATTTTAAGCTTTTCCAAAGTGTTTTTGTTGGTTATATTAGTCTAAACTATAAAATTACCAAAATATCCCTGGGGACCTGGTCCAGGCCCCTTTGTACCCGGTCCGACTGTACTTTTTCAGAAATTTTGACCCGGGCTATTCTGACATATTTTTACTCAAAGAATCCATTTTCAGTCTCGGAATTACCAAATTCACTACCAAAAGATAAAAATGCCCTTGGCAGCCCCTAATTTAGGGTTTCGAGGGCATTTTGGTCATTATGCTTTTTAAGGCTTTTTCTAGAAAAGTGATCAACAGTAAGCCCACCTAATTTTCCCTCTTTAATATATTGGAATAATCAATTTCATGAAAATCCAGCTCCTAGCCCTCCAATTGGACCTAGCCAAAACTTTAAGAACGTCAAAAAAAATTGGGATTTTTGAATTCTAACTTTACAGACTTGTTCCTTTCTACTCCTAATCATTTTATTAACTATTTAATTACACTCTAAACACAATTTAGACTAGATTTGAGTAGCATAACAGCTAGGGTTCATCCTTTTCTCAAATTCACAAATCACAGAAATCAACCACAAAGCCACCGATTAAGCCAACTACAGCAGCAACAACAATAAGGAAGTCACATTTGCTCTCCTCTTATTCTTTCCTTCTTGGCCGAAACTACACCCCTCTCAAACCTTAGGATTTTGCTTCAAAACACCTTAAATCATGTAAAGAGGAAGCTTAGTAGAAGGATTAAACAAATTAGAACTCAAATCACTGAAAAATTCAACTTATCTTATGAGTTCTTTCCTTCCTTCTCTCTAGATCACAAAGCTCACTCTCCCTCTCTTGTTCTCTTGTTTCAATCGGCCAAAGTGAAGAGGAAAGATGAAGGGATTTTTTTATAAAATATCTCCCATTTTCTCCATTTTATTTATTACAAGAAATTCCAACAATTTGACTTTTGTGACATTTGCATTTATCTACATGAAATTGGATGTCATAAAGCCCATTAACATGTAACAAATATTTCCCTCACTTGGTCCATCTAAAATGATGCCTAGGATGGTCCTTTCATTAGCCCAAATGGCTTTTTTCATTTATCTCATAATTTCAAAATTGCTATCACATTATTTTCTTCATTTTCGGATTATTTGGCAATTCTTGCAGATTTTCTATCCAAACTTTGAAAAATCATATCTTTATTTGTAGACATCGAATTGGAATTATTCTAAAGGCTATATGACCCTTATTGAGTCTAGTTTCAAGAAAAAAATATAGCCTTTAGTTAAATGAAAGCTCAAAATTCTCTGAAATTCCATTTTTAGACGCTGCCATAGAAACTTTTCAGTTTCATTGGGTAAATTTCAAAAATTAATAACTCCTTGCGTACAACTTCAAATAATTCCCATGACCTATCAAATTAAAGTTTATGATGTCTACTTTCATCTGGTAAAATTTCACAATTTTTTGGGAATCATTTGATTGTCCAAAGTCACATGACAAACTCACTGTCTTCAGGAAATTTCAGTGACAGCACCGTTCATATTTTAAATTTTCAGTATTTAATTCCCATAACCAAGAATTTATAGCCAGAGGCTATTCGAAGTATATCAATATTCACCATTTATTCCCTTAAATATAAGAAATTTTAGTGACCGAAAATCAAGATGTTACACTTCCAGTGATTTCCTCTATATCTTTTTATCTGTCATCTAATAAGATTTTTTTTTGGCCATCTATCGTCTGAGATTCTTACACACACTCTAAGAAGTATGATTAATATGTTATACTTTTTTAAACTTTGTAATGTGTCTTTAATTTATTTTATATATTTTCTTCTTAATTGCATCTGTTAATCCATAGTTAAATTAGTAAAGATAAGGTTATCATTGAAACACTAGCTAGTAATTAATATTGTTTATAACATTGTATAAAATAATACTCTTTCGATTCTAAATATAAGAATTGAACTAGTTGGAATATTGGTTTTGGTCATAAATATAAGATCTCAATATATTTTATCTCTTATATTTTCTCAAACTAATTTACTTAACTTATAAACTAATATATAATCTAACATTACACAATGGTATTTTGGGAAATTATGTCACACTTGTTATAATTAAATAATTTATTTAACATAAACATAATCAGTTTAAGTAAATAGCTCTTATATAAAAGGACGAAGAAGTAAAAGAATAATTTTTTTTTTAAAATGTGATAGTTATAGTGAACAAGTTATTGAGTTATTAATTTGAATCATGAGATCTTTCATATATAAGTTGAATTATAATTGCAGTAACAATATATACCAAAGGCGGAAAAATATTGAATGTTGAATGCACAAGACTTGGAATGAGGGAGAAAACTGAAAGAGGAACTGTTTTATTAGTAGCAACATTAAAATTTGAAAACCAGGAAAAAGGTCGGGAGAACCGGGTCCAAGTCATGACCGGTTCGGTTCATATAAGCCACTCTACCTCCCCACCCTTACACATTATTTTATTACCCCATCATCTAAATCACACTGGCTGGTTCACTCACTCTCTCTCATCATCATCTACTTGAACATTGAAGGCACCCCAAAATGGAACCAAATTTTCCATTTAATTTTTTTTGGCCTTTTGGGGTCCACCTAATTACACATATCCATGATCATGATGACCAAAATTTACGCCAAAATTAAAATAACCCTTCTTAGGAAGACTCAATTCTTCATTTTGCTAGCTTAGCTACCACAAAAATGGCAGTTTTTTTTAGAGTTGCACCGAACAGGAGCCTTAAATTTACATACATGCATGATACATGCTTATATATTAAAAAGCTAGGACCTCAATTTTGAAAGAAAATTAGCTAGTTGTTTTCATCAATGAAACCCTCCTCCGACAGAAGGCCTGAAGTCCGGTGGTGGAGATGGCAACAAGATCATCGATAATATGCCGCTAGCAGCGGCTGACACGGCACCTGCAACGAACGCCGGCAAGTTTCCACCTCCGAAGAGTGCATCCCATGGTCCGTTAATAACAGATACAAACATCTGTTTTTAAAAAAAGTAAAGAGATCATCAATATATATGTAAAAAAGTGAAAGTTTGGGGAATCCATATACTTCTTAGTGTGTGTTTGGTATTGCTTATTGAGGGTCAATAAGCACTTATTACGTAAGTCAAGATAAAACTCCTCTCACATACTTACCTTATATAGCGTAAATCACGATTTATAAACATTTATTGTTTAAAAGTAAGTTATAAATAATTTACTTACTTGGGGTATGACAATTGCAAGGTTGAGAACTGCTAAAGATAACCCTGCAAATTGGAGGCAAAAAAATAATAAATAAACAATGATAAAATTCAGTTTAAATGAAGTGAGATACATATTAATCAATTGAAGTCAATCTTAAAAGCAAGTGGGATTTGGTTTATTGAAAAAAAAAAACGGTTTAATATTTATTTACCCTGGCCTGCTCCTGATGTGTTAGAGAAAATTGATGCTAAGGCAAAAGGAATACTGTAAGTGATCTGCACCAAAAGAAAAAAAAAAATCACTTTAGTATGAACTTCCAAGGCAAATACATTTCCTATAAAAAATTGAAAAGTAAAAATTTTATTAATGAGCTAACAAGTGGGCTTGAAAAATTAGCCCAAATCCAAAACCTACTGCCACCCCTCAACTTGTTTCTGTTTTTTTAATTCTAAAAAAATCCAATTGAAACCATGTTTTGTTTTGATGCCTATCAAAAGAATATTCCGCCCAAAAAGAAAAACCAGATTCTTGTACCACAAAAATCCAAGAAATTTTTTGGGTTGCAGAAAATCCTGCCTGATTCTTATTCCCCCACCTGTATATTTTGTTCGTCCACCAACCATTGGTAATAGAAAAATATTATCCCTTCATGTATTAAATATAAGATAGAGTTGATTTTTGAGAGAAATTAAAGAAATTAAATAATTATTTAATTATATTATATGCTATATATCATTAAATTATATATCAGTTTATATGGTAGGTAAAAGAGTTTTAAAATATGATAAATATAAATATTTTAAAGTAATTTAATTAGCTTTCTTAATATATCTAAAAAATTCAACTTTATCTTATATTTAGGATTGGATGGGGTAACAGCTTGCATCATATATCCGACCAATTTTTTCTTTTTTAAATTTTTACTCCCTTTCTCTTTTATCTGCTCATATCACACTTCTTTTCTTTTATATATTTGTGTTATGAAGTCAATTTCATTCTTATTTTCCTTTTTTTTCATCTATTCACATTACAAAACTATACAAATACATCTCTTTTAAATTTAATAATGGTAGAATAAATCAATATAATATGAAAATAAGTGTCAAATAAAAAGTATGAGGAATTAATTAAACACATCATCAAAGGAAAGGAGATGAGGGACTAAAAGTATTTTAGAAAAAAACTAAAAAAAATTAAATAATGCGGGCCAGCCCGTAGCCCGTGGGCTAAACGGGCTCAACTCGTTTAGCCCGTTTTTTAAATGAGCCAGATTTCTCCAGCCCGAACCCGTTAATTTGGGCAGGCTAACGGGCTCAACTTACCAGCCGGGCCCGTTTTACTAGTTTTAGCTGGACGAACTACACTAGCCCACCCCATCATAGCCCGCAACTCAGGCAGGCTGGCCCAAATCACCACCTTCAAATATGTGACATATTTTTAGAAGAGTCTGCTTGGTTACCATTTTTGTTCATAATTATTTTTCTTCTCTACCCTTATCTATTCTTTTGGCCAACATCTATTTTTTACCCTCATCTTTTTCTAATGCTACATTCTATTTCATACTTTTTCTCATCACTACTCTTTCATTCATTAAAGTTATATTTGAAAAAAAGTTTATTTCTGGCATATTTAAACGGGCTGTCATTTCAACACTCCAAACTCATTAATTTTTGGCGGGCTGACAGATCCGGCCCGAATTACCGTCTCTGACACACATAACACTTTTGACATCAGTCAATCCCGGTCAAACTTACTAAATCAAATCTTATTTTTACAAGATCGGATTTTAATTTTATTATTAAAGTAATTAAGGAAAAAAAAGAAAGATTCATGATGAGTGACTCACCGCTAGGGGAACACCGAGCAAGGCAAAGAGTGACAAGGCGGCGCCGTTGACTCCGGCAGAAGGTGGCAGAGGATCATGTGAGCCGGGGGCGAACCGCCGTGAGTGCTCGGCCAGCTTAGTGATCAACACGGTGGAGGCCAAGCCGGCGGCGAGCAAGATGTTGACAATTCCCCACAGCCTCTTCACGCCCCCAACCGCACGCGCCAACACCTCCACGCCCAACGACACCACACCCAACACCACCGAGTTCAACATAAGCCCCAACGACCCCGCGTGCACCCCCTTAACGTACGCCTTCCCTTCCCCAACCGTTCCCCCGTACACCTCCTTCGCCATCCAATCAGTGTCGAACATGATGAACGGGAACCAAGCAATCCAGTTGAGACACGTCACCAGGAGTAAAATCCACATCGGCCTCTTAAACTCGCGGAATGCCCCCAGCATCTGTCCGAAACACGGTAAGCTTCCTGATCCCTCAGCCACTGAATCATCCCCCTCGTTCCCGCCTTTTTGCGATTCCAGTGGCTTCTCCTTCACGTAAAACATGGCGATGGTCGTGAGAAAGACGAGCAGAGCAATGGATATGAAGAAGCAGCTCTTTAAGTTCGCGCAATATTCGTTGCAGGCTTTGGTTTTAGTGAAGGCGAAGCTCTTGTAAAGCTTGGCATCAGCTCCGGCGGCGTAGCCGAGGACGTTTCCGACGGCCATGAAGAACGAGAAGAAGCCGTTCGCCGTTCGCGTCTTCCGGCTGTCGCCGGCGGCGAGATCGGCTAATAGAGCTCGGCACGGGCCTTGGAGCATGTTGTTGGCTACATCGAGGATCCAGAATCCGAAGACGAAGGTCCCGATGGATCTCGGCCGCGACTTTTTCTCGAGGGAATCGCCCATCATGTGGCCGATATCAGCCGAGTAACCGATCAAGAAAACGGCGACAGCGACCGCTAGAGCACCAATGGCGATGAAAGGTCGCCGGCGGCCGAATCGGGAGGTGCAGCGGTCACTGTGGTAACCAACAATTGGCTGAACCAGCAATCCGGAGACCGGACCACAGAGCCAAATGAAGGAAGCCCAAAAGTGAGGGGTACCGAGGAGCTGAACATAGGGAGTTAGCAAGGAAAGCTGAAGTGCCCATCCGAAATTAATTCCGGCGGCAATGGAAGCGACGACGATGATTTTCCGGAGAGGGCTAGATTCTGGAGGAGAGGTAGCTGGTTCAGCATGAAGAGAAGAAGGTTTGGTGTTGTTTTCCTTAGTGGCCATGATAGATCACAGAAACAGAGTAACTTAAACTGAGCCTGGTTATTTGGTTTAGTGAAGTTAGAGGGAGGGAGTCACTGAATTTATACAATTGGGGTGGGGTGGGGTGGGGTGGGGTGGGGGGCGGTGGGCGCGTGTAGAAAAGTTGGTAAGTTCCTTCGTTAATTGTATGGCACAAAAATTAAGGAGATAATCACAATTAAGTTTTAACTGAGAAATTTGGTATATAATTAATTGCATCACTTTTTGCTGACACTGTCTATTGAAGTAAACTTGGTTTATATTATTTTATATTTTTGTTTATATATAGATTCGCATGAAAAATATAAAGATAAATATGTGACTTGTCCTAAAATTTGACTTTCGTTTTTTTTTTCTTTTAAAGATCGCCAACCTCATTCCACTTATTCTGGCGCTGCTCTGGCTCGTTCCGTATGGATCTTTCTCTTCTTCACCACAAACTTCCATAAATTACGATGCAGAGAGGGGCCTCCGGCATTTAAGCTGTCCAGTGTTAATTTGCTTGAGTTGTGTGCCCGTGGTTTTGGGTCAAATAACATGATGTGAGCTTACGGGGTGAGTCATCTCGTTATGTTCACTTTCATCTTGGACTTCCATGATTCAGACTTTGATCTCAATCCAATTGAGTTGAGAAGAGTGCTTGTGTGTTTGGGAGTTCATTTTCAAATCTCCTCTGCTTCTTACGATGACTACTTTCTCATGACTTTATAATAACTTGAACAACAAATGCTCTAATCAGATATGGTACTTGCTGTAATTCTTTTTTCAAGTGATGCAATTCTGAGTCTTCATCTCTTCTCAGTTCTCTGTATTCTGCATGATGATGTTGGCCGAAATTTTGTTATATTCATAAAATCTGTGCAGCATCGGGTATGTTGTACAGAAAAGACTTCTAACTCCGATAATTCCGTTGCATCGCAGTGTTTCAATTGTACGTAGAGAAGTAGGATCAAGATATTTGGTTTTTCCTGGTTTGGGGGAGTTTAAGCTACGACCTTGCTCTGAGATATAAATTCTTTTCTATTTTTGTTGTGTCGCAGTTTGAAATGAAATTTGGGGATTTATAGATAGGAGTTCGACAGCCGTAAATTCACACTTTTGATGGTTGATATAATTTTCTTGCATAATATGTGATCTCTATTATATGTTGGGTTGGTGTTGATTGATACTTATAACTTAAAAGCACGTTTCTGTCTTCTTCTTTTTTTTTTTCTTTTCCTTGGCCTGTGCCAAGTGTTTTGTGTCTGGGTTCTGAAACTCAGCACTTGTGTTGTTAAAACGGTTAAGATGTGATATTCCTAGATACATGCAGTTAACTTTTTCCCAAATTAAAGTTATCTTTCACTGAAACCCTGCAATACCTTGGGTATGCTCTGCAAAATGGACTTCCAACTCTTATACTTGCGTTTCAGCGCAGTGTTTTACTTGCATATACAATAGAAGGATTATAATATATGGTTTTTCTCTAGTTTGGGTGAGCTTTTAGCTTAGATTAAGGCTCTGTGTGAGATGTGAAATTGGGGCCTAAAGTGAAATTTCTGGGATTTACAAAGATGATTTTTGGACGGCTATGAATCCAGTATTGACGGTTCTTTTTCTCATATGCTAAAATATCTACTTTTTTATGTTTGTTGTGTCGGTGTATCTGATGGGGACTTTACTTTAAAAGCACAAAGTTATTGCCAAATTGTTGTGTGTCTTTGGTCTGAGATTGTGCACTTATATTCTGTTCTGTTGTTATCAATATACAGAGTTCCTGTGAAATGTGCGGCATCCTGGGACTAACTGTGCCCCCAAGTGCTATCAAAAACTGTTGCCACCGCTCTCGCTTTGATTCAGGTTAGTTCAAAATTTTTGGTTTGCACAAGTGTTAAATTTGTGCTGACTTTGATGCTTTGATTTGAAACTAAGCAATCTTTTCAAGTCTTTGCTCCCTCCTTCCTGTGCTTGATGTTGCTAAATCTTGTGCAAATATATAAGGAGTAATTTACTTGAAGGAAAGTGAGATCTTTAATGAGTTCTAATCAGTTTTCTTTTTAAGTTACCTAATTTTACGCTACGCCTTAATCGGCGACTACTATTTTTCTTTTTCTTTTTTTTTCTTCTTTTACCAAACCTACTAACATTTGTTTAAGAAATGATGCATCTTCATATTTCATAATTACTGTTTTAAGCTACGAATATTATTTCTCTCCCCTCTTTTTTTTTTTCCCGCTAAGCACATATATCCTATTAGTATTACAGACAATCTTTCTATTCTCCTTCCTTCTTTTTCTTTCTTGTGAAAAAGTTTTGACAAATTACAATATTATCTATGGGTCTGATTCCATTTGAACGATCCACTTTCATTTAACTTTGTTAAAAAAAAAAATTCCTTACTTAAATCATTTTTTAAGGAAAAAAATAAAATTATGAAAAAATTAGGAAAATTTGATTGATAAATGGGAAATGATCCTTTTATTTAGAGCCGGTAATTTAGGCCGGCCAGCCAGCCCGCCAAATATAAACGGGTTCGGCGGTCCGTTTAGCCCACGGGTTGGCCCGTGTAATTTTTTTTTTTTAGTTTTTTGTCACATGCACTTAGTGTCTCTCCCTTATCTTCTTTTCTTTGATAATGTGTTTAATTAATTTCTCATATTTTTTATTTGACATTTATTTTCATATTATATTTATTTATTCTACTATTATTACATTTAAAAGAGATATGTTTATATAGTTTTGTGTCCGCCTAAACGGTCTTTGCCAGCCCACAAGGGGGGTGGGCTACAGCAGCCCGCCCAATCACAACCCGCGGGGTTGTAGGCCAGCACGCATTCCCACCACTACTTTTATCCTCTCTTTTTTTTAAATTTTATTTTATTTTCATGATCACTATTGAATATAATTTACTTTATTAATTTTTTGAGGTAAGTTCAGTTTTTTCATCTTCAAAATTATTTTCCTTTTAATTTTTAATTTATTTTTTTGGGAAAATTTTTTGAAGTTTTTACTCTTTTAAACCCATATTCCCATATTCAGGGGTGAGATGAGTTTCACTCATCGTCTTTGATCATTTGGTATTGGCAAAGGGAATCAGTTTTCCTACTCATTTAAAGGAAGAGCAGGGAGATCTAGACCGTTTGATGGGATATGAATGGTCTAAATTTTATTTTTAAAAAAAATTATTTTAATAGGTATATAATCTAAAATAAAGATAATTTCTTAATTAATATTTTTTAAAAAATACTTTTTTTATTAAAACATCACTAATTTAAAAAAAAATTAAATCTGGATCCTTGAAAAAGCTCTCCCAACTCCTCCATTTGTTTGTGTTTGACAAGTGGTTTTGTTTGTGTTTGACACGATAATAACTTCATTCTTTTAAAAAATTTAAAACCGTTAATTATTGAGAGTTTGTCTTTTTTCTAATATTTATCTCAATATTTGCCACCTCTCTCATGAAGACATACCATGAGAGCCAAAACAAAACGCGTAAAGTATTGTTCCAGTGTTAATCTTTAGACCAAATCATTCATGTAGTAACCAAGAGGAAAGCAAGCACAAAAGAAAACACACAAGTTGCTTGAAAATGGAAGATGATGAGAGAAAAAACGAGATTTGTATTATTAAGGAGCCAGCAACAAAGATGGAAGGGAGAAAAGTGGGAAGCCCCGGGTCAACAGTCTTGTCCGGTTCGGTTCACCCAAACCGGCCTGCACCCCCACCTGTACATTACTTAATCACTCCAAGCTCTTAGCTTTAACCTTTCCTCTCTCATCTCAGTCTCCCTAGTCCTCAGTTTCAAGTACAGAGCACCCCAAAATGGACCCCATCATTTAAAAATAAACAAGGCTTCTTTTGGGGTCCTCCTAATTACACAACATATTCTTCATCATCAAACTCTTTACAAAATGACCCCTTTAGAGTCATCCCTTCACTTTGCTTAATTGCTGCCACAAACATGGCAGTTTTAAATTCAAGCGTTTGTTGGACCTTGGACACACAGCATGAGAGGCTTTAATCATATTTAAAACCCTGGGACCCCCCATCTACAAAAGGAAACGGAAAAAAACAAACCCCAAAAAAGAAAAAATAAAGAAGGAAAAAAATAGTAATTAATTGTTCTCTCTAATGGAAGCTTCCAGATGCGTTCAACCCCCCCTTTGTCAATTCTGGTGCTGGAGACGGCAACAAAACGATCGATAATATACCGCTGACTGCGGCAGCGATCGCAGCCACCACAAACGCCGGCAGGTTACCACCACCGAACAATGCGTCCCACGGTCCACTCACCACAGACACAAACATCTGTTTGGGAAAAACAAAAGAATGAATCATTTATCAACAAATCTGGAAATAGAACAACTTGTGAAAGAAATTGATTCACACAAATCACCTGTGGGATGACAATTGCCAGATTAAGAACGCCCAAAGATAACCCTGAAAAGTCAAAAGTTTAAATGAAATGGGTTAATTAGATGAATTAATTAATTAATTAATGCCAATTCTAAGCGGGTATTGGCGTGTATTTAAAATAAATGGTTATTATTTTACCTTGGCCTGCCCCTGAAGAGCTGGAGAATATGGATGCTAGTGCAAAGGGGATACTGAAAGTAATCTGCAAAACAAGCATGATCACCTCACTTTAGTATATCTTCCACATGCTCAGAGAAAGCTTTCAGACTTTTATAAGTATTATGTTACAGCTTCTGAGGGAATATCATGCTGTTTTCATACAATAATTTAATTCTGCCCCTAATAGGTCGTTCAAAACAAGAATTTGCAAACACACCCCACATGCCCTTTCTCATTCATGCATGTAAGGAAAAACAGTAAACTTCTCTGTTTCCTCGATCACATGTCAAACTGTCCATTTCACTATAGTGAAGTGACCCTTCAATTTAAAAATATTAAATTATGATTTAAACATGGGGAAAAAAAACAGGAGTCACATAAAAAACAAATTAAGGTCAAGTGGGACTCACCGCCAGTGGAATTCCGAGTACCCCGAAGAGAGCTAAAGCGCCGAGCTTAATCCCGGCGGTTGGTGGCAGGGGATCGGTAGAGCCGGGAGCGAATTGGCGTGAGTGCTCGGCCATCTTTGTGACCAACACCGTCATGGCCAAACATATGGCGAGAATGAAGTTAACGATTCCCCATAACCTTTTAGCGCCTCCAAGCACACGAGCTAACGGCTCCACGGCCAACGACATCACGCCAAGCACAACGGAGTTGACCATAAGACCCAATGCACCCGCGCGCACGCCCCTATCGTATGCCTTACCTTCCCCAACTGTTCCTCCGTACACCTCCTTGCCCATCCAATCAGTGTCGAACAACAAGAAAGGAAACCATGCAATCCAGTTGAGACACGTCACCAGGAGCAAAATCCACATCGGCCTCTTGAGCTCACGGAACGCACCCCACATTTGTCCGAAGCACGGTACGCTTCCTGATCCCTCACTTACCGAATCATTTTCGTTATTGTTCCCGCCAGTTCCTTTCTCAAGAGGCTTCTCCTTCACGTAGGTCAGGGCGCAGATTGAGACAACGGCCAGGAGCGCGATGGAGAGGAAGAAGCAACTCTTCAGATTCGCGCAATACACGTCGCAGGCTTTGGTTTCCGCGAACGGAAATATCTTGTGGAGCTTGCTGTACGATCCGGCGGCGTAACCGAGGACATTACCAACGGCCATGAAGAACGAGAAGAACGCGTTCGCCGTCCGCGTCTTTCGCTGGTCGCCGGCGGCGAGGTCGGCTAATAGAGCTCGGCATGGGCCTTGTAGCATGTTGTTGGCCACGTCGAGGATCCAGAATCCGATGACGAAGATCACGATGGCTCGCGGACGCATTTTCTTCTCCAGCGAGTCACCGCCCACGTGTCCCAGGTCAGCGGCGTAACCGATCAAGAACACAGCTATGGCGACGGCCAACGCACCGGAGGCAATGAACGGACGGCGGCGGCCGTATCGGGAGGTGCAGCGGTCACTGTAGTATCCAACAATCGGTTGAACCAACATACCGGAGACCGGACCACAGAGCCAGATGTAAGCGGCCCAGGTATGGGGAATACCGAGAAGCTGGACATAAGGAGTCAACAAGGAGAGCTGAAGAGCCCATCCGAATTGAACTCCGGCGGCAATGGAAGCAACGACGACGATTTTCCGGAAAGGACTGGAATCCAGGGAGGAAACTGCAGGTTCAACCTGCAGAGAAGAAGGCTTAACCAAATCGGTTTCCTTAGAAGCCATAGCAGAGAAAATTAGAGATTGAACAAAACAAGTGAAAAGAAAGGGATCAGAGTTGTTTGGTTCAATGAATTTTGAAGGGCGGGGTGGAGGAATTTATAGACTTGGAGGGAACGGTTTTCATGTAACTGTAAATAAAGCAAGAAACCGAGGACAGAGGTGGCCAAGGCCCTTATCTTTCACTGCCACACACAGATAAGCCTGTGCAATTAATGGAGGGATATGACAAAATTCTGAATTACTGGATAATCCTCACTTTACAAATATAACAAATCTTTATTTAACAACTCGAATTTCCAAAATAAGTTTACTATTCATAACATGACGCATTTTCTTTCTATAAATATATAAGCCTTCTTTTCTCTAAAATGAGGCATGAACATACATATGTACTTTATTCCTTTGTGGGAAAAAATGATCTTTTTTTTTAAAAAAAAATATCATATGTGTGTGATTAATTTTTTACAACTATCCTCCTTATTTAGAGTATATAATAAAGGATAAATGATATAGATGTATGCAAACTTAACCTTGCTGTTTTTTGGATTTAAACACCTCAAAATTACATGGCATATACCACCCTTACTGATATTTTGAGCTATTGATTAGGTATCAATATAATATAAATTTTGGATTAAGATATTAAAAGTAGATTTTAGTTGTGAAAAACACACAAAAGTGGAGTCCTCTCTTCCACAGCATAACCCACCGGGGGGCCGCGGAAACATCTATCTCTCTCCTTATTTTATCTCTCTCCTTATTTTAGGTGAAGAGCATCATTTTAATGGATACATTGTGAATATGGTATGGATAAGTCTGCACAGTTAATATTGTAAACAATGTAATAATGGTTCATTTATTGTAACATTTGACTTTCACATATTTACGAGTATAACCTCCAACGTGAAGCCTTACAAAAACAAAAACTTGAATGAACTTTTTTCTCTCATTGAACAACACAAACTTCCATAAAAAAAAAAAAAAAAAAAAAACAGAGCATGGAGGAGGAGCCACTAGTTCTCTTAATTGCCATCGATCAAATTTAATTCAATCCTATTAAAATGTGACTACTGCTGAGCATTACCACTAGATGCATATTTACAAGTTATTTGTATCTCATTCTTGTAAATTGAGAAAATTATTAAATGGACACATCTTTTTTTTCAAGTTTACCTTGTTTTATAAAAGGGCTCAGATTATCTCTCACTCCTCTTTATCTCCTTACATTTACACCTCTCTCGTATTAGTTTATTAATATAGTCAACAGGTGTAAAGTTAACAAAACCTCATTTAATATCCTACAAATAATTTATATTTTGAACAAAACTTTTTAAGTATAAGTGACTAATAAAAGGCATTGAGTGGTATCATTCTGGTTCCATTTATAAGTCTCTTTTAACTAAATTTTACATGCTAAGAAGAGATAGTTAACTCAATGATTATGGCTTAAATTTTTTAATTATGCCCTCATTTATGAATGTGTACTTTTCAACTCTTTATTCTCTATCTATCTTTAAATTATTTTTTCATTGGTACTATAAATAGAGGCAAAATTGTCACACTCTCATTTAATACACTGAAACTGTACTTATAAAAATAACCAATTTTTTTGATAAAAAAAGACTTATAAATAGGACTAGAATGGTATATAAGAAGACTTCTGAAAAGAAATTTTGGTACAAAAATTAAGATGTTAATAGGATAATTAATAATTGTCTTCCACTTTTACCCCCTTGACCAAAAAAATATTAAATATATATTTTAAAATAACATTCTTTAATAAGGGTAAAATAGAAAAATTTTATCAATTTAAGATATATTACTCCCTCCAGTCCTATTTATAAAAGTCTGATAACTGAATTACACAGCTTAAGAAAGTTATTAAAATTAGTTAAAAATGATAAGTGTGTATGAGATAAATTTTTTTTTTCAAGTATGCCCTTAATTATGAAAGGTAAGTAAAAGAAAGAAATGGAGTAAATATAAATATCATCAACCTTTTAATTAATGCAATATATACAATTAATGAGGGGCAAAAATGAAAAAAAAAACTCATTAAATGTTCAAACAACTTTTGTCAAGCTCAACCAACGGGAGTTAAGTCTAGTGGAAGGAACCAGTCCCTCACAACTTAGCGAACTAAAGTTCGAATCCTCGCTATAAGAGATACCCACATTTAGTGCCAGTGTTTTGAATAGGATTGCTTCCAATAGGATTATACCTATGCTTAGCAAAATAATAATAATAATAATAACATTTGTCATGCTCTTATAAAAAAGACCAAAGCAATTAATATTTTGGATTCTTATAAAAAAGGCAAGAAGAAATAAATGACTAAACTAACATTACTTGGTTTGTCTAAATTAATTAATGTTTTTAATACTTGCTCTGATCTTATCTACAAGCATTTTTCTCCTTAATGGGGCTAGTCCTTAATATAATCAATTCCTTTTGTGTCTGAAAGTCTAAACTATTTTTTTTAATTTTTACTCGTATTAAATACATATCTTAATATTAATTATCTCACGGTCACCAAAAAATTGTACTCCACTAATTCTTTTGCATTTGATAATTTATTACACATTCTCTCTCATTTTTTATTTATTCACTCTCATATATTCTTTTCATAAATATGGGTATATTTGAAAAAAAACATTATTCCCTCCGGTCCTTTTTATAAACAACTTCTATCCTTATTTTGCAAAATAAATTATCGGTTAAGATTAGTTAAAAATAATAAATATATCAAAAATGTCATTTTTCTTCTAAATATGCCCATATTTATGAAATGAGCGTAGGAAAGAGAATGAGAAATAAATATGAGAGAGTATGAGTATAAAATATACTCCCTCCGGTCTACAATATAGGGCATATGCAGCTTAATTAATGTATTTTTTCTATTTTGCCCTGTGGTTAATGCTCATTTTCCAACTTTATCCACTAATTATATCTCCTTCCTCTAAAATAAAAATTCCAATGCAATTATAATGATAAATGGTGGTTCTTCTCTATCCTCACAACCATAATGCTTTTATGAAATGGCTTTCCCTCTCATTTCCCATGCAAATACCATTTTTTAAGCGCATTTCTCAACAAGAGTAAAAGTGAAAAAAAATTATATTTTAGGACATATTAAATGACTTAACTACTATTTCTTGTTTCTTGTGAATTAGTTAAGGTGCCCTATATTGTGGACCGGAGGGAGTAAGTTAGTATAAGTATACAATATGAGAAAGAATGTGTAATAAATGATTAAATGAAAGAGAATTATTGGTGAATAGGGGATAGTTAATATAAAGATACTCTTTCTGGTCCTATTTATAAGTAACTTTTTCTCTCATAGGGTTAATCCCTTTTATAAGCAACTTTCACTTTTTGTCTGAAGATATAAGCCTTTTTTTTTTCCTATTTTACCCTTATTAAATACTCATTCTACTACAAAAAAAATGGTATTTTGTAGCGGTTAAAACATAAACCGCTACAAATTTGTAGTAGCAAGCTAAGCGCCAAATGGCACGACAGATTGACAACGTTTTTTGTAGTAATTAAGTATAAATAACCGCTACAAATATGACACTCAATTCCCACCAAAATTTGTAGTGGTACCTTTGTAGTGGTTAGTAAATTATAACCGCTACAAAGTTCGCGCCACTTGACGCGAACAAAACGAGCCAACAGTGTAGCGTTTATTTGTAGTGGTTTAATCAATTAAACCACTACAAAATGTGAAAGGTTGCGTATTTGTAGCGGTTATAGATTTATAACCGCTACATAATTTGAGAGGTCGCTAAGTCTGTAGCGGTTTTGTACCATAACTGCTACAGAACTTCAAACGTTTTTGTAATTTGTAGCGGTTATTTTAGAACCGCTACAAATTTTAGCCGCCCAAGGTTATTTGTAGCGGTTGATGTAGCAGTTATTTAAGAACCGCCATAAAGGTCACCTCTATTTAAGCCCCCCTTCCCCCTTCGCTTTTCCGTTTGGCCATTTTGTTTCCTGAGATTCCTTTAAGTGTTTTCTTTTAGATTTGAGCGTTCAGGCGTCTGTGGAAGAGTTTTTGCTGCAGTATTTCTCATTATTTGCACTTGTGGTATGGAGACAATACATATTTTATATGTATTTTTATTTTTATTATATTTTTGCATAATAATGTGACTAAAATATTTTTTTTTTGAAATTTTGTAGTTGATATGGCTTCTAGACAGGATAAGGGGAAGGAGCCCGATAGCAGTAGATCTGGGGGTAGGGGCAGCGTGGAGGGAGGGTGACGGCGGCATTTCAGCCCATCCCCCCACAGGAGTCGGCCCAACCATAGGCACCGCAGACGATCCCATAAGAGACAACCGCACCAGTAGTGCCTGATTTGGCGCAGGCAGATATCAAAGTCGAGGACTATGGCGCAAACGAGGACTTCGACATCTCAATTGGGTTGAGAGAGATGGAGCAGTTCCTCGATGAGGAGGAGGCGTGTGAGCAAACAACCATAAGGGTCGTCTTCGTGGTCTATTGGGTTTGAGGTGCAGGTCTAAGGTAAATAAATTTTTTTATTTAATAAATTATTTATTTAAATTTGAAATGTTAAATTTGAATTACAATTTATCTAATGTGTGGTAAATTGTGCAGATGAGCAGGGGAATGTGTCCACGAGGAGGCTGGATGTGGCTGGTATGAACAGCATGGACTGAACACTACAAGTTGTAGTGCCGTGGAATGAGGCCATGGACCAGTCGATCGACAATGGGGGCCACCTGTTCAACTGTTTCCTGAATGAGCTGGGCTCGAATTGGATGCAGTTCCCCCTTCACTTCAGGACGTGGAGGCACGTTCCGAATGGGCCGAAGGACCTGGCTTGGGAGGAGGTGGTTCAAGTAATTAATAGTATTTAACTAATATTTTTTGTAACTAATTCTATTTAATTAATATTTTTTAATAGGATTTTTGTAATTATTAATATATAAATAATTTTTTTGCAGCTACGGTTTGCCGTTCGGGCCAACCGGAAGAGGTACACCTTGGTGAAGATGGCTAACGACTGGAAGAACAGGAGGAACTATCTCTTCCACAGTGTGGATAAGGATGGAACAATGCCTCTGGAGTAGCTGATCAAAAGCGTCCCAGACGACGTCCCGCCGAATGACTGGGCGAGTTTCGTTCAGTTCAAGAGGAGCCCTGAGGGGCAGGTAATGTATTTATTATATTATTTATATATAATTATGTAATTTTTAAGTATTAAATTATAATTTAAATTTAATTAATTTTAACTTGAACTTTATTAATTTTAAATGTTTTATATTTTTTTAATACATTTAATATTATTTTTTTCTAGGCGCTTTCTCAGAGGAACTCTAGGTGCCGTGGGCAGCAGACGATCCACCACACAGCAAGATCGAAGACATTTGCTGTTACTTACAGCGAGCTGGTAACTTTTCATAATATCACTGACTTTTACCTGGTTATTTCATAATACTAATTGAATTTTGTAATTGTTTTAGGAGAGGAAGGCACAGCAGGAGAACCGTCAGACGGACTATGGGCAGTTGTACGATATCACATATAGACACCGTGACGGGACTCCGACCTCTCAGCAGGCAGAGGCGGCCATTATAAGTAATTTCATTATTATAACCTTTATATAACCAACTTAATAATTAAAAATTCTAATAAGTAATTGTTTCATAAAATGGCAGGAGCGGATGCAGTAGTAACAGACTGAGCTGCGAGAGACCCAGGCTAAGGAGTTACAAGGGTTAGTGGACCCAACGGCTCCTTTGAAGGCGGGTCTGGGTCTGGCTGAGCACCTCGGACGAGTGCGGGGGATAGGGATAGGAGCCAGATCTTGTATGGTCTACGGCAGGAGCGCCGCCTCTGAGCCTGGCAGCTCTAGAGGGGTCAGACATATGAGGAACGAGTATGTTAAGTAGCTGCGGTCAGATTTGGAGTGGACATAGGCTGCAGTGGCACAGCAATAGCAACAGATGCAGTAGATGTAGCTACAGGCTGATTTGATCTATGCTCAGCAGACGCAGTGGCGTGATATCACAAACAACATGCTTGAGCAGTCATAGAGTTGCCTGTTCTGGGTAGTTCATGGTGAGAAGGCCGGCATTAGATATGATGATGCTCTTCCTCGAAGTTCTCAAGTAGGCGTTCAACTAGATGAAGATGATCCTATGAATGATACTGTGGGTGATGCATTTGGATTTCAAGGCTACAACTTCAACAAAGAAGTGCACGGTTTTGAGCTGGTGTTCATGAGGAATGAAGCAACTCGGGATTTTTTCAGCTTGATGGATGAACCATATCGTCCTTTATATCAAGATTGTCGAAAATATTCTAAATTATCTTTCTTGATCAAATTGTATCCTATCAAGTACTTGTGTGGAATCACAGATAAGGGAATATCGATGTTGCTCGAATTATTATAAGATGCATTCTCCGATGTTGAGATTCCCACAACATTCTACGAGGCCAAGAAGTTTATCAACAGGTTAGAGTTGAACTATCAAACGATTGATGCATGCCCCAACGATTGTATGTTGTATTGGGGAGACGATTCCAATAGGGAAACTTGTAAGAGATGTCACACATCGAGGTACAAGACAATTCGGAAGGGGAAAAAGCAGAAGAAGAAACATGCAAAGATTCTCAGGTACTTCCCTTTGAAACCTCGCCTACAAAGATTATTTATGTTGTCTAAAACTATGGCGCACATGAGGTGGCATGTCGTTGATAAGAATTAAGAAGGTAAATTAAGACATCCCCAGGATGCAGATGCTTGAAAAACGTTTGTCAATAACTTTCCAGATTTCGAGATTGACCCCAGAAATGTTCGACTTACGTTGGTGACCGACAGTTTCAATCCTTTCGGGAATCTTAGCACAAGTTACAGTATTTGGCCAGTAGTCTCAGTTTCCCACAACTTACCCTCTGGGTGTGTATGAAACAAAGCTCTTTCATTATGTCTATGATCATTCCAGGTAAAAAGGCATCGGGTAATGACATCGATGTGTATCTCCAACCGCTTATTGCGGAATTGCTTGACCTGTGGAATGTCGGCATCGAGACGTACGATGCTTACGGGAAGACTTTGTTCAACTTGTGTGCAACCTTGATGTGGATGATTAGTGACTTTCTTGGCCTTAGCACATTATCTGGTTGGAATGTGCATATTGGGTCGGCGTGTCCAGCTTGTAATTTTGACTTTGACGCAGTGCGCCTTCCCCATAGCTGAAAGTGGTGCTTTATGGGGAATCAGAGGTTTCGCGATGGAAGGCATAAATTCAGATTGCAACGGAATCACTTCAATAAGAAACCAAAAAACAGAGGACTACTTCAGACTTTATCCGGTACAGATATCTTACAATAGCTTGAGCATGTTGACTTCGAGTTTGGAAAAAGCGATGATTTAACACAAACTCGCCAAAAGACGCGCAAGACTTCAGCGCCTCAGCAGTGAAAAAAGATAAGTATTTTATTCACTCTTCCATATTGGAGATCTAATTTACTTCGCCACAGTTTTGATGTGATGCACATTTAAAAGAATGTTTGCAATAATGTACTATATACACTGCTTAACGAACCTAGCAAGACAAAAGATCACCTTCAAGCGAGGAAAGATTTACGCACCATGCGAGTTCGTGAAGACGCTTGGCCAGATGAGCAAGACAAATTTCAGCTGGCAAAGTTTACTCTCACAAAACCGAACAAGGAAGTCTTCATCACGACGTTGAAGAAATTAAAAGTTCCTGATGGGTATTAAAGCAATATTTCTCAATGTGTTGACTTGCAAGCTCGAAAGGTTGCTGGCCTAAAGAGTCATGACTTGCATGTTCTTATGCAATAGTTACTGCCTCTGGCTATAAATAATGCACTTCCTCCCGATGTTTTCATCGTTTTGGTGGAACTTTGTTCTTTCTTTCGAAAGTTGTGTTCTAAGGTTTTGATTGTTGAGGAGCTTGATCAGCTGAAGTCCAAAATCATTCTTACGCTTTGTCATTTGGAGATGATCTTTCTTCCGTCCTTTTTTACTGTGATGGTTCACTTCACAGTCCACCTCGTTCATGAAACAAAGCTCCCTGGCCCAGTATAATATCGATGGATATATCCAATTGAGAGGTACTCATTTTAAATATGTGTTTCATTGTTAATTCTTATGTTTGCTAGTCGTCCTTTTCAGCATTTAGTATCAATTTTCTCTTCTTTACTTCGTAGGTTCCTTGGGAAATTAAAATCTGACGTAAGGAATAAGGCGTAGCTAGAAGGTTCTATAGCTGAAGGTTATATAGGGGATGAGGTGCTGTATTTTTGTTCAAGGTATTTTGATGACCTTATATCTTATACTTATTATCTCTCATACTTTTTATCTATTCTCTTTCTTATACTCTTTTAATAAATAGGGGCATATATGAAAAAAAATGGCATTTTTGACATATTTATTGTTTTAACTACTAGTTCGTTTTGTGCAATCAAGAAGAAAGTTGCTTATAAATAGGACAGGAGGGAGTATGTATTATATTTAATAGGGGTAGAAAAAAAATAGTTTAAAATTTGACATATAAGGAGAAAGTTGTTTATAAAAAAGAATGGAGGGAATACATTTATAACACATTTATTACTTTTAACTAATTATAATTACTAGTTCATTTAGTTGTTTATAAAAAAGATGAGGAGAGTACCACATAATCGAAGGAGTATATTTATTGTCTTTAATTTTTTTTTTTGTTAGTTTATAAATAGGACCAGAGTGGTAAATTGAAAAAAAATAAAATAAAATCAGAATGAGTAAATACTATAAGTTGAGTTAGTTGAACCAATGTTTTGTGAATCGGATAAGCTTCAGATCAGGCGATGAGCGTGTAGCTTGGGTTTGAGTGCAAGAAAAGGGAACATAATGAAGAGGCTTCATATCAAAGGATTTTGGAAATTTCAAACCATCCATTAATTAAGTAATGGCTCTGATTGAAGCAAAATCTCATATAAATTATTAACCTCTTACCTATACAACTCAAACAATTAATTATTCTACGTGAGACTTTAATTAATTTTCCAATTCCCACGACTATTTTTCCACATTCCAATCTCGTTCAACAGATTCACGTTTGTTCTTCAATCTTCTACGCTGATGTTGACCATATTTCAGCATGTTCGTGCATTTTCTCTGTAGATATAAACAAAAACAAAATCCAATTTCTTTTTCTTTTTCAGAAGATAGAAAGTTTTGATATAGCCAATCAGAATCTTTAAGTTAAATCCATGTTCAGTTTATTAATCTGATCCATCCCCAGCATTAGACCACATAACTAGAATGTGCTTAAGGGCCTGTTTGGTTGGAGGGGAGGTGATGAAAAATGAGCCCCTCCTCTTATTTGGTATGAAAAATTGGAGAAAGAGGCTCTAAAGGAGGGGCTCTAAATCCCTCCCATTTCCTTATTTTTGTTTCCCCTAAATTAGGGGGTTTTGGAGGGGATGGAAAATGAGCCCCTCCCATTCCATTCCCTCCCTTTAAACCAAACAGGTCCTAAGTGAGTGTTTGGGAAGATCCCAAACCTAACTTTCAAACTTAAGTTTGCGTAACCCGAGACAAAACTCCTCTCACACACTTACCTCATAAACCGTAAAGCTATTTTCAAAAGCTAAGTATGAACCGAGTTTGCTTGCAATATGTGTATGACTTAAACATTTTAACTAATTAGTACACTATATATTATCCCACTTGTTCAAGGAATCCACAAAGATAATGTATGTCGATAATTAATTATTTAAAAAGAAAACACTTATTTAGCAATGCATTAATTGATGTTTGTAATCCACGTCAGAATGTTTGTTTTCAGATAAAGGGAGGTGGAAAAAGGAAGCATTGGTAATCCTAAATAAAATATAAAATATTCCAAAGTAGGAATTTGACATGTAGCATTATATCGATACCCATTAACGGCTTCTAAGGTGTTATTATTCCATTTTTTATTTATGTTCTATATTTAAACGACACAAAAGAAAGAAAAAGTATTCTAATAGTATCATGAGGGGGATTTTTCAAAGTATCTTTAATTTTCTTATTTAATTTCAACTAAACTTTATTTTATTCGTTTATCTATGTTTTGAATTTCATTCTTTAATTTTACTATTGTAACTTTTTTTTTTGGGCCAACAATTTTACTATTGTGAACACTTTCACTTTCAAAGATTAAGGAAATAAGGTAGGGAAAACGTGAAGAAAAAAAAAAGAATTAAATTGAATTGTTGCTAAATAAAATAAAAAAGTTAAAAAAGGGTAGGTGCGTGGAAAAAGAAGGAATTAAGTTTGGGGAGGGAAAAGTTGAGAGGTAACGAGTTGACTAAGGTGGGACCCAGCGACCGACACCGTTGAAGGCAGAGAGAAAGAGAATGCGAGACGCGACGACGACGTCTTGACGTCATTGGGTCATATTCCCAGCTGAGTCTAACTGCTACGCTAAAACTGTCGACCAGCGGACAACGCGCATTCTTTTTAATTCTAAATTAGTTTTATTTCCCCTGATATTTCTATTTCCTAACATTTAGGAATTTAATTATGATATATAATGTGTGTGTCATCTATAGCAAATATATATATATATATATATATACACACTCTCTCCGTCCCATATATAATAATATAATGTGTGGAGTTTAATCTGCTTGACAACATTTTAATGAATATCCGTTCATAGAGGAGGATTCGTTTTAAAACGCTGGTGTAGCGGTTTAATGAAATTGTTAAGATGAGGAATAAAATTAAATGATGTTAGAATAGTTAATGAAAAAATAAGTTAAAGTATATTTATTATTTATACCAACTTAAACGAGACTTTATAAAAAGGACAAACAAATAAACTCATTTAAAAAAATATCACCTTATATATAGAAAAAAAAAGGAGTATATATTTTCAATCCATGTAAATCATACTACTTTTTATGCACATAATTTAGATTGCCAACGCATATAAGCATGTACTGGTGGTATGTTTATTTACCTTGATAGTTATTTGTTGTTTTTTTAAACAAATAAGATTATGACTTATAAATTGGGATACAATGTACTCTCTCGTCTTATTTATACAAAACATGTTTTTTATATGGGATTGGTCTTATAAATAAGTAATAATTTATCCAAATTTAATTTATTTTTTATTATTATTTTTACACTCAATTAATTACACATGTCTTTCATTCATTTTTCCTATTTATTCTTCCTCATCTCTTTTCCCATTTATTCCACACACTCATTATCTTCATAAATAAGGATATATCTTTTTTAAAAAAATTACATCTCCTATGCATTTATTGATTTTAACTACAGGCTCTAGTCTATATTATAAGAGTTTACATTATTGAAATAATAAAAAAATAATCACTACTATTTAATATTATCCTCCAATTAAAATCAACGTATTATAATTATCTTTAATTTCTTTCTTATACAATCTCTCTCTGCATTACAATTAATAAGGCTAGTTGTGGATAAAAAATTAATGCTATTAACTTTTTGCTTAGGGTCTTTATATTTTGAACTACAAAAATCATCCAAAAGGGGTCTTATAATGTGGACCACAGGGAGCAGTTTTAACCTACAATTCGTTTTGACTGATTTTGGTAGTTTTATCATTCTTATTTTATTTATAAGTCTAAATTAACTCTCTCACATATCAAGGAGAATTACTTAACTCATTAATTATGTGCTTAATTTTTAATTTTTCCCTTATCTATGATTAGCTCCTAAAGTTAACATAAATAAATTATTTTTGTTTTTTTAGAATTAATAGGGGCAAAAAAGTTAAAAAACAAAGTAAAAAAATGCATTTATTACTTTGAAATTTGACTTATAATAAGGAATTTTTTTTAAAAAAATAGACTTATAAATGAAACCAGAATGATAGCTTATAAAAAACACTAGATATAATATTTAGCAATTGAAAAAATTAAATACTTGAAATTAATGTGTGAGATTTCATGGTAATATTGAAATTGTTAAAAGTATCATAAATGTAAAGGATTTATTACAGTGGTTGGGTAATTAAAAAAACTCCAATTCCTATCTCATTGTTATTCTCTACATGAAAGGTATTTAAAAGGTTAATAAATAGTGAGTCAGTAGAAGCCTGGTTAACGTGCGCATCCCCAAGTCTAATAAATAAGATGTGCAGAAATATTTGGGGGAAATCAAGGAAAATTGAATATTTATTATATTAAAAACGTATCCCAAATTTTAATAATATTTCAGGAGAAAAATATGAAATAAAAATTCAAATCATTATTTGACCCAAAAAAAATCAAATCCTTAAATAAAAATTGTGAAACTATTACTAGTTTACTACTATTTAACAGTATACTTCAATATGTCTTTTAATACTCCTATGTACATAAATGGTACTACCATACTAGTCATTTGTCGGGAAAAATTTTGGTTCAAAATATAAATAATTTATAGAATAATTAATGACATATTCTAAATGTTATCCCTATTTGATTTTCATTAGAAGAGAGAAAAAGGAGAGAGAAGTGTGAAATTATTACAAGTGACCTACGTACGTGGTGGCAAAGATTAGATGGAGTATGAATTAAGTCTTATTTCTTCTCACAAAAAAAAGTCTTATATTTAATATTTGCGTCTAATAATTCTACAATACAATTAATATAAAGCACTTGCTATTAACATTTTTTAGAAGTATCTTAAATTAGGACAATAATAGCTTTTTTTTTTTTAATAAAGAATGTGTGTACTTATATAGTATTAACTATTAAGGATAAGAAGTTGTAGTACTCCTTCCCATTCTTTTTATAAGAGCCTAATAAGATTTATTTAAGTTTTTTTTAGTTTTACCCTTCATTAATTATATATATTGCATTAATTAAAAATTTAATGATATTTATATTTATTTTATTTTCCCCTCTTACTTGACTCCTTATAAATAAGGGTATGCTTGAAAAACAAAAATTTATTTAAGACATACTTATTATTTTTAACTACTTTCTTAAACTGCGTAATTCAGTTATTAAGTTCTTATAAAAATAACGGGAGGAAATATAGTACTCCCTCTAGCCCTAAAAATAAGATATTTTTTAGAGATATTAAGAAAATTAATTAAATTACTTTAAAGTATTTATATTTTTTTTCTCTAAATAATTTTATTTAACCTATAAACTAATATATAATCTAATAATACATAATATATTATTTAATTAAATAATTTATTTAGTTTTCTTAATTTCTTTTAAAAAATTAATGATGTCTTATATTTAGAACGGGAATTAGGTAGTACTCCCTCTGGTTCTTTTCATAAGCAACTTTTATCCTTATTACGTAAAACGAACTAGTGGTTAATATTAGTTAAAAATAATAAATGTGTCAAAAATGTCATGTTTCTTCCAAAAATATGCTCTTATTTATGGAAAGAACATATGAGAGAGAATGAATAACAAATATGAGAGAGTATAAGTATAAAATAAGAGAGAGAATGTATACTAAATGAGTAAATGAAAGAGAATTAATTGTGAGTGTGGAATAATTAATATAAATATATGTATTTAATAGGGATAGAAAAGAAAAAAATAGTTTAAACTTTGAGACATAAAAGAGAAAATTATTTATAAAGGATTCACTCAAAAAAGAAAAAATTACTTGTGAAAAAGATAAGAGGGAGTATTAGTCAGGGGCGTGAAGATAAGGAGGTGGTTGGAGATATAGCTTAATCCCCATAGGAGTGAGCGTATTTTATTGAATAAGATTTCAAAGGTAATTAAACAGTAAGTCAAACCCATGGGACTGACTCAGAGACAGAGAGGAAGTGAAGGCCATTGGAGGACTTCGGATAACATCGACCACAACGCGTCACGCACTCACACTCACACTCACACACGTTCTCTCTTAATTCCAACCCTGAGTTTTTGCTTTTTACAAAAGTCAAATACTGTACCTACCAACAATCTGTTGGTTAGAGTAGTAAACGACCTTATCTCTGTAAGAATTTGAGCATAAATTGGAATTCTAAAAAGTGTATCCATTGATTGAGAGAGAGAGAGAGAGAGAGAGAGAGAGAGAGAGAGAGAGAGAGGTGAAAACCCCGTTTTCATTGTAAGCCCAAAAATCAGAAACCTTTGATGAAATTAAAAAACAAGCACATGCAGGTGCCTCTCACTTGATACAACATTTTTTTTATATAAGTGAATTTATAATAAGGATCATAGTGAGTATTAATAACTTGTGAAAATATTTAAGAAAAACATTTATACTTCCTCTAATCCATAATATAGGGTGTTTTTAGAAAAATAGCTTGGTCTAAAATAAACTCCTCTGGTCCTTAATATATGATATATTGGGGGAGTTGATCTTGGTCCTAAATATAAGACATAATTTTCATATTTGCTAATTTTTTTCCTAATTTGCCCTATTGATGACCTCTCAACAATAATCAAGAAGGAGGGGATGAGGGAATTGTGGAAGATGACTAGAGTATTTTAGATAATACATATTTTATTAACTAACTCAATTAATTTTCTTAATTTAATTAAATTAGATAAATATATCATATATTAAAGATTGCAGGAATACCTCTTAGTACTTATTTATAAGTCACTTGTAGCAAAAAATGTTTGTTGAAAATATAAGTTACTTGTAGGGTAATAAATGGGGTTTTATCAATTTTACTCTTGTTGACTTATATTAATAAATGCAGAGAGATAAAGATATGTGAGAGAAAATATACACCCTTTCATAATAAATAAGGGCAAAGCTAGAAAAATTTATCTATTTAATATTTTTCTTAGTTTGAGAAAATGAATTACACTAGGGGGGGAGAGAGAGAGAGAGAGAATGAAGTACAAGTGACTTATACATAGGCCAATGATAAGCCACTTGTAAGATAATAAATTTTCATTTTTCAATTTTGTCAATGTAATTAATTCTCACTTTTAATTTACCTACTAATTAAACTTTCAATAAGAGTAAAATTGAAATTTTTTTTAATTTAAAACATATTTAATAAATTAACTATCAATTTTTTATTTTTTATCGGCCAGTGACTTTATCTTATGAGCCGAAAGGAGTAAATAGAAACGTGAAGCATATTAGTAGAGAGTTGAAGTGAGGTGAATAGGTGATGGTTTTGGCGTAAGGCGCCGCTGGAGAAGGTGACGAGATGCTATGATTAAGCATATGGCTGTATCCGCTTGACTCGTGGAGACTTTGAAACTTTCATCCTTCAACTTGGCCACCCGCCCACCTCCTTTGATTTCAATATTACTATCTCTCATCTTTTTAATATTTTATGCTTCCTCCTCTTCAAAAAGCCCAAACAAACAAAAAAATCATTATCATTTCATTCTGGCATAAAAGACACATAAAAATCATTTAGATATGTGAGTTTTAAAATGGTCCCTCGAAAATTGTTTAGTTCTTATGAAGTTCTTATAGAGTATAGACCATTTTATTAGAACTAAGTTTTTTATGTGAGATGACCTAATTGTCTTTGGAGAAATTAGTTATCACTATCTCAATCATTTGATAACTAGAAATTGTTACTCGTTAAATTGATGTTGTCATTGATATATAAACAAGATTTTTTTTTGAGAACTAGTTTTAATTGTCTTGCATTATATAAGTTAAAGTTGTTTTTTTTTTGAGCAAACATATAAGTTAAAGTTGTTACTTATTATACTTTGTTACTGATGTTATTCAAAGTGAATACATATAGGTGGCTAGTTTAGCTACAAAATCTCCAGACCAATCTCCATAAAATTCATAGTGATTGGGTCAATCTCAGAATTTGAATTTCTATTTACAAATTTGGGATATTTTTATGTCTTTTGCTTTTCCATTTATTGATATCAAGTAAGAAAGCAATTAAATGATTTAAATTATGGTGAAATCTGTTGATGTTGTTTTTCTTAATAATGCCTCTATCTCAAGATGTATAAAATTTAATGATATTTGTGCATGCTTGATAAATCATAATTTTTATATATTTTATCCACCTTATTCGTTTACTTTGAGAAAGATTTTAGGTTAATTTGAATTTATTAGGAAATATTTGAATCATTATCTAATTTTAGAAAATAATATAAATTTGAATTAATAATGAGATCATTGGATTTAAATTGTTAATATTTTAATTGCCTATTTTGAGATGGATTAATATTTCCAAATATATGATAGATCACGATCTCATTTAATTTTTGTAGGTAAAGGAAAATAAGATTATTAAATCATATGGCGTAAAATTATTTTTGGAAGTTTAAAGAAGATCTAATAGTTGAGTTTGAATGGATCAATTCAATTCTAATAGGTTCAAATCTTGTTTGTTTTCTTGATTCTTGAGAAGATCACTTAGATAAGAGAGGTATTGAAATGCTTCAGTTTGCTTAATGCTTGTAATTGGAATTCACTCTTGAAATTTTTTCTTTGTTTTCTCTTGATCTCCCTTAGTCTTGAATTGTTTTGCCCATGAGTGCAAATTATAAGTGTGGGGGAGTTGATAAATCATAATTTTTATATATTTTATCTCATCTTATTCATATATTTTAGGAACGATTTTAGGTTAATTTAGATTTATTAGGAAATAATTAAATCATTATCCAATTTTAGAAAATAATATAAATATGAATTAATTGTGATAATGTTGAGGTTAAATTATTAATATTTTAATTGCCTATTTTGTGAGAGTTTAATATTTCCAAATATACGATAGAATGGGCTAATTCATCAATTCTAATGGGTTCAAATTTTGTACCCTAAACTTTTTCATTCTCCTATAAAAAATACCTAACCACCACATAATTATTCATGCTCTCATAGAGCCAACACTCACTCTCCTCTCCATTCACGTTTTGGCATCATCTCCTTCCCTTTTTCTATATTATTCATTCCCTCACTCCATTTTGCCACATAGTGATTATTACATTCCATTTATCAATCACATATATCACACCACTTACTAATCACCTTCCATCCTCATTCAATAACATGGCCGTGACTTGTTTGGAGCTTGGAGGAGGTGACTCTTCCATGGGAGCTTAAGCTAGTTGAGAGGCAACTTGGGAGGAGAATGGAGAAGACTAGAGCCTAGAGCTTGCACTTGAAGACTACAAGGGAATGACTTTCCAATTATTCTTTTGATTCAAATCTTGAGATTATTTAGTTTAAAATAATTTTGAGTTGTAATGCTTGAAAATAATCTAGTTTTAGATTGTAGACATATTTATTTTGGATTAGATTGATATTTGGATTGGTTATGTGCTTGAGACATTTGATGAAATTTTTGTTTGCAAGGATTGTCAATTGAATTGTTAACTGAGTTTTCATTATTAATTTAATTATCAATTTGGTTTATCCTCTTGATTTTTTAATTGGGTTAATTAATTGTCTAGTTTTTTAATTAGACAATTGTGAACAAGATTTCCAAAATTATTTTGAAAGTAATTGTGTGTGGTTTTAATGAGTTTAATTAGCCATTGCTTATTTAATTATGAGTTTTATAGTGAAGTAAGTGTTATTGAATTCAAGGGTTTCCAATGTTTCAATTAGGTGATTAAATCTATTATATAACCTTGTATCAATCTCCCGTTGGTCTAGTTAATTGATTTTGGCTAAGAAAGCTAACTCTATGTGAATCATAAGTTGTTCCTTGCACCGTACCTGAAGTAAACCTTCTCTACGTTTCTTATTTGATTTTTTTAGTTGTTAGTTAATTTCTTTGTTTAGGATTTTAATTCTCTTTTCATAACCCCCTATTGCATTTGCATCTAGACTATTTTCATTCCTATATAGGGTTTAGGGTCATTTTCATCTTGCATTTAGTTAGTTTAATTGCATTTAGGTAGTAATTTCTTGCATTTTAGTTTATGTTCATTCCATTGCATTTTTCATCACCTAAATTCAATTCTATAGAAAACCTATATATTTCTCTTCAGGAGAATGACCTATGTTGCCATTATATTTTATTAGTAGGTTATCCTAATTATTAATTGATTGCTTTAGCAACAAAAGTGACATTAATTTTGGCACCGTTGCTTTGGAGTGATGGTTAGTCTCTAGGTTTGAGTTTCTAGGTGATTTGTTAGGTAGTTATTTATTTGATCTAATCATCTCTTGAAAAAATGTTTGAACTTGATGCCTCCTATGATGATGTAACATCCAAAATTTTATTCACCAAGAATATATTGTAATTACTATATAAATTCAATGAAATGGTGAATATTTAAGGCCAACGAAATTAAATATTGAAAATTGAAAGTGGAATAGTGGTTTCAGTGAAATCGCCTGCGAGGTAGTGAGTTTGTCATGTGGTTTTGGAATACCAAATGATGATCAAAAGTTATGAAATTTTACAGGGTAAAAGTCGACATCCTAAGCTTTAAGTTGATAGGTCATATGACTCAATTGAAGCTATGTACAAAAATATATGAATTTTTGAAGTTAATCCAGAAAATCTGGAAAGTTTCTGGAGCAGCAGTCAAAGATTGAAAATTTGGGAATAATATGAATCTATCCAGTAAAGTTTCATATTTTTCCTTGAAACTAGACTTAATGAGGGTTCCATAGGCTTTGGAATCGATTCAAAACAATGTCTACAAAATTAGTTATGATTTTTCAAAGTTAAGACAGAAAATATGCCAGAATTGGCATTATTCCGAAAATTTAAGAAATAAAGTAATCTTCCTTTTCCTCTTAATTATTTTAGAAATTAAGGGATGAAGGAGGAGAAGACAAGTGTCAAAATCCAATGAGACCAAGTGTCAACACCACTTGAAAGATGATGGAAATAATTGTTGTGTCATAAGTCCTTACTTATGTCATAAGGTTAGGTAGCCAACTCTTGTACCAATTGACCTGAGTAAATGGAAGGAACACTTGATTTAGTTGGAGCACGTTTTTGGCCAACCAAGGAAGAAGGAAATGATAATCAAGGTTGAGTGCACACAAAAGGGAAGTATGGTGAATGCATGAAGGGTTAGCTTGAGTAAAGGAAGGGAGATACTTGATTACATGTAAGAGGTTGCTTGTCTTGTAAGATGAGAGGGGGTAGGGACGGTTTTTAGGGGCAAGCAAAAGGAAGATCATTGATTCAATATAATGGAATTAGGTGGAGGAATTATGAGGAGGAAGGGAATGGTGACAAGTGTCACAACTTGAGCCCTTGATTAAATCAATGGTTAGGAAGGAAGAAGACTAAAATACTAAAACACATTTTCTCCCTCCCCTTGTGCATATTTCATCCAAGCCATAGAGAAAAGGAAGAGAGAGTGAGCTTGGGAGTTTGAAAACTAAGAGAGCAAGAGGAAGCAAGACATAAGCAAGCTAATCTTCAAGGTTGAGGAGAGAGAGAGAGGACATCCTAGAGAGAGAAACATCAAGAATCAAGAGGTAATCTCCAAAATCTCAACTTCTTAGTGTATTGAAGTTGTTGTTGGTGATTGTTGTTTGGTTTTGTGATTTTTGGGTTGAGTTGAAAAATTAGAAAAGCCATGACCCTAATGGGTTATGCTGCCCAAAATCCTTTAAATCATGGTTAAGAAGTGTTTAAATAAGCTAATCAAGAATTAGAAGTAAAAAAGTACAAGTTTTGGGAGCTAAAACACAACCTCATTTTTTCCATTTTCCCTAATATTTTGGCCAGGACCAGAACTGGTAGAAGGAGTTGGATTTTCATAAAATAAATGGTTCCATTGGATTCAGTGGGTAAAAATAGGTGAGGTTACAGTTGGGCACTTTTTCAGTAGAGGCCGAAAAAGCATAATTACGAAAACGCCCCTGAAATCTCTAAACCAGGGTTGTCAAGGGTATTTTCATAATTTGACAGTTAATTTGGTAATTTTGAGCTCGGAAATGGATTCCTTGGGAAAAAATAATTTAGAATAGCTTTAGTCAAAATTTTGGGAAAATGTGCCATCGGGCCGGGTACGGCAGGGCCGGGTTCTCGGGGGCATTTTTGTAAATTTTCACCATAGAATAATATAACCACAATAAACACTATGGAAGAGTCTAAAATGATACTTGGATAGGTTATGATCTATTTCTGGTATATTTAATATTTTAGGACCGATTTGGAGGCCGGATATGACACGTTCTTCGAGACACATTTGAAAGGGGATATTAAAGCTTTGAGGTAGGGACATTATCCTTCATACACTATGCCATAAGTTATATGATTGTGTGGATGCCATTGTTTTGTAAATGTGCTTTATTAATCAACATGATTTGCCCAGAAAGGGGCCAGAAGTGTCAGAAGCACTTACACTGAAGTTGGTGAAAACCCAACCGGTGCAGAATAGTGGGGCTAAGCCCTACTCATGTATACATACAAATAATATGTTTATAATGTTCATTAATTGGTGCATACATGGCATATATCATATTTACTTTTCGCATTTTCTATGAACGATAGCATGTTTTTACTGGGGTTCTTCGGAATCTCACCCTATTTTTAAATAAACACCTCAGCGAGTACCAGTGGGGCAAAGGGAAACGACATAGACGCCAAAGCACGTGTTTCAAGGCAAGGACAAGAACATGGTCATAATTAGTCTATTTTGTGATATTTTGGTAAAAATTGTAAATATTAAAACTTCCGCTGTATTTTTTGTTTTCGTCGATGAACGATATCAGAATTGTAAACGAATATTATTATCATTATAAGTGTGGGGGAAGTCTTGATTTAGATATGCATTTTAATGGTAAGAGTACATTGTATCATGATGTTTCACAAGTAGAATTTGTCTTGCGTGATGACTTGAGCAAGCATAACGAGACCATTTTGAATGATCACTTGGTTAACTCTTTAGAGAATTTGACTCCTACTTAGGAGAGACATATTGATTTTGTGGGTTGTTCAAAGTATCTAGAGGTTTCGACACTTTCTGTTGATCAATTTCTTTTGAGATCTTCCTTGATTCTTGATAAATCCAATCTTATTGATTATATCTATGTGGGACGAGATACTGCTTGGTGCTATGTGTCAACACTCACTTCCATTTCGATAATCGAAGAGTAATAAATACTAGATTCCATGGGCATATAGAAAAGCATATATATATATATATATACACTGATAATAGCATTCGTTTACAATCCCAAAGTTGTTTGTAGACAAAATACAGAATACAGCGGAAACTTCAATATATACAGGATTCCCCAAAATATCTTAAGCATAAACTGAGTATAACCACCGACTTTAACCTCGCCTCATGACACGTGTCAATCACTTCTCTGCGTACACGCCCTTGCCTTTCGTCCCACTGGTACCTGCTGAGATGTTTGTTTAGAAAAAGGGGTGAAATTTCAAAGAATCCCAGTAGAAACATGCTATCGTTCATATAAAATGCGAAAAGTAAATATGATATGCACCATGTATACACCAATTAATGAATAATATAAACACATCATCTGCATGTATACATGAGTAGGGCCCAACCCCACTATTCTACACCAGTTGGATTCTCACCAACTCCCAGTGTAAGTGCCCCTGGCACTAATTGCCCATCTCTAGGCAAAACATGTTGAGTAATAAAGTGCATTTACAAAAAAATGGTATCCACACAATCATATAACTATGACATGATGTATGAAGTATAATGTTTCTATCTCAAAGTTCTTACAACCACTTTTTAGTGTGCCTCGTAAAACGTGTCATTTCGGATTCCGACTCGGTCTTAAAATATTAAATGTACAAGAAATAGGTCATAACCTATCCAAGTATCATTTTAGACTCTTCTATAGTATTTTTTATGATTATATTAGTCTATAGTAAAAATTTCTCAAAATGCCCCTCGGACCCCAGCCGGCCCCGCCTTACCCGGTCCGATGGTACGTTTTCCTAAAATTTTGACTAGGGCTATCCTGATGTATTTTTACCCAAGAAATCCATTTTGGGGCTCAAAATTACCAAATTCAGTGTCAAATTATGAAAATACCCTTGATAGCCCCAGTTTAGGGTTTTAGAGGTGTTTTTGTAATTATGTTTTTTCGGCTTTTTCCAAAAAAAGTGACCAACTGTAACCCCACCTATTTTTACCTCCTGAATCTAATGGAATCATAAAATCACTAAAAATCTCACTCCTTCCCCTAGATCTGGTCTTGGCCGAAACTTTGATCAAGAAAAGGGAAAAATTGGAGTTTTGTCTTTTAGCTTCCAAAGCTTGTACCTTTTCACTTATAATCCTTTATTAAGTTATTTAAACACATACTAACCATAATTCAAAGAAAATTGGGCAGCATAACCCGTTAAGATTAGGAATTTCTAAATTTACAACTTAACCAAAAATCACCAAACCAACTACAAACCTCAACAACAACATCATACAAGAATAGATTTAAGGTTTATGAGGTTACCTCTTGAGATCTTGAGTTCTCTCTCTCTAGGCGTCTTCTCCTCTCTCTCCTTGAGCTCAAAATGTATCTTCAAAACCATGGATTCCATGAAGAAGAAAGATTTAGAGAAGGTTTTCATGGAAGATTACAAGAAAACTCTTAAGAAATCACACTTATCTTATAATTTTCCTTCTCTCTAGACCTTGAGAGCTCTCTCTCTCTTCTTGTGTTGGACGAAAATAAGGAAGGGAAGAGGAAGGAAGGGTGTTTAATAATTTAATTCCAATCACCCTTCACCATATGATTTTATCAATGCGTCTTAATGTGACACTTGTCACAATCCTTATCTCCTTCACATTTGTGTCATAATTGCTCCATTAGCATTAAACTAATTTCCTCTCCCTTTTGGTTAGCATAAAACCGTCCCCCTCTCATGCTTCTCTAATCAAATTGCTTCTTCTAACTAATCCAACCATGCACTCAAGTAGTGTACCTTTATCATCATTAATCATGATTACTATGTCCATGTAGCATTATTTTAATGCAATTAGACATGTGCTCATCTTCATAAATTGTAAACTAATCCCCTCACCATATGATAATGACACTTGGCATGTTTAATCCCAAAGATCATTTTTCCCTCCATTTTTCCTTGTGCTAGGCGAAATTTACAAGAGAAAGGGAAGAAAAATTGTTTCAATATGTCCATAATTCAATTAAATGAATTATGCATAATTCCTTCTAATTTCACAACTCTTGAATTATTCCATCAAATATATTCCAATTATACATTTTCCTTTATTTTCCTTGATTAATTGAAATTTAACTTCAATTAATTGGAAAAAAATTAATCTTGGGCAAAATTGGCAAAATTATGGCTTTGCTATTACCATTGAAATCTAATTCATTTCTTGAGTCAATTTGCTCTTTTTCTCATGAATATTCACCATTTTATTGAATTTCTCGAATAATTACAATTATTCGGTGAATATAAAATTAGGGGTGTTACACTATAATTTTATGCTGGTATATGGATCAATTCCTCCCATCCAATCACCTTCTATACTTGAGCTGAAACATTATCTAAGGATCTTAAAAAAGGAGATGTTTGCTGAACATCAAAAGCGAACACCAATTGTGCTTTCATGTGACTTACAACCAGATAAGGGAGAGAGGCCAATGCTACTTCATTTAGGTCTTCAAGCTTTTAATAGTCTAGTCGTATTCCTTCCTTATTCTTTCAATTGCATTGCTTGTTGTTATTGGTTAGACCTATTTTTTGCATTGAGGACAATGCATGATTTAAGTGTAGGGAGTGATTTTGTTCTTACTTTTGGTTTTTGTTCTTTGTTTTTAAAATGAGAAAAAGAAAAATATTTTGGTTTTTTCTTTGATTTTTGTTCTCTGTCTCATGAAAAGGAAGAAAATTTTTTGGAAAAAAAAATTGCAAATTTTGAATGACTTTAGTATAATGCATTCCTGATTTGAAAAGTGATGGATCATGTTTTGAGTTGGTGACCTAAGTGGCAATGAATTTGACTTTGGTGGATTTAGGCTAGTGATTATATAGACCTAGTGAGATTTTGAGCCTAAATACATATAAATTTCATTTTTCGAAGTCCCTATCTCTTTACTTGATCTGGAACTTGACTTGAATCTTACTTGAGGTCACATTCTATGCATGTGTATTCACAAAGATAATAAGGGCATTCATTTCATTTTAGCTAGATAAGCTAAAAAGCCTACCCTTTTCATGCATATCTCCTTTGTTTATCTCCTTTGAGCCTATATTTTTTTCATTTTGTCTACACCCATAGCTGTAAAAAACAACAAAAATCCCTGCCCTATTGAATGTCTTAGGAGTTGAAGAGCATGATTGAAGAACATGTGTAAAATTAGGAATTGGGTCATTGTGAAAAGTGTGGTAGGTTATCTTGAAAAAAAAGAAGAAAAAGAAAAAAAATTAATGAAAAAAAATATGCTGTAAGGTTCTGTTCCACTGCTTTGAGCTGTGCTTAGTAACCAGGAGTCTTCATCACCAATGTTGATCTTCGTGTCAAATGGTCAGTAAGAGCTATGATCGTGCTAGTAGCATCTTGATGTTATTGAGTTATAAAAGCTTAAGTAACTGGGCCTTTGTATCACTAATATAAAGATTCGCGTCAAAAGAACATATGTATAACAACCCAAGAAAGTTTTTAAAAAAACATGAAAAGAAAAAAAAGTCATATCCCAGTTTAAATTTGGTTTGATTTCTTTCATATTCTTTGTTGCATAATTCTCTTCTAAGATATTCAACTTTATTTTCCTAAACACCATATCCTTTCTTTCTTAACCTTAGCCCCATCACAACCTAAGAAAAGTCCTTTGGATTTATGTTTGTATTTTCTTTATTAGTGGTAAAGAACTTACTTAGACTCCTGTCAAGCCTGTGGAAAGAATATTGGATAGGGTGGGTTTGAGTGTAAACACAAGCCTATACACTTTTGAGTAATGAGTGACATACACATTACCTATGGTGAGAGATTTCTAGCTTTGACCCCCTTTTGTCAAGTAAATTAACATGATGTTTGATTTCTTAATTCTTTGAGAAAATCACTTGGATAAGAGAGTTGTTGAAATGCTTTTATCTATTTTTTTTTCTTGTAATTGGAACATTCACTTTTAAATTTTTTTTGTTTTGCTTTCTCTTGATCTCCCTAGCTTGGTCTTGATTTGCTTTGTCCGGGAGTGCAAAGGATAGGTGTGTGGGAGTTGATAAATAATAATTTTTATATAAATCTGAATTAATTATGAGATATTAGGCTTAAATTGTAAATATTTTAATTGCCTATTTTATGATAGATTAATATTTCCAAATAGATCACGATCTCATTTAATTTTCGCAGGTCAAGGAAAATAAGATTATTAAATCATATGGTGCAAAATTATTTTTGGAAGTTTAAAGAGGATCTAATGGCTGAATTTGAATAGGCAAATTCAATTCTAATAGGTTCAAATCTTATACCCTAAGCTTTCTCATTCTCCTATAAAAAAAAAAATACTTAACTGCCACATAATTATTCATGTTCTCATAGAGAGCCAACGCTCTTTCTCCTCTCCATTCATGTTTTGGCGTCATCCCCTTCCCTTTTTCTATATTATTCATTCCCTCACTCCATTTTGCCACATAATGATTATTACCTTCCCTTCATGAATCGTTTATATCACACCACTTACCAATCAACTTCCATCGTGTTCTCATAGAGAGCTAACGCTCACTCTCCTCTCCATTCACGTTTTGGCATCATCTCCTTCCCTTTTTCTATATCATTCATTCCCTCACTCCATTTTGCCACATAGTGATTATTACCTTCCCTTTATCAATCATATATATCACGCCACTTACCAATCACCTTCCATCTTCATTCAATAACATGGCCGTGACTTGTTTGGAGCTTGGAGGAGGTGATTCTTCCATGGGAGCTTAAGCTAGTTGGGAGGCAACTTGGGAGGAGAATGGAGAAGACTAGAGCCTAGAGCTTGCACTTGAAGATTACAATGGAGTGACTTTCTAATGATTATTTTGATTCAAGTCTTGAGATTATTTAGTTTTAAATAATTTTGAGTTGTAATGCTTGAAAACAATGTAGTTTTAGATTGTAGACATATTTATTTTGGATTAGATTGATATTTGGATTGGTTATGTGCTTGAGACATTTGATGTAATTTTTATTTGCAAACCTTTGGATTGTGAATTGAATTATTAATTGAGTTTTCATTATTAATTTAATTGTCAATTTGATTTATCCTCTTGATTGTTTAATTGGGTTAGTTAATTGTCAAGTTGTTTAATTAGACAATTGTGAACAAGATTTCTAAAATTATTTTGAAAGTAATTGTGTGTGGTTTTAATGAGTTGAATTAGCACCGCTTATTTCATTATAAGTTTTCAAGTGAAATAAGTGCTATTGAACTCGAGGGTTTTCCATGTTTCAATTAGGTGATTAAATCTATTCATTATAACCTTGTATCAATCTCCCTTTGGTCTAGTTAATTGATTTGGGCTAAGAAAGCTAACTCTATGTGAATCTTGAGTTGTTTCCTTCACCGTACCTGAAATAAAGCTTCTTTACCTTTTCTTATTTAATTTTCTTAGCTGTTAGTTAATTTCTTTACTTAGGATTTTAATTCTCTTTTAATAAAATCCCCCACAATTGCATTTACATCTAGATTAGTTTCATTCTCATATAGGTTTTAGAGTCATTTTCATCTTCATTTAGTTAGTTTAATTGCATTTAAGTAGTAGTGTCTTGTGTTTTAGTTTAGGTTCATTACATTACATTTTTCATAACCTAAATTCAATTCTAAAGAAAACCCATAGATTACTTCTTGAGAGAATGACCTATGTTGTCACTATATTGCATTAGTAAGTTGTCCTAGTTATTAATTAATTGCTTTAGCGACAAAAGCGAAATCAATGCTCCTCCTACTATTATTTTCCTTAATAAAGTATAAAATACTATAAAATTAATTAATATTATATTTAAAGATATACTAAAATAACAAATATTTTAAATCAATTCATCAAGATATCAAAAGGAATATTCATTTTAAAATAAATTGATTGTTTGTATTCAAGTCATGATAATTGTTGATTTTTGTCTTATTTTATATTTTTAAATCATTGAGTATTTATAATGCCTAATTTGAGTATTTATAACGCCTAATATATAACAGTTACAGCTAATAAATGTCATGTGTGTCGAGAAGGAGGTTGCACAAGGATATATAACGCTTAAACGTAATGGTTAATTATATACATCGTCATGTATTGTGAGGTGGAATTCGTAAAAGCACAAACATAATGGTTGTTTCTAACAATCGTTATTTATTTAGTAAGAAAAATATTGGTTTTTAAGAAACAACCGTCACGTAATACTTACAAATGATTTGTCTTTCAAATACTTATATTGTAACACCCTGAATTTTACATTCATCGAATATATTCTAATTATTCAAGAAATTCAATAAAATGGTGACTATTTATGAGAAAATGAGCAAATTGACTCAAGAAAGGAATTAAATTTCAATAGTAATAGAAAAGCCATAATTTTGCCAATTTAGCCCAAGATTAATTATTTTCCAATTAATTGTAGTTAGATTTCAAATGATCAAGGAAAATAAAGGAAAGTGTATAATTGAAATATTCTTGATGGAATAATTCAAGAGTTGTGAAATTAGAAGGAATTATGAATAATTCATTTAATTGAATTATGGACATATTGAAACAATTTTTCTTCCCTTTCTCTTGTAAATTTCGCCTAGCACAAGGAAAAATGGAGGGAAAAATGATCTTTGGGATTAAACATGCCAAGTGTCATTAAAGAGATTGTGAGATTACATGGTACTCCGAAGAATATTATCTCCGATCGAGATCCACGATTCACTTCTAAGTTTTGGAAGGCGGTACATGAAGCTTTGGGTGCCAAGCTTCGATTCAATACAACATATCATCCTCAAACGGATGGGCAGACAGAACAAAAATTCAAACCCTTGAGGATATGCTCAGGGCGTGTGTACTTGATTATAAAGGTAGTTGGGTTAAATTCCTTCCGTTGGCAGAGTTTGCCTACAACAACAATTATCATTTGAGCATTCAGATGGCTCCATATGAGGCACTCTATGGGAGGAAGTGTTAATCGCCAGTATGCTGGACTGAGTTGTCTGAGAGGGAATTGTTAGGGCCAGATTTTGTTGATCAGACAATGGAGTAGATAAAGTTGATTAGGTAGAGGTTGCTAGCTGCTCAGAGCAGATAGAAAAGTTAAGCAGATAAGAGGCAAAAACCTCTGGAATTTGAAGTCGGTAACCACGTGTTCATGAAAGTATCACCTATTACGGGTATTGGCAAAGCATTGAAAGCAAAGAAGTTGCAACCCTGGTACATTGGTCTGTTTGAGAACTTGGAGAAGATTGGGCCTGTAGCATACTGTATTGCTTTGTCTTCGAATTTAAGCAGACTACATGATGTTTTCCATATTTCACAGATGAAAAAGTATCAACCTGATCCAGAGCACGTAATAGAGTATAAAGATGTGGAAATGAGTGAAGATTTGACTTACAAAGTTGTGCCTGGCCGAATCATTGATCGGAAGGAAAAGCAACTTAGAAACAAAAGCATTTTGTTCATCAAGATCGTCTGGAAAGGGTTATCGCTTAGAGAAGCTATGTGGGAAACAGAAAAAAGCATGAAGAAATGTTACCCGGGTTTATGAATGTATAAGTGTAGCAAATTTCGGGGATGAAATTTAATGAAGTGGAGGAGAATAGTAACGCCCCGAATTTTATATTCACCGAATTTATAGTAATTATTCAAGAACTTCAATAAAATGGTGAATATTCATGAGAAAATGAGCAAATTGACTCAAGAAAGGAATTAGATTTCAATGGTAATAGCAAAGCCATAATTTTACCAATTTAGCCCAAGATTAATTATTTTCCAATTAATTGAAGTTAAATTTCAATTAATCAAAGGAAAATAAAAAAAACTGTATAATTGGAATATTCTTGATGGAATAATTTAAGAGTTGTGAAATTAGAAGGAATTATGCATAATTCATTTAATTGAATTATGAACATATTGAAACAATTTTTCTTCCCTTTCTCTTGTAAATTTCGCCTAGCACAAGGAAAAATGGAGGGAAAAATGATTTTTGGGATTAAACATGCCAAGTGTCATTATCATATGGTGACAGGATTAGTTTATGATTTATGAAGATGAGCACATGTCTAATTGCATTAAAATAATGCTATATGGACATAATAATCATGATTAATGATGATAATGGTACACTACTTGAGTGCATGGTTGGATTAGTTAGAAGAAGCAATTTGATTAGTGGAGCATGAGAGGGGGGCAATTTTTAGAGCTAACCAAGGAGGAGGAAAAATAGTTCAGGCCTAATGGAAGCATTATGACACAATTGGGAGGAGAAAAAGCTAATGACAAGTGTCAACATGTGATGCAAGGATGGAGATCAAATGGATGGAAGAGATTAGAGGCATTTTATAAAACATTTTCCCTTCCTCTTCCCTTCCTCATTTTCGTCCAACACAAGAAGTGAAGAGAGAGAGAGAGAGAGAGAGAGCTCTCAAGTTCTAGAGAGAAGGAAAAAGAAGTTTAAGGTAAGTGTGATTTCTTAAGAGTTTTCTTGTGATCTTCCACGAAAACCTTCTCTAAACCTTCCTTCTTCATGGAATCCGTGGTTTTGAAGAAACATTTTGAGCTCAAGGAGAGAAAGGAGAGGACACCTAGAGAGAGAGAACTCAAGATCTCAAGAGGTAACCTCACAAACCTTTGATCTATTCTTGTATGATGTTGTTGTTGAGGTTTGTTGTTGGTTTGGTGATTTTTGGTTAAGTTGTAAATTTGAAAAGTCCTAATCCTAAGGGGTCATGCTGCGCAAATTTCTTTGAATCATGGTTAGTATGTGTTTCAATGACTTAAGAAGGGATTAAAAGTGAAGAGGTACAAGCTTTGGAAGCTAAAACACAAAACTCCAATTTTTCCCTTTTCTTAACCAAAGTTATGGGGGAGGAGTGAGATTTTGAGTGATTTGATTATTCCATTTGATTAAAGAGGCAAAAATAGGTGGGATTATAGTTGATTTTTTTTTCGGAAAAGGTCGAAAAAACATAATTAAGAAAATGCCTCTAAAACTCTAAATCGGGGCTGTCAAGGGTATTTTCATAATTTGACATTAAATTTGGTAATTTTGAGCCTGAAAAGGGATTCCTTGGGTGAAAATATGTCAGGATAGCCCTAGTCAAAATTTTGGGAAAATGTGCTATAAGGCCGGGTACAATGGGGTCGGGCCGGGGTCCGAGGGGCATTTTGATAAATTTTTACCATAGACTAATATAACCACAAGAAACACATTGGAAGAGTAAAAAATGATACTTGGATAGGTTATAACCTATTTCTTGTACATTTAATATTTTAGAACGATTCGGAAGCCGGAAGCGACACATTTTACGAGGCATACTAAAAAGGAGTTGAAAGAACTTTGAGGTAGGGACATTATCCTTCATATTTCATACATCATACCATAGTTATATGATTGTGTGGATGCCATTGTTTGTAAATGTACTTTATTAATCAATATATTTTGCCTAAAGAGGGGCAATTAGTGCCAAGTGCACTTACACTGGGAGTTGGTGAGAATCCAACTGGTGCAGATTAGTAGGGCTGGGTCCTACACATGTATACATACAGATGATATGTTTATATTATTCATTAATTGGTGCATACATGGTGCATATCATATGTACTTTTCACATTTTCTATGAATGATAGCATGTTTCTATCAGAATTTCTTGGAATCTCATCCCTTTTTCTAAACAAATATCTCAGCGAGTGCCAGTGGATCAATAGGCAAAGGCATAGACGCCAGGAAATGACTAGCACGTGTCTCGAGGCAAGATCAAAGTCGGTGGTTATAATTAGTTTATGCTTAAGATATTTTGGGGAATCCTGTATATATTGAAGTTTTCGCTGTATTCTGTATTTTGTCTACGAACGACTTTGGGATTGTAAAAGAATGATGTTATCAGTATATATATGCTTTTCTGTGTGCCCACGAAATCTCTTCGATTATCGAAATGGAAATGGGTGTTGATGTATATCAAAAAAGACAAAACATAATGAACTTCAGAAACAACCGTCATTTAACTCTTTTATAATGTCATAACTCATCAAAACCTTTCGTAATCCCATTAGACATTCATAAATTATAACTTATAACCCTTCATAATATGATATATCTCTATTTAAACTCAACTATTTCTTGTGATTCTTACTACTTTTTTTTATTGGCCTCCTCCTTTTCCCTTCATCATGTTAAGATCCCAGGGAATTCTTCCACCTCCTCTAGCACCTCCTCCTTAAGGTTTGTTGGTGCAAACAAATGGCTCAAGTATTGAGGATCTTAACCACATCGCCCCCTCCATCGTAGCCAGTGCCTCTATCCTATCTGACAATCCATCTATTGTGCCGAAGGACATGATGACACAAGAGAAATAGCACTAGGGAAGGATCTTGTTGGTATGAAGCAGGTCCAGAATGCAAATTAAGAAAAATGGGAGGAAACTTATTGTAGATGAAACTCATCATCTTGTTCATCCTCCTCTTCCTCGTCTTCTTATTATTGGAAGAGGGAGATGAAGTTAAAAATTAATAGTTCATATTTATTAATTAAGAACCGTAAAGGATTTTTGCCAACATACTTAACAATTCTAAGTTAATATTGTGATTGATTATGCAATTAACAGTAGACATCAATAAATTAAAAAGAAAAAATCGTCAAATACATAACGGTTATTAAGAATTAACTGTCACTATTTTTAAAATATAATGATCTTTAATACTAAAAGATGCGAAAGCTCAATAATCCACGAAACCCTCTCTATATAAACGTTCGAAAACTGAACTCCATTTTTCTATACTTCCATTTCAACTTCTCAAAGCTAGCTTTTGATTCAACAAAACATCATAGGTAAATGCATGAGAACTTTTGATTCATGGCAAAAAACCGAAAGATGAACTCCCTCTGCCAACAAGCATCGAAGGTCTCATCCATGCAACATACAAGCTCCATCAAGTCTAGGTTTACTTGTGAGAGCAAGGATGCATGGACCAGTCCTTAAAGGAACTGACCTCTCTTGTTCACTCTTTGAACGCGAAGGTGGATAGTTACTGGAGCATGAAGAATCTGATAATGCATCAGAAGCTTAAAACATCTACAGTTATTTAGTTTGTTTATTTATTTTGGCTTGTTTTTTGTTTGTTGTAAAATGGTGGCTGCATAATCAACAACCAAAATTTTAAAAAAAGGCATATACATTACGGTTATTAAGTAATAACCGTCACTTATTAGAATACCATGCAAATACATAACAGTTGTACTTTGTAACCTTATATATTGTCTTATAAGAATGATAGAACGTTCTTACGATAAAACCGCATGAAAAGTTAGATGAATAAACAAACGATTTGTCTTCCAACTTTATATCAAAAAAACAACATAACAGTTTCTCTTAAATAACTGTCAACTAACTGGTCCAATCCTTTCCCTTTTCCCACGCTCATGATGAGAATGCTCTGTTCTTCTTCATTCTTCAATGATTAGCATAAGAACCAAGTACCTTTTCATTACCTACCATTGTATGCGACTGCTTCTCTTCAACTTCCAACGTGTGCAATGATGGTCTGAACCCGTCACTTCCAATCTATATAAACTCCCAATATCCATATGTTTATAATCCTCCTCTGTTCTTTCAATCGCCAAGATAAAATGCCATGCTGAAGACTTGCTAGAAAATCTATGGTGTCATCCTCCTCCTCCAAAACCACTATAACCTCTTTCTCCCCCTTTTCATCCTCTACAACATCTTCCTCTGACTCCGCCTCCGCATCAAGTGAAGGCAATAATACAGCATGGAAAATGCATTGACCATGCAGTGGGGAGGCTAGCCGGATCTTTTTTGAGTATGAATAAGAAGGCCAATCTCATTCTTGATGAGTATGGCATTAGCCACCATGATCCTGACATACTCTTAGATGCTTCATGCCACTTCTTTAGTGATGAGTAGCTTGATGATTTGTCGTTTGCTGCAAATTTACAGAACTTTTGATTGATTCAAATTGAACAGAACAAAAATTTCTAAATTCACAGCAAACACAAATAATCTATTAGGCGACTACTCACTAAAAACATAATTACTTTCTTCAAAATTAACCATTTTATTTTCTTTAATGCCCCAAAGATATAAGAAACATTAGAGAATATATTTGGGACACTTGCAAAACCGAAGCTTAGCAGTTCGCTTAATTTAGGCTTATTCTCAAGCCTCCAATCCCAAAATTTAGGGTATTACATTTTTCCACCCATTCAATAAATTTCGTCCTCGAAATTTGAACGTCTACAACTTAGGGATTAATCCTATCTCATTCTATTATCACGTGCAAGCTCACAAGCCATGTAACACCATAGTCATATTCCCATCACTAATATCAGATAGTATTCAGCATTCATCATTCATCATCCATTTTGTATATAGTATGTAGCATGCAATCAAATATAGGTTCCTATAGCGCTTGGTTCCATAGGCCTTACAGCCTCTTTAGGACTTTACCCGGATTCACACAATCATTTTTTTTAACGGCCCAATCCTTACCCCCTTAACGAGGTCTGCTGGAAGTCCCTCACCCCCTTAACGAGGTCTGTTGAGCTAGTAAGCCGGCCATGGTTCACTTCGTTAGGTTCCTCCCATGGTAGAATATCGCGCCTCATGTGAGACATGGTACCATTGGACACCAAAACGTTTGGTCACACTGGTTTTACTGCCTCCGCTTAACCTGGTATAGTTTGGATGTTCTGCCCACTTTAAAACATTACCTTAGACACATTGGTCTAATGTCATTGCACTAGGCATAAACCACAGTACTAGACGCACAGGTCTTACAGCCCAAAGACACTGCCCTATGCAACCTTACACATCGGGTCTTATCGCCTCGAGCCTCAGCTTGTCACAATTTTCTGACATATCACATTCTGTCGGCCTAAGGACTTACTAGTCCATAAGGTCTTATAGCTTAATACAATTCATCTTCTTTGCTGAATACATATCAAGACTAACAACCTCAAACAAATCATTAGTGCCTAAAGATTAAGCATAAAGTTACTATGCTTTCGCTGCCCACTCTGAGGTCCATCTCCTCATATGAGCTTTAATAATGTCAGGATGATTTAATGAGAGTCTCACAGGAACCTCCCTTGACACCTGACGATACCCACAATCTATATTCCTCTGTGCCCACTCTTTGCCCGATTCAACTTGAATCATTTTGATCCATATAAACTGTTATCTCAAGAAAACCCATTCAATGTGGGATTCATTACAATACACCATCGTTGAGGACCAACGTTTCCGTAGCTATACTCTACAATTCAACTTCATGGCAGCTGTACTCTAGGGTTTTTCATCACGATGGCTGCACTCATGGGTTAGTCGTCATGGTGACTACACTCTAGGGTTTGTCGTCATGGTAGCTGTACTCTAGGGTTCTATACTCGGTGCTTCACACAGGCGCCCATACACCTAGTCAGCCCCCCCTCCGGTCTGAACTTTCCTTAGGTAGCCCTCTCCGATCAGATTGCACTATAGGTAGCCCTCTCCGATCAGAACTTTCAATCTTGTGGTCACAGTCCAACTCCACAATTATGCCATAAAGGAAACGTTTCCTGATTCAATACAAACATTCTTATCATCAACTCAAAATTATGGATGGAATAGTTCAATTCCCGAAGCTTCAGCTAACGAGATGTGTATGCCCTCACTCGGCTCGCATCAATTCTCATCTTGATCTATGCCTGATCGCATCTGGGGGTTCAATTCCCTTCCCAATCCATGCCATCTGGCATCAATGAAGACAACAAAGGCCTACAATGGATCTGGGATTATCAGTGTTGTTACTTTAATAAATTTTCATCATCAGCTCTCCGAAGCTCCTCTCACAATCATCATCCCATACATAATGTTGAGCTCCAAGAAATTTTGATATAGGCATCTCATAATAATCAACAAGATTCAAAACACTACGTATCACAACCACAGTTTCGGTAATTTAGTTCAGTTGGAAATGTTCAGGGCTAATCACTATTGCAATCCCTACTTGTTCCATAATTCAGTTCAATGTACCCGTACGCACCATGTTCAATGTACCCATAGGCACTATTCATCAGTTTTAATAAATCCATCCCCTGCAGTAAGCCTAATCCAGGCCCAAGGGATATGGTTCCAGATTCATCAGTTTCGGCATTTTATTATCACAGTCGCACCAGATCGCACCCTTCCGGGGTAATCTGGGTAACTGGGTACCTGGACTCAATCGAATATCCTTGCTCGCCATTTTATTGTCATACCCTCAATCTCTGTCTAGACCCTACTTATTGATACCAGATCACCTGGCCTAGAGGCACCTGCCTCGGGGTCGAGGGTGGACGTAATTGGAATATCCCACGCCCCCCGTGTGGTTTCTTTCGCCTTTTGCACACCTCGAACTTGTACCCCTGGGGATAAAGGCGAAGCCCATGTGAGATGTGCTACCATTGAGCTACCTTTTTATTGTCAAACCCCTAATCTGCTGACTGGACCCCATTTACTGATACCAGATCACCTGGCCTGGAAGCAGCTGCCTCGGGGTCGAGGGTGGACTCATAAGGATATCCCCACTCCCCTGTCACACCCTTTAAATCATCTAACATAAATGATCATTAGTCATGGAGAAACCTTAAGATAATCACTATGTCTCAAGTCTTCATGACCCTATCAACTTACTTCCTAGGGGGTCACTCATTTTAGGATTTCCCTAGGTTGAGCACGCTTAACTTTCGCGTACCTATGCCTAAACGTAGATACCAATTTCTACAACTTCTGTCTACGGGTACCCCGTGACTACCCTCATTGTAAACATCGTGCCAACAGCCTTCGGCTGACTAAATACTATGTAATTTGACCATTGGGCTTGGTCATACCCGCTTCCTTGGGTTCCGCAATATCCATAGACCATTCTCGTTTAGTATTGCACCACTAGCTACTCTTCAGTACTCGCCATTTCTCAGGGCTGATTCACAAATCGGGAAGATACCCTCCTTTGGTACCCCCTGTTCGTGCATAGTATACCTCCTGTTGCTAGAACCGCCACTCTGACAGAATCACTTTGACTCCTCTAGAACCGCTTTCGGCTCCACCAGAACCGGTTTCGGCTCTGATACCAAAATGTCACGCCCTTACCTTATTTTAACCTTTTTTCAGAGTATTCACGGAAAATGATATGCGGTTCGGTGGGCAACATAGGAATAACATGAATATACTGATAATAAGTGCATGATTAGATAAATTCCTCATAAGGGTTCGTACATGATCATTACCATCAATGTAGCCATACAGGGCTACTTGGGTTTCTAAACCCGTCCCAGTGAAACAGAGACATCTTCTCGTCTTCGTTCCACCACTACAATCTCCTTATATGGTTCTCTGGATTGTTCTCAGTATATCTTCTGTCTTCCCCTGTCTAAATTATTGGTAAGGGAGGGTGAAATTTGAGAGAATCTTAGTAGGAAACATATACCATAATGCATGCATGATTGATGCTATATGTATGACATCTTAGCTTTATCTAGATGTATGCCTTCTAATGACATTTTTGCATGCTCAATGTTTCATACAACAAGACTATGGCCACAGCGAAAACAGAAACAGAGCTTTATTTATTCAAATATACTCTACACAATCAAGTAAGGCAATCACATACATCATTACACAAGTAAAGATATCAAATACATGCAAGTAAGGTAAGTCCCCCACCTTAACCCTTTTCTGCCTCGAAACGTGTGCCTCGATCTACGTGCAAACAGCTCGGGTCTCAATATTATATCCTACAATGTCAAATGTACTATTTAGACACTTCCACAGTGTTTCTAGGGGTTATATGATTCTATCTTGAAAAATTACTAAAATACCCCCGGGGACCCGGCCCCATGTACCCGGTCCAGCTGTACTTTTCTCAAAATCCTAACCTGGGCTATCCTAACATATTTTCGCCCAAGAAATCCATTTCCGGACTTGGAATTACCAAATTCATTGCCAAAAGACGAAATTGCCCTTGGCAGCCCTTATTTCAGTGTTTTAGGGGCATTTTCGTAATTATGCTTTCTCGGCTTTTTCCGAAAAAGTAGCCAACTATAATCCCACCTAATTTTCCCTCCTAAACTCAATGGAATCATCAAATCATTGAAATTCCAACTCTAAGACCCATTTCTAGAGCTAGCTGAAACTTCTAAGAACTCCGGGGAAAATCGGGGTTTTCCGGTTTCGGCTCCATAAACACGTTTCTTTCTACTCCTAACCACTTTATTGACTATTCCATTAGGTTAAAACTAACATTAAAACCCAATTTGAGCAGCATATAACCCCTAGGCGATGTCATTTCCAAACTTTAAATCCAATGGCAATTCGGCAAAATTTCACCGATTAAATTGCCAACAACAGCCAGAATAGTCAATATACTAGAGTTTGGAAGTTACCTCAAGCTCCTTCTGGCTTTTCTCAAGAGTGGCTGAAAACCCTAGCCCCTTCAACACCAAATTTTCTTCTCAAACACCTTAAATAACATAGAAGAGAAGCTTAGGAACAAGGTTATACGCATTAGGTACGAATTCACCGAAGAAATTGACCTACCTTGTAAGTTCTCTTCTCCTTCTCTCTCTAAAAGCTCTCAAACTTTCTCTCTCTCTTGGCTGCTAGTTCAGCACGAAAATGAGCTAAGGAGGAAGATGGAAAAATGATTTTATAATACTTTATGTCTTACTTTAATTATTCATTAAAATAAAATTCCAAAAATCACACTTTATGTACATAAACATAATGTTGTAAGCCCAAATAACATGTGCATAATATTTTCTCTTCTTGGCCCATGATAAATACATCCAAGAAGGTCCTTGCTTCAGCCCAATTGAATTTTCCATATATCTCATAATTTCAAGGTTATTTTCCTTCATTTTCGGATTTTACAAAATTTTGGTAGAGTTCTGGCCAAACTTTGAAAAATCATAACTAATTCTAGAAAAATTGAATTGGAGTGATTCCAAAGCCTATAGAACTCTTATTGAGTCTAGTTTCATGAAAAAATATAGACTTTTTCTAGATGGAATCACAAAATTCCCAGAATTTTAATCTTTGCCTACTGTTCTAGAAATTTCACAGTTTTTTTCATGCTAACTTCAAAAATTCATATCTTTTTTTATATAGCTCTAACTGAGTCATATGACCATCAAATTAAAGCTTAGGATCTCTACTTTCATCCTGTAAATTTTTGCTCATCATTTGATCATTTAAAATCACATGACAAGATCACTACCTTATAGGCGATTTCACCAAAAACATAATTACTTTCTTCAAAATTAACCACTTTCTTCAAAATTAACACGTTTCTTTCTACTCCTAACCACTTTATTGACTATTCTATTAGGTTACAACTAACATTAAGACCCAATTTGAGCAGCATAACCCCTAGGCCTTGTCATTTCCAAACTTTAAATCCAATGGCAATTTGGTAAAATTTCACCGATTAAATTGCCAATAATAGCCAGAATAGTCAATATACTAGAGTTTGGAAGTTACCTCAAGCTCCTTCTGGCTTTTCTCAAGAGTGGCTGAAAACCCTAGCCCCTTCAACACCAAATTTGCTTCTCAAACACCTTAAATAACATAGAAGAGAAGCTTAGGAACAAGGTTATACGCATTAGGTACGAATTCACTGAAGAAATCGACCTACCTTATAAGTTCTCTTCTCGTTCTCTCTCTAAAAGCTCTCAAACTTTCTCTCTCTCTCGGCTGCTGGTTCAGCACGAAAATGAGCTAAGGAGGAAGATGGAAAAATGATTTTATAATACCTTATGTCTTACTTTAATTATTCATTAAAGTAAAATTCCAAAAATTACACTTTATGTACATAAACATAATGTTGTAAGCCCAAATAACATGTGCATAATATTTTCTCTTCTTGGCCCATGATAAATACGTCCAAGAAGGTCCTTGCTTCAACCCAATTGAATTTTCCATGTATCTCATAATTTCAAGGTTATTTTCCTTCATTTTCGGATTTTACAAAATTTTGGCAAATTTCTGGCCAAACTTTGAAAAATCATAACTAATTCTAGAAAAATCGAATTGGAGTGATTCTAAACCATATAGAACCCTTATTGAGTCTAGTTTCATGGAAAAATATAGAATTTTTCTAGATGGAATCACAAAATTCCCAGAATTTTAATCTTTATCTGCTATTCCAGAAACTTCACAGTTTTTTTATGCTGACTTCAAAAATTCATATCTTTTTGTATATAGCTCTAATTGAGTCATATTACCTTTCAAATTAAATCTTAGGATGTCTACTTTCATCCTGTAAAATTTCATAATTTTTGATCATCATTTGATCATTCAAAATCACATGACAAGATCACTACCTTATAGGCAATTTCACCAAAAACATAATTACTTTCTTCAAAATTAACCATTTTATTTTCTTTAATGCCCCAAAGATATAAGAAAAATTAGAGAATATATTTGGGACACTTGCAAAATCAGAGCTTAGCAGTTCACTTAATTTAGGCTTATTCTCAAGCCTCCAATCCCAAAATTCGGGGTATTACAATACAACCGTTATGTAAAGTCTCTGGCATGACAACCCAAAAAACCGTACCTTTTCTCTTCTATTTAGGTATTTGAAACATAACCCACTTGACACATAGTCTGTTCGAATGAAACCCTTCAACATCATAACCCTAGTACTCTTGTTGTCTTTTCTGGTCTCCGAGAGTCATTTTCAGTCGAGCCCCAACATAAAAGCCTTCACCTTACTTCTCAGTGACAACCGCTAGTCAATACCTTCACATTTGTCTCACTAACTGTCAAGCGAGTTGCTTTGTCTTGCCTTAACTCACGTTTTCATTATTCATGAGCCCTACCTAGGTCACATTCCTTTGGTGCTCTGTTCTCTTTATTCGATTTAGGTGCCTTTGTGAAATTATGACGCGATAAAGAATTCAAGGCGACATTAACTTTTTTTTTGTGAAGTTATGTTTTTTTTTTGGAAAACCTGTTCATTTCCTGCTATATCCCTAAGGAAAATACAAACCTATTTTTGGAAAACCTATTGCTTTGACTAATGGTTCTTATTTTATTGATCTTTTTTGAAGTAACTTCTGGAGATAAGATCCCTAAGGAAAATACATCTTCTTTTTTGGAAGTATCCATATCTTCGGAAGTTGCTTCAAAAAGTTCAATAGGTGTGATGAATAAACTAATTCATGTGTACAGATAAGAGTCATACATGAACAAGTTATGTGAATAAACTAGTTCAGATGTACCGAAAATCATTTATGAACAAGCTCTGAATAACTTGTTCAGGTGGCATGTTGAATTTATTGTTGTGAAGTTATGTTTTTTTTGGACATCCCATTATTGCTCTGACTGAAGGTTCATCTCCTGTCTTTCTATTGAACTTGTGACACCAAATTAAATGCTATGAAATTTAATATTGTGGTCAGTCCTACACTTTTCAATGTGAGAGTTTTTGAGCTAATTGGTCTCATATCTATATATATAATAGAGTAGTACTTTCCACATCAAGAAGAGATGCAATTTGGATGGATCAAGATTTTATGGACTTTATGGCTAGAATCAATTGCATTCCTGATTTATATATAATAATGTAGTGTTCTTATATACCTTGTGTGTCTTAAGCAATTAAGTCTGGAAAGCAAAGGAAGATGGGGAAAAGACAAATATCCTTATAAAAAATGGCGTAGGGGTTATGCAAACCCTTGAACTCTAGTGTTTGCATATCCCCTCCTTTACCCTTTTTGATAAGGGGTATGCTTTTTCCCTAGAGTCCTTTGCTTTTTAGGGGTTAATTCCTATGAAAAGACATAATTACATAAAGGTCACCAATTATATTATCACTTATATACGTCAATAGTTGCCATTGATTCTCCCCACAAAGCCTAGAATGTCTTGATCCATGCCAAATTGCATAGCCACACGACGTGGAAGGTACTACTATTCTATTATATATATAAAGGAGGTCAACTAGCTCATAAACTTTCACTTGAAGAGTCTTATATCCATACATCATAGTTATTATATAAAAACCGTCATATATTATAAATATTCATAGTGCTTATTTATAAACCGTTATTTATGTACTTAATACATAACGGTAGTCTATGTGAGACCGTTATTAAATTTTATTAAAAATAATGGTTCTTATATACAAACTGTTATGTATGTTACTGAATAAATAACGGTTGTAAAATGAGACCATTATGTATCATGAAAGTATTACAATATATTATGACGGTTGTTTATGTGTGCCCATTAATTATTATCACAGCAATGGACAGATCATGGTATCGCCACACCTCAATACATAACGAGCATTATATTATAACCGTTATAATAGATTTGGAATAAATAACAATTTGGAATTGTAATGTATCTGTGCCAAGCTTTTGATAGCGTCTACATATATGACGGTTCGGAACCGTTACGTATGACAGTTAATAACTGTCATATATCACAATTTATGTAGTAGTGAATTAATTCATATCTAATTATAATATAATCAAAAGAACTTACAATTACAATTCTTTCACGTTTTTTCTTTCTCATCAACCAATTAGCTTCCACCAAACCAGACACCATTATGGTCATATCGTATGTTGATATATTTTTTGCTTATTGAGGTGAAACTGCCACATTAGTTACTTAATAAATCTTCTAAACCTCAGCTAATAATAGAGTAATATTTCAAATTTTAGTGGAGCTATGTTTCTTTAACATCTGAACATTCAATTTGTTAATTAACATTTTCAATTAAAATAAAATTATGACATGGCGTTTTGTCAAAATTAACTGCACTTAGTTTGTATGTTTTCACTATTTGTTTGTCAAATTGAATGAATCAAAATTAAGATTATTCAACGCGACCAGACAAAAACAATCATACATAGGCATGACTGAAATATTTTCGTTTAAAATAAATATTTTTTTGATAATATTCAAAATAAATATTTTGACTAGTCAAAAAAGTTGAGATATATAGCAAAGATATTTTTAACATTTCTGGCATATAATTTAACAAAAAAAATAAGCAAAAAAAGAGAAAAATGTATATAAATACGAAAAAGTGGTAATATTACTTATTTATCTTTCCCTCCATATTACAATGTCCTCTCTGATCTAACTATAATTACAAAGTGCTCCACATAATTGAAAATTAGCTCAGATATTTTAATTTTAATGTTTATTCGTCTAGATTAAATTTACAGTAGTACTAATTAAATAACAAACAACAAATGAGACAAACGCAATTAAATTATGGAGATGAATTATTGAATACAAAACTAGGAGTTTCTTAATTGCAACTATTCAAGATTCAAGAAGACAATGCACTTGGAGACAAAAAATTAAGATAACTAAATGCAACTTCCCCTTAAACTATCAATAGTGGAATATTGGTCTGTAGGAACGTACATGTATATATATATAATTCATCATTCACATAATTTTTTATTTATATTATTTATACACAATAGAAGTATAAAAATGTTGAATTATTTAGTCAAAAGAAAACTGACCAGATTCCTAGTTTGAATTTTGAGTAATCAGGTAATTAATTTAAGTCGATTCTCTGAACAACCATAATATTAATCGTTTCCCCCCATGGGATGGGTCAAACTTATATCCGTGACCCATGTTATTTATTTGATTACTGCATCATCATTTGAATTTAGGCCAATTTGTTGATTTTTTTAAAGTACTAGGAAAACGATCGAGACATAAATTTGTTTATAAAAGACTTCAATCATTGTGATTATTTAAATTCTGACACCATTTTTATCATGGAATGTTATTTGCACTGTTTACACACACACACACAATATATATTAGTGTGAATATATAGTACTTCAAAAATATTTTATAAGGAATAAGTATTTTTTTTTCCATCACAAGGAATAATTAAATTGTAATAGCTATAGTACATTCCGTGATTCTGACAACATTTTTATCCTGCAATGTTATTTGTATTGTATATATATATATATATATATACACATTCCGCCCATAAACAAAATCTTTACATCAGTGAGATTTAAATTTATAAAGGCTAAAGTATACTTTTAGTCCTTTATGTTTACATGAGGTTTCATTTTAGTCCCTTAAGATTATAAAGTGCACTTTTAATCCTTAAAACTTAACACCGTTAATATTACTAAGGGAAAATACTGACTAAACAAAGTTTAATGGTGACTGAGCAATATTGATCTTATTGTTTGGATTTTAATTCCCATTTTAATTATTTAAAGTATAATAAAATATTCTTAGAGTATTGTTTGCTTGCTCTTCGCTATATCCTCTCTTCCTCCCTTGATTATTGCCCCATCTTTTTGAGAGAGTATTTGGATGTTTTGTTCAGAATAGCTTTTTTCATGGTCAAATTATTAAAAAGGACATTAACTTTTATGATAATTACATATAAAGAATAAGCTTATATTTTATGTATTATTTAAGGGTTAAGGTCCAAATTTAACAGTCAAGTTTTTCCTGAGGGGCATCTGATATAAATAAGTTCTAGAAAATGCAAAAATAACAATGAACAGTTAAAATGATGTAAATTTAATAAAACCGTTAAATTTGACCTAAAGGCGTTAAATTATAAGAGAAGAAAACTCCTAACGGCATTAAAAAGGATGCATCTTAACCCATTATTTAACATTAAAGATCATAATTAATACCAAAAATGAAATAAATTTGTCTATATGTAATGTTAATTAACTTAACTAATTTTTCTAATATAATCAAATTAGATAAATAAGTCTTATATTAAAGATAGGAGGAAACATTAAAATGTTAAAATTCTAAAAAAAAATTAATAAACACATGCACAGAAAACGTCAAAATTAAAAAGAAAAATATGAGAGATATAGCACGGGGCCCACATCATGCAAAGGACCAATAAGAATCAAGCTGTGGGGCCCACATCTTCAAAAAACCAAAAATAAATAGTTTCTCCCCAAAACCATGGTTTTGGTACAAAAAAGGGATTATCCCAAATAATTGGGTGTTCGGATGTTTTAGCACAAAACCATGGTTTTGTGCTAAAAGTGTTTTTTTACAAGATATCCGAACACCCTCTGATTCTGAAATTCCAGCCCTCTTATAATGAAGTATTAGCGAATGTTCATTTATCACCAATCTTGTGTTCTGCCCTTGTTTTTTGCCAGCAACGAATAATATGCACCCAATTTTCAGAGAAGGAGGACAACATGGCGAGCATCTTTTTGCCATTGCAAATTCTTTATCTATTAATTACCTTCCCTTTAAAAAATGTAGACTAAAAGATTGGATAAGTTTTGGGGATGGGGATGTGATTTTGACCACACCCATCATCCATATTATTATCGTCCAAGTCTTGCCCTTGGGAAGAATAAAAGGTTAGGGACTTAGACGAAGGTGCCTTCAGTGTTGATAGACTTTCGATTAAAAGGAGGGGGATGGCTAAAATTTATGAATCAAGATGGGAAAGTCCCATAGGGATGAAGAGAGGAAGAGGTAACGAGGAGGAGGCGACATAAAATGCCCTAGGAATTTTTTATCTCTTTTTTAATTCATTGAAATAGGAATTAAAAATTTAAAACCCTGACATATTGAATTAAAATAGTATGAGATGTCTGTTGGGAATATATAAATATTTCTCATTTAAAAAAAATTAAGCTTTCTTGGTTAGTATTGCTCAGTCACCACTTAATTTTGCTTAATCAACATTTTCCATTAATAATATTAACGGTGTTAAGTTTTAAGGACTAAAAGTGCACTTTATAAACTTAAGGGACTAAAATGACACCTCATGTAAACATAAATGACTAAAAGTATACTTTAACCATTTATAAATTTATAATTATGAATAAATATTTTTACTAACTGAATCAATTATATATATATATATATACACATATTAGTGCGAATACATGCTCCAAAAATTTTGTATGAGGAATAATTAAATTTTTGTAATGGGGCATTCCGTGATTCTGACAACATTTTTATCTTGGAATGGTATTTGTACTGTGTATACATATTATCAATATGTGAATTGTTTCACGAGTGTTTATTATGGTTAGGATATGTCTTTAGAGTTAAAAGGAGAAATTTTACAAATATATTTATGGACCATCCGCCAATAAGATTTTTATATCAGTAAGATTTAAACTCATAAATTTATTATTATGAACATATCCCTTTATAAACAGGACCGAACTTTATTAATATATATATATATATATTAGTGCGAACACATACTTCAAAAAAATTTTATAAGGAATAGTTAATTTTGTTGTAATAGCGCATTCCGCGGGTTTGTTGACCGAAACCGCGTGACATGTGAACTTATTTTGTTGGTATATTGCGACAATGGTCACCTTACCATGTGTGTCGATATAATAAATTATTTTATCATCTAGAAAATAACATTAAGTTGTTCATTTCCCATTGAGCTATTTTTAATTAATGATCAATAAAAAAACTAATATTTCCTATCACTGTTTTTCTTATTCTATAGCTGTACTTGATTCCCAATCCCCATATCAAAAAATGAAACAATAAAAAATAGGAAAAGTATTATCAGGTTTCAAATAAAAAATTAATTATTTCTTCTGTTTCATTTATAAGTAAAATTTCAATATTTGCATGTCAAATTTCATTATTTAAAGATGGAAGAGACGTGTGAGTAATTCATTTTTTTTAAAAAAAAAATTAGAACCTAATTCCCCCATAACAAAAAAAGTACATAAGGTGTAAAAGGAGTATAATTATCTAATAAAGCTGAAAAGGATGGCAAAAAAAAAAAAATATAATAAAGCTGAAAAGACTATTTAATTTAGTGAGAATCCATATAAAACATATGCGGAAATGTGTGTAAATTAATATCCGTGCATTTTATTCAGGGGCTGACAGCAATCAATTGGAGGTATATTGGGCACTTTATTCTGATCGTACAATACCCTCACGCATATTTATATGTAGGATATAAATAAGCGTGAAGTCTCAAACATTTCTAACTAAAATCTAAATTTTAATTACAATAGGAGGTTGGATTTGTTAAACCCTTATCTTATTTTCACATTTTACAAAATGCTTGCGTCTAGTTCAATGAGCAATACAGAAATAATGTAATTATATTAATATATAGTACATGATTACCTTATAAGAATTCTCATAGGGTTTAATAATATATTCAATCTTATACCAGAATTTTAAAATAAAATAACTATAACTAACAAGTCCATTCTCTCGATCTCGCGCACCACAACTGCCAGTATTTACCATTTTACCCTTGGAGTTGTTAGCTTCTGCTAGAATATTTTAATTTTGAAAAAGGGTGAGATTCAAACGAATATTAGTAGTAATATATAATTAATTATATAAAATGCAAAAATTAGATATGCAATGCAACATATAATATAAAATGAAAATTCATATTATATCGTGTGTGCGCACAATACTCAGGGCAAATTGACTGTTTGGATTCCCTACCTTTCCGTGTAACTCGGCTGGGTCCCTAACCATAGCTAGGTAATGTGCCCCCGGCACGTGTTCATATCACAAAATACAACAACATACAACATATCAACAGTCACATAGTGTATGAGAGATAAAGTTACTATCTTAGACCCTTTTCGACTCTTGTGATGTTCCTCAAACTTCGTGTAAACAGCTCAAGTGATTCATCTGGTCCTAAAATTCCCAATGTACAAGAATTAGGTTAAAACTCATTCATGTACTATTTTAGACTCATACAAAGTGTTTTTTTTGTTATATTAGTCTAAACTACAAAATTACCAAAATGCCCTTGGGGACCTGGTCCTGACCCCACCGTACCTGGTCCGATCGTACTTTTCCAGAAATTTTGACCAAGACTATTTAACATATTTTTACCCAAAGAATCTATTTTTGACCTCGGTTTTCACAAAATCACTTTCAAATGACAGTTTTGCCTTTGACAGCCCCTATTTAGGGTTTTAGGGGCGTTTTGGTTGTTTCACTTTCTAGGGCTTTTCTACAAAAGTTTTCAACCTCAACCCTACCTAAATGTCCCTCATAAACGCAATGGAATCATCAAATTCATGAAAATCCAGCTCCTACCCCTATTCTTTCTTGGTCAAAACATGAAGAAGGAAAAGGGGAAATTGGATTTTTGAATTCGAACAACGAAAGTGTAACACCCCAAAATTTATATTCACCAAAAGTATTGTAAATATTTGAGAAATTCAATAAAATGATGAATATTCATGAATTTGGAATTTATGAATTTATAAATGTTCAATTTCATGAGAAATTGGGAAAAAATAATTAAGGAATTAATTTGGGTAATTTAAAAAGCCCAATATTAAGGTCCAAAAATAGATGGAAATTGACCAAAGAAAAATAAGAGAAGAAATTGGATTAGAAAGGTAATGGCAAAATTGTAATTTTGCCAAATTATCACAAAATTAATTATTTTTTGATTAATTGAAGTTAATTTCAATTAATTAAGGAAAATAAAGGGAAAAATATATTTGAAATATTTTGGTCAATTTAATATGAATTTATGGAAAATTTGAGCAAAAATGCAATTTTGACTAAAATTGAAACTTTACGTGTATACGTAACTTGGACAAGTTGAGAAGTTAATTGAGACCATAGGGAGGGACCCCTAGGTGTCTCCTACATGTGGCATAAATAAGGAAATATTGATTGGGCTTAATGAGCATAGTTATATGTACATAAGGATTTATGTACAAAAGTTCATTTTTGAAATTTTGGAAAATAAAACAAATAAATAAAATATTGCAAAATATATGATAAATAAATATATCATCATCCTCTTCAGCCCATTTTCATGCTGCAACATACCTGAAATAAGAGAGAGAAATTTGAGAGAGTTTAGAGAGAGAAAGAGAAGAAAAATCACAAGGTAAGCCGATTTCTTCGACGATTTCGCTCCTAACGCGTATAACTCCGACTCTAAGCTACTCCTCTTTGTTCTTTAGGGTTTGGAGGCTCAAAAATTTGTTCTCTAAAGGTTAGGGTTTCAGCCATCTTTGGGAAAAAGCTTGTGGGATCTCGAGGTAACTTCCAAACCTTCGTATATTAACTATTCTAGCTGTTGTGGAAAATTTAATCGGTGAAATTTTGCCGGATTGCCATTGGTTTTAAATTTTGGAAAAGTGTGTGCCTAAGGGTTATGCTGCCCAATTTTAGTTCAAATGGTTGTTATAACTCAATTAGATGGTTAATAAAGTGGTTAGGAGTAGAAATGAACGTGTTTACGGAGCCGAAATCGTAAAACCCCGATTTTTCCCGGAGAACACCATAATTTTGGCCAGGGATGTTTGAGGGCCTTAGAGTTTGATTTTCAATGATTTGATGGTTCCATTGAGTTCAGGAGAGAAAATTAGGTGGGGTTACAGTTGGACACTTTTTCAGAAAAGGTCGAGAAAGCATAATTACGGAAACGCCCATAAAACCCTAAAAGTAGGGTTGCCAAGGGCAATTTCGTAATTTAAAATTGAATTTGATAATTTTGAGTCCGGAAATGGATTCCTTGGATGAAAATACTTCAGGAAAGCCCTAGTCAAAAATTTGGGAAAACGTGCCATCGGGCTGTGTACGGCAGAGCCGAGCCGAGCCCCCAGGGGCATTTTGGTAAATTTTCACCATAGGCTAATATAACCACAAAAAACACTATGGAAGTGTCTAAAATGATACTTGGATATGTTATGATCTGTTTCTTGTACATTTAATATTTTAGGACCGAATCGGGAGCCGAAAGTCGACACGTTTCACAAGGCACACAAAAAGGGGTCGATAGAACTTCGAGGTAGGGACATTATCCTTCATACATCATGCCATAGTTTTTATGATTATGTGGATGCCATTGTTTGTAAATGTGCTTTATTAATCAACATGTTTTGCCTAGAGAGGGGCCAGTAGTGCTAGAGGTACTTACACTGGAGTTGGCGAAAGACCAACCGGTGCAGATTAGTGGGGTTGGGCCCTGTATACATGTAGATGATATGTTTATATTGTTCATTAATTGGTGGATACATGGCATATATCATATTTACTTTTCGCATTTTCCATGAACGATAGCATGTTTCTACTGGGATTCTTCTGAATCTCACCCCTTTTTCTAAACCAAACATCTCAGCGGGAGCCAGTGGATCAAAGGCAAGAATGTAGACCAAGGGAAGTGACTGGCATGTGCCTCGAGGCAAATACAAAGTTCGTGGTTATAGATAATCTATGTCTAAAATACTTTTGGATATTTTGTAATAGTGGTGTATATTGTCGCTTCTGTATGGTTGACTTTGGACTATAAATAAATACTTTTATCAGTATATATGTACTCTTCTGTATACCTGTGGAACTTGGTCTGTATTACTCTGTGTATATCGAAATGGAAATGAGTGTTGATAGAAAGCTTACTCCTTTTCACTTGATTAACCATTTAAACACTTAATGCCCAAGATTTGAGGAAATTTGGCAACATAACCTCTTAGGATCAACACTTCCCAAATTTACAAACCAAAGCAAACAAGCCACAAATCAACCAATAACTTCAACAACAACACCAACAACAAGGATTTGAAGTTTGTGAAGTTACCTTTGGTTTTCTCTATCTTTCTCTCTCTAGCCGAAATATTTCCCACCTCAAACCTTGAAATTTTGCTTGCTAAACATGCCAATCCATGAAAAAGAGAAGCTTAGGTAAAGATTACACAAGTAAAAGCTAAATCACCAAGAAAAATCATGTCTTACCTTGAGCTAAATAACGGTTGTAAATTGAGCTCACACACTCTCTCTCTCTCTCTTTCTATTGCTTGAGTCGGCCAAATGAGGGGGAAAGATGAAGCAAAGAGACTCATAAATATCTTTACTATTTTCCCTTAATTAAATTATTACCAAAAATCCAATTGTATGACATAAATGTACTCGGGCTTTATCTACATCCAATTGATATCATAAGTTTCAATTAAAATGGAACTAATCCCTTCCTCCTCTAATTGGCCCAAGTTCACGCCTAAGAGCTCCCTCCATGAACACAATTGGGCTTTTCTTCCATTAGTCACACTACATGCACAAAGTAATCATATTTTATTTCAATTCCACATGTGCTCATCTTTTGTACTTTCATATTTAATTCCCTTGGTTTCTTGAATAGGTGATTTCCACCTTTTTGGATATTTTTGTCAACAAATATCCACCAATAAAGGAAAAATATAGGCTTTTACTTAATTCCGCAATTTACATAATTGTCATTACATTTTTATCCCCAAATTCGCAAAAGTTGGTCATCTTGGCAGATTTTTTGACCAAACTTTAAAAAATCACAACTTTATTTGTAAGACTTTAATTGGTGTGATTCCAAAGGCTATATGACCCTTATTAAGTTTAGTTTCAAGGAAAAATATAGCTTTTAGCCAACTAGAAGCTCACATTTCCCAAAAAATTTTTTTGGACGCTGCCATGAAATGTTGGCTTGTTTTACTGGGCTAATTTCAAAAATTCATAACTCCTTATGTACAGCTCCAAATAATTCTCATGACCTATCAAATTAAAGTTTAAGATGTCTACTTTCATTCTATAAAATTGCACAATTTTTGGACATCATTTGGTGATCTAAAACCACATGACAAACTCACTGACTCACAGGAAATTTCACTAGCAGCACTGTTACATTCCAATTTTCAGTGTTTAATTTATTTGATCATGAATATTCACCATTTCGTTTCATTAAATGCCACAAAAAATTACAAGGCATATTGGTGAATAAAATTTGGGGTGTTACAGGATCTAGCATAAAGGATTAGTCTCTCATAATATAGTGAACCAAAGTTTGAATTTCCTTTAGGAAAAATGCTCATATTTAGTGTGTTTATGACTCAAACAGGCCTCCAAAGCGTTCGAACCATCTAACACTTAAGAAGGGATGGGTTTGGTGTAAATAAAAACTTAAAAATCTTTTCGCATTTGAATGAAAATAAGAGTATGAAAATAATGAACTAGAAATGGATAATCAAATATCTGGATTAGTTATGTTGGAAATATATTAAATAAGGAATGAGAAGATGCAACTGTGATTTATTCTGGTTCAGTCTAATCCATAATGACATTTATCTAGCCTCAATCTACATTTAAGACTTTTAATCCACTATCTTCTTGTTTGATCCGGGCACAAGAAATTTTTTTACAATCTCATAAGTTTAGCCTCACACTTGTGAAGCCTTTACTCCTTCAAGTTTAATTTTGATACTTGAGAACAGCTCCCTCTTACAACTTGTAAGGTCACAATATGTTTCTCCCTCAAAATATCCCAATCTTAAGTAAAACTCACAAAGATAAAATAATTCTATTGAAAACATACTTCTCTCTCTCTATGAAGTAGATTATGTTGAACATTGAAGTACAATCAAATTATCTCTCTATGAAGTAAATCAATACTGAAACATAGAGGAGTATATGAGTTGAAATGTTGGATTCAGAGTTTCGGCATTTCAACAGTGCACGCACAAGCTATCGCTTACTTTTTAAAACCTCTTCTGTCGATGATGGGTATATGTCCATTAGGTACATTCTTCTTTCCATAGAGCTTGCATCTTTTTGTTGAGCTTTGCAGAATATGACCGTTGGAAATTTTGAAAAAAATAGTGATATTCATTGGACAAAAAAGCTATTGAATCTTGATCTTCAGATAAACACCTAAAAACTTAAACGGATTTGTGGTTTAAGAGATATAGCCAAATTACCGAATGAATGTCAAGTTGAATAAACAACAGGCATAACAAAGTAAGTAGGAATGAGAGAATGACTGGAGTTAATGCCCAAATTAATTCGAGTGAAGCATGGAAAAATCATCTCCAGAGGTGCAACTCAAGTTAAAATGAAAGATGACTTGAGTTAAGATGATATAACTTCTTGATGAGATACTTTACCTTTGAATTGAGTCATTCCAACTTTCATTTAAGCATAACGTACAACTTCCAAATCAAATCTAAGAACTTGAACCTTGATATTTTCATTTATTTTTGCAAGTTTTTCTTTCTTCAATCTCTCTTCTTCTTTTTGATCATTCTCCATAATCCAATTTGACAACTTCTTTCTTTTCTTAATTAATTTACAAGATATTTCACATTAAATGTGATAATTAGTTAAAATAGGAAATAAATATGTGATGTAAATGTTTTGCTCTTAAATATTTGACATCATTAAAACTAATCATATATAACATTCTCTCCGTTTTTGATAATATCTCCCCATTTTTTATAATAACATATCCTTTATAAAAAATATTTGTATGAATATGAAAACAGATTACATGCAACATATTTTTCTTCTTTTTCTCTCCCCCTATTTGAACTTCATGGAACAATTCACTAGTTTGCCGAATCTAAATGAACATTTATAAACCCTTTCTTTATATTTTGCGTATACTTTGCACCTTTGATATCAATTAGCTTTGATTATGAAATGTTTATTAAAAACCTATGCAAATTATTCCAAATTTGCTTTCATAAAAACTTTCTTTTATTTACATGATCACATTAAGAGTGAAGGATATTACATTCTTTTTGATTGAGGTGAGAAAGGAATTTCTTATTTTTTTTCATATTGGATTTTCTAAGAGTATTTCTTATTTATTCTTTAAATTTTTTGCTCATAAATATTTGATACCATCAAAACTAATCATGTTTAACACAAAGAAGGATGCTTATGCTTGTCAAGAAAAGAAATGTAAATTTAAATCGAAGTTGAGTAGAGCTTTGCGAAGAAGTCCCACAACAAATGTGCATTATAAACCTGTTGTCATCTCCTAAATCAAAACTTGTTATTGCATACTTCTAACTTGTTGTAGAACTATTTTAGTGATTACATAATTTCCTTAGGACATTATGTATAGCAATTTTTTCTGAAATGTAAGTCCCTCATAATATATCAAACCAATATTTGAATATTTACTAGGAAAGATGCCTATATGTAATACTTAATAGTGCCTCGAACAAGCCTCCAAAAAAAGAGTATATGTACCAATAAAAATACTAAATTTTAATCAAAGTTGACATGATTTTTGCGGAAATCACTATAAGATTTTAAGGAAAGGAATGTAATTCACCAAAAAGTTCTACAACAATTGACCAATATATATCTGTTGTTATTTTATATATCGGAACTTGCAGTGAACAAAAAGCCGGACCGGACCGGCCGGTTCAACTGGGAATCGATCAGTGGTTTGGTCTGGTTCACCAATTGGAGTGTGAATCGGTTGGACCGGTCTAAATCAGGAAAACCGATGGTTCAACTAGTTGGATCGATTTCATTTTTTTATTTTTTAAATTATTATTTTATTCTAATTTTGAGGGAAAAATGAGAGGTTGAAGGCCAAAATGAAGAGAAAAGTAGGTAAAGAAAGAATAAATCTAAAAAAGAAGAAGAAGATAATGAAAAAACTTATTTAAAATGATATAATAATTATAGATAATGAGATATTATTGCATAAATATAGGCATTATAACTAATACTAATAGATTTTAAGTAATTTTTTCTAAAGATCTTCATTTTTAACTATAGAATTTTAAAAATATATTAATATATATATATATATATATATTACCACTAATAAATTATAATATTTTAATATGGTCGGTCCGACCATCGGTTAGACCCCAGTTGAGCCATTAACCGTTGAACCTGTGCCGTGACCGGTTCATTACCCAGTCCATTTTTTTGTTCCTTGGGAACTTGTCATTGCATACTATTTATTACTTTTTGTGGGACGTATTTAGTGATCACACTCCTTCCTTAAGACCTTATTATAGTGATCCTCACTAGATTTTTCTTTTAAAAAAACCTGCAATCACATTTTATTCTAATAGTACAAACTAGAAGCATTGATGCCTTGAAAATAAAGTCTGAAACATAATTTCAATTAAAGTCGAAGAGATTTTTCTAGCTTGTTAACAATCCAAACTACAAGAAAACGTGCAATGATACAATTTTCGTTGATCTCTCTCCCCATCAAAATCATTATTCAAACCCTAATAAGAGACAACTCAATAAGCATAGCAAGCGACGTAAATACATGTGTTTGTTAGTGGCAACGTTTTCACAATGACACACACCCACCCACACACACAGTCCATTAAAACTGGTCTATTTGAGTTTCGGCCATAATTGATGTGCACATTAGCTTGTTTTGTTTGGACATGTCTGGCATGTTTATTCAAGCTTTGTGCGCGCGCGTAGGTCAGGTGTGTGCACTATGAGAGGTGAAGAAGGAGCCAAATAGAAAGATGAATAGACACACACAGTCACACACAACCAAACAAGTACACAAGACACAACACAGCACAAGCATGCTTGTGCCTAAATCAAAGGGAGGGACCATTGGGAAACCATGAGAAGTCAATATTACAACTAAGAGAATTCTCATATGATTGATGACCACATCGTACAACGACACTTTGATTATTCCATTGTCTTTCAAATTATTCGATATCCTTCAATATGTATATGTTTTCCTCTCTCTCATTATGTTGTATTCCCATGTGTATTGACTTTGATCACTAACCCTTCGTCTCTAAGTGGGACTTTTCTACTGCCAACATAAAGAACTTGGTTTTTATTTGTTTTGGAAGCAATAATCTCATGCATGTCAAAAACTATAGTATGTGTGTTTGCCTATAATTATTGCGCTGTTTAAAATTTGGTATGTGTTGGTTTTAACCAAAAGATAGGAAATAGATTCGATACAATGGCCACATATTGGAACCTTGTCCTTACGCCATTGGACCGAGCTCTTATTCATTCAATCAAATTATGATATTAGAGAGAGAGAGAGAGAATGACATTCCACTACTTATGTTGGGAATTGAGCTTGGTCCACCTTGGTGGATTAGGCCCAAACCCATTAGTTTTAGGACCAAATAAAATACCTAAATATATGTGGGGAATTAATTGATAACATTCCCTAAAGGTTCGAAATTGAAACTTGGTGGAAACAATTTCCCCGTATGTTTTGGGGGGAACGGTTGTCTGACTACATATGTGTGTGTGAATAAAAAAACAGTGAACTGCACATAACACACAACATAGAGAAAAATATTCTCTACAGAAATCTCTTCCTCTTTCTTAGTGAATTTGCTGTGTTTTATAATCGGTGTTCCAAAAGTGATCCGGTTCGTGTGGGTACCTTAGGAGTACAAATTGACACTTCAGGTACGCCCGAAACCCTACAACTTAGGTATTGCTTGATTAACTAAATAGTTCTTTCTATTAGATGTTGGCTACAAAAATAACTTACTACATGATTAGACGTGATATGGTCATATTCTCTGTAATCCTATATTGTAGAAGTAGATATATAACTAATTTACAGAGACTAAGAAAAGTAATTAAATTAGTTATCTGTAATAAATGTGTGTTGATTTTTTTAAAATACCCCCCTTTAATCATTTACATTGAAAACTATTTTTATTGATGAAAATCCGTTTAGTGTATACAATTAATATGATTGTTTGAGAAAATAAATTAAATTTTGAGAAACAAAATAAATTGATGTCTTACATTTAGACTCAAAATAAACCCGTCCAACTAGCGCTCCTACATTTTGGATAGGATGGAGTATAAAGTTTTTAGAATAAAACGGTGATATTCAATTGTTTTTAATGTCAAATTTTGAGCTTTTTGGAACTTTTGGCTTCAAAAGTTAAAAAAGAAGAAGAAGAAGGGTTCAATTTGTTCATATATATGTTCATCAAGACCTGATTCAATTAATCAAGGTTCAACATATATTCATTTAGAGATTAATCAAGACCTAACTCCAAAAAGTGAGATTAATTAATTTCTCTCTATGAAATGTGTATCATGAAGGAGATTTTTTTGTATCAATGTTGGTTTAATTTGGGTGATAAAGGGTTCGATTTTATCAAGTATTTAATATCTGTCCTTCATGTGTTTACCCACCTCAATTATTCGAAGCCAGAATTCAATGCATCTTCTAGAAAACAAGGAACTGCATACGTTACAAAAAAGTGAGGTTTTTCCTTTTCATATAATTTAATATTATATATATATATATAAACATGCTAAAAAATCTCACCGAAAGTACCAAACATTAATTAGGAAGAATATATTAGGGAAAGGAGAAATATAGATAAGGCAGAATCCAATTTTAATATTAAATGGATATATTTTAATTTTTATGCAATAATTTAACTGCTTACGTCATATAAAAAGGGGAAAATGGTTGAGGACTATATATAAAGAAAAACCAAAAAATTAAAAATCCACAGGTATATTTGAGTGATAAACCAAAAAGAAAGATTACATGAAAAGACTTAAAGAGAAGACATGTGACACTTGAAGAACTCATTCACATTCCTTCCCCCTTTTATTGTTCTCCATTTGTGTGTTTTTTGTCCTCATCTCCCACACACACCCACACACAAAATCCTTAGGACTAAAAGTAATACAATTAGACCCTTAAATAATACACTCCCTCTAGTACTAAATATATAAATATTTATAAGAGCAAGATAAGAAGTTTATCTTGACCATAAATATAAGATCTCAATTACTTTATCTCCTAAATTTATATTTTTTCTCCTAAAAGATCCTTAATGATTGCACACAAGGAAGGGGTTTCCTTCCATCAAAGTTAGTTAAAATATACATGATTAAAGAGGGTATTCAAAGAAAACCAATTTAAATTTGTTATAAATAATTAATTTAGCTAACTTCTTTAGTATTCACAAATTATAGCTCTTATATTAAGGATCACCAGAGATTGTGTGTGCATATATATATATATATATATATATGGTTTTAATATTTAGATAATACTCTTTCCGATCTTAATTATAAGATAAAGTTGACTTTTTTTTGGAGAAATTAAGGAAGCTAATTAAATTATTTTTGAGTATTTTTAGTTTTATTTTTTCCTTCAAACTAATTAGTTTGACTAATAAACTAATATATAATCTAAAGATATATAACATATAATTTGATTAAATAACTTATTTAGCTTTTTTAATCTCTCCAAAAAAAGTCAACTTTATCTTATATTTAAGATCGGAGGTAGTACTCCTTATGGTCCTAAAAATATAATATGTAGCGAGTAAAAACGTTTGTTATGGTTTTAAATATAAGATCTTAATTTACTTTATTTCACAAATTTGTAATTGTTTTTCCAAGCTCTCGATATTGTACTTATTAAGGGGGTTTTTATCAAGAATTAATTTTTAATGAAAATAATTAAAGTGGTATTTTAGGAAAACTAACATGTATTTTTAAAGATAACTAACTTAACTAATTTTTTAATATATGCAAATTAGTTATTTGGCTCATATAGGATAGAAGGGAGCATATAGTTAATTAATTAGTTACCTTTCCATAGTTTAAAAAAAATTCAAAATTTTCAATATGGGGAATAAATAATTCTTTAAAACAATTTTAAGGGCATAATGAATAATGACATATTTTAAAATATAAATAAAAAATAAACAGTTAAGTAAATTTGTAAGAATTATATGTTTGTATATGTATTTGCATGTATATATAAAAATAATTCTTTTTATGGTTCTTCATGCTCCACATCGCACTAACTTTGTGATCCACCAGCATACGCTATTGCTCTTTTTCACCTCGTGCAGTTTAGTGGGGTTACCAGTGTTGACCTTTATATTTTCTTTTTGGATTTATTTTAGGTACCTAGTTGAGAGGTAGGAAAGGATGTTGGCCAAAATAATTGAAGTTAAAGGATAATAAAATGTTAAAAAAAAAAAAGGAAAGATTCTTGCAGGTGGTACCACCGTGGTAGTCTTTTCTGAAAACCGCAGGCATATTCGTTTTCTGCTATATATGGATTTATGGATAGCATGCACACAAAGGAATTTTAATTTTTTTTAAAAAGTTTGATTATTCTTCCCAATCAAAATTGAAAAGAATATCTTTTTTTTAATCAAATTTGTGGTCATATGGATATATAAGTTGCTTTTCCGTAGTTATTTTCTCCGGCCTACAATTATTCAACAATGAATTATAAGAATAAAATAAAAAGTTGTAGAATCTCATGATTCTTCTCATACAAGTATCGAATTCTTCAACATTTTATTTCTTGGGTTATGGTGTAAATCTATTAATGAAGTATTGTCAGAGGAGCGTCCACCACAAATATCTTTTAAAAGGGGCAAAAATACCAATGAAGTTTTAAAAAGGGGCATCCACTACAATTTCTGTTAAATCCATACTAACGGCGTTAAATCATAAGAGAAGAAAACCCCTAACAGCGTTAGTACGGATTTAACGGAAATTGTGGTGGATGCCCCTTTTTAAAACTTTATTGGTATTTTTGCTCCTTTTAAAAGATATTTGTGGTGGACACTCCTCGGATAATACTTCATTGGTAGATTTACACCTTAACTCTTATTTCTTTTCCTTCTTGTAAAAATTAAAAAAAAAAATCTCTTGTCCACATACCTCTGTTATATATATATATATATATATAAGTCGACGTATCAATAATTGAGCTAGATGACACGAATATTGATCACGACATAACCCTAGGCTGCAGAGGTAACAGTTGAAATGTTCAAGTAACTACTATTAATTGATTAATAATTCTCTTCCTCATCTTTAGATACCTACCTAGCGACCTAAATTTAATTTTGCGTAGTTACATTTCAATTTTTAGATAGTTACAATAATGATAGAATAATTTTTTTTTTTTTATCGAATTTTTGAAGTGAAGTGCGGAATCTAAATACAAGGACCAATATTTCAGTTGAAGTTAAAATTGGTGGACCCGTGAGGGATCTGGAAGTTAGTATTACTTGTGATATTGTGACACTATCACAGGACGGACACAACATGCCTTCCATATTCGATCTTCCAACTTTGGCCCATAATGAATGTGAGTCTCACAATATAACTCCTATTGGTCCATACATATTTATATTATTAATTAAAGGGTTAAGGTGTAATTTTATCAATAAAGTTTTTCAAGAGAAGCATTTGGTACAAATGAGTTTTGGAAGGAGTAAAAATATCAATAACTAATTTATAATAATGCAGGTTCATTAATAGCGTTAAATTTCATCAAACGTCTGTTAAATTCATCAAGACCAATTTGAAGTAAAACATAACGGACATTTGATGAAATTTAATGGTATTGGTGAATCTGAATCATTTTAAATTGTTTATTGCTATTTTCCCCCTTCCAAAACTTAATTGTGCTAGATTCTCCCTGGAAAAACTTTGTTAATATAATTGCATATTAACCCTTAATTAAATGTAATTAATAATATTTGTATTATTACATTTCTCTAATCCAAATATTAATTAGTAGTACCACTAATTGATTAATCTCTGGATTCTTCCTACCATATCCCCACCACCTCCTCTATGCATGCCTTTCATAATTATTCTTTTGTTGACCTCTCTCTCTTTCTCTCACTTCACTTATATGGGTAAGTCCCATCTTGTTTTGGTTGTCTTTCTCACCTTGATGCCCTAAATATCAAAGACTTTGAAGCCCTCTCTTCCTCTTCTTTTTCCACTGATCACGACAAAAAAACTTTCACATGCATTGACCTTATAAACGCACACTATTTCTTTAACTTCTTGCATGAACTACAAATTACCACCTAGCTAGGGCTATATATCTTCAATTCGAATTGATTGATTAAGGAGTAAACAATAATTGTCTTTTTTATTATATATGTATTATCGTTTATTCTTTATTTTAGACTAAATTTTTATCTTTTAATTTACATTATACGCATACATGCATATTCGTTGTACATGGCTCTTATCGCATGTAAAGGTAATAATACAATCTAGATGAAATTCCTTTCGTTCACAAAAGAAATTATATACATATAATAAATAAAGTATATACAAAATGAGATAAATCAATATAATAACACATGAAAAGTCTGATTCACTTTGAAAACGGGATATATAGATATATATATGCGCCCGACATGTTAATTCGACAATTCAAAATTTGCTTTGAATTATTATTACATTTTGAAGATTAGGTTTACTCAAAGTTCATCTATTTTTCTTTTTAGTCGAATAAAATGATATTTTAGATTCATTAGTTAGGTTTAAGTCAAGTATTGACCACACTTCACACTGCGCATCATCATGATGTACTATATATATATATATATATATATATAAATTTTAAGTGTCAAGAAGAAAAGTCTCAGGCATATATATACACACCTGGCCTAGAATTTTAGAGCTTTATGTATTAATTTTTACAATGTTTGAAAAGTAAAAAAAAAAATTAAGAAAATGATGATAAAACAAAACACAATCATTGAAGAGAACCGCACAAGTCTCATTCATTGAGAGAATTCATGTGCAACAGGGATGGTATATATATCCTACTAATTGCAACTATATGTACACTTATTGGTGGGCCCCCTCCACATTGAATATGGTTCTTTTTTAAAAAAAGAAAAGGTAAAGAAAATATTCCAACTTCAGTCAATATTAGAAGAGGGAATTCGGGTCGGGCTGGCGGGTTGGGCCCGTCAGCCAGTTAAGTTAATCGGGTTCGGGCCTGGAAAAATCAGGCCCAAATGTAATCGGGCTAAACGGGTCAAGCCCGTTTAACCGTCGGGTTAAACGGGCTAACCCGCGGGTTAAACGGGTTAACCTGTTTAGCCCGATAACCCAAAAAAAAAATCCCCATTCCCTCTTTTTTCGGTTCGCCCGCCCACCCCCCGCGCTCTCATTCTCCATTTCTCTGATTCTCAGATTTTCCTCCTCTTCTCTGAACCCTAAGACACTCCGCCCTCCGCAGCTCCGCTCCCCTTCTTGCGCTTCCTCTCCGGCTCGGCCCTGTCACCGTCATCCGTCACCCTTCCTCTCCGGCTCCGGTTCGGCCTCCGCCTCTCCAAGTCTCGCTCTTCCTCTACGCCTTCTTCGCTCCGCTGCTCTGTGCTCTCGCATCGCAGTCTCGGTCTCCGTCTTGCTCTCCGCCGCCGCTCTGTGCTCTCCGCCGCCTCTCACAGACTCCCTCCTCCTCTTTGACTCCGCGCCACCACCGCTGAGTTGGTCTCCCCCATCTCCGGATCTCCCTCTTCCCCTGGCGTCAGTGGCGTCTCTTAAACCAAACCGGATTAGGCATGCTCATCTGTCGTCTCTTCCAAGTCTCCCATCTGAACTGAAAGTCTGAAACCAAACCGGATTCTCTTCCTCTCGTGCTTGTCTGTGCTCGTCGGCTCTGTGATAGTAAGAGGTAATTTATTACGGATTTCTCTCTTGAAATTTTTCTTTACAACTTGGCCTGTTTTTGCCCAAATTCTTGAGACGGGGCGCTTATGGACTTCCTTTCTCCCCCTTTGATTAAGATATTTTAGTTCAATAGCCCTGTGTCATGCTTTAATAATTAGGAACTAATGCTTGTTCTACAGTTAAATTTTCATTTTCTCTGTTGGCATCTTGTGCTCCGTCTCTTTAGCTGAATCCGTAAACAGTCTACTGTGGAGGGGGAAAATAATTTTCTCAACTCCTTTACTTTACCCTAATGATGATCATATCTAACCTTTCTCTCTATTTGGTTCTACTTTGGGTTTGGGATATCTTTGCTCTGCATGGGTCCATGATGATAATGAAGCTAATTTAGATATTTCCCCCGTTGTCACCAAATGTCCAATGAATATTCTTTCTTGTAACTTCTTTCACGTTACCTCCCGAGGATCAATTTAAGTTATTCACTTGACAAATTTGGTATTGTAAATATTCTAGAGACGTTTGGCTGCAGTTTTGTGCTTGGTTAAAAAAAGTTTTTGATTATATACTGTATTACGGTTGGGACTAGTTTAATAATCATGACATTGGTATTTCCTTTCCTGTCAGCCTTTTACTTTGTTTCTGCGTTTTGCTACTCTGCCATTGGGATTAGAAAGTTGCTCTATATTGTATATTCCTATCTTGCTAGCATTTTATTCTATGCTTCGCCAGGAATTGCAAGCTGGGAATGCATGTATGGAAAGGCAGCAGATTATTGTTTAGATTTATTCCTGCAATGCTGTGATCATGTTTCCATTTATTATCACTGTTTAAACTCTGTATGGAAAGGATCCCAAAATTTGAACTCTGTAGTTCTCTGTCTTTGCTGGATAAGTGGATTTGTTTTTCTAATTCCATTTTATACTATGATTGTGCATTTGTGGTTGTTGTTGGATTTTGTTTTCACTTTTGAATAATGCTTTTGTCCTTAAACAAATGATAATACTTTTGTCGTTAAAAAAAGATGGCTACCATGGATGTTGACAATGTGGCCACACAATCCGAACAACCTACTGAACTTGAAGCTTCCACTGTACAAACACAACGTAAAGATGCTCCTACTGTAAATAAAAGGGCGAGATGTACGACATCTGATGTTTGGAGATACTTTACAAAACTTGGCATAGTTGATGGTAAGGAAAAAGCCAAATGTAATGGGTGTGGAAAGCTATATACTGTGGGAAGCAAGGATTGTGGGACTTCACACCTTCGGCGGCATATTGAAAATTGTAATGCACTCCCAAAATACAAGGATGTTGGTGCCATGATGATAGACCAATCAGGGATTGTTAGAGCTAGAAAGATTGACCACAACAAAGTTCGAGAACTCATTGCCTATGCCATCATTAAACATAATCTTCCCTATGCTTTTGTTGAGTATGAGGGAATTAGGGAGTTGCTCTCATATTTGAATCCTGATTATAAGAGTATTACAAGAAAAACTGCTGTGGTGGATGTATGGAATTTCTATCTTCATCAAAAGGACAACCTAAAGGCCAAACTAGCAATGAGTCCAAGTAGAATATGTTTGACTTCTGATTGTTGGACAGCAATAACTACAGAAGGTTATCTTTGCTTGACTGCTCACTTTGTTGATGAGAAATGGAATTTGCACAGCAAAATACTTTCCTTTTCTAAGATGGAGCCTCCTCACACGGGACTTGAATTGGCAAAAAGGGCGCATGAGATATTGATAGATTGGGGGATTGACAAGAAGGTTTTCTCTATCACGGTGGACAATGCTTCAGCAAATTTTCATATGCAAAGAATACTTAAAGAGAATTTGAATTTGAGTGGTAGCTTGATATGCAATGGAGAATTCTTTCATGTGAGATGTTCTGCCCACATCTTGAATCTCATAGTTCAAGATGGTTTGCGAGTAGCGGAAGGAGCTTTGAATAAAATTAGGAGCAGCATTATGTATGTACGGAAATCAGAGGCAAGGATGATAGAGTTCAAGAAAAGGGTTGAACAAGTTGGGGGAATTGACACTTCTGTGGGTTTAAGGTATGATGTCCCAACTAGATGGAATTCGACACATGCAATGCTTGAAAGTGCAATTAAATATCGTCGTGCTTTTGCTAGCTTGGCCTTGAATGACACAAATTACAATCATTGTCCAACAAATGAAGAGTGGTCAAGAGCAGAGGCTATGTGCACATTCTTGAAGCCTTTTGCAGTGATAACAAACTTGATATCTGGATCATCATATCCCACCTCTAACATATATTTCACACAAATATCAAAGATTGAGTTGCTGCTAAAAGGACATTTGAAGAGTGAGGATTCTGTGATTCGGGATATGGCTCAGAGTATGCTTGACAAATTTGACAAATATTGGACTGAATATAGTGTTATTCTTGCATTAGCCATTATCCTTGATCCTCGGATGAAGCTTGAAGTCATAAAGTTTACTTTTGCGAAATTAGATCCCATAAATGCTCATGAGAGGATTGAAAACGTTAGGAGTAAGTTGTACTATGTTTTCAATGAGTATAAAAATGTGGGATCATCTTCATCCGACACCCCAATTGGTGGAGCTGCTTCAAGCTCAAATGCCAACACGGTATTTATCACAGAACCAATTCCTAGCCGTAACTCGAATGAAGTGGATGACTACGAAGTTTTTGATGTAAGTTTGAAATTCTTAAATAGTTTTTGTTTAGATTTAATTTGAATTTTCATTGTCACTATCCTCTGTTCATTTAATTTGACCTTTTTATTAATTTTTCAATGGTATAGGATTTTTTTTCATTCAAGTGTCAAGATGAGGCAACAATTGAAAGGTCTGAATTGGACTACTATTTGGAAGAAGCGATACTTGATAATAGATTGGCTACAAGATTTAATGTCTTGGATTATTGGAAAGCCAACTCAGCTCGATTTCCCTATCTTTCAAAGATGGCATGTGATATTCTTAGTATTCCAATTACTACCGTTGCCAGTGAATCAGCCTTTAGCATAGGATCTCGGGTTCTCACAAAGTATCGATCTTGTCTTCTTCCAGATAATGTTGAAGCTCTCATTTGCACACGAAATTGGCTTCTTGGTTTTCCATGGGATGGTAATATTTATAATCATATTTGTTCATTTATCTTTTTTAATATATTTATTTAATAAATCTTTTATGTTTATGTCATTACTTGTGGCAGAGGATTCTGAGATAGAGAAAAGGGAAACTGCTCCTGTCCCTATTTTTGCTGCTTCAGACAATGCTTTGAATATAGTGATTGCCGATTGAAGAATGACGAAGGAAGATTACAAGTTTTTGTTGTTGTTGTTGTGAAGAATTAGCTCCAAAAAGATTATAACTTTCTTGCTAATTGTTATTGTATTATATGAATTATATCCCTCATTCCCTTCGAATACACTTATGCCATGTCTTCATTGTCTTGCCTGAATGCCTGATGAGTGATACATGATTTGCAATTTTTCATGCCATGCATAGATAGTAAACTTGTGAAATTCATTTATGTGTGAAGGACAAAATTAATTAGAAAACTTGATGTGTGATGCATGATTTCATTTATTTCATTCATTAGATATGACATGATTTCAACTAAATGACTTAGTGAGTTATTTATGTAATTAGGAAAAAGTAATGGTAGATTGGTAGTATTAATTAGTAAGGTTATGTGTGTGCAACATGAAATTATGTGGCATTGGCAAGCAATAAAAACTAATGGGAGCAAATAATTTGTGTGGCAAATTGGTCCAGTTTGTATAGCCCAAATTCACAAAAAAAAACGAAAACAAGTATAGCCCAAAAGCTAATGGAAGCATGCTGGGCAAAAAAAAAAAAAAAAAACAGTGATATAGCCCATTAGCCCAAAATAAAAAAAAAAAAATTTCGGGCTGGCGGGTTAGCCCGCCAGCCCGAATAATCGGGCTTGGGCTGCCCTATGGCAGCCCGTGTTATAATCGGGCTGAGTGAAGCCCAGCCCGATTTCATTGAACCCGTGTCGGGCCAGCCCGTCGGGCTCGGGCTGGCCCGAATTCCCTGTTCTAGTCAATATAATTATTGTCATATTAAGTTCGGTAAAGTTAAAAAACATTTTCACAGCTGATGAATAATACAAGATTCAGAACCTCCTAATATCAAGTTATGAAGCTTTAAATCTCAAAACTTAAAAAAAATAATAATACTTGGTGAGATTCCTCTCAATTAATTCTCAATTAATTGACGTATATATAACTAGAGCCGTATTTGAATAAAAAAACAAAGTGAAAAGTCCGTGTTTATTATTATTATTATTATTATCATTATTATGGTGCAAGAAAGAACTGAATTCAAGTATTGATGCTTCATGCATATGAAATCTTGCAGGCTAAAACTTTACGACATGTTTGTTGACTTTGAAATGTATGCCAAATTATAAAAACAACTATTCTTTCATATGTCTACGTGGGGGCTAATTTTCAGTCTTAATCATTTTGATTATCTTTGTAGCAATAAAGAAAAATGTGAAATAAAGTTTATTTTTCCTTATTTTTTAATTAACTATTCTACCAAATAAGAGGGATGGAAATAGGTCAGGCCCGTAACAAGGGCCTACAGCCTAGCCTACATAAAGTCTAGTCTAGCCTATTCAGTAAATAGGCTAGGTTCAGGCTCAGGATTATTGTCAAAGCCTATTTAGATAAATAAGCCAGACCTATTTTTATAAGGCATAGCCTACAAGCTTACAGACCTGACCTATTTAACTTTTTTTAATTTATATTATAATATAAGAATAAATAATGTCATTTAAATAATTGTATAAATTATTTATAGATTTACCAACTTAACCTTAATTCTAAGTTTTACATTTCATCGTTATTACTTTCAACCATTACTTTTGCATCAATCATTAACCCCCACCTCTCTTCTCTCTGATCATTCGAGATGACAATGCTAACTCACTCACTCTCCCTTGATTTGTGCCATCCACTAAAGCATAATAATTTGTATGAGTCTATTTTAGTGCCAAATGAAATATTATAATCTTAGTAGGAGGAGTTTGTCCCAATTTATGTGGGAATAGTAAAAGAGATAAAATCTAGTTTTACATGTTACTTGTTATGCTGGCCAATTTTAGAAAATATATCTTATTAGTCAGCTTACATTAGTTTTTCTCATTCCTATTTGCTTGAACAATTGTTGTCATTAGAGATTTTTTTCTTTTCCTTACTAAGCCTTTACATTACAACGAGAATGGATGCTAAGCTTTTAAGACATAATGTAACATTTTAAATAAGCCTGAAGGAGCTAATATATGAATTTTGATGCATAGGTTTTAAATTCTATTTAAAGGCCTATATTTTAAGTAGGTTTTTAAACAGGCTTCAGGCCTTTTGAAGGCTTAGGCTCTGATTTTAAATTTCTGTTGCAGGCCCAGACCTATTTAAGTAAAGCCTAGCCTATTTCCATCCCTAAGATAATAACCTCTTGAAACAAAATGATAATTTCAATATTAACTAGTATGTTTATTAGTTAAGCCAACGATAGTAAAATTGCTTTTCCTTTATTAACAAAATTAGTTTCAGTTATTATTAGAGCTTAATTAGCATTAGTCATACTTAAAGTTTGTTACTTAATGGTCATTAGAAAGTTATATAATGGTGATTAATCCTCTAATTACTTGATATAGTTTTTCACCATACATCTTAATACTAATTATTTCATGGACAAAACTTTTAAAAAAGCTGATAAAATATTCTGATTTCGTATTATAACTTATAAGACCCCACTATCGGATAAATTTTCATTAAAAAAAAGGCTGAAATTGCACCTTGAATCTAGAGTTAATTTTGTTAAATTAATGAAGTTGAATTATTAGCAAAAAATAACGGTTTATGACTTTATGAAGGTGAAAAACTAATCCATAATTAATTAAGTTATAGAATAAGGAATATATTATGAATTTCCTTTTATATATATATATATTCTATCAAGTACCTCCAATCATATCCAATCATGTGTTCTATTTTTAATTACTATCATTTAACTATAAAATCATATTAAAAAAAATAGGACACGTAGTCATATGTTATTAAAGAACTTGATATAAGTATGGTCTATAGAATAACATACTATATATAAAGGTAGCCGTTGCATTTCATTTTCGATGATATATGTTTTAATTTTCAAAATTAAATTTATAAATTTATGAAAAGGATTGATTCTATTAATTACATCATCACCGATGCACAAGGGATCGATTGATAAATTGACCAAAGCAAATTTCAATATGTGAATGTTAATTGAATTGTGTTTCATATCTCCAGGCTCATTATACTGTGGATTTTATTTTTCATATATTATCTTTTATTATATTCTTTGATGTATACTTACTCTCTAACCTAATAATGATCTGATGGACACTTTTCATCTTTTAAATATATATGGAATTTATTCTACGTTTCCCCCCAAAAAAAAAACTTTGAAAAGATTGAACAGTTCTAATAAAATACAGAAAATTGTGTATATGGTCAATCATTAATTATTTTAATAATATCCACTTATATTTTTTGAAATAAAAACTATATTATAATTTAATTTAATTAAATATAATTTATATTTTTTAATTTAATTAAAATACCCTCCATTATATTTTGACCTATTTGTCAACCTAATATCTTCATCCTCATTGCTAGTCTTAATTTGCGGAGTTGCTATATTTAAATATATATGCGAACTTCACACTGATAGATATATGCTATATATATTCGCTTAAACATAAACTTTAAATTAATTTATCAAGTGAGAGCTAGCATTGTGTTTGTATGTGCCACTTTGGAAATAAAAGTTTGTAATTCTTCTCTTTTTCATGTAAATTTTAATTATTTCATGGTTTTTTTTTTGGTTGTAATAGAGTTTTTGTTTATCTCCCTGAGTTTAATTTGAGTTATTAATATGATAATATCTACTCATACTTCTCTCCAATCTTGCAACTAGAGCTACCTCCAGTTGGTTGATGTCTACATCATTTTATAGGTTAAATAATAACAATCCACACAATAAAATTTTAAAATTCTATTGGACCATTATTAATAATAAAAATCACACATTAAAAAATTTGATTGGACAATTGGACTTAATATTCATAAGAAAATGGACATAAGTTTTATCCCTAAATAACACAAATTCCAGTAAAAAATTTATATTAGACCAAAATGTAGTATACCTTTTTTATTTAAGAGTGTAGATTTTTTGGAGAAAAAATACAAAATTAAAATACAAGCCTAATAAAACAAAGTTGTAATCTATTGTAAATTATGAGCTATAAATCTTAAGGCCTACTCACACTTCCATAAGAAGTTTATGGAAAATCATCATCAATCGGCCACTATCATATTTGGATCCCACATCATTGGGAAGACAAAAAAGATTAGGTATGATTTTTACATGTTTATTAAAATTCTTTATTAATTTCACCATATAAGAAATCAAAATAATTTTGTGTAATGTGGCCATCTAATATGGAATTTGAAAGTTTTTTTAAGTTAAAAGGTCTTATAAATAAGTATTTATCAGTTTAATTCACATGTAACATTAAGCTGTTTAATGCCTATCACTTTAATTATTTGTTTAAAAAATAGTAAAGAAAAGTGCTAAAATTTAACATACAAAAAAAAAAATAAAGTAATGAAACAAGATTGAATTTGAAGAGCAAGTGTTCCACTACTACTTTTTTTTTGGGAAATATTTTTATTTGTTAAAGGAATGAGAAAGAAAGAAAAAGGTAAGTGGGTGGGAGTTGGTGAATAAACTTATAAACGTGTTGCGTTGTCGGTGAGATTAGAAAAGACCCCATCAAAAGCTGCCACGTCAGATCGAGTGTACGAATACTTCGTAAGGGTCCCACACAAGATTCGGATTTTTGGTTTTGGTCGGTGATGCATGACGTGTAATCATTTCATTGGCCCAAGAAGTTAGTTAATTATTCTGGACTCGCCTACGCTTTTTGACACTTTGACCCCTTACCTTATTATTTTTTTGCCACCCTCCCCCTTCTTTCACCCACTTTTTGGGTTCTTCCCCTAATTTTTTAGGACCTTGCTACACTCTTTTTCTTCCTCCTCGATAGTCGTTAACTAGTGTGCAAATGAAGACATCTTTAATTTTTTTAAATAATAATATATACAAGGGGCCACGCAAAAAATAATAATAAAAAAAAATCCCCGTGTTTTACATTGACTGTTGTATTAGTTAATTTAATGGCAATAAAAATTAGGTTAAATTACACAAAAATTCCCTAGATTTTGGACAATGAACAAATAACCCCCTTTACATTTAAAACTTAATAAGATACTCCTTTAAACCATCAATTATATGCACATTTTAAACTCTATTTTTATGTATATATAACTCCCTTTAAACTTTGATTCACATGTAGATAATCCAATAAACTTCATGTTATGCACGTGTGGATGTAAGCTAAGTGACGCATAAAATTAATCGTACGAGAGTTCATTAGATGATTTCTTGTAAAGTTTCACAAATTAAAAAGGTTATACACGCGTTTGTGTTTATGTTTTTAAAAAATGGACATAATTTATTTTGAAGATTATATATAAAAATTATGTTTAATTTTTACTATCTATAAATATCATCATCAAATCATTACACATAACCTGAGAGATTAATTTTCTTCCTCAGATTATAAAGGGAAAACAATAATTAAGCTCCCTCTGAATAAAATTTATGGAGAATTACTACATAGGTCCTAAAGATACAATGTAATCGCTGAAAAAACCCATTAACAAGTGAGCAACATGGGCCTATATACTATCATTTTCTGTACTGAAACTTGTTATTGTATATTGTTCACTTGTAATGGGACTTTTTGGTATTTGTATTCTTTTCTCCCTATGAAAGCAATATAAACATATAATGGGATTTGATATTATAGTATTATGATTATATTATTTGAATATTTCAAATATTAGTATGGCAACAAAGTTGTTATGATACTATTTATTAGGGTACTCATGTACTAGCATGTATATATATTTATGCCTCTAATCTATTAATAAAAGACATGCAATTCATTCTCATTTCATTATTTCACACCTTGAAATTTACTCAATGCATAAGGGATGAAAATCATCAAACTCTCAATCACCTGCTTATGTTAAGGTAATTAGAGTCATTATATTCATCTTACTTCATCAATATAATACCTGAATGTATTTAAGGTTAATTAAGAATAGATTGCTTCAATCTCAAGTTAGTGTGCCCTAGCTATTAAATATTAACAGAGAAGATTATGTATATAGAACACACACACACAGTTTTACAAGCGCGTAGGATATCAACTTTTCTTGTTCAAAAACTGAGAATTTAATTTAATTTTCGTAAAAATATATTTATCACCAAGTACAAACGTGTTCGATTCATTTACTAAGCTGTTATCAGTCAATTTCGTTTCTTCCTTCTTTCTTCTTTGCAATTTCCTTTTACTTTCAAAATGATTAAGACAACAAAACACATTGCCACCACATAATAACATTGATGGATCACCAAAAACCAACTTTCTGTAACGAACATGACGAATTTTGGAAAGATATCTCAGATTTAGAGAGAGAGAGACTGGAAAACAAACAAGAAGAAGGCAAGTGTTCAAATCTGAGAGAAAACCCTACATTTAATGCAACGACTTGATAGTGTGTGTACGTTGATGACAGTTAAACTTAGTTTTCAAATATTTTGTTCAAGTTCTTTGGATAATTCCATGTTTCCTCTCTTTCCAACATATCCGATTTGTCTTAAACCTAATAACACCACATCACCTTCTTTGAGAATATATAGTCGGCAAGAAAGCTAGAATATGGATAAGATTAAATTTAATCTGTGTGTGTGTGTGTGGGTTTCTGGATATATTTGGTTGGTTCTTTTGATCATGTGTCTCTCTAGGCTGGTTTTGTAACTTTGTATTGTTCAGAGTAATTTTGCCAAAAAAAATAAAAGTCAAGCATTTGGTCGGTGGACACTCTTAACTAATGTAAGGAAACAAATTTTATCCTTAAATTGTTAATGTTTAATTTTATTACTGAGGATATATATAATCAATCTTAGAAATGAATTAACTTTCAAACCTAGCTGCAAGTCTTGGAAATTATTCCGAGTTCATTATATTTAGGTTTGTGCAGTTGAGTCGGGTTTCTAGGTTTAGCTATTACTCCCAGTGCAGTGTACTCACTATTATTGTTTTTTTGTTTTTTAAAAAGTATCACAACTAGTTCATAAGATAAGAAGGATTATTATGACATGTTATTGTTTTTAATTAAAGTATAATTCTTGTCCTCTCGTTAATATCGGAGGAGAGTTAAAGTGAACTTTCTAGGTTCCACCAAAAAAAAAAAAAGGTTTAAACTCTAAGAATTAACCAAACACAATATAATGACAGTTTACCCCAAAAAAAAAACCTTTTTGGATCTCAAAATTTTCAAAAATTAATTATCATTGGTATTTCGTCCTCTGGAGAAAGACTGTAAACTTTTAAAATCTGTCACTATTATGAGCTACATTTCCAAGTCCATAACTGTTATTTTCTTTGATGTTAATTATCTCTGCCATTATCCTTCTTTTCACAATGTGAAACGAGAATTCTCAGTTGGACTAGAAATTAATTACAAACCCTAAAGGATAATATAATTAAATTCTTAAACTAGAAGAATCCAATGGATAATGGATTTGTGACTGGGTGCCTCGTGTGCAATTAATGATTTCTCAATCTTTTCTTTTGACTAATTAGTTTGTTTAGTTGAAGAAAAGGTACGATTATTCAAGTGCACATGTTTCTTTATTTCCAGAAAAAAAACTACTTTTGATTTCAGCAACATTTTTCTATTGGGGAAATCATTAGTTTTCTTCTTATAGATGATGCTTTTCATTGCAAAGAGAAAAATGATACCGTTGATAGGAAAAAAATTTTAAAATAAAGATTGCTGTAAGATCAAATGAATAAATATTACACTCTTTCTGGTCTAAAATATAAATAACTTATATTATAACCAACCTTATTGAAATTAAGAAAGCAGTTAAGTTATTAAATATGCCTTAAATTCATTTTATTTATTTTACTCCTATTAATGAGATTTTGAAGGAGAAGGAAAAAGCAAGGTATTAAAACCCGGATCAGGTATTGAACCGGTTGGGGTACTGAATTAAGGGTTAGTGGGTCAGACTGGGCCCAAACCGGGACCAAACCGGTGAGAAATTAAAGATTTTAGGATTATTGGTATGAAATTCTAAAGAAAATATAAAATTATTTTTTTAAAATTGGAAACCGGACCGGACCGGGAACCGACCGGTCTACCGGCCGATTCGCCGGTTTCCGGGCCGGTCCGGTCCGGTTTCCATAACCCTGGGAAAAAGTACAAGGAGACACATTATTTAAGCTTTAATTACCTGGTTAAATTTGCAAATAAACATCAATTACTTTTTAAGTGATGATTTATATTTTGGATTAAAGAATCCTTCTTAGAAGCGACTTATATTTTGGACTGCCATGATGCTTCTTTTTTTTCACTTCAATACATGTCACTCAAGATTATGAATATTGATTAAGAAATTTATCAAATTACCTTAATTGTATCAAAATCTAATGATATTTAACAAAAACACTCTAATATATTTTGTTTTACTATTTTGGAGGCAAAAACTTACTCACCTACCATTTTTTCCCTTAAAGATTGATGAATGGGTCCCGCATCATGGGTTACTCAAGAATTTAGCAATTAGACAAGTCTCAGTAGAGGAGTTGGAATGGAAAGTATTAGATTGTTTAACACCTTCAGGTGCACGGGACTAGGCTAAATTTAAAGAACTGCTCCCTATCTTTGTTCTTGAGGCTATTCATCGTGTTAATTTAGGTGTGTCAGGAGGAAATGATACCCTTGTTTGGCACTGGTCTACTAATGGGTGCTTTAGTGTGAGCTCGGCATATGATTATCTTTCAGATTGCTAAGGACATGTTACTTTGGGATTCGATATGGAAACTGGTTTGGAAAATACAAGTTCCTCAGAGGTATCGCCTTTTTCTTTGACTTTGCTGCCATAATCGGTTTCTTACAAATCTTGGCTAGGCATGCATGTGGGAATCACTCTATAGTTTATTGTGAGTTATGTTCCTTGCCATAGGAATCTATGCTTCACGCTTTACGAGATTGTCCGAATGCAAGACGGGTGTGGGAGCTTTTGCTTCCAGATGAGTGGTCTTGCTCATTCTTTTCTTTCACAAATCCTGAGCACTGGATTAGATAGTGCCTTCGTGTTAAAGAAATGGTTGGGGGGTTTGAGTTTAGATTGTGGTTTGTCGTAGTTAGCCGGCATATATGGCTTGGCCGGAACACTCGTGTCTTTAACAATCAGTTTTGGAGTCCTGAGGTGGTTCTTGCGCTCTCTCGAGCTTGCCTATCTTGGGGTGTTACGAACTTGAGTGCCTCAAGGGAGGAAGGATGATAACATTTATGGTGCCCTCCTCTGTTTGGTATGATGAAATATTATGTTGATGGTTCTTACGACGTGGTTATTGGATTATGCTCTTGTGGTGGTGTCATGCGAGACAGTGACAGGAGTTTTATCCAAGGTTTTGGGTTTCGTGTAGGGCGAGGTATAGTGGTCACAACGGAAGCATGGGATATTCTATGGGCTTTAAAACTCGCCTGGGACTAGAGATGTTCAGACCTTATTATAGAAAGTGATTATCAAGAGGTTGTTGGGCTTGTTTCATCAACTATCGATGTTGACCACCCAGACTATTCTATTTTAGTAGAGATTCAGCAGCTTTTGGGTAGGACGTGAAATGTTGAACTTCGTTACTATCATCGGGAGGCTAATGTAGTAGCGGATGCCATGGCTGAGAATGTAAGATACTTGGTAGTATATATGTAGATCTTCAACGCACCACTAGACTATATACGTGATGTGCTGCGACAGGATTTGGAAGGCTTCACTGTAATGAATTAATTTTGTCGTTTTCTTTCCCTTACATTATCAAAAAAAAAAAAAAAAAAAGCTTGGTGAATCGAAAAGGTTCAAAGATAATTGATATTTCATTGAAACATTAACATAAAAATATTACTGTGAAATAAAGTCAGAACTCTGAAGTTATAGGCGTGTCTCTTATATATCGAAGGGTTTTTATTGTGTTTTAAATATGATAATAATGAGATAGTTCGTCCACTCATTCATGAATAATAAGTTTTGTTACTTATATCTTTTAAATAATTGTGATATATTTCATTATATATATTTTAAATATATTATTTTTGTATTATATTGATATGGGTGATAGTTGATTCTATTACACTACTCTATGATATATACAGTTTGTACATATAATAGTTTTGAAATTGAAAATATTGATGATTTGTGAGAGAATAAGCTAATTTTTTTTTTTTTTTCATTTTTAATGAATAAAACACCGTAATATTCATTTCCCATGTACTATTTAAGTTAATGAAATATAAAAAATATTCCTTATTTTCTGAGAGATGTTTTCAAAATATTCTCATATTGACTTATGCATGCATGCACCAAACATAAAATAATAGTAACACCTATTCTTAATGGCCAAAACACGTAAATATAACTGGTCAATCATTTAAACACTGAATATAAGAACAGTATATATCCAATCTATTGAAGCAGATAATAATTTAGATTTCTAAAGGCTTTATTTGTTTAGTTCGAAGACTTAGATAAACAAAAAATTCAATTTAAAGTGCAATGATTGGGGGAAAAAATAATATTATTGATGTCTTTATGTTTTTCCAAAGGATAAAGGTCCACTCTGAAGCATCAAGAATTAGAATTTTCATTAGATAAGGAAGAATATAGTTCTCATATCTGCTAGCAGACCAGGACAGATTAAAGTTGATGAGAATTTATATTTCAAAATTGTATGATATATATCATCTCACTCTTTCGTAATTCCATTAATATGTAATTATATCAAAATAAATAATAGAGTTTCATCATTTCATGAAGGGAAAATTAATCCTCAAATCTTTATAATTTAATTACCTCAATTTTAAATTAGGTCTATAGTTTATTTTGTTTAAATTGGACACTAATTCTACTTTGATTGTAACAATTATTAATTTAATTTATAAAATTTTATGGAATTTATGAAATCTCATTCGTTTCATTTATCACCATTTCAATGACCGTACATTACTATAAAAAAGTTTTATAAAGGCTATAAATTAAAATTATGGGATAAAACATTAACTCATTCAAACAAAATAAATTATAATTAAGAATCTAATTCAAAAATGAGGTAACTTGCAAGGAGATGTGGTCAAATTTTAGTTTCATGAATTATATAACTATGAAGCTAATGAAAGGAAAAAAATGGTTTATCTACAAAAAAAAAATATCTAATTTAGAGCAAGCAGACAAAGAATAATTCAAGGAAAACGTTGGAATTTATAACTTCTCCACTCTTGTTTAAAAAATAAATTAATAATTGAAATTGTTAACCAGAGTAACATATAATGTCAACACTCGTTTCCATTTCGATATACATAGAGTAATAGAGACCAAGTTTCACAGACATACAGAAGAGTACACATATACTGATAAAAGTATTTGTTTACAGTCCAAAGTCAACCATACAGAATGCGACAATATACACCATTATTACAAAATATCCAAAAGTATTTTAGACATAGACTATCTATAACCACGAACTTTGTATTTGTCTTGAGGCACATGCCATTCACTTTCCTTGGTCTACATCCTTGCCTTTTGATTCACTGGCGCCCGCTGAGATGTTTTGTTTAGAAAAAGGGGAGAGATTCCGAAGAATCCCAGTAGAAATATTCTATCATTTATAGAAAATGCGAAAAGTAAATATGATATGAGATATGTATGCACCAATTAATGAACAATATAAACACATCATCGTCATGTATACATGAGTAGGGCCCAGCCCCACTAATCTGGACCGGTTGGATTCTCACCAACACCAGTGTAAGTGCCTCTAGCACTACTGGCCCCTCTCTGGGCAAAATATGTTAATTAATAAAGCGCATTTACAAAGAATGAAAGTCCACACAATCATATCACTATGGCATGATGTATGAAGGACAATGTCCCTACCTCGAAGTTCTATTGACCCCTTTTTGTATGCCTCGTGAAACGTGTCGACTTTTGGCTCCCAATTCGGTCCTAAAATATTAAATATACAAGAAATAGGTCATAACCTATCCAAGTATCATTTTAGACTCTTCCATAGTATTTCTTATGGTTATATTAGCCTATGGTGAAAATTTACCAAAATGCCCCCGGGACCCTGGCTCGGCCCCGCGGTATCCGGTTCAATGGCACGTTTTTCCAAATTTTTGACTAGAGCTATCCTGATGTATTTTCATCCAAGGAATCCATTATGGGCTCAAAATTTCCAAATTCAATGTCAAATTACGAAATTGCCCTTGGTAGCCCTACTTTTAGGGTTTTAGAGGCGTTTCCGTAATTATGCTTTCTTGGCCTTTTTCCCAAAAAATGCTCAACTGTAATCCCACCTAATTTTCCCTCCTAAACCCAATGAAACCATCAAATAATTGAAAATCCAACTCTTACCTTTATATCTGGCCCTGACTGAAATTATACAGTCATCTGGGCATAATCAGTATTTTGTGATTTCGGCTCCGTAAACACGTTCCTTTCTACTCTTAACCACTTTATTAACCATCTAATTGAGTTATAACAACCATTTGAACTAAAATTGGGCAGCATAACCCTTAGGCACATACTTTTCCAAAATTTAAAACCAATGGCAATCCGGCGAAATTTTACTGATTAAATTGCCTACAGCAACCAGAATAATTAATATACGAAGGTTTGGAAGTCACCTCAAACTCCTACAAGTTTTTCCCAAATATGGCTGAAAACCCTAAGTGCTCAACAACATAATTTGAGCTTCCAAACCTTAAAGAACAAAGAGGAGTAGCTTAGGATCGGAGATATACGCGTTAGGAGCTAAATCATCACTATTACAGAATTAGGATATAACCACCCCAAAGGACATCCCAAATTTAAATTGGGTGGTTAAAAAGGTAGGTGGTGGCAATTTCATAATTCTATGTTTGTAGGGAAAACCTTTAGACGTCCCAAATTTGAATTTGGGATGCCTAAAGTTCTTCTTGCGCGCAATACAAATTTTGGCAATTTCTTTTTAGCACCAGGAGTAGGGTTTAGACGTCCCAAATGGCAATTGGGATGCCTAAAGTCCAACTTTAGGCATTCCAAATGATTTTTGGGATGCCTTCATGTCTGACATTTGTCTGATATGCATCTTCTCCATTCTTCACCCATCATCCCTCCTTTTTGACTAACTCCCTCTTTCATTCATTTCACTGTCGACGCACATCGTACCCCTCCCTTCTTCAACTTTACTCTTCCTCCTCCCTTTTTCTTTCAGCAAAGGCTGTCGACCCACCTCTTCCACCATCCCTTCTTGGTTTTTTCCTCCACCTCCTTTTCATTGAAGACGACGCACACACCACCCCCTCCTCCACAGTGTCTTGGTTTTTGCTTTCCATTTTCATTCACACCTCCTCTACACACTGTGGTCTTCTTTGCTTTCTCCACCCTCCGGCGTAGCTCCTCTACCGTGCATAGCCGTAGGCACTCCCTTCATCAGGTTAGTTTATTTTCTTTCTTTTTTTAATATAATAGTTTATTTTCTTTTTGAAATATAAATTTAGTTGAAGAAATTATCAAATTAAAACTTGCAATATGAAACAAGACGTTAAATTTCTTGTTGAAATATAAATTCTAGCTCACATAGAAATGAGTTTGTTAATTGTGCTTATATATTGGTTAAATAGGATGTTTAATATTTTTAGTGAAAATAATTGAAAACCTAGCCAATAGGAAATATCACGTTAATATATTGTTTGTTTGATATGTTTGGAGGTTGGGAATTGAGACGGAAAATATGTATATATATTATTATAAATAAATGAAGCTTTTAAATGATTTTGATGAAATTAACAACAATTAAACTGAGAAATTTTGTTTCTTTAATATGATTAATTTTATTTTGTTAGATTAGATTAGTAAGATTATTAATGTAGTTTCCTTAATATAATATAGTAAGTAGTATGATTATTATTCGTGTAGTGGAGAGATAGGGTTACTTGAAATTTTAGGATGTTTTACTTTTAACAGGAAATGCTGTCAAAATTTTTGTTGAAAAAATTAAAAAAAGGCAATCCCATCATATATCATTGACAATTGTACTAAACGTGTGAGTGTTATTTGGAATGGCTTAGGTGGTAATAAAATGGATCACAGTTGGATGAATGCTTTGAGAAATAGCAAAGAATATGAGAAAGGGGTGGAAGAATTTATTGAATTCGCTAGAAAGAATGCTCTAAGAAAAAATGGGAAGTATTTTTGTCCTTGTGTCAATTGTTTGAATGAGAGTTGACGGGATGTTGATGTCATAAAGGATCACCTTCTTTGTGATAGAATAAATCTGTGATACACAAGGTGGATATAGCATGGTGAGGAAGTAACGGATTATCCGTCGCATAAAAAAGGAAGATGTGGATGTTATGTATGAATATAGAATGGAGAAAATGATTCACGATGTTGAGGTAGAATCCTTTGCACAGTCGCAGGAGTATGACAGCCTGCTGAGTGATGCAGAGACACCACTGTGCCCTGGGTGTATGTATACGCGACTGATGGGAACATTGCATTTGGTTAACTTAAAGGCAATTTGTGGGTGGACCGATAGTAGTTTCACATTGCTGCTTGAACTATTGTGTGATATGTTTTTAAAGGATAATGTACTTCCAAATCGTATGTATAAGGTCAAGAAAATCTTGTCTACGATGGGTATGGAGTATACAAAGATACATGCTTGCCCTAATGATTGCGTACTATACAGAAATGAGTATGAAGGTCTTAGTGAGTGTCTTAAGTGTAAAACTGCACGGTACAAAGTGAAAAAAGATGGTGTTATGGCGATGTGACAACTAAACGGTAACCTTTAAAGGTTATGTGGTATCTTATAATAATACCACGTTTTAAACGTTTGTTTGCGACTGCAACAAAAGCAAAGAAGTTGAGATGGCACTCTGATGAGAGAATATCTGATGGTAAAAAAATAGATGAAATGTTCCCTCAATTTGGCAGCGAGTCGAGAAACCTTCGGCTTGGGCTTTGTACAAACGACATCAATTCGTATGGAACTCTTACTAGCACACATAGTGCGCGTCCAGTTCTCCTTGTAATATACAACTTGCCTCCCTGGCTATGTATGAAACTCAAGTATATGATGCTATCTATGATGATTTCTGGACCAAAAGAGCCAGGGAACGATATTGATGTCTATTTGGCGCCTTTGATTGAGGACTTGAAGAAGCTGTGGGAGGAAGGCGTAGATCTGTTTGATGCTTATAAGAAGGAGTCCTTCAAGCTACTTGTAATGGTTTTCACAATGATAAACGACTTCCCTGCGTATGAAAACTTGTCAGGGTACAGTGTGAAGAGTCATAAAGCATGCTCAATATGTGAAGCATACACACACTTCTATCAACTAAAGCATGGAAGAAAAACTGTCTACCTTAGAAACAGGAGGTTTCTTCATCGGTTCCACCTGTATCGTAGGCTAAGAAAATGTTTTAACGGCTTACTGGAGCATGGAATGGCTCTAAAGTCATTAACCGGAGAGGAAGTTTACTGTCGAGGCCAACCTTCGCGACAAGCTCTGATAAGAACTGTTGCCAGAGCTTCAACTTGAAATGGCAAAGTTGTTCTAAGCGTAAAGGGTAAGGGACGTGCATAGAACTTAGGAATCTCGGCCTTCAATAGCACCAAAGGAAGTTACAACCCTCTGGAGGAACCACTTGGCGACCCTTCTCCCACTCCAGTGTCGGGAGACCCTTCCACCCTCTATTTGGATGATCTACTGTTAAGTGTTGTTGCCGATGCTCTCATTCACACACGTGCTACCACCCACCATCGTCAGCAAATTTCGCAGGATTTTCGTAGGGTGAATGTGATGAGTGTTAGAAAGGGGGAAGAAGGTACAACTATCTCTGTTCCTGATCTAGAGGTTAGTATGTTAGGTCAGGCGATAGGATCTTTCATCCTTTGGCCTCACAATCTTATTGGTTCAGACGCAACACCTCCAATGGTAGAAATTACCTTACTATTACTGAAAATGTGTTCGCATCCTAATAACAATTTGTTTTTTGATGTTCTAAGATGCGAGGAAATGGCCTTACTTAGCACGGCTGCAACAGATCTACAAGGGCATTAAACAGGTTGACTTGAAGATGCCTCAAGGGATTGTGGGCCTTACATTGGAGTATCCCTACACGATTGACAATACAGATCTCAAGTAGTTTATCAGGTTGGAGGAGATAGATGTAGGTTGGGTGAAATTTGCAATCCGGTAAGTTTTTTTTTTTCAATTTTCCCATAGAATTCATTTAGTGGTTTTTTGATTTCATACATTCAATAATTCATTCCTTATTTTAATTCTATTATAGCATCTTCCATGGTCTTTGCACAAACATGGAAAGATGTGATTGGTATGGATTCTTATGCCCTGCGAATACGATAGGGGATACCAATACTGTGGCGCATAGGACTCACTATGTCGACTATGTAATGGGAGAGACCAAACTTCGTTGTTATCTAGCACTCATTGTCCAATGGTTCGTATTTTCATTTTGTCAATTTAAGAAGTTTAATAAATAATTGCCTTGTCATCTAACTTCATTTTAATTTGTACATGTTGTTATAGTTACCACTGGAGTTTGTGTGTTATATGTCCTCACCGCAATATAGTCCATTGGTTTGATCCCTTGAGTAAAAAGCCAGACAAAGATACAAAATCCGTCTTCGACACATAAGTTATTCTATTTGTATTTCGTTGACTCTTAAAAAAAATAAATAGTTCTAATTTCTGTTCATTTTGATTTTCATGATAGTGCTTGTCAAACATATAGAGTCCTAGGCAGGTCACGCGAGGGTACAGTTGTTAAAAAGCCAAAGTGGTTTTATTCGATAGTAAGTAGTTTCGATTCTAATTGTTTTATTGACGGTTGTTTTAGACATATCTTTATATATTTTAACAACCAATTGCATGCCTTTGATCTAAAGTGCCCTTGACAACCTGGCAACACTGAATGCGGATATTATGTTATACTTTATATGTATAACATCACTTAAAGTGGAATTACTAGCGATTTTGAAAAGGTAATCGCTTCTTCATTCTCAAATGATAATATTTTTGGTGTTCTAATCGAAATGCTAATTAATTTATTTGCTTGATTCATTTCATCAAAGATTATTTTCTAATTTTCAAATTTTTGATAATGAAAATGCCTACCTACGTGAAGACCTTAATTTGATCAGAGACCTTTTAACTCGACATCTTCGTCAACATATAGAGCAGTAAAATTTTTATTTATATCAATTTGTAGTTGTGTGATGACATCGTTTTGACACTTTCTGGTTGTTATTGTTGATATATATAGTATTAGGTTGTATGAGTTGTTATTGTATGTATATATAGTAAAGATTGTAGTGCTGGATATCCTTACCATTTTGTAACGGACATTGTGGTCTATGTATCCATTTTTTATTCTGTTTCTGCAGTTTGAATTCGTTGGGTAATGCAGAATATAAATGATCATTTAAAAAAAAAATCAAACCTTTTAACGTCCCAAATTAAGAATTGAGACATCTAAAGTCCCCATGTGGAGGACTTTAGATGTCCCAAATTGTCATTTGGGACGTCTAAAGTCTTATTTTAGATATCCCATTTTTTTGGGGCATCTTTTCTTAAAGCATATTACGCCCCCCACATAGACGTTCCCCAGTTTTTGGATGTTAAAAGTGCCAAAATTGGGACGTTAAAACCCTTTTTGTAGTAGTGCGTCGGAGAAATCGGCTTACCTTGCGATTTTTCTTCTCCTTTCTCTCTCTACAAGTCCAAACGTTCTCACTCCGTATTCAGCTTCTGTGTGCGACGGAAATAGGCTGAGGATGAAGATGCACATGTGTTTTATAATATATATAACATTATACTTTAATTGTTTAATAATTTCCAAAACTTTCAAAAGTCAATTTTATGTAAATTAACCCTATGTACATGTAACCTAGCTTATTAATCCCAACTAATATTTTCTTCCTCTTGCAACATGTAAGAGACACCTAGGGGTCCCTCCCTATGGTCTCAATTGGATACACAACTTGTTTCGGTTACGTATACACATAAAGTCTTAATTTTGGTCAAAATTGCATTTTTGCTCAAATTTTTCATAAATTCATATTAAATTGACCAAAATATTCTAAATATATTTTTCACCTTTATTTTCCTTAATTAATTGAAATTAACTTCAATTAATTGGAAAATAATTAATTTTGTGATAATTTGGCAAAATTACGATTTTGCTATTATCTTTCTAATCCAATTTCTTCTCTTATTTTTCTTTGGCCAATTTCCATATATTTTTGGACCAAATATTTTTTCTAATATTACTTCATTTTTGGACCTTAATATTGGGTTTTTTAAATTACCCAAATTAATTTCATAATTATTTTGCCCATTTTCTCATGAAAATGAACATTTATAAAATTCATAAATTCCAAATTTATGAATATTCACCATTTTATTCAATTTCGCAAATATTTACAATATTTTTAGTGAATATAAATTTTGAGGTGTTACATCTAAGATATTTTTACAAAAAAAAGTATTCTTTTCAAATATTTAAAAAGGTTCGATGCATTTGAAAGAATATAACAAAAAGATATTTGATTTTGTATACAAGGACAATATATAGAGAGAGAGAGACAAATTGAATTTACATATGATGATACAATAGTGGATAAAGCAACTTTCAGTAATGAGAAACTATATACACTAGTGGAAAAATGGCTTTTTAGACTGTTAAAATTAATATTTTAGACCAGTTTTGGATCAGGTCTTGATACAACCAGTCTAAAAAGTGTCACTTTAAAGACCGGTTGTATTGATAACCGGTCTCAAAATAAGCCATTTTAAGACCGGTTGTCACAAGTGTCAGTCTTAAAAGACCTCTTTTGTGGGCAATACTGAAACATTTTTAAGACCGGTTTTCCATATAACCGGTCTTAAAAGTTTGATTTTTAAGACCGGTTGTCCATAAAACCAGTCTTAAAACTTGAATTTTAAGACTGGTTATATGGGAAACCGGTCTCAAAATAACTTTTAAGACCTTAAAAGCATTAAATTTTGTCGTCGTCGTCTGTGATTATGTTAGTTACTAGAATACATCCTAGAATTGCTACTTCTAATACCATACTTATTAAGTGCCATAAGGTGTTCAGCTTGCTTCCACTTACCATTTCCTTTTTCTTTAACCTTGTCATTAAGAACTTGTAACATAACATGCGCCTTCATATATCCTCGTGTAATGTGTTGTTTAAAACCATCATATAATTCTTTAAAACACATGCAGGCCAATGACATAACTCAAACAGTTTCACATGTATAAATATATGGTTTCACATAATCATAAAAACAACAAACATGTCAATTCATGTAACTAACAATTTTTGTAGAAAAGCATAAAGGAAGAAAAATTCATCAATAAATACAAAAAATTCCTCAGTTGTACAAAAACTCACTGTTTTAAAAGTTCATAAATGAATTCAGTACAATAATTGTGAATGTGATCAATATCTTCTTCTGGACAGGGGTCAGCAAGATCAAATATCTGAAACACCAAAGCCATACAAAAAAAATTTGCTAACTTAAAAAAGAATAAAAGTAATACAAAATGTTTGAAATATATATACATTTACCTCTTGAGTAAATTTTTTCGTGCCTAGGGTAATAATATTATAAATGTGTCTCAGAACATACAACCCACATAAGTTGGATTCTGGTGGTTGCCTACGGGTCTGAAAAATAATATGATATCATTAAAACAAGTATAAAATTAAAGCATGACTTATTATAGAATACATTCTCGAAACAAACCAATATGTAACTAACCTTTGGCAAAATCCATGTAAGGTTTTTTAGGTCACGAGTATGCCTAGCACAACCAGCATGTAGGAATGTCTGCATAGCCTTATATCATCAAAATCACAAAGGTTACTTATTTTACAAAAATTCCAAAAATCTTGCACACGAAAGGTAATTAATAATGTAAGAAAACTTATGAGTTCATGGTCTTCTTCAATTCACTCCCTGGCTTGCTGTGGTGGAGGAAGCATAAGAGGATGATAGTATAACTCTTCTTGCACAAAATAACCAATTGCCAATGATCACTGAAAAAAGGAAACACTTTTAAGCAGATATAAAACATTACGTATAGTTTGAAATATATATTTGTGTCTTACCCATGCACATATGGAGCCAAGAAACACTCAATTGGGGTTTCATTAAGCCTCTCCGATAAATATGTGTGTCTGATAGTAGCAGTGGTCCCTTTGTCGTAGATTTGAATTGGGCATAGGAATCCAAATTTATCAGTTTTGCAGGAGGAAACCAATCTACGATGCATGCACCTATAATAATGCAAGCACATAAATCAAAGTTTAATGGTGTAATTTGTAAAATATTTACTTTCAGTTGGACAAGATACTTATATTAAAAATAGTTGGACAATCGAAATCATAAGCTGTTGTTGAGGAGCTACCATGGACATTAAATCATCCCTCTCAAGATAGCATTGCACCCCTAACTTGCCAACAGCTGACTCAGTAGGCCAATCTCTTGTTGGAAAGGACGAATCATATGCCATCAGAATCACTTGCTACATGACATTCAATGGAGGATGTGAAACATCTTTGTTAAATCCCAAGTTTTGATGATAACGAAAGACAATTATGTGCAAATCATAGTTTTATAAGTCTAAGGAATGTTTACAAAGTTACCAAATGCATATGGCAAAGGTATGTGATGTTTGCTATCAAAATTAACTGATATACTCGAGCACAAGACTAGCACTCAAGCATAGAACTCTTTTATGCTTGAGCATATGTGAGTGATAGCCAGAAAGTGTTTGCCTGAGAGCATACTACTGTCATTTTTACTGATGCACTCGAGCACTGGGGATAGCACTAGAGCAGAAGACTCTTTATCACTCGAGCATATGCGAGTGAGGCACTGCGAGTGCTTGGCCGAGAGCAATTCCTGTCATTCCTTCTGATGTACTCGTGCATTATAATCATTACTCGAGCATAAAGCCCTTTTGTACTCGAGCACTAGCGAGTGAAGGTGTCACGCCCTTATTTTAATTTCACCTTTACCAGAGTATTCGCGGAAAACGACATGCGGTTCGGTAGGCAACACAGGAATAGCATAACTATACTGATAATATGTGCATGATTACATAAATTCCCCATAGGGGTTCGTACCTGATAAATTCAAATAATGTAGCCGCACAAGGCTACTAGGGTATCTAAACTCATCCCAGTGAAACGGAGACTTCTTCCTGTCTTCGTTCCACTACTGTAATCCCCTCGTACGGTACTCTGCATTGTTGTTTGCATATCTTCTGTCGTCTCCTGTCTAAATTGTTGGTAGGGGAGGGTGAGATTCGAGAGAATCTCAGTAGGAAACAGATACCATAATGCATGCATGATTGATGCTATGTGTATGACATGTTAGCTTTATCTAGATATATGCTCCATAATGACATTTCTGCATGCTCAATGTTTCATACAACAAGACTATGGCCACAGTGAAAACAGAAACAGAGCTTCATTTATTCAAATATGCTCTACACAATCAAGTAAAGCAATCACATACATCATTACACAAGCAAAGATATCAAATACATGCAAGTAAGGTAAGTCCCCTACCTTAACCCGTTTCCGCCTCGAAATATGTGCCTCGTAATGCGTGCCAACAGCTCAGGGCTCCATATTCGATCCTACAATGTCAAATGTACTATTTAGACACTTCCATAGTGTTTCTGGGGGTTATATGAGTCTATCTTGAAAAATTACTAAAATACCCCCGGGGACCCGGCCCGCCGTACCCGGTCCGGCTGTACTTTTCCCGAAATTTTGACATGGGCTAATCTTACATATTTTCACCCAAGGAATCCATTTCCGGACTCGGAATTATCAAATTCAATGTCAAATTACGAAATTGCCCTTGGCAGCCCTACTTTTAGGGTTTTAGGGGCGTTTCCGTAATTATGCTTTCTAGGCTTTTTCCGAAAAAGTGCCCAACTGTAACCCCACCTATTTTCGCCCACTGAATCCAATGGAATCATCAAATCATTGAAAATCCAACTCTAAGACCCATTTACAATGCTGGCCAAAATATATAGGTTTTAAGGGGAAAATCGAGGTTTTTCGGTTTCGGCTCCGTAATCGCGTTCCTTTCTACTCCCAACCACTTTACTGACTATTCCATTAGGTTAAAACTACCATTTGGTATCAATTTGGGCAGCATAACCCCTAGGAAAACCCATTTTCCATTTTTACACACAAAGACAATCCGACGAAATTTCACCGATTAAATTGCCCACAACAGCCAGAATAAGCAATATACAAAAGTTTGGAAGTTACCTCAAGCTCCCACTGGCTTTTCTCAAAGTGGCTGAAACCCTAGCTCTTAAAAAATCAAAATATGAGCTTCCAAACCTTGAATCACATAGAAGAATAGCTTAGGAGCGGAGTTATACGCATTAGGAACCGATTTACCGAAGAAATCACTTACCTTTGTAAGTTTTTCCTCCTCCTTTTCTCTCTCTAAAATCTCAACTTTCTCTCTCTCCAAATACTGAAACTCACGTCAGAAATGAGGCTTGGAGGAAGGAGGAGCTGATTTATAATATATATAAATTTAATTAATTCATTTTCTCAATTTCGGATTTTACAAAATTCTGGCAGATTTCTGCCCAAACTTTGAAAAATCATAACTAATTCTAGAAAAATCGAAATGAGGTGATTCCAAAGCCTATAGAACCCTTATTAAGTCTAGATTCAAGGAAAAATATAGACTTTTGCTTTCTGGAATCACAAAATTCCCAGAATTTCAATCTTTGCTCATTGTTCCAGAAATTTCACAGTTTTTCTGTGTTGACTTCAAAAATTCATATCTTTTTTTTGTATAGCTCTAATTGATTCATATGACCTATAAAATTAAAGCTTAGGATGTCTACTTTCATCCTGTAAAATCTCATAATTTTTACTTATCATTTAGTCTTCCAAAACCTTATGATAAGCTCACTGCCTCATAGGCGATTTTATCGAAAACATAATTATTTCTCCAAAATTCACCATTTTACTTTCTTAATACCCCAAAGATATTAGAATCATTAGGGAATATATTTGGGACATCTACTAAATCGGGGCTTAGTAGTCCACTCAATTTAGGCTTATTCCAAAGCTTCCAATCCCAAAATTCGGGATATTACATTTCTCCCCCCGTTCAATAAATTTCGTCCTCGAAATTTGAATGTCTACAACTTAGGGATTAATCATATCTCATTCTATTATCACATGCAGGCTCATAAGCCATGTAATACTATAGTCATACTCCCATTACTAATCTCATATAGCATTCAGCATTCATCATCCATTCTGTACACAGTATGTAGCGTGTAATCAAACACAGGTTCCCACAACGCTTGATTCCATAGACCTTACAGCCTCTTCGGGACTTCACCCGAATTCACACGATCACTTTTGTTTTCTAACGGCCCAATCCTCACCCCCTTAATAAGGCCTATTGGATATCCCTCACCCCCTTAACGAGGTCTGTTGGGCTAGTGAGCCGACCATGGTTCACTTCGTTAGGTTCCTCCCAAGGTAGAATATCGCACCTCATGTGAGACATGGTACCATTGGACACCAAAACGTTTGGTCACACTGGTCTTACTGCCTCCACTACAACCTAGTACAGTTTGGATGTTCTGCCAACCTCAAAACATTACCTTGGACACATTGGTCCAATGTCATCGCACTAGGCATCAACCACAGTACTAAACACACAGGTCTTACAGCCCAGAGACACCGCCCTATGCAACCTTGCACATCGGGTCTTACCGCCTTGTACAAACCTGTACACTTTCTGTAAGTTATGCCTACCTATTCGGTGTTCAGGATCAAATGACTATTTAACCCTTATTGGCCGTATTGTGTGCACTATTTACTAGCCATACGATATGCACTATTCACTATGTGACCATCCACTGTTTGCACTATATCACAAGTGGATGATTCATTCTGTGAGGCTATAGCTATGGAGATGCTCATGCCTCTACTCGACCTTGTTGCATCAGAACACATCTCAATCCATGCTTACTTGCATCTGTGTAGACCATAAAGGTCGACTGTGGATCTGGGATTGTTATTACTGGTGCTGTTGAGAGGTATTCACCACCATTCTACCCTACTACACTAGGGTTCATCCCAATTCCAGTTCACATGTGTCACCACAAACTACAAAGGTTGTGTGACTGTTGACCATATAGGTCATCATACTGTACACCACACAGGGTTTAATACTGTACACCACACAGGATGTAATATTGTACACCACTCAGGGTGTAATACTGTTCATCACATATACTGTAACACTATTGACCATCAAGGCCATATTATGTTTTGGGATGATCAACAATGGTGCGAACATCAACCCCTCCTGTAAGTTTCAAAATTGCACCTAGATTCATCACACTTCCGCTGCGCACTCTGATGCTTCATCTCCTCATATGAGCTTTAATAATGTCAGGATGATTTAATAGGAGTCCTACAAGAACCTCCCATGACACCTGACAGCACCCACAATCTATATTCCTCTGTGCCCACTCTTTACCCGATTGAACTTGAATCATTCTAATCCATATAAACTCTTATCTCAAGAAAACACATTCACTGTGGGATTCACTACAATACACCATCGTTGAGGACCAACATTTCCGTGGCTCTACTCTACGATTCAACTTCATGGCAGCTGTACTCTAGGATTAGTCATCATGGTGGCTGCACTCGCGGGTTCATCATCACGGTAGCTGCACTCTAGGGTTCATCGTCACGGTGGCTCCACTCTAGGGTTCTATACTCGGTGCTTCACACAGGCGCCCATACACCTGGTCAGCCCCCTTCCGATCAGAACTTTTCTTAGGTAGCCCTCTCCGATCAGATTTCACCGTAGGTAGCCCTCTCCGATCAAATTTCACCGTAGGTAGCCCTTTCCGATCAGAACTTTCAATCTTTGTGGTCGCAGTACAACTCCACAATTATGCCATAAAGGCAACGTTTCTTGATTCAATACAAACATTCTTATTATCAACTCAAGATTATGGATGGAATAGTTCAATTTCCGAAGCTTCAGCTGACGAGATGCGTATGCCCTCACTCGGCTCAATTATCATCTCGATCTATGCCTGCTCGCATCTGGGAATTCAATTCCCTTCCCAATCCATGCCATCTGGCATCAGTGAAGACAACAAAGGCCCACTATGGATCTGGGATTATCAGTGTTGGTACTTTAATAAATTTTAATCATCAGCTCTCTGAAGCTCCTCTCACAATCATCATCCCATGCATAATGCTGAGTTCTGGGAAATTTCGATATAAACATCTCATCCCTTTTTTTATTATTGACATACCTATGGCCCTTCTTGGCCTCGTACCTGAGTCCCTTGGGATGTGGCTAGCAGCCTCGTCGGGTAGGGTGCCTTTTTATTCACACCACATGGCTCTCCATAGTAATCCACAATCATCCATAGAAAATGTGATAGATAAATATGTCATACACCATATAGTGTAAAATGAAAATCACATCAATTTGTGTGTGTACACAAAGTTCAGGGCCAACCATCCAGTTGAAACCCTTACGTGTACCTTAGCCGAGTCACCGACTACAGCTAGGTAAGATCAGTGTACCTCAGCTAGGTCCCAGACCATAGCTAGGTAATGTGCCTTAGGCACGTGTTCATTCACAGAATATAGAACATACAACATATTAACTATCACATAGTGTACGAGAGATTATAGTTACTACATTGGCCTTTCCAGGATAACCTTCCTGCTGATCGTTGATCATTGCTTGCTATTTTATTCTCTTGCCCTGTGTTTGATGTATTAGGCTAGGTCTAACTTCCTGACCTTGCCCAGCATCTAAACCTCTTAGTCTTACCACCTTTATGTTTCACTATATGAAGCAAGAAAGAGGTAAATTACGCATAAACACATGGGCTTATCTATCATTTCACAAATTTTTGGGTTCATAGGTACCCCAAAAACAACATATCACAGATGTTTACTGTAGTCAAGGAAAGCCTGCAACAACATACAACCTCTGAACTACTGTACAACATGTCTTACTCCATTTTCATAATATGACATAACATGTGCAACAACTTCCCAGGGGGTCACCCATCATGGCATTTCCCTGGGTTGAGCACGCTTAACTCTTTTGTACCCGCGCCCAAATGTGGATACCGGCTTCTACTGTTTCCGTCCACGGGTATCCCGTGACTACCCTCGTCTCAAAAGACATGCCGACTATCTCCGGTCACCAAAATATTGAGTGTGGACCGCACATTAGCCATGGCCGTACCCACTTCCTCGGGTTCCACAATATCCTTAGACCATTCTTGTCTAGTATTGCACCACTAGCTGCCCTTTGGTACTCGCCATTTCTCAAGGATGATTCACAAATCAGGAAGATACCCTCCTTTAGTACCTCCTGTCCATGCATATTTCCTATCACTGTGTAATCAAGACCTTATCAGTATACCATCCTATTGCCAGAACCACCGCACTTACTCTGAGCAGACAATTCTATGGCCAAAATCCTTGCTCTGATACCAAAATGTCACGCCCTTATTTTAATTTCACCTTTACCAGAGTATTCGCGGAAAACGACATGCGGTTCGGTAGGCAACACAGGAATAGCATAACTATACTGATAATATGTGCATGATTACATAAATTCCCCATAGGGGTTCGTACCTGATAAATTCAAATAATGTAGCCGCACAAGGCTACTAGGGTATCTAAACTCATCCCAGTGAAACGGAGACTTCTTCCTGTCTTCGTTCCACTACTGTAATCCCCTCGTACGGTACTCTGCATTGTTGTTTGCATATCTTCTGTCGTCTCCTGTCTAAATTGTTGGTAGGGGAGGGTGAGATTCGAGAGAATCTCAGTAGGAAACAGATACCATAATGCATGCATGATTGATGCTATGTGTATGACATGTTAGCTTTATCTAGATATATGCTCCATAATGACATTTCTGCATGCTCAATGTTTCATACAACAAGACTATGGCCACAGTGAAAACAGAAACAGAGCTTCATTTATTCAAATATGCTCTACACAATCAAGTAAAGCAATCACATACATCATTACACAAGCAAAGATATCAAATACATGCAAGTAAGGTAAGTCCCCTACCTTAACCCGTTTCCGCCTCGAAATATGTGCCTCGTAATGCGTGCCAACAGCTCAGGGCTCCATATTCGATCCTACAATGTCAAATGTACTATTTAGACACTTCCATAGTGTTTCTGGGGGTTATATGAGTCTATCTTGAAAAATTACTAAAATACCCCCGGGGACCCGGCCCGCCGTACCCGGTCCGGCTGTACTTTTCCCGAAATTTTGACATGGGCTAATCTTACATATTTTCACCCAAGGAATCCATTTCCGGACTCGGAATTATCAAATTCAATGTCAAATTACGAAATTGCCCTTGGCAGCCCTACTTTTAGGGTTTTAGGGGCGTTTCCGTAATTATGCTTTCTAGGCTTTTTCCGAAAAAGTGCCCAACTGTAACCCCACCTATTTTCGCCCACTGAATCCAATGGAATCATCAAATCATTGAAAATCCAACTCTAAGACCCATTTACAATGCTGGCCAAAATATATAGGTTTTAAGGGGAAAATCGAGGTTTTTCGGTTTCGGCTCCGTAATCGCGTTCCTTTCTACTCCCAACCACTTTACTGACTATTCCATTAGGTTAAAACTACCATTTGGTATCAATTTGGGCAGCATAACCCCTAGGAAAACCCATTTTCCATTTTTACACACAAAGACAATCCGACGAAATTTCACCGATTAAATTGCCCACAACAGCCAGAATAAGCAATATACAAAAGTTTGGAAGTTACCTCAAGCTCCCACTGGCTTTTCTCAAAGTGGCTGAAACCCTAGCTCTTGAAAAATCAAAAGATGAGCTTCCAAACCTTGAATCACATAGAAGAATAGCTTAGGAGCGGAGTTATACGCATTAGGAACCGATTTACCGAAGAAATCACTTACCTTTGTAAGTTTTTCCTCCTCCTTTTCTCTCTCTAAAATCTCAACTTTCTCTCTCTCCAAATACTGAAACTCACGTCAGAAATGAGGCTTGGAGGAAGGAGGAGCTGATTTATAATATATATAAATTTAATTAATTCATTTTCTCAATTTCGGATTTTACAAAATTCTGGCAGATTTCTGCCCAAACTTTGAAAAATCATAACTAATTCTAGAAAAATCGAAATGAGGTGATTCCAAAGCCTATAGAACCCTTATTAAGTCTAGATTCAAGGAAAAATATAGACTTTTGCTTTCTGGAATCACAAAATTCCCAGAATTTCAATCTTTGCTCATTGTTCCAGAAATTTCACAGTTTTTCTGTGTTGACTTCAAAAATTCATATCTTTTTTTTGTATAGCTCTAATTGATTCATATGACCTATAAAATTAAAGCTTAGGATGTCTACTTTCATCCTGTAAAATCTCATAATTTTTACTTATCATTTAGTCTTCCAAAACCTTATGATAAGCTCACTGCCTCATAGGCGATTTTATCGAAAACATAATTATTTCTCCAAAATTCACCATTTTACTTTCTTAATACCCCAAAGATATTAGAATCATTAGGGAATATATTTGGGACATCTACTAAATCGGGGCTTAGTAGTCCACTCAATTTAGGCTTATTCCAAAGCTTCCAATCCCAAAATTCGGGATATTACAGAAGGACTGCAAGTGTTTGGCTGAGAGTCATGAAGGTCAGAGAAGCACAAGTATGCCTGAGTAAGACTTCTTATGCCCGGGTGACACATCAGCACTCATGAGTGAGAAATCTAACTCTCTCAAATTCTGATGCAAGTGCTGATCATAAGGGTATATTACATGAGAATATTCTTCTTACTCGAGCAGGAGTATGTGTGCTTGAGTGAGGGCCCACATCACCTGTGAGTGAAAAATCTAACTCTTGATAAAATGGTATGCGAGTGTTGTCCAGAGATGAGTCTCCTAGTGTAAAATGCAAGGCCACTCGAGCAGAAGGAGTTGTGCTCGAGTGAGGCCCCACATCACTCGTGAGTGAGAAAACTATCTCTCTGAAATCCTATGCGAGTGCAAGTACAAAACTAAAGAACAAGGAGAAAAATGGTAAGATCACTCGAGTGAGCCCATCCATGCTCGAGTGATACTTTGCCAGAAGACTAAATGCACCAGTCTTACATCGTTCAATCCGAATATGGTTTAATGTTATTTATTTATCTTATCATCACTTATTATTATTATTTAACATCATTTTGAATGTTTTATAAGTGTGATACAGGAAGATGAACGTTGAAATAAATAGACACGAAGGAAGTCAAACAACGGCAGACAACATCATGACAAGCACGTACCTACTATATTCAAAGTTTTCAAATGTACGCATGCCACTCCACAGTAACATGCCCCGCTCCACAATGATCGTTATTCAAATGGGCGAAATTGAACATCTATAAATACAGAGTTCCAGAGAGATCGAATATAACAACTAAGCACAAGAATTCACAAGCAAATACACGAGTCTCTGTTATTCATATTGATCTTCAGTGTTTATCATACTTGCTCTGTAAGAGAGTCTATATACATTTCAAATTCTATTTTCATTTCATCTCAAGGTATTGGGACCTTGAGAGGATAGATATCCTTACGAGAGAAGCAGTTGAGAGAATTCCTAGGTAAACCTTCCACTCATAAGACTTATAAGAAATAAGCAGTAGAGAACGTTGCTGCTCGTAAGACTTACAGTGGTGTAAGCAGGAGAGAACGTTGCTGCTCATAAGACTTGTATACGTAAGCAAGTGGGAAAGGTCATAGGTTGTTTTTCTGCACGTAAGACTTGTCGTAAGGGGGAGAGAAATTTCTTAGTGTGAGAATATTTTTGCTCGTAGTCCGTTCGAGGACAATTGTTGTTTTGTGGCATTTTGTGAGCCCATTGAATCTTGGAAGAATAGTGAAAATCTCAATAGGTCTTGATATCTGAGGACTGGACGTAGGCCTGGTTTTTAGGCCGAACCAGTATAACTCTCTGTGTTCCAATCTTCTCAACTCTACTTTGTCTACTACAATTTTCATATCACCACATCAAGCAAAAATTTATCACATCACCCAATTCACCCCCATCTTGGGTGAAGCTTGCCTCTTTCAATCTTGAGTGGAGGGAGGTAGAGTTGGCAGGGTTGTGATCGGGGATTCCTCAGCTCGATCAGAAACAAGGTTCTTTGGCTATAAGATGAAAGAGTTGAGGACATTGCTCATAATCTTGAAGTCATTAGTGGGGACAGGGAGAGGTGCATTTGTAAGGATCACTTCTTCAACTGCCACTCTGACTTGATCATCTTTAATTTCTTGGTGGTGGACAGTTGATCCCAAGTTGTGCACACTTCCCCGTGTAACTAATCATCTCAGAGGATCCTCCACAAACAAGACAAAAGGCTCACCAATTTCTTTTCTAGGACCCTCTGATGACTGACCAATACAACTCCCTTTAGTGCTCTGTTTAGGATTTAGGGAATGTGCCTGGGAGCACTAGTATCTGGTTGTCATGTGCTCATCATGATCATCCATTCCTTCTTTATCTTGCTGAACCTTTCTTCAAATGATGCTTCTGCCTCGGCCCTAACTTTCGCCGTCACAGTGGCCAATATATGCTCCATCTCCTCCCTGTCACCATACTACTTGAGGAACAGCATGGGGGTGCTCCAAAGTAATCCCTTATGCCTACCCCGCCCCCAACTCCCCTAACATGGCTAGGATGCTCGTGTTTTCTTGTAGCAATAGTTAGGATGTCATTCCTCCCATCCGACCTAAATGAACCCTCAGATTGTTTTTTTTGAAGTCCTCTTGTAAGAGACAAAAGACAAACATAAGTAATGAATTTTTGTTTACTTACTAATTAATAACAAGAACGATACTTATAATTTTTTCACCAACTATACGAGATTGTTCATTTGCATAAGACCCGCTCCACTTTTGGTGAGTGAACTTCCACATTTCTTCGTGGCGTATTGGAGATAGTGGAGAAAGAATAACAGAAGGATCGGATTAAACTGCTTCTTCCGATCTCTTCCATTTGGCCGCCAACAAGCATTTTTTAGCCTTCGCATAACCCCTATGAGACATTGTATGGGAGAAATCATTCTTTCTTCCACTCTCTTGTGCCTTTTGCTTTTTTTCCTGTGAACGAGAAATTAAAAAAGGTTACAATCAATAAATTAAAGACAATTCATAAGTAACTAAAATGAAAAATAAGTCAACTCACCAATGCTTCTGAATTAGTCCAAAGCCGGACAAATTCTTTCCAAGTGTGTTCATCAATATAAGAATACTGGTCGCACGGATTAGGACGAGGTTGACCTCCTTCCAACTCGATATGCACATAATTGTTGGCTAGACTTGTCTTAAACTTCTTCCACTGTTCATCACAATAAGTCATTGTCTTGTTATATAGGATTTCACTCTCAAGAATGTCGTAAGTGAGCTGGATAGTTTCTCAAATATGTTGCTTCACATTTTTATCCACATTTCTCCACTTCTCTATCAAGATGCTAGGCTTGTTACGTGCTAGGAGGCCTGATTGGTTTCAAATATCTATCAAACTCAATTAGAATCTTTTCCTCGATATTCCAATTGAGGGGAATGTCTCTCAATCAGGTGCCTTTCCTACCCTTTTATCGTATGGGCCGGTTAAGTGGCTCACTTTGTTCCTCGCTCGGAGCATTGTTAGGCTCGCTTTGATTAACATTAGTTGGATCCAGAGTACCCTCACTAGGATGAATCATTATCCTTACTTTAAGGACACTATTTAAGGATAGTGATGGTTTAAAATAAATTAAAATCAATTGATGAAGGATTGAAGATTTCATAATAAGCTTACGGGAAGGGAAAAATGAGGCAAAACCAAATTATGGAAAGAATGAAATTAACAAGTATAAATATCAAGGAGCACAAAAGATAAGAGGGAGTGTTTTTTTTAGTTCCAGAGGGCTTGAAATAAATAATCTTGGACTTAACATTGCAACTCTTCTAAGTACGTACATTCTTAAAACAACCATTCGGTACTTGAAGTTTGCTTGAAAGTGATTGTATGGGATTCAATTCATTCCCTCGTAGAATTTTTTGAAACATAGTATCGAGCTTAGCCCTCATTACTAACAAAAAAAAACTTATTGAATCTGTTATACCTATACAGAGGGGTGAAGATTATAAGATCTATAAACTCATTAGTCAAATCTATTATAATTTGGGAAATAGAAGTGGAAACAAGGGAAAGGGGAAAAAAGAGAAGAGAAAGAGTAGAGAAGAAGAGAAACTCTAGTAATAGAATCTATAATTCTAAATGAACATGGAGTTAGAAGTGAACAGAGAGTTAGAAGGGAAGAAAGGAGAAAAGAGGAGAGGAGGGAAGAGGGAAGAAAAGAAGGTAGAGTAGAGAGATAAGAGAATAAGAGAGAGACTATAACCACATTATGAGTTTTAGGGAAAGAGATGAAATAAATATCTCAATAATAACATCATTCATTCATCCATATTTTGGCATATTTATAGCCTAACACATAAAGAGAAAACGACAACTTTATCCCATCCCTATAAAACTGACAATAATGCAAAACCGAATAACATAACCAACTGGATACTTGTACTCATATTTATTCACTTCAACGATTGACTATTAATACTATAACTAGTCTTAATGTGAAATTATGTGTACAATATTTAGAGAATTTAAAGATTGAATTCATCATGTGCCCATTAACTCCATATGTGGGGTCTCCAACTAAAAAGCCATGCACTCATGTTTACTAAAACTAAAAAGAGTAATTGCTCTTTAATTCTGAGCATAGAGAGTGATGTCTCGTATGACAAAGCAGAGTACACTCGTGAGAGGATGATAGATAGCTACACAGATGAATTTTGAAGAAAAATAAATAAATACAAAGTAGGCTTTTCACTCTCCAACCCAATCAAATAATCTTACTGCTAATGTAACTCTCAAGAACTTGATGATGTGATAAACCAATTACCAGAGAATATACATAGAATGTGATAAACCAGTTGCATAATTTTATCTTCGGTCTTGCCCTAAACAAGATAATAGCCCCAAAGAAGAGAACATTCAAAAAAGGGAATGGCAAATGTACTCTCACATGCATATAGTGAAACTCTTCAGAATAATTAACAGCGGCAAAATACACCCAGATCCACAGAAGAAAGATGCCAGTAAAATACAAAATTGAAAGTCCCAATTAGGCTTTTACTTTGAACGATATAATAGAAGAAAAACCAGAGTTAGGATTGAAAAATGAAGAATCTTGAGCTTTAGTCAGTTTTCCATACCTCTTCTTCCTTTAGGTTTGAACAGTGTTTGACCACTTTACGAATCGAGTAAAGTCTCTCTTAGGAGGCAATGCAGCTCCGATCCTAAGTTGCTTTGGACGCTTGTCGAAAAGTGAGTTGACGACTTGCTGCAAGAATTGAACAAAGAAAATAGAGGCCAAGTCATTTCACAATTTCAATAAAAAATACCCAAAAATGAAACCATTAATTTAATTGAAGGCCTGACAATTGAAATATAGACTTGACAATAAAAACGAGCTTGAGAAAGAAACCAATCAAAGGGAACAAACGATATTAGCCTTGCGGTAATGTATTCAACCGTAGATCTGGGTTGACAGTAGGGAAGGTTAAGGACGGAGGAGAGAAGCAGAAAGAAGGCGCTCCTGCGAACTAAGGGAGGGGTTTGTAAGATGTGCTTGAGTATTAGTTTCAGAGTTGAAATTAGGCACGAGTTGAAATTTAGGTCAGTTTTAAGACCGGTTGTTATACAAAACCGGTTTTAAAATTAATATTTTAGACTGATTTTTAATAAATAACCGGTCTTAAAAAACAAAACTTTTTAAGACCGGTTATTATTAATAACCGGTCTTAAAGTTTTAGTATTTGAGACCGGTTTTTATTTACAACCAGTTTTAAAAATAATAAACATTTTATTTTTTTTAATTGCCTTTAATTCAGATAATATTTTCTAGACCGGTTTTTAAAACCGGTCTAAAAAGTATGTTTAAGACCTTATTTCAATATAACCGGTCTTAAATGTTGAAGTTAATTACAAAAATACCACCGGTCATATATTTAAGACCTTATATGATATAATCAGTCTAAATGTTCCGGTCTAAAAGCACTTTTTTGTACTAGTGATAGCGTTGCTTTAAAGGAACAACAAATAAATAATAAGACGTTAGGTAACCTTACCCTAAATGTTCTTGCAAATTGCAATATACTAAATCATTTCTAAGTCCCACTACAAGGAGAATGTTCAAGCTGGTTCCCAAGTGTCTGAGATATGGACAAACACAGTTATATTAGAATAGAACTTTTAATAATTAAGATAAGGAAAAAGCTAATGTATGCGATATAAGAATTAATTTTTTAAGGAATAGAATAGAATCTTGTATTATTGTTGGTTATATATATTTGATATATATGATATGAGAAAGAATGAGAATATAATTTTATTTATATATTTGGTGAACAAAAGTAAAGTGAAAATAGAAAATAAAGATGGATAAATAATAACTTTAACTCTTATAGTACAAAATTATTAAATATTTACCTTTTTTATTCTGATTTATTATTTTTAAAACACTTTCAATTGTTGATAAACAACTTGATATTTTATCCTCAACAAGTAGTTGTACTTAATTACTATAAGTATAATATTTATAGCATGCCATGAGAGGATACGTAATGAACATAAAAGGATTAAATGTCTGTGCAAAGAGACGAGTGTTGCAAAGATAATTAAGAAGAGATCAAAGTTTGAAGCTATACATAAAGTTCACTGGAATTGGAATAAAGCTTCTTCTTTTCTTTTCTTTTTTTCCCCACTCCAAAGATTTCATGCTAAAGCAACATTTATAATCAGAATGTTGGAAGCAAAAGAGATTATTGCAATGTTGTTAGTTGTTCTTCATGCATGCATATCCTTAAAAAGTTCGTAATTATAATGCAAGTTTCAGCTTAATACATATACAAATATTATTTTTACATCATTTAGAAATTTTCTCCAAAATAAAGATTTACAAATATTTGCCCATGGATTAGTTTTTAATTTTAAGTTTTAATTAATTATATAATAATGTTAAGTCATAAAAGATTGCTTATTGCAACGGTAACTTGCCTCAGTAACAACGCTACCCATAATGTTTGGACTAGGCTTGAGTTTAAAGTTGACATGTTTGTATGCACGCGTGTGTTTAATTGTACACAATTTTACAAAAAAAGTCATAAAAGATCACTCTTGTATGATCAACAGTGACTGTACTAATTGAATTATGTAGAAGGAACTCGACTCTAATTTCTTTCAAATTGAAGAAAGTTTCACGATTTTCATTATTTACTCTTTTATATCTTACAGCATATCTTCTTTGGATCACAAGCTCATTGGTTTTTCAAGATTCTTAGAGACAACTCTTGCAAATCATCTGTCTTAATCGAGCTTTCCTCCCTCTTAGTAGATTTAACAGTGTCAGATCTAATGTGATTTATCAGGATATTAGAAGCTCCTCTATAATTTTATTTTTAAGCAAGTTAACTTTTCTTCGAATCTTTGTGGCATGAATTTTAGTTTTTTTAAGAACTACCACACTTTTAAGGCTGATATGTAACTGTTTAACAAGTATATAATTTTTTTTTATTAATAAGCATTTGACCTTACTTCAAGAAAAAAAAAAAAAGAACTCGACTCACCTTAAATAAGAACTTCAAACCTTATGGATAAAACAACATATTGCAAGAAAATAATTATCTCGACTTGGCACAACAATACTCGAATATTAATTAGTAATATCATATACACACACCAAATAATTGTACCTAAAAAATGCCCAAGGTAACAAACAGGTATTGTCATTTTACTAAATGAATTTTGGAGTGACCCCAGATGTAGTTGAGAATAGAATTGATAAGAATATAACCATACATCCACACATATATGATACATCTTTTTCCATGTTTGATGAATATGAGCTCAATTTGAGAGGTTGATGTGAAACAAGACAGCTTTAAGAATACCGAAAGTGAACAAAGTTAGGGGAACCAGAAACACACAACATGATCTGCAGGCTTGAAGTGTGTTTTGGGGGGGGGGGGGGGGGGGGGGGGGACAGAGAGAGAGAGATAGATAGATTCAACATCAAGCAAGTCAGAGTCAAGTTCAGACAATATGTTCGGAAGAACCTTAAGAAAACAGCTTCACATGGCACTGTTTCGAGCATAATAATATTTGTAAACAATATATATATATATATTATGATTCACAATCCAATAATTGTCACACTGACATGAAATGTCTGATCAAACTCAGTCTCTTCAACTGGTTCAGATGCTCTCCTCAACTTGTCCACAAGAAATATGGCCTCCAAACTTATCCAAATATCCCATCATCTTCTTCATTCTTCAACCAATTTGGCTCATTAATTTATTTATTATATAAATATATATGCTTTTTTGTTTGTTTCTGGGTATCTGGTTCTTCTCCCCCATATCCACATCGTTTTGCTGGATGCCTTCCTTCCACGTGAAATCTTTTCGATACAATTCTCTCTTTTCTTAAGAGTTAAGTCTACATATCTCCAAATTCATATATCACTTATTTCACCATGGAATAATCTAGTTTCACCATTGACATATAGCATAAAATATTTATTAAAAAAAGAAACCTAATTTGTACAAATTGTTATATTGTCGTTAATTAATACTCCTTCCGTCCCAATATATAAGAGCCTTTCAACTAAATCATGAGATTCTAAAAAATAGTTAAAAATTAAAAGTAGTTAAATGTAATAATTATGTAGAAAATTTATCCCCTCCCCAAAATGCCCTGATTTATGAATGGGGGAGAGAGAGAGGGGAGAGAGGCCTCTCCACTTCCCTTACCATCCACTTTCCTCCACTTCTTTATTCTCACCATTAGATTAACTCTAAACGGTTGAGATTCAATATCCTATATAAATTAAAAATTATACATAAAATACTTTAATAAAAGTATAAAGATATGAATAATTATATCAAATTTTAATGATTTAAATTTATTTATAAACATTTTTGTTATTTAATATTATAATAATATTTTTATAGAATATTAAATCTCAACCATTCAGAGTTAATCTGACGGTGAGAATAAAGAAGTGGAGGGAAGTGGACGGTAAAGGAAATGGAGAGGCCCCTCTCCCGAGAGAGAGAGAGAGAGAGAGTAATAATGAGAAAATGATGAAAGAGAATGCCCTGATTTATGAATGGGTGAGAGAGAGAGAGAGAGAGTAATAATGAGAAAATGATGAAAGAGAATGTATGTAGTGTAATAATTAATTAAGGGTAAAATGAAAAAAAGTGCATTTATTATTGAGACAAACTCAAAATGAATCTTACATATAGAGATGAGCCCATTCAAAAAAAAAAAAGGCTCTTATATAGAAGGACAGATGGAGTATATTATGTTCTTACTACTTAATAAAGATGACTAGTTAATAAATTAGTTAGTCACTAACCAACAAGTGGCAGGTTGAGGTGGCAAGCGGCTTTGCCCCTTTGAGGAGGAGAATACAAGTTTGAATTTTAGGAAGTGCACTTGTTAGAAGAGATAATAAACCCTTTGCCCTTTAAATCTCAAAAGGGAATTAATATCAAGTTCCAAGTGACCGGGAATATTCTTGATCAAATAAAAATATAGTTAATCACTAATGGATGATAACCAATGACAAGGAGATTATACATACAAACATAACAATTCATGGTTTATGTCTAATTTTATATTAATAATAATTTTAATGGGATGAAAGTTTAGGCAAGTGTAATCTTGAAGGTTCACTACTACAAAAAGGGGATTTAGTGGCGTGCCTCATGTGGCGGTTCTCTAAAAAAGCGCCAAAGATACTAAATTCTTTTTTTAAAATCAAAAGAATTTGGAAACTTTGGCGCTCACAATCATAAACGTCATAATTCATATTAAGCTTGTATGACGCTTCTCTGAACAAGCGCCAAACAAAGCCTTCAATTTTTAGAAAAAGATAAATAAAATCGCAGTTATGGTGATTACTTAGGAAGCGCCATAGGTTGCATTTTTGCATTATTTTTTTAAATAAAAAATTTGAGTGTCCAACAATATGTACATATATATTACTTGTGCCTTGGACTCACCAAGTGAAAACAATGTATGATATAATGAAACGTCCAGTATTATAAATATATATTACTTGGTGTTTTGTTTTTTTTGCCAGCATATATTACTTGGTGTTAACGATGAGGAATTTGGTGTTTAACCTTTATTATATATATAATGCAATGTACATATATTATTTTTCTTTTATATATATAATTTTTTTAAACAAAATAAAGCTTTGGCGCTTCCATAGGAAGCGCCAAAGCTTCTAATATATTTTTAAAAAAATTAAAGAGGAAGTTTTGGCGCTTCCTTAGAAAGCGTCAAAGCTTCCTATTATTTAAAAAATAAATAAATAGGAATCATCTACTTAAATTAGTCCCGCAGCTAACATCTACTTTTTATTTGAGCAAATAACTGACATCTACTTAAATTAATAGGTTTTTAATATAAATTATTATTAATACTTGATATATATATATATATATAATTAAATATAATCATTACAATGAAGGTTAAAAAAAAAGACAACTAGAATGTTTTTAATCACGGTAAACACATTTCTAATTAAGAGACGTTCTTGTTCCTACATGTCATGATATAATTGATTTGCAGAAAAAGGAAATCCACTATCAACGCAATTCCACGGACCTTTAATATTTATGTGTGTTTCGTGCATAAGTACTTAGCTTGTCTATTTGCTGGTCTTATAGGTACCTATTATCAATCAATATTTAAAAAAGATAGGAAGCTTTGGCGTTTTATAAGGAAGTGCCAAAGCTTCCTATATATTAATAAAAAAAAAAAAAAAGAAGGACCATGTGTAGAATTTTTTTTCCAAGATAGGAAGCTTTGGCGTTTTATAAGGAAGTGCCAAACTTCCTATATATTAAAAAAAAAAAAGAAGTATCATGCACAGATTTTTTTTTAAAGATAGGAAGCTTTTTTTTTTAAGGAAGTGCCAAAGCTTCCTATATATTAAGAAAAAAAAAAGAAGGATCATGTGCAAATTTGTTTTTTTCCATTCATTGAAAAGGCAAGTCAAAAAAAGGAGAAGTATCACGTGAAACAAAAGCTTCCACCTGCAAATTTGTTTTTTTCATTGACAAGGTAAGTCATATCTATCTTGAATAGTCATCTGTATATTGATAAATCACTTCCCAAACTTTCTTTGTTTTATCACATTAATGGCGCTTGTATAAGAAGTGCCAAAGATAGTGACACCTTTTTTGGCACTTTTTATATAAGCGCCATAAAAAGTAATATAAATGTTCAAATTTTTTAACACCCGTCATTATCGCTTTCCTGCTTTTCTTTTCTATTGTCCCCACCCCTTCCTTTCTTTGACCAGTGACAAGTAGAAGCTCCTTTGGTCCCCCACTTTCTATATTTTTTTTGTCTCCTCATGCAAATATTTTTAAACATTTGTTCGCCACTTTCATTGCAGTAGCAATATAAAGTTTCGTTGCAGTACAAAGCTTCCTCCCTCACGTGTTCTTTTTCTTCTTGGCTGGTTGCAGTACATAGCTTCCTACAAAAGCTCCAGTAAGTGTTGTTTGTTTTCTAACATTTTATTCACGTTTTTTTAGTTAAAATATGTATGACTGTTATACATTTGCTTATACTTTTTCATAGAAGTACATGTTGTCAACAGTGAAAAAGTTGTGAATGGCACTATTAAAAAAATTGGGTAGAAGTGTTATAAATGCCGCTGGTAGTTTAATCAATGATTATTTTGAAACCAATTAATTTAATAAACGCAGGGGTGTATTTTTTTGGCTTGTTATAGACCCAATTATTTTAATTATGACATGTAGTAGTGTTGGGCAATATGATTTATTTGGTTGAGTTGTGAAAAATTATTTAGATGTTGTGGGATTAATTAATTGGTTGATTATTTGTGATTTAAGGAGAGTGTTTAATATTTTGTAAAACTTTAAATTTTGGAATGTTATGCTGCTGAATTTACTTTTTTTAAAAAAATAAATAACAAAAGAGAACTGCAAGAGGCAAGTAACTGACCACTTATAAAAATATATATGTTTAAGGTATAGATGGATCGAAAATGGATGTCATCTAATCGGTGCTCAAGAGAATATATTGATGGGGTGAAAGAGTTTATTAGATTTGCAAGCGAGCATACAAATGATCCTAACAAAATCCTGTCCTTGCTTATCTTGTTGTTATGGAAAGCGGATTAGTTCACTTGATTTGCTAGATCATTTAGTGTGTCAGGGAATTGATCAATCATATACACGATGGACAAGGCACGGTGAGACGGATGATGCGCGTCGTAGTCAAATATATACCACAGTCGGTGCTTTAAATGAGTTTGACTCAAGCATGTGTGATGAAGATGATGGTCTTCAAGAAATGCTAAATGCAGTAGAAGGGATGCTTCATAATCGTCCTCAAGAATATGAGAAGTTGAAAGGTGATGCAGAGAAACCTTTAAGTGTTGTCCATCCAGCGGCAACAGAAGGTCCTCGCATTTACTATTTGGATCCTATAGCAACTGCTTATCCAGAGAACCGCCCTGATATGTAAATTATCTTTAATAAGTAAGTGTAAGGGTATATGTGTAAATCTTTTTGTGCGTGATTATTGAATAACCAAAATTAATTAGGCACTTCTTGTTTTATTAGTGCATTAGCTGCATATAGAGGAAAAGCTGGATTAACCTACTCTAGATGCAATGACCCGGCCAATAGCTATGTGTGGAGGAAGATTATGGTACTTATATATGAATTTACTCCAATCTTGTTAGGAAAAAAATTTTATTCAAAAATTGACATAACTATTTTATTGTATTGTGGCAGTGTCCATTCCAGCCAAATAATAATGATTGTGGTTATTATGTTATGAAATTTATGAAGGATGTAGTTACTCACCGCCACCTTGTAATTCCTACGAGAGTAAGTTCCCTTTAGTTGCAATTGATATTGTGTTTTAAATTGACAAAGTGTCTAAAAGTAATTTTCATTCTCTGTATACATGATTGTTTATGTAGTATTATGAAGATCAACGCTGTGCTGAATTGACTGACCATCAAATGGATGAAATCATTGAAGAATGGTGTGAATATATGATCAGGCAATTAACTAATTTAGGCATATAGCTTCTTTCTTGTCTATTTTTATTTTATTTAATCATTTTTAAAGTTAGTTGTACACTATATAATCATTGTTAATACAATATATTTTGTAGTTGTTAAACATTATATAATTATTTATTGTAGTTATTTAAGACAATCATCATTTTGTATTGTAATTTTGTCTACTAGACGAAATATATGATCATTTTGCTTACTATAAAAAATATACATGGTCATCAGGCATTTTGTTAAAGCATTACACTGTATAGGAAAAGAAATATTTTAAAAAATAATTAAAAAAAAATTAAACCCTCATTTAGCGTTTGTAGAAATAAACGTCAAAGGAGGTCCAAACCTCCTTTGGCATTTAATCATCAAACGCCAAAGGAGGGGCATGATCAAACGCCAAAGGAGGGACACCCTCCTTTGGCGTTTGATGATCAAAGGCCAAAGGAGGGCCCACCCTCCTTTGGCACTACCCCAATAAACGTCATATGTAATTTATTTATTTATTTAATTTAATAAAGTAATGTATGGCGTTTCTGTAAATTGAAAAGCGCCAATGGTATCAAAAATTTTGGCGTTTCCTAAAAGCCAAAATACTTTTTAAAATAAGCGCCATTATATTGATTTTTTGTAGTAGTGGTTCATCACCAGAGCAAAAACAAAGTTCAAGGTTGTAAGAGTATTTACAAAATTGCCTATAAATTACTACCTCCTATCCTTAATATAAAAACTAGTTGACTAATTTAGATAGCTTAAGAAAGTTAGTTATTTGCAAAAACTAACAAATATAGATTGGTTTTTTTAAAATACCATCTTTCATCATATTAGTACTTTGCCTATAAACTCCTTAATGTGTGCAATCAAAGGGAGATTTTAAAAAAATTATTAATTTGAGAGATGTTAAACCCTTAACATTTTGATATTCGTAGAGTAATAAGTGCACATTTCTGTAAGACATACAAAAATAGTGGAAATATACTGACATTAGGTACTTGTTTACAATAATATAGAAAAATCCTAGTAGGGTTTAAAAAATATACACAAATGTACATAGCGTTCAAAAGAAAGCAAAAGTACAAATATAAATAATCATAGTAGCTCTGGTATACACCGGGACTCTACGCACTGGTAGCCCCTATCTTTCCGTTCGAGCCACTAGCTTTTGCTAGAATGTTTTCAAGTGCAGTAAAAGAGTGAGAGTCGAGCGAATCTCGGTAGTAACATGCTTTCCAGACATATAAAATGTGAAAATAAATATGTAATACATCATGTCATGTAAGATAATAGACTATTGTGCATGATAGAATACTATGTGTACACTGTCCAAGGCCACAAACTATTTGCAACCGTGGTTGAACTTTGCGCCTCCGTTGGGTCCAAGACACTATGCTCATGTTACAGAAAATGACATACTCAAACATATAATAATCACATAGTATATGCAAGAAAAAGTTACTACATGACTCCTTTCTCAATCCCATTGTTGGTCCTAACCTGGTTTCGACTCGAGACATTTCCAATTCCTATCCAAATTAAAGTTAACAAGTAACTGGTTATTACTTGTACTCTTATTGCCTTTAAATAAAATTCTACTGGTTATCTAATACAGTTATATCAGTTTCTACATAGTGCAATTCTGAATAGTACAATTTCACTGTTTTCAGAAAACTAACAAATTTTCAGTCAACTTTGAAAATTCATAATAAATTTTAGCAAAATCCAATTTGACTGATTCCAAAGTCTAAATGAATCTCTTTAAATGTATTTTCATGGAAAATACCCAAAGCTAGCCACTGATATCACTTTTTTCCCAGAAATTCGCAGAACTTCCCTTGTTCCAGGTTACACTACTACAAAATAGAGATAAGTGGCACACCTTTTGTAACACTTCTTTAAAGAAGTGCCACAGCTTCTTTCTAGATTTTTTAATTTTTTTTAAAAAAAGCACTTTAGATAGCGCTTCCTCAAGGATGTGTCACAGCTGCTTGGCGACATTAGGTGGTGCTTCCTTGAAGAAGTGCCACCTAAGGTGTTTTATCTTTAGAAAAATGAAGTAGTAGTTGTGGCGCTTGCTTAAGGAAGTGCCACAGCTACTACGTATTTTGTGTGGCATTTGGCTTAGGAAGTGCCACACAAAGTAATTTTTTTAATTTTTTTTTTTCAAATTATTTTCTCTCATGCAATATGCTTCTATCACAATTATTCTCTTAGTCTTCACTCCCCATCTAACACGTGCCTCACTCCTTATTTTCTTAGTCCCCACATTTTCTCCTTCTCTTCTTTTTGTCATTGATCACCATCTCCACTTCGATCGGCACTTCACTTGTACATGTACCAAAAATGATCAATAATATTTGTGCAAAAAGATATCACATCAGCTTTCGGTATCTACAAAGCATTAAATTGGAGGATTTTCAAGAGTTCAACGGAGGATCTTTTCTAGATTTGATGGCTTCTTTGCAATGAATACAATTGGATGTAAAAGCTCCCAAGGTAACACATTTAAATTATTGTTCCCATATCTTTTTTTTTCAATGGACTGTGTAGCATTCAAATTTGAACGTCAAGAACATATTTTCATGCCTAAAAAAATTTGTCTTGTCAAGACATGATATTTCTAAATTTTCATACATTTTCATTCAAAAACATTGGGTTTGCGTCAACACACACACTCCTTTCCCAAATTATAATAGAATTTGTGAATCAAGTAAGTAGTGACCTAAAAAAGTTAAAAAATTTCTGATATATACTTTAAAAGAAAGATGCACCATATGTTTATCAACTTCTAATGAATATAGACATTATATGATTTCAAGTGTATATAATTGAGCATAACCATGCGTGCATGTATGTCCTTAATTCATAAGCATTCGAGGCATCTAGAGATAAAGTTTCTCTTTTTATAAACCAATGCTTATTGAGGCATCCATTAATCATAGTATTAGGAATTTCACAATTTTTGTGAATGTGATAATTTAAATTCATGCTGAAATTTTGAATTGATTTATTTTTATCAGGACTTGATGAAAATCGCCTAGGATGTGAAAAGGTTGACAAATCTTGAGGTAAGAAACTTCAAAATAGAAGAGGTTCTTAATTTAGAAGGAGTGAAAATAGACCGTCCAGAAGTGAGATTAAGATTAGAAGAAATGTGATTGAAAAATCTATAAGTGAGTTGAGGTACATATGGAGGGGTTCCAAAGATACTTTCAGGATCTACTATGTTCAAAATCTAAATATCAAAGCATGTAAAAAACTAAGAACAATCTTCAGTGGTGTCTCAATAGCATATAAATAAAATAATTATTTATTTTTAACACTTGTATTTTACTTAGTAGTGATTTTATTAATTAGTTATTTGTTAATTTATATCATTTTGGAGTTATTTGAATGTAGTTTTCTTTTTTTTTTTTCATTTTGTTTTGGATATGAATATGTGTTCAAAGTGTGTTATCAACCATAATTATTGGGTTCTTCTGATAAAAAAAATAATTATAGGGTTGTAAAAGAAAAATATGAAAATAATTTTTTTTAAAAAAATAATATTTTAGGTGGTGCTTTTTTAAAGAAGTGCTACAGGAAGGGGCCCTCTTGTGGTGCTTACTGACGTAAGCGCCACAGGAGGGTATGATATGACGTAAAAGCCACAAGAGACCCACCTCATGTGGCACTTCCTCCAAAAAGCACCACAAGAGGGTATTTTTTTTTAAAAAAAAATTTTAAATGCTGTGGCGCTTCCAAGCGCCATAACTTTTTTTTAGTGGCATCCTGATATGTGGAACTTCTCTAGCACCACGGCTAATGCAATTATAAGTGCCACAGCTTTGCTTTTTTGTAGTAGTGTTAAATTCCTGAAACATGGCACAACTTCAAAAATCCATATTTTTTAGTATACATATCCAAAAATTATGTACCATCTATCAAATTAAAGTTCTACATCTCTACTTTAATCCTGACAAGTTTCATAAATTTTGGACATGGTTTGATTAACAAAATTCATTGCATAACAACACTGCCTCACTAGAGGCAAATCAAACATCATGCATTTACAACTTCAATAAATTCCAGATTTGCATACAAATTTCCAAAAATCATGAAAACCAACATTCTTATACAATTTTCCCTTCTAAATCCAATGGAATCATTATAATTACAAAATTCCAACTCCTTCCCCCTATTCTGCATCAGACCAAAATTTGGGTTCTCAGGAGGAAAAGTGTGTTTTCTTGATTTATCTTGATTAATCACTTCCTTTTCACTTATAAACACAAGATTAACTACTTAAATACTAAATAAATATGATTCATGAAAATTTTGGCAGCATTTCGCTCTAGGGTTTCATATTTTCAAATTTACAAATCAAGTAAAAACCAAGCCAAAATCAACAACAACAACAACACCATCTATAGCACAAGAGGATCAAGTTCATGAGATTACCTCTTGGATTCTCAACTTTCTCTCTCCTTAATGCCTCATCCCTCGATCTCTCTCTCTAAACTCTTGATTTGGCTTACTATCCATGGATTTTAAGGAGGAGGAGAGATTAGAGGAAGTTCTAAGGAGTTTGGATGGTAAATATCACTAAGATTACAAGCTTTTACCTTTGATTTTTGCTTCTTGGAGCCTAGAGATGACCAAACTTTCTTCAATTCTTCTCTCTCTCTCTCTCTCTCTATATTTGGTGGCAGATGGACGAAAATGATGCCCAAATAGAAAGGAAATGGCTTTTAAAATATCACTTTTCTCTCTCTTATAATATATTAGTTTAATGAAATTTGCACATATGTTTTGCTTGGGCTTATCTCTATTCAATTGGATTTAATTCTTTCTCCTCCAATTCTCTTTTATTGACCGAAATATGGAAGGATTTAATTCTTTCTCCTCCAATTCTCTTTTATTGACCGAAATATGGAAGGAAAGAAAGAGAAAATGGCTTCTTGAAATACCCATTTGCTTTATGAAATATTATTGTTTTTTTTTTTGATATACATGAAATATTATTGTTTAATGTAACTCCAACATGTGTAATTTTACTTGGCCTTAATTTTTCCTTCTTGAATTAATATCAACCAAGCAAATATATTTCCCCTCCAATTGCCCTTTTTGACCGAAATTGACAAGAGAAAAGGGAAATAATATTTGTTTCATGCATTTACGATAATCTCTTTCATCAATCAATTAATCTAGTACATGTTACTTTTTGACTTTTCCAACTTGATTTTACTTGACCAATAATACTTTAAAATTGAGATATTTATCCCTAATATTTATTTTCCCCCTCTTTTCCTCTATTTGGCTGAAAATGGCCCTTAATTATTTATCAAAATGTTGCTTCTTACTTTATTTGGCAATTAACCATTTTGCCATTATATTTTTATAAAAATTCATGTACATCGCAATTCACCATTTTATTCCTTTAATTGTATCAATTACATATAAGGAATATTGGTGATTGAAAATGGGATATTATAAGAGACAAAGCAGATTGAGGTATTATATTTAGAACTAAATTTAATCATCAAATAACTCTTATATTAAGTAACGAAGGTATTACCTAACAACGGAATCTTAACATCAACAAGAAGTTACAGCCTAATGCTCTTATGGGATATATGTGGATCGTTTCTAACATGAAAATCCTTCATTTTCCATATGGTATTTATAGTTACGAGAAATACTAACATACTCCAAGACTTTAACATCATCTAAACCTTGTTTAATAAAAACATAACAACTCATATCATTTTAATCCTAAATGGCTAATAACTCATTCAAAATAATTCATATTTTATTTTGTTTTTGAGAAAAATAAACCTTTGATTTTTTTAAAAAAAATCTGCCAACTAGAATTAAAATATTTATTTTTTAAAAAATAAAATAAAATGTGAATTGTTTCATGTGTCACTAATAACTAAGATTAAAATGATATGAGTTGTTGTGTTTTTATTGCATAGAGTTCAAATGATGTGGAACTTCTAGAGTATGCAAGTAGTTTTCTATAGTTACTTGCACATATTTAAAATTAAAGAGAATTTTATACAATTTAGTCCTGTGCGCATGTCAATTATATGTATATAAAGATCATAACATCAGAAACCCAAGAGCATTTTGAGATGATTTAATTTGTCTATATTTTTAGTGAAAATACTGAATACCATTAATTCATAGCGGGCATAGTCCCAAAGTGCATCAATATCCTACTTCAACAATCTCCATCTCCTAAAACAGAAAGATGGAAATTGCTCAAAGATACAATAATGGGTAAATAACTTTTTTGTCCCTCAAATTTTACCTTATTTTGGTATGTGTCTCTCAAGTTTTAAACCATAAGTTTTGGTCCCTATAAGGGCAAAATGATTCATGTTTTTATTGAGTTATAGGGACAACTTTTTCAAAGGAAATGAGAAGGAACCGAAATAAAAATGAAGGCAAACTTGAGAGACCAAAAATTGTAATTGTTAAGTAAACTATGAGAGTGCTTAGCAAGATGATCTGTCGAAGAGCTTTCATCCCTAGAGTTGTGGCTAACCTCAACCTGCCATTCTCTACAAACAAGCAATTGAGCTTCGTCGATCACATCCTTAAATGGGTGTGTGTTTTCACATCCTCTATGCAATAAATTGATCGCTTCAATACAATAAAAGAAAAACAAAATGTTTTCCTAAAACCTCTAGACCATAACAAAGAGAGGCTGATATCTAATATGGAGATTTAATGAATTTAAGATAGGACATCAGTATCACAAATGAACCAAACATGCATATCCTTAATTCCTTATTACTTCACCTTTCTGGATCTTAAAAATACCTTCGAGTTATGTTGACTCATAGAATGCAACAGTTAACTTGATAAGGACATAGTAGGAATTAACACCTTAGAATATCCATATATATATATATATATATATATATTAAATTAGGTTATTTTTTCCCGAACATATATATTAAATTAGGTGCACTATACTATTTGTACAAAATTTGAAAAAAGAAATCATATTCCCTTTGGTCCTTAATATAAGATATATTTGAGGAGTTGATTTTGGTCCTAAATATAAGACATGATTTTCATATTTGTCAATTTTTTCCTAATTTATCCCTAATAATGCTCCATCAACAATAATTAAGAAAAAGAAGGAATGAGGGAATTAATGAAGATGAGTAGGGTGTTTTAGAAAATAAATATCATACTAACTAACCCAACTCACTTATTTAATCTAATCAAAGTAAGTAAATATTTTTTATATTAAGGACATGAGGAGTACTATTTATATTTATAATGTGTAAGTAACATATATGACTTCTAAATTTCACATTTCATATTATTGGCAATGATTATTATGAGACGAAGTTCCCATGCAGCCCAGCATGTTGGGTAACCCAGGGTTCAGCCCAACCATGTGAATTTTATGAAAAGTACAAAAGTGGACTAGGATTAGCCCAATGAAAAAGTATACCAAATAGATGCAAGAAACGAAGTCGGTAACAAGCATTTTGCCTTTAGTAAAATCCATAAGGACTGCCTTCAATAATCATGCAATAAAGAGTAAAAGACGGTGAACAAACATGTGAATACAAATTAAGAAATCAATGCTGTAAAAGAATGAATCTGACTTTTCTCATTAATGTGCATATGTATTTATACAAGATAAGAAAATAATATTTACATAACAAACTAAGTTACATAACAGAAAGTTGTTATAACTTTAACTAGATGACAAAATACTTGACAACCCCCGCAAACTTGAGTTTGTATAATTTTCATGCCAATCTTGGAAATGAGTTCGTGAAACTTAGTAGGATGTAGTGGCTTAGTGAAAACGTCATCTAATTGTTTAGAAGAGGGAACTGGCATAAGGTGAATGACTTTAGCTCATAGTTTTTCATGAACAAGATGACAATCCAACTTAATATGTTTAGTCCTTTCATGGAAAGTGGGATTAACAACAATTTGAAGAGCTGACTGATTATCACAGTATAGAAAAGTTGGATCAATGCGACTGATATCAAAATCATTGAGCAAGTAAATAAGCCACTGCAATTCACAAGTTATGGATGCAAGAGCACAATACTCAACTTCATAAGAGGACTTGGAAACCATGGCTTGCTTCTTGTCTTTCCAAGAAATCAAAGAAGAACCTAAAAAACAACAAAGCCAATGACAAATCTTCAAGTATTAACACAATTGGCCCAGTCAGAATCACTAAGCTCGCAGCCTGAGATCTGAAGCAAAAGATAAAAATATACCAGCACCAGGGGATGATTTATTGTAGCAAAGAACACAGTGAGTAGCTTGAAGATAAATGTCCATCAGTTGTGACATAAACTGACACATTTGTTGTGTAATAAAACTCATTTCTAGGTGAGTTGTTGTGAGATATTGTAATCAGCCAATCAACTTTCGATATGGCTGTGGATTGGCTAAATGAGTGCCCTTAGCCTTAGAAAGTTTTAAATGAGGATCCATTGAGTAGAGGTGGGTTTACAAGCCAGATAACCTATGTCTTTAAGAAGTTCAAGAGCAAACTTTGGTTGAGATTGAAAAATGCCATCCTTTGAACAAGCTAATTCTAAGCTAAGAAAATACTGTAATTTACCAAGATCTTTGATAGTAAAAGCCTTGTCCAGCTGTTGTTTGATATGATTGATTTTAGAAAGATCATTACCAGCTAAAATGACATCATCAACGTACACCAAAATAGCAATGAAAGAAGTAGAAGATACCTTAAAACATGACGAATGATTTAAGGCAGATTCGATATGACTAAAAGAGATTAAGGCAGAGGACAACTTTGAATACCATTGTCTACTTGCTAGCTTAAGACCATAAAGTGATTTTTGTAGCTTACATACCAAATTTGGTTGAGGAGTAGAAAACCCTTGAGGAAGCTACCTATAGACTTTTTCATGTAAGTCACCATGTAGGAAGGCATTATTAACATCTAATTGATGCAAATGCCAATGTTTAGCAGCTGCAATAGAAAGCAATAAGTGCAAAGTAGTCATTTTAGCAATAGGAGAGAATGTATCAAAGTAATCAATGCCTTCGGTTTGAATATAGTCTTTAGCAACAAGTCTAGCTTTGTGTCTCTCAATGTCGCCATTAGCCTTAAACTTATTTTTAAAGACCCATTTGCAACCTATAGGTTTCTTCCCTGGAGACAAAGTAGTTACCACCCAAGTATGGTTTTATTCAATTGCTTGAATTTCTGCACTCATGGCATCCCTCTAAATAGAATGTCAAACAGCCTGATTATAAGTTTTTGGATTAGAATTAGTAGTGACAGCTAAAGCAAATTGTTTATAAGAGGAAAGAGAAGAGTAAGACAAAACAGAAAAAAGGGGATATCTAGGAATACCTCTGCATGATGATTAGGCAATAGAAGAACTAAGGGCACAATGATATTTTGTAGATAAGATGGAGGGTGATGAGGATGATGAGAACGATGAGGTGGAGGAGATTGTAATGCAATAGCAATTGGGGAAGACGGATCAGAATGGGGGGTAACAAAGTCAGATGAAGGTAGAGGTCAAGACAAAGTGGGCGATGGTGGGTTGCTGGATAGTAAGCGATCATCCAGGAAGGCAGGAAAGGATTAAATGGTTGGCTCAAGTATAATAGAAAGAGATAAGGGGCGAAGGTTTGGTTGAGGCATAGGGAAACACAAGCTCATGAAATAAAACATCTCTTGATAAAACTATATGATTAGAAGAAAGATCAAGTAATATGTAAGCCTTAGAACTAGATGGAAACCCATTTTTTAGCTCTTGAGTCAAACTTTGAATGATTGTGTGTGAGGGTGGATGCAAAACATAAGCAACCAAAAACTTTTAAATTAGAATAAGAAGGTTCAACATTATATAAACAAGCAAAAGGTGTAGAATCTTTAATAATAGGGGAAGGCAAGCGATTAATAATGAAAATAGCATGTAATATAGCAAAAGACAAGTAAGAAATAGGTATTTTGGAATAAAAAAGTAAAGCCCTAGCAACATTTAAACTGTGTTGATATTTGCGCTTTACTAAACAATTTTGTTGGGGAATAGCTATACAAGATGTTTGATGAATTATTCCCTTAGAAGCATAAAAATGTGGCATTAAGAATTCATTATCATTATTAGACCTCAAATTCTTAATAGAGGTATTAAATTAAGTTTCAACTAGAGATAAAAAAATTGGTAATGTGAGTTCGTGGCTCTGACTTATGCTGTGTTAAAAACAACCAAGTGTATCGTGAATAATCATCAATGATTGTGAGAAAATGATGGTGACCCTGAGAAGAAGAAATAGAATAAGGGCTACAGATATTAACATGAATTAAATCAAAAATTTTATTGCATGAACTTGTGCTGACAGGAAAACTAAGTCGTTTTTGTTTTGCAAAGTCGTATGTATCATAAGGAAGAGAAATGGGAGTTCAAGCTATATCAGAAGTATGTTTATTTAATATTGAAAGAGTGGAAATGGAAAGATGGCCTAAACAAAGATGCCAAACTATAAAATCTGACTCTGACTTGGTTGAGGTTGAATGAACTTGAGAAGTGTGTAATGGCAACATCTTATCTGCTGTAAGAAGATAAATCCCGTCGGAAACACTAGCTGAATCAATCATAAACAAAGGTTGGTTTAAGTAGATCTGACACAAATTAGAAGAAAAGGTTAGAGAACATTTTAAGGAAAGTGTTAAGCAAGAAACATAAATGATGTTAAAAGTAAAAGAAGGAAGGTAAAGAACATTTGTCAAAACTATAGATGATAAAAGAGCAACAATGCAAGAAATTGTAGAAGCCTGAGCACCTGTTGGAAGACTACCAACAATAGGAGAAATAAAATGATAAGAAGCAAATAAGTCTAAGGAACAATAAATAAAGTCAGTTGCACCAGAATCAATGATCCAAGTGGCAAGATGCGTAGAAGAAATTGAATGACAAATACTTGTGACAAAGTAAAAATATGTGAAAGGTGATTTATGGAAGAAGTTAAAGCTGAAGGAGAATTCAAAAGAGTAAGAAGACATAGGTATTGATAAGTAGAAAGTTGAGGAAGGAAAGAAACTACTACAGAGGATTGATTTGAAGCCGAGGCTTAGTAGTATGAGAATCTTGAACAATACTAGAACTTGAGCAGCAAAAGTGTTTATCGAAAAGGAAGAACCAGAGGTGCGGAACTTAAAGCCAAGTGGAAAACCATGGTTGTAGGAACAAGTTTTGTAACCCCCGTCGTCATCAAGGCCGAGATTAGTGTTAAACTCATTTTTTAATTGGATAAGAGATCGAGAGTAATTAAAACCTTTTTCCAAAAACCTGTACGACAAGATCTCCATCCTTTCATTCATAAAAATAATTGGCCTGTTTGATTTGTCACATATACAATATTAGAGTACTAATTAAATTCCCGACATTCACCCGGGATAATATCATTAATTCAAGAGTTTTACAAGGCATCATTGCCTATCTTAGTTTCCCAAACCGGGGATCACACCATAACTATAAATCTATGGTCAATCCAATATATACATACAATTGTCCAAATGATAACAAAAAAGAAACTAAGACTACTACCGACAATCCTAGTCATCCTTGCTTACTTGCTTGTCTCGAGATCCACTTGCCCTGGCTAAAAATGTTATTTGGAAAGAGTGAGATTCAAAAGAATCCCAGTAGCAATAGTTTATGTATATGATGCATAATTAAACATATCAAGTAATCATATATCATAATGTAGCATATCAATGTTTAAGGTCGGGCTAACCGCCACGTCCCCTCAATAATATTCAAGGCCGGGCTAACTGCCACGTTCCCTATTCAAGGCCTGGCTCACGCCACATCCCCTCAATAATATTCAAGGCTGGGCTCACGCCACGTCCCTTATTCAAGGCTGGGCTCACCGGAACGTCCCCTCGCTCATTCAATGATAAATACAAACAAGCAATGCATTACACATGATATAGGATAAAGTGTCTCTACATTGTTCTTTCCGTTCTTGTTCAGGTGTATGCCTTCTATGTTTCGGGCAAATATCAAATCCTATAATCATTAAGGACGACATGTTATCACTTATCCCAATACTCAAATGACCCCAAAACAATTAGATTTGGTTATCATTAAAGACCTTTAGGTAGCTATGAAAGCCTCTAACAATAGCCTAAAAGGATTGGGAAGTACTAGGTTAGAAACCACTTTTCAAAATTATAAGGTGCTAAAAATAGGGGTTGGCTGCAGGCAAGAAACCTCTGGCTGTGGCAAAAAATAGCACAAAAATTTTTTGGCTGCAGCCAAGAATTTCTAGCTGCGCCAACGATTGCCCAGAAAGTTTTGGGCTGCAACCAAGAACTTTCGGTTGCAGCCAAGGAAACTTCAAAAAATCATAACTAATTCTAAAAAAATTAAAATGAGGTGATCCTAAAGCCCATTGAAATCTATTTAAGTCCTCTTTACTAGAAAAATATGGACCAGTACTAGAAATCACCACTCAAATACAGAATTTAAGAAATGTTCACACTGCTCCAGAATTGATTCCAGATTTAACATTAAACTTTGGACACTCATAAATCCTAGCTCAAAAATTGAAATGACATGAATTATAGGTCCATTTTGAATCTTGGCATGTGAAATTTAATACTGGAAAGTTTCAGAATTTTCCAACACCATTTACTATTTCAAAACATCCATTGAAGACCACTGCCAGCACAAAGTTTTTCACTGACCAAACTTGCAACTTTTCAACCAAAGTTTCCAATGGTTCAAAGTTCACATCCAACACTACTCCCACACAGTTTTTCACAAGGAATACAATGGAAACATCTAAACAACCAAATTCTCATTCCATCTATATGATCTGTTTTTGGCATATATTCAACAAAAATCCCAAACTTGTCAAACTTGGCATTTAAGCTTCAATCAAATTCTATCTATCCAAGATACATCTCAAAGCATCATATCTATGACAACAACAACTGAAACACCTCAAGACCCTAATTTTCAAAAATAGGGCTAAATTCCCAGAAATTTCAACTTAACCAAATGACCACAAAACTTATATCAAAATGCTCAACTCACTCACCTCTTCAACTTTCTCCAAAGGAGTTCTTTGATTCTCCAAACTCTATATCTCCTTGAGAGTTCAAATCACCACCAATGGTAAATCTACAACCATAGAATCAAAGCTCTCAATGCAAGGAATAAGATTGAAGAAGGGAGTTTTTCCATTAGAGGTCATTAAGAGGGTCAAAATGGCAAGAACTTACCTTGGCTCTTCCTCTTGCTTTTGTAGAAATGAACACCGAAAATGGAAGGAGAGAGAAATGAGAGAGAATGAGAGGCATGAAGAGTGAAGAAGAAGGAGAAATGATAGGTCTTCCTTGCCCCATACTCACGCAACTGAAGTGTAGGAGGAGAGAGGGAAGGAAAATCATTTAACATGTAGTATTTGACTTTTCCACCAACTCCTTATCATATTAGCTTGCACATGTGTCCAAATCTCCTTGTTTTTCATCAAATAAGTAACCACATGGTTACACTAACTACCCCATTATCCATTTAGTCATAAATCTCATTTCTTTTAGTTAGTAATTAATTTATTCATTAATCACTGACTAATTGGCCGATTATTTTCCATTCTTTCAATTCTTCCACTAATTGAGGCATATTAACTTAAATTGCCACATAACACATAATTAAATTCTTATCCTTCTTCCATGTGTCATTTACCCCTATTTTAGCTCCAAAAATTACTTATCACATAATTATGCTAAAATACAGGGTGTTGGGCATTTTCAATAAATAATTCGAGTCATAAATCAACTTGAGTTTCACAAATTCATTCTCAATAATCCTCCTTAGCCCTTAATCAAAATTTGGGGCATTACAAGTTTCCTCTGTGTGACATGGTTTACCACAATAGGTACATTGTTTGGTGCTGAAATTATGAGAATATGCCTTCAAACTAGAGAAAACAGGTCGAGAACCTTTCATTAGTAGCACTTTTGGCTCAAAAGGAAGATGAAGTTCATGGTTTTACTGAAGAACTAAAGGGAAAACTTGATTAATTGGTGGAAGAGGATTGAGCAACATAATTTGTGACTTGACCAAGGGATATTGCTCATTTATGCCTTTCAAGAATAGAATCACGTGATCTTCTACTCGGTGATAAAGTGCACTTGTAGTAGAACTACACTATGAGAATTTCAATGGCTGAGTATTGGATAATTCGTCCTATAAGATCTTCAGTTGATTATAAAATTCACTGACTCTCAAACTCTTGTTTCAAACCATATATTTCCCTTGAATATCAGCGATACGAAAAATATCATATTGAGAATACCTAGATCATAGATTGGATCCATATATCAGAAGCCTTGTTGAATTACAAGATGCTGTTTGTGATAGTTGGAGAAAGCGATTTCATGATCCATCCTTGAAATAGATTGTTGCACCGTTCCCAAGCTGGAAATAGAGGATCGGTGGTCAGCGGTTGAGAGATCAATCAATCAATGAATTTTAGCTTGTTCTTGGGTAGAAGTGTTAGGTGTATGGCCTTAGCCCTACTGTGGTAATTGGATCCATTGAGTGGTGGCGCAACTAGTACCAGAGCTAGAATTTCATTAGGATGAATGTAGAATAGACTAGTTTGATTAGTGAGAAGGTAAGAAACCATGGAATTGAAAGGAGAGAGGAAGAAGTAAACACGCGAAGAAAGAGAAGGTAAAAGATGGAGAACTCGAGGAAAAAAAATTATAAGAGAGAGAATTGGTTGGCTCGTGATACCATGTAACAAGTAACTAGGAAAGAATGAATATGAGTATTCTCATTACTGTTCGCCTGTATTTATACGAGATAAGGAAATACATTTACATAACAAACTAAATATATCAAATTTCTAACTTTTCACCTCCTACATCTTACAATATTATTTTCTGCAAAAATAAAATATGATATGATTAGATCTTCTATCAAAATCTCTTATTATCTTATTTTGATTTAAGAGAGGAAAATATATAAAAGTTAATTAAATTGGTACAAAATATTAATAAATCCAGTGAATATATCTAAAATATATACCTATTTAATTATAAAATATATACTTATCAAACTCCCCCACACTAAATCTTTTGCACTCCTGGGCAAAGAAAAGTTTATCTTGAAAGTAGGTTGAAGAAAGAAGAGAGAAAAATTAAATTAACTAAGAAACTACGAGAACTCTAGTAAACATATCCTAGGAACTGAGTGTGTAATATGGATTGTCAATTGCATATAGATAAACTCATATTAAGATACGAAGTTTAATGAGATTAAATCTAGGTAAAATAGTCGCACAAGGATATAAAGTATATCACTTAACTCACTAGCATATAGTATCTTTTTTGCTCAGTTCACTTGTTCAATCGCCCTACCATAGGCTTGTAATAGTTATAATTTTCTACCATCAGTTACATGTGCATTCAAAAATCAAGAGGACTTTGGGGCTTGTAATGTTGGAATATAGGCTGTGTGGATTGGATGATGGATATTAAGCAATATTTATGTAGATCATGTTATACAGATAATTTCATGTAATAGTGATATGTGTGCTATTCTTCAAGATTCAAGAAGGGCATTCTATATATATATATTACTCCTTTTTTTTTCATCTTGAGCTTGTCGTAAGTTCCCTTTTGACGCGACCCTGCATATGGGTGATGCAGCATCGGTTACTCAGTTACTCCAATAAGTGCCTCAAGAGGCTTTTAGCCCAACTCATAGCCCTCTTTGACTTTACCGTTTGATGCGAGTGCCAACATTGGTGATGAAGTGCCTACGGTTACTATGTGAGGTCGAGAGAAGCCATTGGAGTTGTGTTTTTTTAATACCCTCCAATATAAAGCACTAATATTGACAATACCACATCTTGTGATTTGATAATATGAGCAAACTACTGCCGTAATGATTATACATGCATATTAACTTACTATAGAGATAATAGACAAAAGAAAAAAAAAGATGGGCTCAAAGGGATAGCAATGGATAAAGTGTTTGTAGCTTGTGTTTAGGATTCAAAGGTATAAAAATGAATGCCTCTATCCTATTAAAGAATTGCACATGTATTAGGTAGTAGTGAAAAGAAATAAGACAAATTCTGAAGAGTAAGTTGAGACAAGTGAAATATCACCCTAGAATTGAATGTTTTAAGCTAAAATTTCCTTCCAACAGGGTTATATTATCACACCCAATTTAATCAAGTTAAACAATATATCATCATATAAATTGCAATATATGTAATAAACTTCCCTTCATGCAACTAGTAACTAAGCTACATTTATTCAAATCCAACAATCTAAAAATCAAGACAAAGTACCTCTTTTCCCTTCATTATTATTATTTTTTAAAATGTCAATTAAATTGTGAGTCCTAATTCTCTCCCCCACACTTAAATTAAATATTTTCCTCAATGTTGCAAGAATTAATAAAGGAGAAAGAAACTAGTACTCCCCTGGTTTAGGTCTCTGATTCTGATGTGGAGCTATTTCTCTAGTAACTTCAATGATGTTTCAAATTTGAAGGAGGAAAGAGCGCACGAGAAGGAACTTGTAGCTGCGAGAGGAGCGATTACCCTAAAGCCTGAATAACAATAAAAAAACCAAATTAAATTACCAAAACCTTAGGTTGCCTTCCAAAAAGCGCTAAGTTTATAGTCTTCAGTCAGACTTTGTAAAACAATCACCTAATCACAAGTATCAAACAGCATGACCACCTTGCCTCTATTTATTTTCATGCAACAAGGTTTAAAACAGAAAAGGTGCTCATTTACATTAATTACATGTACTTAATCAATTATCAGCAATTTTAGAGTACAAGCATTCATTAAATTCAAAGAAGACATAATATGCATATATATATCCAGACAATCAAATGTAGAAGCTTCTAAGAATTTAGAACACACTAAAAAATCCACTTGACTCTCACCAGTAAAAGTCAAAACTTTAATAGGAGGATCATCTGTAACAATTCTTGGGACCTACACACTTACCTCATCATCAAACTCATATAGATTACGTTCCACAATCGAAACCTTTTCTAGACACTCAGTATTATTCTCTCCTTTATTAATTTCTAACTCACAATCACCCCAAATATTATCACAATCTAGTAGTGGTACTTCTTCGCTCCCCATAATCAATTGTTCATTTGATATTTCATCTTTTATAGGAGAACCTTTTGATATATCATCAAAAATTCCTTCTTGATTCAAAGACTCAAGATTAGAAGCCGTTTCATCAATATGTAATGCTACATCTTGAGCATGATCATTATTTTTATATTCTTGAAAATTTCTTAAGAATTTATTTTGACTATCTAGAAGATGTTGAAGCAAATCCTTTGTTGTAAGCTCCTCCTCATCAATGGATGTAATGTCATCTATATGAGTATTGGGTGATATATGAGGATGTGATGCATATAAAGGAAAAGAATAATTAGGATCCCAAGATAATAGTTTCTCATGATTTTTTCTAGGGCTAAAAGTATAATCATGAGAATTAGTTTGAGCCACAGCAAAATCATCCTCCCTATAATCTAGTGTTGAGACATAGGAACATTGCTCACTCAAGTGAAAATATCCACAAGAACTACAACAATTGTACTCACCGGGAGATTCACATGCATAAGAGTCATAATAACAATTTGTATAATTATTTTTATGCTTAAATCTACCACTTGCCTCATTAGTCTACCAAGAATAATCCATAATAGTTTAAAACTCAATTGTAATTAATCACACAATGGCAATAATTAACCATACAAACTTTTGCCGTTAGTCCCCGGCAACAGCGGCAAAAACTTGTTAGCCGTCTAACTTTACCGCAAGCGTACGTGTGGCAAGTAATAAAAAAATCGTTCCCACAAGGTCTAAGGAAAAAGAAAATGAGCTAGTTATACCAATTATATTCTTAATTAGGTTGAGTGAGAATATTTTGAAATTTAATTTGTTTAAGAAAAGATTTATTTGAGAATTCTAAAGTTAAGATTTTCTTCAAGATCGAAGGAACCTAGGATTATCTATCCCGTTTCTATTTTATGAACTAGTTAATTTACCCTCAATAAGAAATAAAACAAAGATTTGTATTTGTCTAAGATTTAAAGACATTCGATAATACTCTCTCAAGTCAGAACCAAATATTTATCCTAATAAACTAATCCATCTCTTGTATTAATTTTTAAGGACTAACTTTAAGGACGAATCTTAATCTGACAATGCTAGGTTAGTAACTATATCTCTATGATACTAACAAACCATCCGTTTATTACCTAAACTTTAAGTCTAACATAATTTTACCCAAGTTCTATACTTAAATTATCTTTCTCAAGAGTAATTTAAATGAATAAGATAAGTAAATGGTGATCAAGCATTTAGAGGCATTAAGAGTAAGGTAAAATCAATACAAAAAATTTCACTCGATGTAAAAAAAGAGTAAATAAATAATTCAATCCATAAATAGATTCAAGAAAATCCTAGAATGAGTAAATTAACTACTCATGTTCATCATAATCAAATCACAAAAATTGTAATAAAACATGCCAGAGTTCAGATTTAAAAAGGAAAGAAGAATATTAAGAAACATAGGGCTGATACAATTTATTTTTAATTTCCAACTCTCCTTAACTTCTCTGATCCCGTCTTATTCTCCAGCACGCTCCCGTCCTAACTTTGCTTCACCTCTCTGCTCCTCGTCCCTGCCTCCTCTTGATTCCCTTTAATAGATGTATTTTAGGGCTGCCTCTTGCTTGCGGGTCCACGCATTTTTATCCGAATTTGAAGATATAATATATCATATCTGTTAGTCATAAATCTAGTCCAATTCTGCATCTTCATATTCTCGTGGGACCCATGTTTTCTTTAGGCCTTCAATTTGCTTTTCTTTCTTCCAATATCCTTCAATTGTTTTATCACGTGGGGTCCATGTCCCTATTTTTCCTAATCCATGATAAGATCGGCTTGCAATATATCTTGCAATATATACCATTTAATTTATGCTGCCTCTGCCTCATGTCTTCAAATCTGGTGGTGATGGATTCATGTAAATTTGATATATATATATATATATATATAGAGTTAATAGATAAAATTAGGATGAACTTTGACTAATAATAATCCGGGTTATGGAAGGAACCATGTCCTCTTTCATACATGGACCATTTATAGAGAATCCCCCATTTGGATCTCAACCTTCCTCCTTCAGACTATATCAGCACAGCCTGCCTTCGTTTCCTATAGGAGGCGTAATCATTCTAATCTTACCTATCTCTTTTTTTTTTTTTTTTTTTCACATTCTGCCAAGTAGCTCTTCTCAAAATAACATTCCCATGTATCCTAATAAAATTTTTCCCTAGATCCCTAAAGGAGGTTTAGCCGATCATACCTTACTATTCTTCAATAATTTTTGATTAAATATAATGTTGCACGCTATCACCGAAGAGAACTGATCGCAAAGCTTAGCAATAGACAAGAGAGGATTTGCAAAAGTGTTTTGTATTCAAGATTGAAATGTTGTGTGTCCTACTGAGGGACTTACAGGAGTTTATATAGAGTCGAGAAACTCAACCCTGATTACATGACTCAAGTTAAACAAACTCAGGTAACCTTAATTGAGATTAACTTTACATGATTTACATAATCTTTTACATGACATGCTACCTTACAGATAAGATTCCATTGTTTTCTGACTTAGCTGCATCATCTTTTGTAGGCCACCTTCAACTTTTCTTCCTTTGTTTGCTTCTGCCGACACTTATAGTTGTCTTCTTCTGCCGACGGTTCAGAGTAGGCTTGGGTCCAGTGTGATAGATGGACTTTTGTCGCTTCCTCTGATCTCATGGCAAAACTTACAGTCATGGTTAGGATAATCCCCTACTATTTGGCATATTTTTCTTTGTGTCTCTTCAGTATTCTCCATTTCATTTTTCTTAATCTTGTTATACCATAATCCAAACTGCTTTTCATTATGAGGCTTCTGTCCAAGGGAGTAAATACACGTCTTGTCCGTGGAATAATATACCCATGGTTGCTCTTTTTCTCCAGCACATTTTACACGATTCATTTCTTGGTAAATTATATGGTAATCTTGGGCTCTTATATTGGATACACGAAATTGGAAGTCTTCATCATCAGTTATTTCTTCTTTAATCTCAGGTTCATATTCTAAAGGGCTCTTAGTCGTTCCAAGCCTTATAAGATTAATAGGCATATAAAATTTTCCTGGAGTGATCTCTGCTATAGTTGAATAACATCTGATAAAAACTTGATTCTTTGTTACAATATCAAAATATTCTTCAACTGCTTTGGTTATAATTTGGGGTAACTCGGAGATTTCTGTTATGGCTCTAGATGGATATATGCTTTGGATCAAGCCATATTGGTATAAGGTTCTTACAATACTGGGAGGTGTTCCAGGATAAATGATGGCTTTATTGAAGGCATAATGGGATACATACTTAATGGTTTTGTGGGATAAAGACAATTGGTTTAATTTCTTAACAATGATTTTATAAAAATTATATTGACCTGGAAGATAAAAAATATTATTGGTATTTGGTTTTTGGGCTGGATTATTCTTTCTTGGTTTTTTTTTTCTTTTTCTTGGATGGCCATTATTTGGGAAAAGAATACAGGTTCTGGTTGGCTTACAGGTGTTTGGGTTAAAAGTGTTTTGGATGACTGGGTTACAGGCATAAGAGATTCAAGTCCTAATGACTCGATTAAATTTTGGGTATTGTGAGTGGATGACTCACCAAGAGTAGATGACTCTTTTATAGGTAGTCGAGCATCAGTAACAAGTACTTGTTTGCCCTTATTGGTCTCATTATTCATTCGTACATCTGTACTTATAAGTGGATTGGCATCAGCCTTACAGAGCTTCAAATTCTCAAACTAAATATAGATATCATTAAGAGAGTCATTAATACCAGATATAGAGCTTGTAATCCCTTGTATACTGGTACTAACTTGACTGATTAATAGACTCATATTCATCTCAAGGATATTCATCTTCATTACAAGTTGATTCATCATTGGAGAGGAATCTTCCTCTTTATTCGTTTGGCTTATAGGACTTTGTCTTCCAAACTTGTTTACTGATTCCACCTGCTCAAATAGTCAGCTATTAGATTATTTTTTCCTTTTATATATTCAACTTCATAATCATAATAAGCCAAATCAGATTGCCATTTAATCAATATTTTACTACTCAATTTATTTTGTTTAACTCCTCTAGATAACCAATGTTTTACTTGAGTATTATCTGTCCTTATTATAAATGTGTTATTTACTATAAATAATTCTAATTTTTCTACAGCTTTTACAACAGCTAGTAATTCTTTCCAATTAGAATGATACCTACTTTGAGATTCATTAAATTTTTCACTTGTATATCTAGTTATTTTTTCAATTCCATTTTCATCTTCATGATATAAGGCAGCACCCCAATAATTATCTGAGGCATCAGTATATATTATCCATTTTATATTTTCTTTCAAAGGTATTGTTAATTTAGGTAATTCTTTACATAAAGATTTTATATTTTCTATTACCCTTTTCTATATTACTATCCCATTTCTATATAGTTTTTTTCTCCTGCTAATTTAGATATCTTTGAGGTTAATTTTGATAAATTTGGTATATAATTCCTGGCTTGATTTACTAATCCTAAAAATGATTGTAATTCTTTTTTATTCGTTATTTTCTTAAATTGAAATATCTTTTTACTTATATGATCTTGTAACTCTATTCCATCTTTTGTTAAAACTTGTCCTAAAAAGTTTACCTTTTCTTTTCTCAATTCCATCTTAGAAGGTGATATATTTAAACCTTTTTCTTCAATTATTCTTACAAATTTTTCTAAATGATCTTCATGTTCTTTTTCATCTTTTGAAAATATCAATATATCATCTATATAGATAACTGCAAAATCTCTTATAGGTAATAACATTTTTTATACATATTCTTGAAATATACAGGGACTATTATGAAATCCCATAGGTAATACATTCCATTCATACAATCCTTCTGATGTACTAAAAGCAGTATATTTTTTACTATATTCTTCTAATTTTATTTGAAAGAATCCTGATTTACAGTCAAATTTACTAAATATTGATTTTCCCCTTATAATATTAAATAGTAAATCCATCTTAGGTATAGGGTATCTATTTCTTATTGCTAATTCATTCAATTTTTGGTAATTTATTACCATTCGAGTTTTTCCTCTTTTTTCTTTACTATGTTTTGATACTATTATAGCTGGTGATGAATATTCGGATCTACTTTCTCTTATAAGATTATATTTCTTCATTTCTTCTATATGCATTATAAATTCTTTTCTATCATTTTCTGTCCATGAGTATGGTTTACAGTTAATTTCTTTACTATAGTCTTTTAATTCTATTTTTGCATATGCTTAGATTTTTCCCAATATGTACTAGAGGATTATCACTATAATTGTCTATTATTCTTTGTTCTATAGTTTTTATTTCAACTATGTTTAATGTTGCCAACATATGTTGTATTTCTACTGGATTATTGTTCTGTAAGAATTGTACTTCATGTTCATTATTCTTTTTCTAGAATTTTTCATCTTTTCTTCTATATGGTCTAGTTATTCTTATTCCCCAAGCTTCATGTTTACAAGGTGTAGTTAATATTAAAGCTTTATTAATCATATGCATAGGAAAATATTGTTCTAAGAAATCTAATCCTAAAATTACATCACATGATGGTTCATTATATTGGTTTAATTCTTTTATTAATAATTCATAACTTCCTATTTGTACATTTATATCTTTCGCTTCTAGTTCTATCATATGAATTTCTTTTCCAGCACTTTCCATTCTAAGCATTTTATTCTTTGTCTTCCATAATTCTGGTGATAATACATTATATTTTGCTACTGATAAATTTGCTCCGGTGTCAACCAAAGCATGATATTTTCTTGCTCTATATTTTTTGTAATTAAATTTTATCAGAATGTAATATAATGGTCTATTCATATCCTAGATAATACTTCTAGACATTTTTTCAATATTTTCTTTATATCTTTTCTTTCTTTTCTTTGTCTCATAATTCTACTATATTCTTCATCATATAATAAATAATATTGGTCGTAAATATAATTTAATCTATTATTTTCCCATATATGTGTCTTTGTCATCTTGTTTAATATCATTCTTATAAAACCTTTATTATTTTTTGGTATGACTGTAATATAATCTTTTTTCTTATATCTCCAATTACTTTCTTCTCTTATCAAGCTAGGTTTATTTCTTAATTGTTCTTCCAGCATTTCAAGTCCACTAATCATATTTACACTCTTGATATTAATTCAAGTTGTTTTTTAATCTCTTTTTTAATTGTTCTCCTTTCTCTCTTCCTATTTATTATTTGATTTACTAATTGTATATATAATTGATTATTATTCTGATCTAATTCTAGCATTTGTCTTGTTACTACATCTTCGATTTTATCTGTTTTTGTTGTTCTATTTTTTAAACTTCTTAATAATCCTATATCTGCTTTTGGTATTCTTATATCTGTTTCATTTTTATTATAATACCATATATTTTCATTGTATAATGTTACTCTCCTATCCATAAATTAAGCTTTAGATAATAGTTCAAGTTTTTCCTTAAATACTTTTTTAATTTCTTCTCTATTCATATTATTTACTACTATATTATATTCTTGTACAAAGTTTTGTGAATCTTCAAAATATACTCTTCTTAATTCTTGTCTTTCTTTTTTATTGGCTTTTTCTATATTATGTACTATATGATTCATCATGGCTTTATCAGCTCTTGGAATTATTTTTTTTTTCTTCATCTATATAATAATAATCTTTATCTGCTAATATTATTTTAATTATTTTTACTTTCTTATGCATGTTTATCATCATATTAACTTTGTTATTACAATTGTTTGATGGTTTATGTTAAATATTATTCTATCTTTTTGGTTCCTATATGGTTTTACTTTGTCCAAAAAATCTTGTCCTAAAATTATTTTATAAGTTTTATTTGTATCTTGTTCTACCCATAATGTTAATTGTATTATATCTCTTTTATTAAATCTAACCATTATATTTGTTTTTAATCCTTCATTAGTTTATTCATAATCATTTTCTGTGTATCCTAATTCAATTTTACTTCTTTCTTCATTTTTATTTACTAATGTTTTTATTTCTTGCCATATACCATTTTTCTTTATTTCCATGATAATTTTATTTTCTTCATCTTCTTTAGTTATATCTAAGGTTGTTATCTTTTTACTTATTTCCACTAAATCTGTGTTTATAGAATGATTTGTTAAAGACATTTCTGCTAATCTACTACTACTTCCTATATCTATACTTCTTCTTGGATTTATATTTATTTGTAACGGCTCATTTAATGTATTAATTCTCAATGATCTATTTCCTAAATTATTATTAGCTATTAATCTCTTTCTGTTATTATCATTTATACTTATTGTTTTATCTAGTCCAATTTCTAATAATTTTGGTAAGGTTATATTTGTAGGATCTACTTTTATTTCTTTTAATATAGGCATAAATTGTTTTTCTATACTAATTCTTCCTATTGATTTATTAAATATTTTATGTTCATTTGTAAATACTAGTCCTATCATAGCTGTTATACTTATAGTTTTTGCTCCTTGTAATAATTTTATTCCATTTAATTTATGATATATCATTATTGATTGGTCCATATATTCATCATTTCTTGTTATTGCAAAGTTTGTATTTAATGTAAATTTTAATTTCTGATATATTAAATTTCCTACCAACATTCCTAATACACTATCTTCTACACTACTAATTATTCTTCCATCTGTTATTAATAATTCTATAGTTGAATCTATTCCTTCTCTAAAATATGCTTTTACTAATAATTGTACTCCTGCTATATATATTTCAGTTACCTCTTCTTTAAATGGTAATTTAGATATTTCATTTTCTATTAATCCTTCATTTATTAATGGTATTCTTAATATTCCTTTTGTTAATGATAATTCTATTGGGTGTTTTTCTCTAATATTACACATTAGCTTTTTACATTCTTTTTGGATTTTAATATTTTACTTACTTTCCCCATAAAAGTTTCATTTGTTAAATGATCTGGTCTTAAATTTAACTTTATATCTTTTATCTTTGCATATTGCTTTTCATTAAATGTCATTATTTTCTCTACAACTCCTTTTGATACATTTCTATATTCTTCATAATCTTCATATTCTTTATCTTCTTTTACTTCTTCTACTTCTTTTCCTTGCATCATATATAATTTATATTCTTCTTCTGAGTCATATAAATATTCTATATCTGATTCTAACAATTCTTCTTTTGTTTCACTTAAATCTGAATCACTTAATAATTTTATTTTATATATCTCTATTTCTGGATTTTCTATATCACTATATATTTCTTCATCGAATTCTAAAGGTTCTAATTCATATTTTTTAGCTTGTTCTAATATATTCATTATCTTCTTATCTCTTGGTTCTTTACATTCTGTTGATATATGCCCTATTTTTCCACAATTATAACATATATATTTCCTGGGTTTTTTACTATTATCGATTTTTCTTCCTTTCTTAAAATATTTTCTTGGTTTATATTTTCTATAAAACTTTTCTTTTGGATATTTCTTAAACTTATATATGTATTTATTATATATTTTCATTGGTTTTCTGTATTTTTTGTATTTATATTTATTCTTTTTATGTTTTCTTTTTATCTTATTATCATCCTTACAACTCCATCTATGTGGTCTTTCAAGTTCTGCACATTTTAAAATTATTTTATTTTTTTATAATATTTCATATTTCTCCATGCTTGTTTACATTTGTCTGACAGATAACTTCTTAAATAATCTATCCTTCTTCCTAAAGAATCTATATAAGGCATTAATTCTGGATTTTCTTTATATGTTTTTAAATAATCTTCAATTATTTCTTCTCCTATTAATTTTGGTAATTTTCTATAAAATAGTTCTAAATATTTTATTCTTTTTACTTCAGGATTTTCTTTTATTTCACAATAATATTTTTGGAATTCACATATATATTGGTTCAAATATTTTGGTTCTAATGAGCATATTTCAATTTGGTATAATCTTTTTATAGCTTCATTACTAGTTATATGTTCTTCTAGATTATGACTTCTTCCTACGAATTCTGTTCTTAAAATATATTCATATCTTTTTACTAATTTGACATAATATTCTTTTCTGTCATTATATTCCTCTTTTCTTAAATTTCTTACTTGATTTCTCCAATTTTCTTCTTGGCTTCTCCACCAATAATATACGTTTCCTAAAAAGCTTGATTCTATTAATAAATTAGTTGATTGAAATTCTAAATTTCTTCCTATTAATGCTATTACTTGTGCTCTCGCCCATTTTTCTATTATTTTTTCTGGTTCTAAAGTACAATCTAAATCTAACCATCTTCCTGATGTTAGTATACTTCTACTTTCATATTGTTCTATAGGTGGTGGTATAAATCCTTTTCTTTTTGGTGTAAATTCTGAGTTATTGGGAGTTTCAAATCTCATTTCAAATTCTTGTTTTTTATTATGTCCTAATTCTTCTTTATTTAATTCATTTTCTCTTTGTTCTTTATGTTTCATATAATCTGATTCTGTTCTTATTTTTTCGGATTCTGTTTCTTCTTGTTTACTTGTATCTCCTGGTTCATTAAATTTTATTTCTGTATTTAATTCACTATAATATTCTAAATTTCCTGTTATAGTGGTTGCATTTAAAAAGTCTTTTTGGATCTGTTCTAGTTCTAATTCGTCTAAACCCATTAGTCTTTCAATTTCATCTTCTTCATTAGCATTCATCATGTTCATTTTTGGTTTATATATGTCAAAAATATTTATTATACCTTTTGAATATATTATTTCTACTATCTTACTTCCTTGTTCTAATTCTTGGTTCTTTTCTAAAGGTCTTGTAAAGTTTTTAACTAATTGTTTTTGTTCTTCCATTTCTTCTTTATCTATTTTTCCTATTTTATCATGTATAGTCCATAAATTACTATTTATTATTTGTTGTCCTCTCATTACTTGTTCAATTATTAATCTTGTCTGTCTTACATTTTCATCCATGTTTTGTTTATATATTTTTTCTTTTATATTTTCCAATTTTTCCATTTCTTCCATAGCTTTCATCATATTTAATTTTCTATGTTTATGTATTATAGGTTCTATTCCTAAATCTGGTTCCATTTTTTCTATTATCATTGGTTCACTTACTCCTAGCGAATTCATTATATTTTTTACATTAATTTTTATTTCTTTTATTTCTTCATTATTATGATCTATCTTTTTAGTTATATTATATAATTTTTCTTCCAAGGACTGACTTAAGAATTCTAATCTATCTTTTCTATTTGTAGGTTTCTCTGACATTACTTTTTCTTTTACATCTTTTGGGACCATCTCTAATATTTCTTCTAAGTTATATATTTCCATTAAATCATGTATATTAGGATTAATATATGTTCCTAATTGTTTCATTATATACATATTATTCCATTTCATTAGATTCCATGTATTATTTCCATTTCCTCATATCATAAAGGGTGTAAATATACAAGTTTCATCTTGATTTCCTATAAAGGGATAATAAGAACTATTAGGCAAATAATTACATTCAATTTCATATATTCTAGGTTCTAGTTTTCTTACAGTATTCATTATAATTTATAAACACAAATTTCAATTTGACTTAAATCACAGTATATTAACAATTATCAACTATCACTCTATTCAAAATAAAAGAATAATGGGAATCTGTAGAGGTAAAACAGTAAGAGATTATCAGGGATCTAGAGTTCTATTTTATTAGAAACATGGCTCTGATACCATGAGGGGGTGCAGACCTGGGCAGCATGCGAGTTTTTGAAATGTGGAATTAAATAAAGAAATTAACAGACACGGACATACTTGCAAAATCATAAAAAAAAAATATTTATATAGAGTTAATAGATAAAATTAGGATGAACTTTGACTGATAATAATCCCGGTTATGGAAGGAACCATGTCCTCTTTCATACATGGACCATTTACAGAGAATCCCCCATTTGAATCTCAACCTTCCTCCTTCAGACTATATCAGCACAGCCTGCCTTCATTTCTTACAGGAGGCGTAATCAGTCTAATCTTACCTATCTCCTTATGTGTGTGTGTGTGTGTGTGTGCGTGCGTGCGTGCGTGCGTGCGTGCGTGCGTGCGTGCGTGCGTGCGTGCGTGCGTGCGTGTGTGTGTGTGTGTGTGTGTGTGTATCATATTTCTAAATTTTCACCTCCTAAATTTCACAATAATATTTTCTGCAAAAGTAAAATAGGATATGATTAGATCTTCTATCAAAATCTCTTATTATCTTATTTTGATTTAAGAGAGGAAAATATATAAAAGACAATTAAATAGGTATAAAATATTAATAAATCCAGAGAATATATCCAAAATATATACCTATTTAATTATAAAATATATACTTATCACTAAATTATATAATAGAAAGGTTTTATAACTTTAATTGGATGACTCAATACTTGACAGATATTACCTCCGGTCTTTAATATAAGATCTCGTTTTTAGTGTAAATTACGCTACAAATGAGATATTATATTAATGACTGGAGATAAAATAATACGTGTCCATGAGGACTTCCTTCAATATATTCATGGAACATTGATTCTGCCAATTATGCTCTTTATAAGAGAACTTAAATCTATGAAACACTAAAATTCCATCTCTTCCAAACTTGTTTCTAAGTATAGATAAAATTTATTAAAGAGATGATAAAGCGACACAATGAAAGATTATTATATGATGAGAACATAATCTGTACATAAATGACTTATAACCAAAGACATAACCCCCAGCTAGGGGTGGGACTAGGCCAGGCGGCTTGTTAGGGGCCTGCAGTATGGCCTATTTTGGGCCTGTCCAGGCCTGGCCTTTCATGCTAAAAGGCCAGGCCAAGGCCTGTAAGAAAGCCTAATTTAATTATCAGGCCAGGCTAAGTCCTGTCAGTAGGCCTATTAAGCCTATTAGGCCTGCCTGTTAAAAAAATTAAGGGTATAGGTGTAATTATACAAAAACTCTAGCATTCAATTTTCCCCCACACCGACAATCTATTTCTTTCAAATTTCAATCTTTACACAGTTCAGTCAATCAAGCCGACAGATTGCACAACTCACAAGCACTAAAGCTCACATCATAACTCTAAAGTGACAAGCACTTAAAAAAGCTCACAATCACAGTATGTCACACAGTCACATGGTCAAACACACCTCACAAACCTGAGTAAGATCATCAGTTCATCACATTCACACAACACCTTACATAGTTACACTACTCCCCTTGTTCTCACCTACGTCTTCACAAAATCACAGGTCACACACAGCTCTCCATCGACTCATCGTCATCTGTCTCACTTCGGTTCTCCGTCAGTTTCTCAGTTCATCGTGATCGGTTTCTCAGATCTTTGACGAAAGACACAACTTTTTAGTTCTCCATCATCTGTCTGCTAACAGTTGTAGCTTCTCAGTTCATAGTCCCAGCTTCTGTTTTCTCCGTCAGCTGAGTTTCTCTGTTCTCTGTCAGCTTCTTAGTTCTCCATCACACCAACGCCTTCTCTAAAGCCGACACAGAATTGTCATCCCTTCTCAGTTGATGCTTTGAGTTCAGGTTTAAATTCTCCCATTTTAAACATTTACTTTTTAACTCAGTTCACACAGTTTATTCTTTGGCTTGCTTTAATTTATCTATTGCTTTGAAACTCTGTTTTTATCAAATGCTTTGGCGTGTTCTGCTTTGGCCTACTTTATATTCAATCAGAAAGTAGATATTTATCACTGAAATTCGATTTATTTATTTCTCTTGTTGATTTAATCATTTAAATTTTTTCCAGGATCTATTATTTAAACTCTTGTTGATTTATTTATGTCATCTTCGTTTGAGAGTGAAACAATGTCATCTAGCTTAATTCTACGCAATGCTGTTGAGGTCTGTGAACAAGTACCAACAGATTCAAGTCGGCAAACTAGTCAACAAACCTATGAGAAAAATGATGGTAATGCTGATATCAATAACAAGAAGAGGTGAAAAACCTCAATTATTTGGGATGATTTTGATCAAGTTGAAAGTAATGATGGGCTCAAAGCTAAATACAAGTATTGCAAAGGTTTATTTTCATACTCAGGGAAAGGAGCTAGCACTTCCCATCTATGGAGGCATAACAAATCTTGTAATTCAAGAAAGCTACATATTGCTGCAAAAAATAAGCAATTCACCATTCCATTTCAGTCTTCCAATTTAACTATTAATCTATGTCTAGCATCGGTTGCTAGATATTCTAATGAGAAGATGAGGGAAATAGTTGCTACTGCAATCATGGTGCATAAGTATCCGTTTAGCATTGTTGATGATGAAGTTTGGATGTGGGGTTTTCAATATGCTAATTTTGAATTTCAGAAATTTTCTTGCAAGACAATACGAAGTGATTGTTTGGCCATATATGAAGCAGAGAAGAAACAATTGAAGGCCGTATTACATGGTGTGAGCAAGATTAGTTTGACTACAGATATGTGGAAATCAAGCCATCAAGTGATTGAATACATGGTTATCACCGGGCATTTTATTGATGCAGGGCGGAATCTTTAAAAAAGGGTTTTGAGTTTTGTCAAAGTTCCTTCCCTTAGACGAGGAATTGATGTGGCGGATGCTATTTTCAAGTGTTTGAAGGCCTGGGGAATTGAGAACAAAGTGTTTTCTGTGTCAGGTGACAATGCTTCATATAATGATTCTTGTTTAAGAACTCTTCATGACACCTTATCACTTAGTAGTTCATTGCCTTTAGGTGGTAACTTGTTTCACGTTAGATGTTGTGCGCATATATTAAACTTGTTGGTGCAAGATGGCCTTAGTAGAATTAAGGACATTATAAATAATATCCGCAAAAGTGTGAAATATATCAACTGTAATTATTCAAGGCTAAAAGCATTTTGTGATATTGTTGAACAGAAATGTTTGAAGGAAAAGAAACTTATTCTTGACTGCCCAACAAGGTGGAATTCTACATATAGGATATTATCTACTGCTTTGAAGTTCAAGGTTGTCTTTACGGATTTTAAAGAAAGAAAACCACATTACAACAATACACTATCAGAAGAGGATTGGAAGAAGGTTGACAAAATCTAAAAATTTTTAGAAGTGTTCAATTTAGCTACCCATGCCATATTAGGTAGTGAGTATCCTACTGCAAATTTGTACCTTCCTGAAGTTTGGAGAGTGAAAGAAGTAATTGACAATGCATTAAAAGATAATGATTTCTTTATTGCACAAATGGCAACCTCAATGAAAGAGAAGTTTGACAAATATTGGGGGGAATGCATTATGGTAATGGCTCTTGCAAGTATTCTGGATCCCAGGTGCAAATTATATGTTATTAATTACTGCTTTCCTTTGATTTACAGGCCTGATTATATTGCTTCTAAAAATATAGATAAAGTGGCGAAAGATTTATACTTAATGTATGATGACTATGCTGCTATGTACAAGGGAGAGACAAGTAATGAACCTGGTATGATGTGATATCAGGAGCTAGATCATAAAGATGATGCCTAGTGAGTTGGCCTAATTCCACATTTTGGTATATATAACACAGGCTTCCAATAGAGCCCCCCATACACCCGAGTCTGGTTCAATAGGCATGCTTCTGATAAAGTTATATTCTTCTTCAAGATGGCATGATCGGCCAAGAAGGTCAACCATGCAAGCATAATGTTCTTTCCTTGGTTTGATGCTTTCATCATCTGAACGAGACATTAGATTAAAATATCTCCATCCTTGGATCACTAGTCTTGTATGGCTACAAGCTGACAAAACCCCTAGATACGCACTACTACAAAAAAGACAAAGCTATGGCACTTATAATTGCATTAGTTGTGGCGCTAGAGAAGTGCTACATATCAGGACGCTACTAAAAAAAGTTGTGGCTCTTCCAAGTGCCACAACATAGTAATTCTTTTTAAAAAATTATCCTCATATAGCGCTTTTTGGAGGAAGTGTCACAAGAAGGGGGTCTCTTGTGGCGCTTACGTTAGCAAGCGCCACAGGAGACCCCACCCTCCGTGGTGTTTACGTCAGCAAGTGCCACAAGATAGCAACCCTTCCTATGGCCCTTCCTTAAGGAAGCGCCACAAGAAGGTCCTGTCCTTTTTTTTTTACATTCTTACTGTGGCCCTTGTTAAGGAAGCGCCACAGGAACTTTTTTTTTCCCGTATTTTTTGTTCATATCTCCCATAATTGTAATAGCATACTAGTTTAAACATTTTCTATATATATCTATAGTAAAATGAAGAAAAGCAAACAACAACAATGAGATAACTTTAAAATGATACAAACATATGATTAATTAACTAAATTGGTACTAAAAATAGTTATACAATATATTGTGAATGAAATACAACAAATTCAACTTGAATACATGACACAATAATTGGCAAGAAACAACACAAAAACTAGCTAGTGAATTAAATAGTAGCTACCTAGAGGTTTGTCTAAACACATATTCATACTATTCCTCGATTACTTCATTAAGTTGATGGTCAGTCAAAGTGTCACAACATTGATCTTCATAATACTATATATATATACAATCAGGCACAAATTAAAATGAATTAAAATCAGTAAAACTTAATTATCATGCACTAATTAAATTTAATTAAAACACAATATGAAGTGTAACTAAATTGCTTACTTTTTGAGGAATAAATGACTGATCATGTGTAATTACATCCTTTATAAATTTCATGATGCAATACCCACAATCATTGTCATTGGGTTGGAAAGGGCATTATAAAAATATAATGAAATATTTAACTCTGTTTATGAATAAAAATTGTTGGGTAACAAAGTTTGAGTAATTCATATATCAGTACCTTTATCTTCTTCCAAGCATAGCTAAGGTGAGGGTCAGCAGCTTTAGATGGGTTAAGGAGACAGAGGCCCGATATGCAGTCAATGCACTAACAAATTAAAAAGGGGTTAAGGAGCAAATTTACCAATGAAGTTTTATCCGAGGAGCGTCTGGCACAAATATGTTTTAGAAGGGGCAAAAATACCAATGAACAATTAAAAAGGGGCATCCAACAAAAACCCGTTAAATCCGTACTAACGTCGTTAGAGTTTTCTTCTCTTATAATTTAATGCCGTTAGTATGGATTTAATTATTTTTGTGATGGATGCCCCTTTTTAATTGTTGATTGGTATTTTTGCCCTTTTCTAAAACATATTTGTGCCAGACGCTCCTCGAACAAAACTTCATTGGTAAATTTGCTCCTTAACCCATAAAACAAATAGAAACTAATTACTGTTGGTTATTCAATCACATAAGCAAATATTTACACATATGCATATACGTTTACCTATTAAACAATCTCAACATATCAGGACGGTTTTCTGGAAGACCTCCAGTTGGAGGATCCACATAGTAAATGCGAGGGCCTAAAGGCTTCACTGGATTGATAACTATCAATATTCAATGTAGCCTAAACTATTTTAAAAAAATTTATTTCAACAATCATATCATGATAAAAATTAAACAATAAAAACAAAAATTGTACAACTAATAATTTACCTTGTATTGTATGTCACTAAAAATAGTATAGTTGGTGTCGCTTTCTTTCTAAAGTAATCTTTCATATCATTAGATTATGCATGTATATCTACTTTGCCCTCGTGCTGGCCAACGAGATAAGGGTTGACAAATATGAATTGTACCTTATATGTATCCATTAAGATGTCATAGTAAAAATGCCTGGTATAAATCAAACAGTGTCATGAAAAACAAAAAAATGGAATGAGAAATAATAATAACAGTGATAAATGATGATGGTAAAGTACCTAATCCAGATGTTGATTATAACCCCCTGCCTTATAAATTGTAATTATGATTCAAAAATATGCAATTAAGATGAATTAGAGATCGACGATGATAAAATTTCATCTCTAATCCTATCCTTGAGATCAGGTTTTTACAAATTTCTTTTAAAATTGTTTTATCCTGGTCTCCTATTTATATTTTAAATATAACTGCCCTGTGCAGTTAAATCACATTCATACATATCAGAGTGTACAACGAAAATCTCAGCAACCCCCAGGTTCCATACATATCAACTAAGGGTTTATAAATTCCTACTTAGGAAATTACACAAAATCATGCCAAAATTTACATCCCACAACATATATACAATAATCCTGTTCAAAATTTGATAACAAACAACCAAGATTTACATCCCTACGAAAGTCCTAGCCGCCCTTGGTCGTCTCTTTTCCCTTGGCACCACTTGCCCTGTCTGAAGGTTAGTCATTGGAAAGAATGAGATTCAAAAGAATCCCAGTAGTAATAAATCACTTATATCACATATAATCACATAGCATGCAGGTAAATCATCAAGCAGCACAGCTTGAATATAGCATATACAAGCTGTCACATATACACATTGCCTTCACGGCATTCACATTTACAACGGTATATCAACGGCCGAAGCAGAGAGGACCCACGTCATTCCCTAAATGGCTCACGCTGACATGCGCACGCTGTAATCCACATAGCCTTGCGGCTCACAAATAGTCAATCCCCTGTAAACTACCACCCCAGTGGAATGGTTCTCTGCCATGGGAACCCCCATATGGCTGCAGGTGAAAGACACACAAATACACAGGCTTCGCAGCATCAACAACATCACAAACAATGATAACATATACATACATTGCATTTACACATAGCATAAGGGAAGAGTTACTACCTTGTTCTTTCTGGGAGTGCTCTGGCACTGGCTGCTCATGAACAGGGCAAATATCAAACCCTATGCACCAAAATCAAGGAGGACAGATTAATCTTTATCCTAATTTCTCACTTTCATAACACTTAAAGTTGGTTTTCATTAGGACTCTTTAGGTGGCTATTAGAAGCCTAGACACACGCCTAAAGGGTAAGGAAAACTTGACCAAAACCCCATTCTCGAAAGTGAAAACACTGCTTTTAACTCATGCACTCGAGTCATAGATGACGCACTCAAGTAATAAGATGACTTGCACTCAAGTGAGGACGGCTCACTCGTGCAAGTGCTTGGCCGAGAACAACAACTAAGACAGAAAATGATCACAGTACTCGAGTCCTGAACTCAACACTTGAGTGATAGCCTCATACTGACCTGAGTCCTACAAAGTGAGGCATAGGAAGTGACTACCCAAGAGCACAAGAAAACCCTAACGTGAGAAGTACACTCGAGTACTGGCTCTGGCACTCGAGTGATGACACAACACTTGTTGGTGTTAAAACACACTCTTGAAAAATAAGCTGCGATTGACAACCCAAGAAATGAGTCCATAGTATATAACACTCTTGCACTCAGGTGACACAAGGTTCACTCGAGTGATAACCCATATCACTCACAAGTGAGACTATGCACTTCTGCTTTCTTTACGAGGGAGTGCAACTGAAACTGGAAAGAAAAGAGAAAACATGATGTTGCACTCAAGTGAGACCCCAGATCACTCGAGTGAGGCTTATCAGAAGCCAAAATGCAGCAGCTGACAGAATTTTCCAAATCTCCCACCAAAGTGTCCAATGACTCCTAAAATTAGAAAATAACCTATTCCCACACAATTTTTCATAAGGAATCCATTGGACACACTAAAACAATCAAATTTTTAGCCTATCAACACATATTCAGTTTTTGACCTATATTGCAACACTAATCCACCATATGGATTAACTTCCTATCCTAAGTTCCAAACCTAATCCCTTATTCCAATGACACCATATGCCCCACCAATTCCACCTCAATAGGCTACTAATTTATCCATTTTACATTGACACCAAAATCAGGGCAAAATCCACAAATTCCAAAACTTAACTAATAATCGAAATAAATATATCAAAATGCATCAAATACGCACCTCGTCATCCCAACGTTAGATCCTTGATTCCACCACTTTCAAATTTCCTCAAGCACTTAAACACCACCTTTCAAAAATTTAAATCCATAAAGATGTATCTCTCATCACCATGAACAACTTTAAAGAAGATGAGTTAAGCATACAAGACTATTAACCAAGCCAAATATTCACCTTTAACTTTGTCTTTCCTTCCCCAAGCTTGGCGAAAATAGAGGCTTATGAGAGAGAAGATGAAGATGATGAAGATCATATTTTTCCCTTCCTCATGCACATTGGCCGACTTGGAGGGAGAGAGAAGAGAGGAATGAGTGGTTGAAAGTTTGACCATCATCTATATCTTAAATAATGCCATGTGTCATGATCTTGCTTTCTTTCCCATGGCACATATGAGCACTCGCACATACAATTCCACTCTTTTGCTAAATGAATCTCAACCATTAATCTTTGAGTTACCAAGGAACTTCCTCTTCAGTAATTGACCAATTGGTTGGTAACTTTCCTTTTACCCATTTTGCCTATGCTTATGGCAATTCTTACTGAACCAACAACACACACATTTATATCATTGCATTCTTCATTCATGCGCCCTCCCCTATCTCAACTCTCGAATCACTTTCCCCTCTTGTATCATCATTGCTGCGACAAGCACCATCTTTAGACTAAGAGCATCCGCGACTACATTTGTCTTACCCGGACGGTATTTGATTTCTAGGTAGTAGTCCTTAAGCAACTCTATCCAACGATGTTGTCTCATATTCAATTCTTTTTGATTGCATAAATACTTGAGACTCTTGTGGTCGTAGTAAAGTTCTACCGTCACATCATACAAATAATGCTGCTAAATTTTCAAAGCAAATATAAATGCCGCAAGCTCCAAATCATGTGTGTGATAGTTCATTTCATGAGGTTTGAGTTGTCGACAGGTATAGGCCATCATACGTCCCTGCTGCATAAGGACACACCCCAATCCCTGCTTACTCACATTATTATACACAACATAAGTTAAGCTGGGATCAGGTATAATCAACACAGGTGCTATAGTCAACCTTTGTTTTAGCTCCACAAAGCAATTTTCACAACGCTCATCCTACACAAACGGCTGATCCTTCCTCGTAAGCTTGGTTATAGGCAAGGAAATACGGGAGAAATTTTGAATGAACCTCTGGCAGTTACCAACAAGACCCAAAAAACTATGCACCTCAACAACAGTTTATGGCCTCTTCTAGTCAAATACTGCTTCCACCTTACTGGGATCCACCAAGACCCTTTCTTGCTAGATAACATGGCCTAATAATTTTACGTATGGTAGCCAGAACTCGCACTTACTCAATTTGGCATACAGTTGCTTCTCACACAAGATTTTTAACACAATCCTCAAATGATTCTCATGCTCCTCCCTACTCTTGAAGTATATCAAAATATCATTAATGAACACAACAACAAATTGATCGAAATACATATCGGTGTTGACACAACCATATCGAATGGCAACTTATATACATAAATATCCAGGCACTTCACACAATCATAGGCAATAAAAGAGTGACTTGCACCCTAGTCGAACAACACTTACAATTCATTACCATTAAGAAGAACGTCACCTTGAATGAGACCGGGGGACTTCTGGGCTTCCTCGTGAGTCATCGCAAATACCCTGCCCTGAGTCCTCAGTCTCTGCTCTGCCTGTGTCCACTGACAATTTCTAGAAAGATGTCCCAGTTGTTTATAATTAAAGCATATCTTTTCGCCCTAACAATTTCTGCCATAATGTGGTTGATTACAACGAGGACATACCCATTCTGTCATAAATCTCTGAGGCTTACAATCTCTAGGCTGGTAGGGCTTCTTACCAGTACCTCGAGATGAAGAGGATCCCTGGCCCTTCTGCTTTTGAGAGGTATTACCCTTACTAGGTTCATTACAGCTGCTGGTACCCTTAGTTAGATACAAGTCTCTTAGATTGTTTTATGTGATTTTACATTCTTCGATCGCCTTATTGAACTCAGTAAATCGGTGGGTGGCTAATCTCTTTTTCAATTCTCACCTCAACCTACGAATCAGCATATCAAAACTCCATTCCTCATCATCCATCTTTCGTAGATATGAGGAATACCAAGATAGCCGGAAGAAATGGGACAGATAGTCTTTAAAAAACTTCGAGTCACCTTGCTTGATGGAAAGGAATTCAGTTTCTTTCTCGAGTCGCATTGACTCGGGAAAATATTTTTTTATTAAATTGCTGCGTTAGAGAGATATTCTGCCACCAATGATACATATCCCCCTCAAGTTTGTATATTGCCAATCGTGCCTTTACCTCATCCAAGCACTCAAGGATCTCAAAGATCTTTTCCAGCTTGTTAAACCAGTGTTCGGCTGCTTAGGGATCAAGTCTGCCTTTAAACACTTGAGGTAGATGCTTGCAGAACTTGGAGATCCAATACTAAAGATCCCTTTCCTATCTCACCGGTACCCCATATGATTCTTGGTTTGGCCCATCATGCGGAGGTGATTCTATTGGTCGTGCCGACTCTTTTGCAGTTTCTTCCCTATAAGTCTCCTCCTGGGTCTCCTCTTAGGTGGATTGACCCTGACCCTCATTCCTTTTTGCTTTCCCTTCTCTGAGTTCTTCTCTCAATTCAGCAATCATATCCCTTTGGTCCTAAATCAGACCCATCATTTCCTGTATAGGGTCCAATGGATTGTCATTGACCACCTCCACCTCAGGATCTACTTGCTATACTATGGGTTGACCTTTCATTTTCTTTATTCTACAAATAACTCACCCCATCAATATCTCAAATAGGTATACACATATATCCACAAATCTCATATATATATATTCACAACACAGACATATATGTGTATGCACAACAACCAGCATAGATTATCTTCTATTCTTATAGTCAAAACTAAGGAAACTATTCTAGTAAATTCTACCCTTGCTAGGAACTACAGCTCAGATACAAAAATGTAACCCCTAACTTAAAAACCATAATTATAATTCAAAAATGTGTAATTAGGATGGATTAGAGATCCCGGATAATTAAAATTCATTTCTAATCTCTTCCTTACGGTAGGGTTTTCTTAAATTCTTTCAACATTTCCCTTATTCTGATCTTAGATTCAAGTCTCGAATATAATTAACCTGTGCAGTTAAATCACATTCATTCATATCAGAGTGTACAGCCAGAAATCCCAACAACCCCCGGGTTTTATATATATATATACACACTAAGGGTTTACTATTTCCCATTAAGAGAATTACATAACCATATCAAAAATAATATACACTGAATGTACAGTGATTCCTAATCCAAAATAGATAACCAATAACCAAACAAAAATCTCCCTAAGGAGTCCTATTCGCCCTTGGTCGTCTTTTTCCCCTTAGAGCCGCTTGCCCTGTCTGAAGGTTAGTCAAAGGAAAGAATGAGATTCAAAATAATCCTAATAATAACAAATCACTCATACCACATGTAATCACATAGCATGCAAGTAAATCATCACACAGCATAGCAGCACGGACACATATCATAACCCACCCTCATCCCCTTTTACCGCCGGGAAGGCACGTAGTCCTTACCTAGACTATTGGTAGCGACTCAGGGACTATTGGCATGGCAGTGCATACACATAGCCTTTCGGTCCACAATAGCCTTTCGGCTTTCACAAATAGCCTTTCGACTTACATCCACAAGCTTTACAGCATACGAAGTCTTCACATATCAATGATAAATAAACCTATAATGTATCACATATAGTATAAGGAAAAGTGTCACTACCTTATTCTTTCCTGGTATGCTCCGGCACAGTCTGTTCTTGAGCAGGGCAAATATCAAAGCCTATAAACCAAATCAAGGATGATTGGTTATTCTCTATTCCAAATTCTTATCTTCATAACATTTAAAGTTGGTTATCATTTGAACTCTTTAGGTGGCTACTAAAAGCCCAGACATATGCCTAAAGGATTAGGAATACTACACAGGTGATCCCTTTTTGGAAGAGAAAATAATGATTTTTAGCTCTTATACTCGAGTGATAGATGATGTACTCGAGTACAGTTGGCTCACTCGTGCGAGTGCTTGGCCGAGAGCAACTGCTGAGACAGAAAATGATCACAGAACTTAAGTCCTGACCTCAACACTAGAGTGATGCCCTCATGCTTACCCGAGTCCAATTGAGTAAGGTACAGGAAGTAACTACTAGAGAGCAACAGAAACCCTGGAATAAAGAATGCACTCGAGCACTAGCTCTAGCACTCGAGTGATGGCTCAGCACTTACAGGTGCTAGCACATACTATTGAAAAATGACCAGCGAGTGACAACCCGAGATGCAGCCTCAAAGTGCAAAATACCCTTGCACTCAAGTGACACCAAGTTCACCTGAGTGATGACCCCTATCACTCACAAGTGTAAATGTGCACTCTTGCATTCTGACATAGAAGTGCAACCAAAAACTGAAGATAAAGGGAAAATAGGATGCTGCACTCCAGTGACACCCCTGTGCACTCGAGTGAGGCTTATCAGAAGCCAAAATGCAGCAACTGAGAGAATTTTCCAAACTTTCTACCAAAGTATCCAATAGTTCCTAGAATCCACAAACAGCTCTATCCCTACTAAAGTTTCATAAGGAACACATTGAGAATATCAAAACAACCAAATTCTCATTCTAACAAGTCCTTGCTTTAAACACAACAATCTCATACACCAACCAATGACACCAAAAACCCTATCCTTGAGATAGGGTTTTTACAAATTTCTTTCAAAATGTTTTATCCTGGTCTCCTATTCATATTTCAAATATAACTCCCCTATATAGTTAAATCACATTCACGCATATCGAGTGTACAGCAAAAATCCCGGCAACCCCTGGGTTCCAAACATATGAACTAAGGGCTTATAAATTCCCACTTATGGGATTACACTAAATCATGCCAAAATTTACATACCACAACATATATACAGTAATCCTGTTCAAAATTTGATAACCAGCACCCAAGATTTACATCTCTACGAAAGTCCTAGCCGCCCTTGGTCCTCTCTTTCCCATTGGCGCCACTTGCCGTGTCTGAAAGTTAGTCATTAGAAAGAATGATATTCAAAAGAATCCCAGTAGTAACAAATCACTCATACCACATATAATCACATAGCATGCAGGTAAATCATAAAGCAGAACAGCTCGAATACAACATATACAAGCTATCACATATACACATTGCCTTCACGACATTCACATTTACAACTGTATATCAATGGCCGAAGTAGAGATGACTTACGTCATTCCCTAGACGGCTCACTCTGACATGTGTATGCTGTACTCAAGTAGAAATAACTCTTGCACTCGAGTGATACAAGGTTTACTCGAGTGATAACCCATATCACTTACAAGTGAGACTATGCACTTCTACTTTCTTTGTGAGGGAGTATAATTGAAACTTGAAAGAAAAGAGAAAGCATGATGCGGCACTCGAGTGAGACCCCAGATCACTCGAGTGAGGCTTATCAGAAGCCAAAACGTAGCAGCTGACAAAATTTTCCAAATCTCCCAGTAAAGTGTCTAATGGCTCCCAAAATTAGCAAATAACCTATTCCCATACAATTTTTCACAAGAAATCCATTGGACACACTAAAATAATGAAATTTTCATCCTATCAACACATATTCAATTTTTGACCCACATTGCAACACCAATCCACCATATGGATTAACTTCCTATCCCAAGTTCCAAACCTAATCCCTTATTCCAATGACACCATATGCCACCAATTCCACCTCAATAGACTACCAATTCATCCATTTTACATTGACACCAAAATCAGGGCAAAATCCACAAATTCCAAAACTTAACTAATAATCGAAATAAATATGTCAAAATGCATCAAATACGCACCACGTCCTCTTCCCAACGTTAGATTCTTGATTCTACCACTTTCAAATTTCCTTAAGCACTCAAACACCACCTTTCAAAAATCTAAAACCATAAAGATGTATCTCTCATCACCATAAACAACTTTAAAGAAGATGAGTTAAGCATACAAGACTATTAACCAAGCCAAATATTCACCTTTAACTTTGTCTTTCCTTCCCCAAGCTTGGCGAAAATAGAGGCTTATGAGAGAGAAGATGAAGATAATGAAGATCATATGTTTCCCTTCCTCATGCACATTGGCCGACTTGGAGGGAGAGAGAAGAGAGGAATGAGTGGTTGAAAGTTTGACCATCATCTATGGCCTAAATAATACCATGTGTCATGATCTTGCTTTCTCTCCCATGGCACACATGAGCACTAGCACATACAATTCCACTCTTTTGTTCAATGAATCTCAACTATTGATCTGTGTTACCAAGGAACTTCTTATTGGGTAACTGACCAATTGGTCGGTAACTTTCCTTTTTACCCATTTTGCCCTGATTATGGCAATTCTTACTGAACCACCAACACATTTATATTATTCCATTCTTCATTCTTGTGCCCTCCCCTATCCTTAAGGTTCATTTTAAGCTTTGTCACATAGGTAAGCTTAAATACAGGGTTTAGGCACTGATCAAAATGCATTCGGATCGTAATTCATATTATGTTGTTCAAAAGTGTTAATTAACAATAATTACATCCACTTTTGAAGTCATTAGCCCTTAAGCCCATTTTTTGGGCATTACATTGATAGCCAAAGCACTAACCCATACACGATTACATATGTCGTGCAAGACATTACCATTAACATGATCAACTAGACCGCTAATACTTTAGATATGTCTATCAAAATGTATTTCCATTCATCCTTCTCAGATCAATTTTGGTGTAATAAATACTAATTGATCAAGATATGAGGTTAGTCTTCTTTTGCTCTATTAGTAGTTGATGCTTTCAACTTAGGATGTGTTGTTGAACACTTTGAAATCTTACCATAAAGTTGGATTTGTTTTTCTCTAGACTGTCTGTGAAAATCAGAAAATTAAATCATAGTTTTAGTTGGAAGTACAAAGGAAAAATGTAGGAAAGTGTAAATGAACGACCTTTTCAAGTGTTAGATATGTCTTTAGCATTGGATCTATGCCAAGAATTAGCAACAAGTGTTACCCCACTATTCTACATCGTGCTCTGTGTATCATGGTCTTGTGTATAGAATATGTAACTGTTGATTGCATAACCATTGTAAAATAACACATTTAAGCTCAGTCCCTTTGACAACCATTTAAATTTTTTAGAAACAAAATTAGGAATCTGCTCTATCTCATCAATAATGCACTTTTTCAAGTAGCCTGAAAATTATATATTGTATTCTTTTGTTAACAAATTTTCATTCCTATCACCATGTACCAATCGAAGAGCATCCATGTGTTCTTCAACATATGGGTCAACCTCATCTATGTTATGTAGCACATATAAGTGGGTTTGCTCCCGTTCAGTCACTGATATCATTATTACATCCCTCCCACTTGTTCCTTTCCCTGATCTTCATCTATCATGACGGGACTTAGGAATCCCTACATGGTCAACATTTGATAGAAAATCAGCAAAGAAGTCACTTGCTTCTTCAACCATATACCTTTTAGTAATACAACCTTTTGGGCGATATCTATTTTTCACATACCCTTTTAATATTTTCATGAATCCCTTATTCGGGTATATCCATCTCAAGTATACTGGACCACAAAATTGAATCTCTTTGACCAAGTGTACGGTTAGATGTACCATAATGTCAAAAAAAGAAGGCGGAAAATACATTTCAAGTTCACATAGAGTGCAAATAATTTGCTTTTGCAAATCTTGTAACTTAGTTGAATCTACCACATTAATGCAGATCAACTTGAAAAACATGCAAAGTTCAGTGATGGTGTTTCTTAAATTTTTGGGTAAAATGGATCATATACCAACCGGTAATAAATTCTGCACGAGTACATGACAATCATGAGACTTAAGGTTCTTTAACTTCAACTTTTTCACTGATACAAGGTTCTTCATATTTAAAGAATAGCCCTCGTTAACTTTAATTCCTTGCAAAAACTCACAAAACAATTTCTTCTCTTTCCTTGACAGAGTGTATGTCACTAGCGGTAGATAAGTACGATGCCCTTACTCAATCGGTGCCAACTATTCTCTAAATCCCAAGTTCACCACACTATCCTTGCGTTTTCCTTGGATATTGAGCAACATGCCAATTAGACTATCATGTTTATTTTTTTTCTGTGCGCATCACATCAAGAAAATGTCTCACACAAAGACTTCCAATATGGAAGTTCAAAGAAAATGGACTTTTTCTTCCAACGACTTGTCTCGATTTTTTTTGCAAAAGGTTTGCCAAAATTGTTATCCAAGTCTTTTACCTTTGAATACACCTGGGCACCGGTCAACATCTTCGATGGGCTACCTTTTTCTGAGTCACCATCGAAAGGCTTTATACACTTCGTCCAACGATATTATGATGGTAAGAATCTTCATTGTCCCATGTAAACATTTTTCTTACAATGATGAAGTCACACAAAATGAGTGTCATCTTCACATATAAGGCATGCACCATATCCTTTGATGTTTTATCCCAACAAATTACCATAAATAGGGAAATCATTAATTGTGCCAAACAACATGGTTTTCAAAGTGAAACTTTTATCCCTATAACTATCATACATATTGACGTCTTCTTCTCAAAACAGGTTCAAGTCATCAATTAAAGGAGTCAAGTATACATCTATATCATTCCCAGGTTGCCTTGGCCCAGAAATTAACATAGACAACATCATAAACTTATGTTTCATAATCAAGTGTGGAGGAAGGTTATAAATCATCAAAATCACCGGTCATATGCTATGTGTACTACTCTGAACACCGTGCGGATTAATTCCATCAGTTGACAGTGCAAGGTGAAGGTTTCTTCCTCCATCCGCAAAGTCAAGGTACTCATGATCAATTTTTTTCCATTGAGGAGCATCTGCAGGTTGCCTAAGCTCCATGTCTTTAATCCTTTCATCTGCATGCCATGTCAACTGTTTAGCAATCTCTACATTACTATACAATTGCTTGAATCTCAGAATAATGGGAAAATACCATAGGACCTTTAAAGGACTTTTTCCTTTAGTCTTCCTATATCGAGATGCATTGCATTTAGAGCACTTCTCCAACGTTGCAAATTGATTTCGAAATAATATGTAGTTGTTATAATATGCATGTATCTTCTTATATCTCATATCGATTGTAGAGCAAAGAATTCGCTTTGCCTTGATGTCTTGGTAGGAGTATATTTTCTACTGGCAGCATATCTTGCAATAGTTCAAGCAGTGTGGTGAAACCCGAATTACTCAATCTATAGCGAGCTTTAAAGTTGTACAACTTCATCATTGCTAGCAATATTGTGTATTTAGTACTACCGGCATATAATGGTTTCTTTGTATTACTTTTCAACTTCTTAAATTCGTTAGGGCAGTTATGAAGAACCCCTTCAACCACCTTTAACATTTCTTCAAGACCATCATCTTCATCAAATATGCTTTCAAAATTCATTAGAAGCACCACTCGTGGTATGCACCCGATCACTATATGCATCGTTCGTCTCACCATGCATTGTCCATCATGTATATGTTTGATCAATTCCATAACACACTAATTGATCTAACAAATCAAGTGGACAAATCCACTTTCCAAAACAACAAGATAAACAAGGATACAAGATTTTGTCAGGATCTTTTGTATGCTCAATTGCAAATATAATAAACTCTTTCACCCCATCTATATATTCCTTTGAACACCGATTAGATGACATCCATTTATGATCTATCTATACCGTCAATCTATGTTTAAAAAAGTACGTGGTTAGTTGTATGACTATTTTATTAATTACTTTTATATTCTCTTACCAATTTTAAAATAAAATTGAAGCTTTCTAAGTCTTAAGTTAAATCCTACGTTTTAATTGACAAATAATCCATTAATTAATCCCACAGTATCATAATAATTTTTCACAACTCGTAAGGAAAGAAATCATTTCCTTCTAAAAGATTATATATATATATAACATTTTTTTTTCACATATAAAATTCAATTTTAATAGTATTTTTTAAAGTATATCAAATTCAATTAATTTTTATTATTTTACTATAAATTATGCTGATCAACACTTTATAATTTATTTTCATTTTTAAGAATAACAAATCACGATAAAACTTTTAAAATTCGACCATCAATCTTTGTGAACTTATAATTATATCACTATACCTTATCACCATGTATATCATATATACATTATATTCTCCAACACACAATGCCAAGCCATAATATTCACGTGTAACAACAAATTATGGAATAAACAAAACACAAAAGCTTAAAAAACATGCAAGCTATATATATAGCACAGCTAACATAAAAAATCACAGCACAAGAACTTGATATGTGAGCACAGTACATAAGCAACTAAGTAAATTAAAGAATAATAAAAAATGCAAGCTAGTTGTCTGCCAAAAAAAACAAGACAAAGCAAGCTATCATATAAAAGAACGTGAAAAAAATAAAAATTAAAAATGCACAGATACTTACAGATTAATTGACCAGCGTAGGGAGTAGGGGACCATGTTGGTGACGCTAGCTTGAGTGAGGAGGATGAGGAAATGTGAGCTGTGGAGTGGAGTAGAGTGGGGTTCAAAAGAGGAAGAGAGACAGAGAGTAGGAAAAAAAGGGAGCAACTGGGGACAGGAGTGGGGACGACAGGGAACAAATAGGGAAGAAAGGACCAAGAGAATTTGATGAAGAAGACGTGTGTGTGTGTGTGTGTGTGTGTGTGTGTGTGTGTGGAGTAGAGTGGGGTTCAAAAAAGGAAGAGAGACAGAGAGTAGGAAAAAAAGGGAGCAACTGGGGACAGGAGTGGGGACGACAGGGAACAAATAGGGAAGAAGGGACCAAGAGTATTTGATGAAGAAGACGTGTGTGTGTGTGTGTGACTGGGGACAGGAGTGGGGACGACAGGGAACAAATAGGGAAGAAGGGACCAAGAGTATTTGATGAAGAAGACGTGTGTGTGTGTGTGTGACTGGGGACGACAGGGAACAAATAGGGAAGAAGGGACCAAGAGTATTTGATGAAGAAGACGTGTTTTGTGTGTGTGTGTGTGACTGGGGACAGGAGTGGGGACGACAGGGAACAAATAGGGAAGAAGGGACCAAGAGTATTTGATGAAGAAGACGTGTGTGTGTGTGTGTGACTGGGGACGACAGGGAACAAATAGGGAAGAAGGGACCAAGAGTATTTGATGAAGAAGACGTGTGTGTGTGTGTGTGTGTGTGTGTGTGTGTGTGTGTGTGTGTGTGTGTTGTGTTGTGCAGAGAAATGGTCTTTTGGACCGGGGGCAGTCGGTGGGTGATGAAGCTAAGGGAATAATGGAAAGAGGGAGGGAAATTGAAAGATAGATTAAAGGTAAAGAGGAAAGAAATCTTATTGGCTGGAAGTGGATCTATTATCCAATTTGGTTGACGTGACGCTTGTAAAAGCAAGTGCCACGTAAGCCACGCACCAGCTGTGGCGCTTGGCTGGCCAAAATTTCAAAAAAAAAAAACATAGAAAAAGTAAAAAAAAAAAAAAAGAAGTTGTGGCACTTCTTTAAAGAAGAGGTACAAAATGGGTGCCACTTTTCAACCTTTTTGTCGTAGTGACGTAACATAATTTGGTTGCAATCCCTCTCTCTACATCCTGGAAAACAAATAATGCCTTTCCACTTTCCCCATTAATGGCATATCCTGAAATCATAGTACTCCATGAAATTACATTCCCACCAGGAATTTTCCCAAACAATTCAGAAGCAAAATCAATATTACCACACTTCATATGCATGTCTAGCCGTGAATTTTCAACAATTATGTTGCAATCAATCCCTTCTTTTCTTGCAATACGATAAATTTCCTCCCCAGTATCCGAGCACCCTAATTGGCCACAAACTGAAAGAGCACTCACCAAAGTCACAGCATCTGGCCGCGTTCCAGTTGAACCCATTTCACGAAACAAAGCAAGAGCATTCATACCATATCCATTTTGGGCAAATGCTACAATGAGAGCATTCCATGCCACTAAATCTCTTTCAACCATGGTCTTAAACAAAAAATCAGCTAAACCCAGTTCTCCAAGTTTGACATACATTATCATCAACTCAGTCCTTACCACTGCAACAAACTCAATCCCATATTTTACCACCTGGACATGGGCAGTAGGACCCGCAGCCTTGAAGTCAGACAACTCAGCACAAGCCTTTATGACAAATAGAAATGCGAACAAATCAGGACGTAAACCAAGAAAGATTCTCTTATAAATGAAAGCAGCTTCAGTGGGTTGATCATTTTGCACGTAACCTCTGATCAGGGTGTTCCAAGAGAAAGTTCGTGGCTTATGTATTTCATCGAATAGTTGACGTGCATACAACATATTGCCCAAAACGATGAAGCTGGTGAGAAGATGCGTCAGAAGGCTGTTCTTGACGGATAAGCCTGATGTGAGGAGGAGTGCATGGATTTGTTTCAGCTGATATGGATTCGAGGAACATGATTGCAACAGGGTGGCGAAGGCTTCTTTGGACAGAAACTTTTGTTGTTTTGCAAGGGCGTGCGAAGAGAACTTGAGGGTTGGAAGGAATGGAACGAGGTGAAGGGTGAAGAAAAACTTGGTGGGAAATATTTTTGAAAGTATAAGCATGGCAATATGGCATTGCCTAAGTTCTTTATGGGTTTATTTTAACGTGAAAGCCATGTTTTTGAGCAAACCGATCAACAGAATTTCGATCCAAGATTTCCATTACTTATGGCTCCAGCAGTTAACTAGCACATGCAGAATTTCTTTATATGCATGCAAAGACAGAGCCTGAAGTGCCCGCCACCTCCCACTGTCCCACAATTAGAAAGCTTTCATTGACATGCAGGGCAATGTGCCAAACACTCCCCCCGATACAAGTAACATTTGACTTTTATAAATTATAATAATTTACAAATGAAATTATTAAACTTTCAATTTTTAGTTATCTTTTTCTTTATTAAGAAATGTTTTTTGTAAACAATGATTTAAAATCTAACTATTCTTAAATTAAAATTTTATAAACTAACAGTGGTTTTGAACTAAGAAAACACTGACTCATATCAATGTAAAAAATCTGAGGTCAATGGCATTGTTTTTTTTTTAAAAATAAAAAATAAAGAAAAGTGGCTCAAAGGGGAAAATAAGACCTGTGCAGTGCAGAGAGAGACATGAAGAGCTGCTGGGGCCGGTAATAGTCGTGCCTTTTTTTGGGCTCAGGACCCATATCTAATGAGTCTGAGAGTCCTCATGTCTATTTTTTTGGGTTTTTTTTTAAATACAAAAGAAAATAAAATTTAAAATACAAAACTAACTCCGTACTTAATAAAAGAGTCAGTTGATTTTTTTAAGAGATTAAGTATGTAAAATAAATTACCTAATTATAGTATATATTGTGTATTATTAAATTATATATCAATTTATAAGTCAGGCAAATTAATTTGAAAAAAAATGATGAATATAAATACTTTAATTTAACGTATTTAACTTTTTTGATCTTTACAACAAAATTCAACCGACTCTTATATTAAAGATCAGAGGAAGTATTAAGGACAAAGTTCTAGAGCACATAGAACTTAGTAGATAAGTTGCTGATATCTTCTAAATTTGGGTGTGTTTGGTTTGAAGAGAGCGGAGGGGAAGGGGAAATTTTATTTTTATTTTATTTGTTAGAGGGATAAAAAAGGGATTTCTGTAGTGAGTGCAAAAAATAAAGAGAGAGAAAGGAACGAGAGTCACAATTTTATCTTCCTTCCCATTCAAAAATTCAAATTAAATTAAAGAATGAGAGCACTTCCCTTTAAATCAAACACCGCCCTAAAGAACCATTCGTTACATATGCTATTAACATCATTTTAGTAGTCACATCGTGTCCTTCTTGAGCTGAGTAATCTACTCATCTGATAATGTTTTTGTGGCGATCAAGCACACAGCCTCTCGTCAAGAGTTTGTGAGCCTATAGTTCGTTTCATTCATTGGGTATATTAAATTCATATTCGATTTTATTTTCTTTCTTTTAACAAATTGGTGTTACATAGTCTCGTTATTTTCCAACTTTACAAATTTGACTATGGGGTTTCCTCCTCCTCCTTTTCCCCCCTTTCTTTGGTTGCAACTTCGTCAGAAAAAAACACATGCTTCATAAAAAACAACTTATCTGATCACAGCCGAGGATATTGTTAAACGGTGAAATTAAATAAGTAGTTAGTTGGTTAAGACTCTAGTCTATATAAAGGGTCATGATTAATGTGTTAGGTGTGTAAGATAGTGAGATCAATATTATGTTAAGAGAGAAGTTAACATGAGTATCTCTCTAAAGAGGGAAGTCCCTTCTAGGTTCTTAGAGGTAGGATTAGTTATTAATCACCGGATGATTATTGTTAAACTCAAATAGATTATAGTTTGTATGAGTATATTGCTCTTATGTGGTTAATATAATATTTTTCATCTTCTTGATTATATTTCTTTAATTGTTATTATTTACATTATATCAGAGCAGGCTATTATTTTGGGTACAATAGTAAGGTCCAATAAGTGATTTTTAGATTTCCACCAGTTTTATTGTTGCAAATTCTTGAGGCCCAAGGTTCTTTTTGCCAAACAGGACCCAATAGGCTGCAACGGTGTTGTCGCAGTGTTTGCAAGATTAGCATTCTTGCTTCTTCAGTCCATTCTCCCTGATTGCATTCTGCCTCAGTAGCTGTCGTTCAACCTAGCGGCGGAGCATTGCGTCGCCGTCGAAATATTTTGTCCACAGGCTCGCTGACCGCCTCGCAATTCTGTATTTGTTCTTCTCCAATAAGCCACAATCAATACCCACATTAATGTCAAGGTGCTTATTTACGGCAAGTTTATTGTTCACATGTAATATTCTTATTTTTATTACTGGGATGTAATTATAATTAGAAAATAAATATTTATCAAAAATAAATTTAGTAAGTAATTATTGAAATAAAAGAAAACAGGGGTTTAGTTAAAATATGATTTAAAAAAAAAAAAAAACTAATGGGCACATGGCCCTTTAGTTAAAGTCGGCCGGTGGAAGTATTATTAAATACCCACCCCTACCACTTTAATTCATCTTTTAGCGTCATTTGGCGACAAGGACTAGAGGTGCTTTTTCCATCGTCATTTGAGGCAAGGTTTCAAAATTTTCAGATAATTTTGATACTTAAAATTATTTTTTCTTATCAAAATTTTTTAATAAAAGTTGTTCTACATATTTTTATTTTTCTATTAGTGATAATATTATACTGATCAATTAGAATTTTGGGGTTAGAATTTTGGATGAATTTTGAGTTTTGATGATAGATAATTATATATGGATAGAGGAATGTTAATAGCTAATTTTAATTTGTTTGGATTTATTATTTGGTTATCTTATGATTTTATATCAATTTCTTTTACAACCATATCTCAAATTAGTTTCAATAGGGTGTTTTTTCCTAATAAATTTGGTTTAAATAATTTATTTGAGTTATTGAAGGTATTATTAAAATTTTAATCAGTTTAGTTTGTTAGATTTTGAGCTATATGAAATTATAAATTATGATTTAATATTTGAGTGAGAGTTTAATTTGATTTTAATTATGTGGAGGTTTCAAATGTTGTTTAATAATCAGGTTATGCTCATATAAGCTAGAGCAAAGAATTTTTTTTTTTGTAAATAACTAGAACAGAGATTTAATTGGTCTAGGATGTTGATATTAATGATTTTATAACTATTGGTGTGTTGGAGGTGAAACTGTAACATATGAAATTGAGTGGTTAATGTGAGGATGATATAGAGGTTATCTAATGATTTTAATGAGTGATTTAGGCTCATGAGAAGTAATATAAGACCTTGGATTGTTAAGGAAATTGGAATGTTTGAGGATAATGGCTATCACTGTAAAAAAAAACACCTGATTTGCGATGGAATTTTTTCCGTAGCAAATTTCGACAGAATTTCCGACGGAGATTCCGTCACAAATTTTTTCGAAGGAATTTTCCGTGGCAAATTTAGCCACAGAATTTCCGACGGAAATTTCTGTCGCAAATTTTTCCGACAGAAATTTCCATCGGAATTTGTCTTCAAAAATTTTCCGACAGAATTTTTTTCGTGGAAAAATCTGACAGAAATTTCCATCGCACAGTTTTCCGACGGAATTTCCTATGGAAACTTCCGTCGCGATTTGCCAAGGGAAATTCCGTCTGAAAATTAAAAATTATTAATTTTTAAAAAAATAATATTTATAAAATTAAAATATTAATTATTAAATAATTATATTTAAATTTAATTATTAAAATTATATTATTATTTATTAATAGATATGTTATTAATATTATATTTATAATTTTATATTAAAAATAATATTTATAATATTAAATTATTATTTATTAAATAATTTTAATTAAAATTATTTAATTTAAATATATAAATATTTTTTTAATCAAATTTTTCATTATTTTTAATAATATTATATTTAATTAATAATTAATTATATGTATATAATTAATTAATTATATGTAAGTATGTTTGTATATGGATAAAACTTACCTCCAATTGCTTAGAACCAGTTCATCCAGTTTTCAAATAATCAAGTGACACCTGGATTCTTTGGCATGTCAGCATAAATGGCATTGAGATTATCTCCTCTCACGTTGTCTGCGCCATTCGCTATAGGGCAGAACTGGATACCCTATTTGCCGCGAAGGATCTGCAGCGTCAACTATAGACATTCCTATCCATCTCCGTTGGGCTTCTTCAGGAAGGATCAATTTATTGTTTGGCGTCTTCATTGATAGTGGTCCTTGGACGATTTCTTGGGAGGTGCAACACCCAAGGTCTTTCTTTGTTAAATGGATTGGTGGCCTTCTATTCCATATCTACTCCAACCCAATGCACTATTTAAAATAAAACGTGCGATAAACTACAATCTTTTAAGGAGGAGACTTGACTCTAAGAAACTCAAATTTCCAAGTACAATCTTGAGGTACCAACCAAAAGTAACAGAAAAAATATCATGGAGGCTACCCTCTGATTAAGAGGAGAGACAAGTTATCTCTTTAGTGATGTGGGAGGTGGAGAGGCTAAGAGGGACAAATCAGTTGATGGTTGTCATTCCATTCGACTTGACGATGTAATTGATATAATTTTTGTTTCTGTAAAAGGCCATTGCAGATGCTAAAGATCCCTAATAACCAGGGGAGCCAAAGTGAACGAGGATAATCTCAATACCGTTTATGCTCACTTGTCAAAGGATCCAAGTGTCACTTGTTTATTCGAAAATTGGATGAACTGGTTCTAAGCAACTGGAGGTAAGTTTTGTCCTTTGTATATATATGATAATATTATATATATAATAATATGTAATAATATAACACAGGGTTATTCAGGCGCAACTGGCAAAGACTAGGGCGCGAAGGCGTCTGCACCCTGAGGTCACTGGTTCAAACAGGAGGAGAGGCATTTGGAGGAATTATGAGGAGGCGACACGTGGTAGCCATGGGAGGGGACACTTGGCAACCAGGGGAGAGGGACACGTGGTGCACTGAGGAGCAAACACGTCGCATTTGTAAATTTAAAAAAATGTAAAAAGTTTTTTATTTTTTTAAAATAATTTTTGATATTTTTTAAAAAATTGCGACATAAACGAATTCTATCAGAAATTTGCGACAGAACAGATTTCGTCGGAATTTGGGACGGAAAATTCCGTCTGAATTTTGCAACGGAATAGATTCTGTCGGAAATTCCGTCACAAATTTTTTTGTGATGCTATTATTGTTGACGTAATCTATTCCGTCGAAAACATTTTTAGTCGCAAAATCTGTCACAAATTCAGTCAGAAATGCTGATTCCGTCACAAATTCCATCAGAAATCAGGTGTTTTTTTGTTGTATGTAGAGGAAATTATTGTTGTTAAAGATTTTATTGAGTAAAATAGAGTTAATAAATTGTAAGATTTATGATTTGAAAGGATGATTTGAGGGATAGATAAGTTGTTGTTATTCTTCTAAGAAGATTAAAGTAAGCAATTATGGGGGTTTAATTACTTGCTATTTACTATTGTATTAGTTAGCAATTCTCATTAATTTTATTAACATGTAATTATATAAGTATTGTAGAGTGAACTTGAATTTGGCTTGTTGGACTTGAATTCTCTCACGTTTAGTTCTTGTGTTGAACTTAAGATAACCACTTTTCAATTTACATTGTATGCTTGTTGAGGTGATTATAAGTTTATATTTGTATTTTCAAATGATATATATATATATATATATATATGAACTAATATTTTACGTATGGAAAATGTATATGTGAAATGTTTGTTTGTGAGTAGATTTTTTAGCTAAGTGGGCTTAAATTGTTTATCTTATGATTGTGATGTTGATTATGCATAGCATTATTGAATATCAGGATAAATCATTGACGTGGACGTTGGGGATGTTGAAGTGTACAGGAGTGTGATGAGATGTGATTGTGGGAGGTTGATTCTTTTATAGTATGTGGTATAGATCGCCATTGTGAGCACAGTGGATGTCTCTTATATTCTCAGGGCTCTTGGTATCACCCTTTCTTTAGCTGTGTTAAGGGTCAGCTCAAGGGACATGACACCTTTCCATATTCGATGGAAAGGGAACCCATGGTCTAATGAGTTTTGTAACCTTTGGCCGAGTTACACCTCATTATTGGAGAGCTTGGTGCAGTCTTATCAAAAAGACTAATCTTATTATGTGTTGTAGCACATAGGTTCTGTTAGTAGTTATAAGGGAGTTATAAGAATGACTGAGGGAGTTCTATACATATTGAATTGTTCTCTTGAGATACTAATGTTTTTGGAAGACTATTTAGACTTTATGTTATATGAACGTATATTTTTTCCGCTTAACTATCTTATAATAATTCCCTGTATACTTGTTAAAATGGTATTGTGGTTATGGGGTCCATGTGACTTACCATGTCATTATTTATTATTTTGGAAGCGAGAGTTCAGGCGGTGCTACCAAGGGGAAGGTGTACAAGACTTGATTTGACATCAATCGTATGCCTCGTTTAGTTACATGAGCATAGTTTAATATATATTGCCGAACTTAAGGGTCTTTGTGGTATGCGTTACATATTTTGAATATTCCCCTGCATACTAGGATTTGTACCATGGGCTTTAATATGTTGTTTATTGTGTAGGCTACTTCATTAGAGGCTGGATCAAAATGTTTATGGAATGAAATTAAATATTTAGATATAGATATATCTTTGTTATAATGAGCTATGATGATAATGATTACATTGAGGGCTTCAAATGCCCTAGCTCGTTTATGTTTGTGTGCTTATATTGTGTCAATCAGGTGATTAATTGTATAGGAATTATAGGAGGTTGTTACATCATCCAAGACCCGATTCAGCCATCAAGGATTGTTTAGGTTCTTGCTGATTATTGAAGCCCAGCTTCAAAGAGCTCAATCTATTCTATTGCTAGCAAAGTGAAATCAACCCTAATCGTTCTTGATTTTCTGCTGCATTCTTGCTTCTCTGATTCTCACTACCATTGCCCTCTTTCTTGCTCTAGCCCACCAATGAAGATCTTCACTGCCATTTTAGAGGGTTTCTTAATCTGCCACTACCATTCCGTTACAAAGAAACTGTTGATTCATATTGTTTTGGAATATCTGAGTGACATTGATGAGGTCTTTGTAGTCATCCTTCCATTCAAATATTTCCTACAATGGCTTCTTTTCTTGGAATACAAATATCTATTGAAGAGACTCTGATGACCCTATTTGCTCTGGTAGATAATACAATGGTGAATCATCTTGTGAATTTTATTGATTATTCATCCTTCCTTGCCATGTTGTGACTTGCAAGCATCTTTGGATTTTGATGGGTTTGAAATCCCCACGTATTTGGATGGGCTATTTAGCAAACCCCATAGCTTATTTCTAGTTTTCTTATTAATAGTGGAGTTTGTCGTCATTTTCTAGGCTCTGCTTCCTTGTCGATTATCGTTATACTTGTTTCTGGGTATATTATCACTGTACATGACCTTTTCTTAACGGTTCACAGCTGTCACCGTGAGTGCTTTTTGAATGGGTTGAACAAACATTGAAATATCCACCATTTACTCTCCTTGGCCTATATTTCTTGGACTTTTATAGTGCAAATTATGTAGTTGAAAGGTTAATATGATGGGACTAGCACTTGGTTTCCTTTAAGTATACTAGTCAACAGATGCTATCAAAGAAATTTGAGGGAATTTTGATGATATGCTTAAGTCTGGATGCCTCATTTGAACAAAAGAATGAAATTGCAAAAGCTGTTGAAGGAAGAACTTAAAAAGGCTATAGCACTTTATGGATATAAATGTTAAAAGTTAGTCCAAACTTCCTACGAATGAGAAGCACGTGGCAGCTGATTTAATGTCTTGCTCCTATTTTCTTGATGTATATTTTATTTTTATTTGTTTGCTTATGTTATGCAGTCAAATAAATTAGTTTCAGTTTGTTTCACTAATTTAAGTTTATTCAGAATAATGAGGAATGCAGGGAGATCTCTGGAGAGATTATAGGAATAAGGTTATAGCCTTTTATTATAAAAGGCAGTTTTGTAATCAGTTTAAGTTGGATAGAAATAAAGCAGGGCATTCCTAATAAGTTTATTGTGTCTTTGCTTCTGATTTCTTGTCATTTTATTTTATGGTACCAGAGACAGGTTCATATAAGTGAATAGAAACCTTTTGTTTGCTGCAATAGAGCTCTCTAATGGAGGAAATGGTTAACCCGAAAAGGAAAAGTTAGTGGTACCAACTACAAGTAATAGAGAATGTGCATGGAGGCTTATCGTCAAGGACAAGACCTGTGGGAGCTGATTGCTGGAGCTGATATGCTCCCTACAGATGTTCTCGAAAATTCTGAAGTTCGTCGCAAGTAGAAGATCCAGTGTGGGAAAGCTCTCTATGCTTTGAGAACGTCCATTAGCAAAGAATACATTGAGCATGTTCATGATGTCATGTCTCCAAAAGAAGTGTGGCAAACTCTTGCAAGATTGTTCACAAAGAAGAATACATCATGACTGCAACTATTGGAGAATGGGTTGGCTAGGCCAACCTAAAAAGGTATGACAATTTTTAAATATTTTCCACAGGTTAAAAGTGTGCGCGCTGAAATTTCAGAGATTGAAGCGGATGATAAGATCAGCAAAGCAAGGCTGTATCGTTACATCATACGTGGCCTCAAGAAAGAATACGGGCCCTTTGTCACTTCTATTTAGGGGTGGGTGATGCAACCTTTAGTCGAAGAATTGGAAAATTTTCTCTCAAATAAAGAAGCATTGGCCAAGCAAATGTCGAAGAGTGCAGAAACTGATGCTGTTCTTTTCTCAAGGGGTTAGCCGAATGTAAGAGCTGTGGCCAACAGCAAAAATAAAGATGAAGATTCAAGTTATAAGGAGGATAGAGAATCCCACATCAAGAAGCCAATCACATGCTTTAGGTGTGGGAAACTTGGGCATATAAAGAGATTCTATCGAGTAAAACTCTCCAAAGCAAACGTTGCTTGTACCGATGAAGAGGATAATCAACTCAAATGGGATCACTGCTTCATTGTTGAAGAGATAGACCAAAAATCATCTCAAGGCTTTGTAAATTATGCATCTAATGAGAGTGAAGAATGGATTGTTGATTCAGGGTGCTTTCACCACGTCTCTGGTAATGAAACTTTATGTTTGAAGATACATGAATACCATGGAGATAGAGTCATTATGACTGCTAACAATTCAACTCACCCCGTGACCAAAGAAGGAGTAGTAATAGTTGAAAGAAGTGATCGGACGAACATCAAATAGCATGATGTGTATCATGTTCTAGGTGTGACTAAAAATTTAATGTCAGTTCGTTAGATTACTGATTCTGGAAATTATGTGCTGTTTGGACCAAAGGATGTAAAGATACTTAACAATATAAAAGACAGATTTTTTGATGTTCTATTTTCTGGCAAGAAGAAAGGTTCTTTGTTTGTTTTGTCAGCAGGAGAGGCTTATGTGAAGAAAACCAGTTAGATTGACAATGCCGCCATATGGCATGCTCAGTTGAGACATATGGGATACCAGTTGCTGCAACAAATTTCATCGAGACGGTTGGTGGACAAAATGCTAATCTTGAAGAATGCCATGAAGATGTAATATGCCAGGGGTGTCAATATGGTAAGTCCTATCGACTACCATATAAGAGATCCTCAAATTGACGCTCCACAATGTTTGATTTGATTCATATGGATCTAATGGGGCTAACGAGAGTAGTAAGTTGCAGCGGATAGCGATACGTTATGGTGTTAGTGGATGATCATTAAGGATTTACATGGATGAAGTTCTTGAAAGAGAAGAGCAAGGCGCTATCCAAATTCGCTGAGTTCAAAGAAACAATCAAGAAGGAGTTTGGGAAGAAAATAAAATGCCACAGGAGTGACAATAGTGGTAAGTACATGTCAGATGACTTCTTTAAATACTATGATGAGAACGATATCAAGTGACAGATGACATGCCCGGATACCCCCCAGAAAAATGGGGTTGCCGAGAGAAAGCTAGCATACCTTACATCAGTTTGCCTTTCTTGGTTGCATGACAAGAACCTTACCAGAGAGCTATAGGCTGAGGCAGTTTAGTGTGCGCGCCATGTAACAAACAGGTTACCAGCTTGGCCAAGTACACATAAATCTCCCTTCAAAGTTGTATATGCCGAAGAGCCGAATGTAAACTATTTTAGAGTGTTTGGGTCCATCTGCTATGTCCATGTCCCTAAAAATAATCGAATCAAACTTGACCCAAAGGCTAGAAGGTGTGTGTTTATTGGCTATGACTCTTATAGGAAAGGTTGGAGTTGCATGGATCCAAAAACGAAGAAGTTAACAACTTCAAGGGATGTTTTATTCGATGAAGTGTCAACGTTGTTCCCAACTATTGAGTTCGATGACAGCCATATAGAGCTTCTTTTTCCTAAAGTTAGTGAGAAAATTCCCAGTGATGACGATTTGGAAGAGGAAAGGCAGGCACTTCCAAGAAAAGATGAACCCGGTGAGCAAGTTATAAGACACCCAACAAGGGAGAAGAGACAACCTCGTTATCTGAAATACTATGAAGTAAATAATTTCTCAATTGCTGCATGTTTCTTCATGGGAGAGCAATATGCAGGTGAACCAACCTGTTATGAAGTAGCAAGAGGAAATCCAGAATAGGAGAAAGCCATGCAAGAAGAAATAAGTGCCTTAAATAAGAATGAAACATGGGAATTGGTGCCTAAACCAGAGAATTATGAGCCAGTCATGTGCAAGTGGGTCTTTAACCAAAAGAAGAAGTCAAATGAAACTATTGACATATACAAAAGCTCACCTCAAGGATTTTCCCAAAGCTACAGACTGGATTACGAAGAAACCTTCAGTCCAATGGCAAAAATGGTAACGGTGAGAACTATTGTTTCGCTTGCTGCATTCAAAGGCTGGAAGCTATGGCAACTAGACGTGAAAAATGTGTTTCTTTATAGGGAACTGGATAGAGAAATCTTCATACAGTAACCACCTGGCTTCGTCTCTAAGAAAACTCCAAATCATGTGTACCGATTGAAGAAAGCACTGTACGGCCTAAAGCAAGTTCCAAGAGCTTGGTATGGTAAGGTTGCTCAGTATCTCACATTTTGTGGCTTCAAAGTGTTTGATGCAAATTCTAGTTTGTTTGTAAAATTAGATTCGAACATTCAATTGTTGGTATTACTATATGTGGATGATATAATAATCATCGGAAACAACGAGTCAGAGATTTCTATTATGAGAAATGGCTTGTCTCTTCGGTTTGACATGAAGAATTTGGGAAAAGTAAGCTGTTTTCTTGGTTTGGAAGTTGAGAAGATGAGTGAAGGATACTTTGTATCTCAAAAAACATATGCGAAGAACCTCATAGAACGCTTCGGTATGGGGGAGGCAAAGGAAAAAGCCACACCAATGGAGCCAAACCTGAAACTAAAGAAAGATGAAGGAAAAATCTTAAAGGACCTGATAAAGTTTCGACAACTGGTGGGAAGTCTGATATCACTTGACCATTACAAGACCAAAAATATCATACGCAGTCAGCATCATTTTTCAGTTCATGCAAAACCCAAGAGTTCCTTACTTGGAAGCTGCAAAAAAGATCTTGCGATATGTGAAAGGGACCCTCGACTATGGACTTGTGTATAAGAAAAATGTAAAGTTTGTGCTGAGTGGGTTCACCGATGCAAATTGGGCTGGAGATACAAATGATAGACATTCAACTTCTGGTCACTACTTTAACGTCGGGTCTACTAGAGTGTCGTGGTGTAGCAAGAAGCAAGACATCATAGCACTGTCCAGCACTGAGGCAGAGTATGTAGCAGCGGCAATGGCTGCTCAGGAGTGCATTTGGTTGAAAAGACTGATCAAGGATATACTACGTGAAGATGAGTATGCCGTAGATATTAAATGTGACAATGAGAGTGCAATTAGACTTGCATAAAATCCAGTTTTCCATGCGAGAATGAAACACATAGAAGTCCATCATCACTTCTTGCGTGAGAAAGTTCTAAGTGAGGAAATAGAATTAACAAGTGTTTGATCTGGTGCTCAAGTTGCTGATATATTCTCCAAGGCTTTGGTGAAGCCTAAGCTCTAAAGTCTTCATAAGGCTCTCGGAATTACAGACAGGAAGTTTGCACCAAGGGGGAGTGTTAAAAGTTAGTCCAAACTTCCCACGCTTGAGAAGCATGTGGCAGCTGCTTCAACGTCTTGCTCCTATTTTCCTGGTGTATATTTTAGTTTTTATTTGTTTGCTTATGTTAAGTAGTCAAATAAATTAGTTTCAGTTTGTTTCACTGATTTAAGTTTATTCAGAATAATGAGCAATGCCAGCGAGATCTCTGAAGATATTATAGGAATAAGGTTATTGCCTTGTATTATAAAAGGCAACTATGTAATCAGTTTAAGCTTGGATAGAAATAAAGCAAGGCATTCCTGATAAGTTTATTGTGTCTTTGCTTTTGATTTCTTCTCATTTTATTTTAATGAACTGGTTTGGACTCCTATTGTGGGTGTTGACTATTAAACTAGAAAGGAAGATGTGAAGAAAGGTTTTATCATTGTCAGCATCATTTCATCATAAGGAGATCAAAATCACATATTGCTTCTCCCGTTTGTTCTTATTCAAGAGAGAGAAAAATAGAGAGCGACAGAGACAGTAAGGAGAGAGCAGAGAATGGCAGTGGGAGAAAGAGACTTGCAATGACAGAAGGCAAAGATATTGAAAAATGGTGATCCTGAATCCTCTCAACAATCCCACCGAATGGTGTACACTTCTTATGGTTATCTTTTGTGGCATGTTGAATAACGAATAGGTCATGCACATTATAATTTTCGTGATTGAAATGATTTTTTTAGCCAAATCCGGGTTTCTTAATTATGGATTCTATGGGTGTCAACCATGTGGTCTTTGCACACCATACTCAGGAAAGCAGATTGCAAATTCCTTACTTTGCTTCTCGTAGATCTACAAATCCATTGTTTGAGAAACAAGTGCATCACAATTGGATGCCATAGTAAAGAGTTCATTAGGAGGTTCTATTGGGTCATGTGATAGTGATTTTGGTAATAGCATGGAGGGTAGATTTGTATCATCCATTCTAGATGAGTTCAAGAACAAGGCTAGATCTTTCAAACTTTCAGATATTGTTGGTCACGTGGTTCAGTTCAGTAGTAATCAGTATAGGAATCGCTTTATTCAGCAAAAATTAGAAACAGCCTCTACAGAAGAAAAGATGAAGATATTGTCTGAGATGATTCCTCATTCTCGTACCTTGATGACTAATGTCTTTAGGAACTATGTTATATGGAAGTGGTCCAACTCTACACATGGCTTCTAAATTACAGAGGTTGAAAGGTGTTTTTCTTCACAATGCCAATTTTTCAAAGATATAAGGGTTTTGTATAATGTTAAAGTCACCATTTAGCTTGAGATATTCAAAAATATAGACAAGATACAATATGTAACCTGTCTTGTGGTTTAGAAACCAAACACTCTATTTTTCTTTCAAACTTTGAATGAATTACAATGAACCTCAACACACCTATTTATACTGCTAAGAAAGAGACATAATGATGAACTTAAAACACCATGATTAACTAAAGCAAAAAGAGACATGATTTAATCAGTCAAAAGGGAGTTAATTGGTCAAAAGGAAGCCAACAACTCCACCACAACCACCGTATTACACCGAATGGTTTGCTACTGCTTCATCTTCCCTGGGTTGGACAGGACTCGTCCTTAAGTTGGAATCGACAATGTCATCAATATACGGAGATAGATCCGCAATATTGAAAGTGGATGAAACACCATAGGTACTAGGCAATTCCACTTTATAGGCATTGTTGTTAATTTCTGCACAATCTTGAATAGACCATCAGCTCGGGGAGACAACTTGGCATTCGGTTGTTTAGGAAAACATTCTTTCCTCAAATATATCTAAACCAAGTCTCCTACATTAAAAATTTATTGCTTTCAATGTTTGTCCCTGTGTGCTTTAATTTTCAAATTTTGCTTCTGGATCCTATCTCGAACCTGCTTATGTAGTTTCTTCATTTCTTCAGCCCTTTGGTTTGCATCTGCACTGTAATACTGTTTGCCAGCTGAAGGAATCAGGTCGAATGGATTGAGAGGTTGAGTGCCATAAAAACTTCAAAAGGGCACTTTCCAGTGGCTTGGTTGATTGAATTGTTATAAGCAAATTCAACTTGAGCAAGGATAAGATCAAATTGCTTCAAATTCTTTCCAATAAAGCTTCATAGAAGATTGCCAAGAATCTTGTTTATAGCTTCTGTTTGTCTGTCCGTTTGAGGGTGACTAGCACTACTAAACTGAAGTTTAGTACCTATCTTTTTCCAGAGAGTTCTCCAAAAATAGCTAAGAAACTTAACATCACGATCAGACATGATAGTCTTGGGAATCCCATGGAGACGAACAATGTCTTTAAAGTACAGTTCAACAACTTGCACAGCATCATTAGTCTTCTAACAAGGAATAAAATGGGCTATCTTTGAAAATCGATCCACAACTACCATGACAGAATCTTTCTGCCTTTGAGTTCGTGGTAATCCCAGCATAAAATCCATGCTTACATCTTCCCATGGTACTTCTGGGACTGGTAAAGGCATGTATAATCTCGTATTTTGACCCTTGGTTTTGGCCAAATGACATATTCTGCATCTCTGTATGTGCCTGTTGATATCTCGTTCAAGTCTTGGCCAGTAGAAATTCTCTTTGACTAGAGCAACTATTTTATCTTTACCGAAATGACCAGTAAACCTCCATTGTGAGCTTCCCAAATTATTGCCTCCCACAAAGAACACTGAGGATGCGCAGGGCTTTACCTCGAAATAAAAACTCATCGTGTTTGTAATATTGGTGGAAAGGTTGACCTGCAATCACCCTCTACATTCCACAAAAATCTGGGTTATCCTGGTACAACTCCTTGACGTATTCAAACCCAACAACTTTGGCTTGAATTGTTGATAGTAATGTATGACGGCGGCTAAGAGCATTAGCTACTAAGTTTGAAATTCCAGCCTTATGTTTTATCGAAAACAGATAAGACTATAAGATTTCACTCCAATGCGCATGCTTACGACTGATCTTTTGCTAAGAGTTTAGATACTTGAGGGCTTCATGATCAGAAAAGAGTATGAACTCTTTATTTAGGAGATAATGACTCCAATGTTGTAGAGCACAAACAATGGCATAAAATTCCTTATCATAGGTAGAATATTTGAGCTTAGCATCATTAAGCTTCTCACTGAAGAAAGCAATTGGATGGCCTTCTTGACTCACGACGGCACCAAACACTTGGTCAAAATTAGGAAGGGCTAGCACAGGAGTTTCTGTCAAGTGTTTCTTCAGTTCTTCAAAATTTTTTTGAGGTTTCTCTGTCTATTGGAACTTGTCTCCCTTGATGCAATCAATGAGGGGTGCGGTAATAGAATTGAAGTTTCGAATGAATCGCCTATAGAAGGAAGTTAATCCATGGAAACTTCTGACTTCTTGGATGGATTACAGTGTTGTCCAACTGCTAATTGCTTCAATTTTTCTTGGATCAAACCGTACACCCTCTGCAGTGATAATATAGCCCAAAAAAATGACTTCATTTGTCAAGAAAGTACACTTCTTCAAATTAGCATAAAGTTTCTGCTCTCGAAGAACTTGCAATACTTGTCGTAAATGCTCCAAATGGTTCGTTAGTCTTTTGCTGTAGATAAGTATGTCGTCAAAGTAAACAACAATAAACTTGCTAATGAAAGGACGAAGGACCTGATTCATCAGGCGCATAAATGTACTAGGAGCATTTATCAACCCAAATGGCATCACATTCCTTTCGTACAACCCATCTCTAGTTTTGAAAGCTATCTTCCATTCATCTCCGGGGCGAATTTGGATTTGATGTATCCACTATGAAGATCAATCTTAGAGAAAGTAGTAGAGCCATATAACTGGTCGAGCATGTCATCAAGTCTGGGTATCGAAAACCGATACTTAATTCTGATCTTGTTGACTGCACGGCAATCTATGCACATTCTCCAACTTCCATCTTTCTTAGGGACTAGGAGTATAGGTACGGCACAAGGGATGACACTTTCTCGGATTAATCCCTTTTTCAGTAATTCTTCAATTTGGCTTTAAACTTCAGCATTTTCTCGAGGACTCATTTTGTAAGTTGGCTGGTTAGGAATTACTGCTCCTGGAATGAAATCCATAGCATGTTGAATGTCTCGTATGGGTGGTAATCCTGGCGGCATTTCATTTGGAATTATATCAGGAGACTTATCTAATAATGGCTGCACTTCAGGTGGAATGTCAGTTCCGTTATTTGCCTCGTGCAAGAGAAGAAAACCCATTACTTGGCTTTCTGTTTTGGTCACCTTCTAGACTAAAGACAATAATGGTTTGGATTCATTTTTGCCTTTATTGTGTTTATCAGGTGGCAAAGGAGCGAGCTGGATCTTCACGCCATCCTTCTGGAAGGAATATGTGTTTGCGTGATCGTCATATAGAACATGTCGATCATATTACCAAGATCTCCCCAGAAGAAGATGACAGGCATCCATGGGAACAACACCACTCCAAATTTCATCATGATACATTTTACCAATAGAAAAAGTAATAAGGCATCATTTTGAAATTCTTACCTCGCTATCCTAGTTAAGCCATTGGAGCATGTAAGGGCACAGATGGTTGTGAGTCTGTAAATGCAACTTTTCTACCATATAGTTGGAAACTACATTTTCACAACTTCTGTTGTCAATGATGACATCACAGACTTTACCTTGAGTAGTGAAGCGAGTATGAAAAATGTTGTAACGTAGCCAAGGCTCTTCTTTCACAGTTGTTGTATGCAGGCTTCTCCTAATCACAAGTGATTCACCGTGATCAGCAGGAGTAACTTCCTCATTAAATACTGGCTCCTCATCAAATATTGGTTCTGTTTCTGGCATAGGCTCCCTTTCTTCTTCAAATACTGCAGAAGCTTACCCTTCAATAATGGTGACAACTCTGTGGTTAGGGCAGTTAGAAGTGATATGACCAAACCCTTCGCATTTGAAGCATTTAGGTGCTTTAGAGCTGAATTCCCTAGTAGCCTTAGGTGGAGGTGTGCTTGAAGAGCTAGGTTGATGCATTTGTGGCTTACGGCCATTAAAAGGAATTCTGGTTAAGGAAGACGGTTGGTACGGAGGTGTTCTAGGCAACTGCTTCTCGATTATACGGATGGCTAAACGAATGACGTCGTCTAAAGTCTAGTATTGCTGGAGTTGTACTGGATGAGTGATATTCGTATTTAACCCTCCGAGATAACGAGCTATTGTTTTCTCCTCCCTTTCTTGTATATCACATTTCATCATAAGTTTCTCAAATTCCCTGGTATATTCCTCTACAGACATAGTCTTTTGGCGGAGATTATGTAATTGAAGGAAATTATCTTAATAATAATTTTCAGGAAGAAAATTACGTGAGAGCTCATGTCGCATCTTGTCCCACATTCGAATCTTGTTCTTTCCTTCTCTTTCACTCCTTCTTTTGAGATTCTCCCACCATATGGAGGCATGTTTCTTTAGTTTGATGGCGATAATTTTAACTTTCTGATCATTTGGAATCTCTTTGTACTCAAAGACTCATTCAACTATTTGTAGCCAGTCAATGAATTCATCCAGTTGGAGTCTTCCCTCGAATTCAGGAATGTCTACCTTAATGTCATTAAGGCGGAATAGTTGTTGAGGACGATGATGGTAGTCAGGGGATGACGAACTGTGGCTATTCAAATCATCTTCTGAGTGGCCTCTACAAGTTTTGAGCAAGGCTTGCTATTCTGCTATAGTGGCCTCTAGTTCTTGAATCCGGCGTCTCATCTCCTCTATCTCAATCTTGTGTCTATTCCTGCGTCTTGGAGGCATTTTGTAGTTTGTTTGATAGGTTATGACTTAAGTACGCAGTTATTAGGTACAAGGTAGAAGGGTAGGGGAAGGATTTGTGTTTATGGACAAGTCAGAGTTAAAAAATAGGAAATTTGGGCAACAATGTAATTTTGGCAGAATTTAGGGGTCAAAATGTAATTTCAGGAAGTTCAGGGGGTCTGAAAAATAATTTTGACAGAATCTGGGGGTCAAAATGTAATTTTAGAAAGTTCAGGGGCTGAACTTTATTTTTGGCAAAATCTAAGGGTCAAAATATAATTTCAGAAAGTTTAGGGGTCCTAAATATAATTTTGGCAGAATATAGGGGTCAAAATCCAATTTCAGAAAGTTCAGGGGCCTAACTTTAATTTTGGCAGAATTTAGGGCACAAAATGTACATTTAACAAAAATGCTAGCTGACCGTTATGCTAGCGTGGCAATATGGACACGTGGCAGTCAACTATTGGATGAGCTGGCGCTGACTCAGCTGATCTGACTGATGTGGCCGATAACTGGTCAGATGATGTAGCACTAGCTATCGGTGACTGGACAAGACTTGCTGACGTGGTGGATGACGTGGGTCGTCTTCAACCTCAAAACAACGCGTGGCCGGAGCGTGTACTTCGTTGACGGCGCGTGATTCTCAAAGGCAGCGCATGAGAGTGCGTGAAGACTGTTCAAGGAGGTGGGCGAAGCTTGTCCCGTGTTTTGGGACCTTCTGAACACGATGGCGAGGTTAGATTTGGAAAAAAGCATTGTCAGGATAGGATTCGCACACCCTATTTTCTTCACGTTTTTTTTTTCTCTCAACCTATTCCTCACTCTCTCATTTTCTGGTATTCTGGAACAAGGCTCTAATGCCAAATGGTTCAGAAACCATACACTCTATTTTCTTTCAAACTTTGAATGAATTACAATGAACCTCAACACACCTATTTATACTGCTAAGAAAGAGATAATGATGAACTTAAAACACCATGATTAACTAAAGCAAAAAGAGACATGATTTAATCAGTCAAAAGGGAGTTAATTGGTCTAAAGGCAGCCAACAACTCCACCACAACCATCGCATTACACCGAATGGTTTGCTACTGTTTCATCTTGAGTTAGATAGACATGGAACATATGATTATACAACCTTTTATTTTGTTCGTGAGCAATGATTAGTCATAACATGTGTTGACGACAAGGTAGTAAAGATATGAAATGCAAATTCCTGTGGCTGGCTTTACACTTTTGGTGCTCACAATGCTCCAGTTTGTTCCATCTATCCTCATGTGAAGGAACATGTTCATTTATATGCTCTGAGAATATCTTGAAATTGTTCAAACCATGAGAGTAGTGGAAGAGGTTGAGCGACTCAAACAAGAAATCAAGAGGCTTGACTATGCCCAACTAGATGGCTCTTACAAGGTCACATTTGGCATATTGTTTAATGATGAGCAATGTGCAAATATATTTGAGGCACTTATGGGAGATGCGATGTGAAGGATTAAAAAAAATTGCTACTAACTGAGGATCTTTTTATATTTTCATCACTGGGCAGAGCTTGCTTCAGTCATTGAGAAAGAAAGAAGAAGAATGTTTTGAAGAAACCTTCATGTTGTAATTGGTTTAATTCAACTCACTCCCTCTACTTTGTGTTCCTCTGGACCTTGTCCGTACAAAACTTGCATATCAGGTGGTAGACACGAGGAGGTATCAAACTTGTCATGAAAAAATGTTCATTCTCAACTGCACATAATGCAATTAAAGGCGTTCTTACAAGTGCCCACAAGGAGGGAGAGTTTCATGGACTTTATAGAGGTGTTGGACCAACCCTTACTGGGACTTTTCACTTGCTGGTTTAAAGTTCTACATATATGAGAAATTAAAGATGCACATGAAGAACATAAAAGGTCTAGTTTTGGCAGCATGAACACAATGGTAAAGCACACGAGAGAGGCAAAGAGTATTGATGGTTTGCCTACAATTGAAGAGTGGTTTGAAAAAATCTTTGTATTGTGGATTGAAATTGTTCCATTTAATTCATCTTACCCCTGTTTTTTGTCTTGCAAGTTGACACTTTTATGAGCTAAGAAGTGTCAACTTGAGAGGGAGTGTTAGAGATATTAATTAAGATGAAATTAAATGAGTAATTAGTTGGTTTAGACCCTAGTCTATATAAAGGGTCAATGTGTTAAGTGTGTAGGATAGTGAAATCCACACCATATTAAGAGAGAGGTTAATGTGAGTCTTTCTATAAAGAGAGAAGTCCCTCCTAGGTTCCTAGAGTTAGGGTTAGTTATTAATCAGCCTCAAGTGAGGGATGATTATTGTTAAACCCAAGTGAGTTATAGTTTGTATGAGCTACAAGATTTTTCACCATCTTTATTTTGTTTCTCTAATATCTATTGTTTACAGATACAATGTCAGGCAAACAACCATACAGCTATTATTCAACTATAAATTATGTAGTACTTGTCATGGGTATGAAAAAAATTATGTACTTTCTAATGTTTTTATTGATAAAAAAATAGCAATCAACTTATTAAAAACTAGCCTAAAATACTGTCTCTTCTTAAATTTGGTTGATGCCTTCGAATTACTAACTTTGATTCTTAATATAAGAGCTCGTATAGTCCATAGTGTATATATGTAGCACCGTTATACCAACTTATTAATGAAATGCCGGTACTAGCTAAGAAGGTCATAGGACAAGGGAATTGATTCTTTGCAACGTCAGAGGGTGTAGCACTAAATCACTTAATTCAATATAAATATCTCTAATATTAGTGCTTAATAATATAATAATATTTCAGAAAATACGTTATAAGTCCCAAATTAATCATGAAAAATCAGATAAAAATGTAGTTCAACCAAGCAACATGATTCCTTAGTGACTAATTCTTTGGCCCAGCAACAAAGACTTTTTTTTTGTTGCCCCACCTTTCCAGTTGTTGCTGTTTTGACTCCTTTTCTGTTCGCTAATATTACTCACTGTGAAAGCACCACTAGTTTCAGAATCAGAAGGGCCTTGTTTCATGAATCATCATCATCTTCTTCAACAAATGCTCAAGCTTCCATTTATGATGAGGACAAGAGATTGATTCATACCGGCACAAACCCTCTTCATAACTAGTTTTCCTGGAGAGAGAGAGAGAGATATATATATATATATATATGTGTGTGTGTGTGTGTGTGTGTGTGTGTGTGTGTGTGTGTATCAAGTGCATATATTATATTGATGTAACATCTTCTCATATCTTGTTTCCTATTATAAATTTTGGATTTGGGAAGAATGAGATCATAGGCTTTTAGTCCTTTCAACGTTACGTTGTAGCAAATGTGGAAGGAAAATGGGATGAGAAAACAAAGAAGGGGAAGCTTGCCAGTGTCAATAGCTCATGCTCTCGTCCGTGCATTTTCTTTGTTTGTTTGTTTGTTTGTTTTTTGTTTTTTGTTTTTGTTTTTGCAGTGAATTTTAAAACTAGCTAGCAGTGGGCTATAGGCCGGTAATGTTTTTATGTGTCCCCTGATCTAGCCATTCCTTGAGCGTTTAGGGAGCAAGCAGATTTCCTCATAATCTTTTCTCTCATTTTTTAAAAAAAAAATCTCATCTTCACCCTTAGATCAAAAAATAGATGATTAAGATTTAATATTTTGTAAAAATATTATTATAGTGTTTTATAAATTAATTTTATTATTAATATTGTTTGTATTACAACTATAATGGTGTAGATCAGATTTTCATAGTTTATATTTATTTATTTATGTTTAAAATGATAGTTTAATAAAATATTAAATCTGGATTATCTATTTTTTTTAAATCTAATGGTGGAGATAAGATTCTGAAAGGAAAAAGAGAAAAAGGATTTTGAGAGAATCCAAACCCAAGCGTTTAAGGGTGCAACTCATTTTCAGTGGGTGCATCTCTTCTTAACGCTTCATCTATGTGGGAATATTTATTTTATATATAATAAAAAATATGCCACACACAATTAAATAAAAGCTACACCGTTGAAGATAAATTGCACATGAGTCCTTAAAAACAAATTTTGAGAGGGTTTAAGTAATAAATTTTATAGTGGAAGATTTTTAAACAATTTTCACAAAGTATATTTTTTGTAACGTCTCTTTTTTTTTCTTGATATATTTGCCTTTCCATAATTCATTTGTCACTTTGTGAATGACTGGATTTAGTTTGACATTTTCGTCATAACTTACCTTTCAATACGGTACTTATATTAATTTTATACCAATTTTGAGTATTTTTAAAGTCCAATCATGTCAGCAAAATCTCTCAAGAATCTTACATAATCTTGGATTTCACTAACCGACCGCACCATCAATTTTATCGAATATGCCTAGAATAATATATCAAGTTTGATTAATTTAACTTGAATATTAGCTGATATTTAAATGAGATGTACTAGGCTACTAGCTTAAGGTGCCATATGGAATATATAGATATATATCATGGTTCATGAACTTGGACCGGACCGGAACCTGGTGAACCGGCCAATTGGCCGGTCTGGTTCAGCTAGCAGACTGTCACTATTTGGACTCGGGATTGATCCGGTCAACCTGGGGTGAACTGATGCAACCCGACCGAGTCATGGGGTGCCACTTTTGTTTTAAAAAAAAAGAAAAAACTTTACTTTTTATGTTCTAAACGAAGTGGTTCTGGCTTTTTTTTTTTTCAGAAAAATTATTTTCCTAAAATGTTTTAATTTTCAATGAGTTTTAAAAGGATTGTGGAATATATTTGGCATTGGTTGGAGAAAAATTCTTATGTACTTAACATTATTTTTGTGGATATTAAGTTCAAGTGGTTATATTGGACTATTGGTTGAAAAAAACTGTTATATAATTTTTTAAATGGTATGAATGAATATTGGGAAAATTCCAGATAAATACCTTTTGAATTAGCAAAACCCCCAAAAGTCTATTAACATTTTAAAAAGACTTAAAGGTGCCAAGGACCAAATTGGGTTTTTCAAGTTTTGACACATTTACCATTTTACCCCTCAATTTTTTTTTTTTAAAATAACAGTGGTGCCCTCGCCGGAGCACCACCGCCGGCCGACCGGCCGCCGCCCCGGTGGCCGGCCGACCAGGACCCCCGACGGCCGGAGCTCCGGTCGCCGGTGGTAGGAGCTCCGGCCGGTGGAAGGTTTTTTGGTGGGGAGGGGGGGTTTTTTTTTTTGACAAAAAGTTTCATTGAAATGGCAAGGGGTGGGATCGAACCCATCCCACCCCTTTACAAGGCACGCATGGTGGCCACTAGGCCACCAAAGCTTCTTTATTATATATATGCATTATTAAATATGTATAATATAATTAAACGTGTAGTAGCTTTGACAAAGTCAGTAATGCCGTTGACAAATTCAATAATGGAAATAACAAGATTCGTAATGGTATTGACAAAACCGTTTGCTGTTGCATGTTTTCATCAGTATTTTTGCACAAAACGTTTTTGTCAAAACCATTACCATTCTTGTCAAAATCATTACTAAACTTGTCAACCTCATTACTAAATTTGTTAAAATCCTTTTATTTATATTATGAATATTTTCATAATGGAATTGTCAAAACTATTACAATCATTGTCAATCTCATTACTGAATTTGTTAAAATCCTTTTATTTATATTATGAATATTTTCATAATGGAATTGTCAAAACTATTATAATTCTTGTCAATCTCATTACTAAACTTGTCAATATCATTACTGAATTTGTTAAAATCCTTTTATTTATATTATGAATATTTTCATAATGGAATTGTCAAAACCATTACCATTCTTGTCAAAATCATTACTAAACTTGTCAACTTCATTACTAAATTTGTTAAAATCCTTTTATTTATATTATGAATATTTTCATAATGGAATTGTCAAAACTATTATAATTCTTGTCAATCTCATTACTAAACTTGTCAATCTCATTACTGAATTTGTTAAAATCCTTTTATTTATATTATGAATATTTTCATAATGGAATTGTCAAGTTTAGTAATGAAATTGACAAGTTTAGTAATGAGATTGACAAGTTCAGTAATGAGATTGACAAGTTTAGTAATGAGATTGACAAGAATTGTAATAGTTTTGACAATTCCATTATGAAAATATTCATAATATAAATAAAAGGATTTTAACAAATTCAGTAATGAGATTGACAAGTTTAGTAATGAGATTGACAAGAATTATAATAGTTTTGACAATTCCATTATGAAAATATTCATAATATAAATAAAAGGATTTTAACAAATTTAGTAATGAAGTTGACAAGTTTAGTAATGATTTTGACAAGAATGGTAATGGTTTTGACAATTCCATTATGAAAATATTCATAATATAAATAAAAGGATTTTAACAAATTCAGTAATGATATTGACAAGTTTAGTAATGAGATTGACAAGAATTATAATAGTTTTGACAATTCCATTATGAAAATATTCATAATATAAATAAAAGGATTTTAACAAATTCAGTAATGAGATTGACAATGATTGTAATAGTTTTGACAATTCCATTATGAAAATATTCATAATATAAATAAAAGGATTTTAACAAATTTAGTAATGAGGTTGACAAGTTTAGTAATGATTTTGACAAGAATGGTAATGGTTTTGACAAAAACGTTTTGTGCAAAAATACTGATGAAAACATGCAACAGCAAACGGTTTTGTCAATACCATTACGAATCTTGTTATTTCCATTATTGAATTTGTCAACGGCATTACTGACTTTGTCAAAGCTACTACACGTTTAATTATATTATACATATTTAATAATGCATATATATAATAAAGAAGCTTTGGTGGCCTAGTGGCCACCATGCTTGCCTTGTAAAGGGGTGGGATGGATTCGATCCCACCCCTTGCCATTTCAATGAAACTTTTTGTCAAAAAAAAAAAAACCCCCCCTCCCCACCAAAAAACCTTCCACCGGCCGGAGCTCCTACCACCGGCGACCGGAGCTCCGGCCGTCGGGGGTCCTGGTCGGCCGGCCACCGGGGCGGCGGCCGGTCGGCCGGCGGTGGTGCTCCGGCGAGGGCACCACTGTTATTGTAAAAAAAAAAATTGAGGGGTAAAATGGTAAATGTGTCAAAACTTGAAAAACCCAATTTGGTCCTTGGCACCTTTAAGTCTTTTTAAAATGTTAATAGACTTTTGGGGGTTTTGCTAATTCAAAAGGTATTTATCTGGAATTTTCCCATGAATATTTAGATTATATATATATATATAAATATATATATTTAATTGACCCTGGTCTGAACCATTGACTCTTGACCGAGTACCCCAACTGGTTCAGTGCCCGGTCTGGGTTCATGAACCTTGATATATATAAAATTTAATTTTTCTTTAGTTTTCTTTTGAAATACTCGGAAATCCTAAAATATCATTGAGATAACTCTATAAAATGATTAATTTGGGATTTTTTAATAAATTGCGTACTATTCCCTAATCATTTGATAATGATAACTATTAACTAACCTATAAATGCATGATCATTAATGGAACTTTTTTGCACCTGAATGTAGAGAATTAAGGATGAGCAAAATTAAATCACTACTCATTTGGTTATTATAATACCGAAAAACGTTAAAGGTCACATTTCAAAAATCGATTTGCTTGTATAAAAGATACTCCTTTGGTCTTTGTCTCTTTGATGTTTGGCCTAATTAGAAGTTGATCTTAGTCCTAAATATAAGATATATTTTTTATATTTATCAATTTTTTTTTCAAATTACCAATATTGATACTCTCTCAATAATAATCAAGTAAGAGGGAAATTAAGAAAAATGTTTCGATTGTTTTAGAAAAAACATGTTATATTAACTAATTTAACTAATGCCCTTAATCTAATCAAATTAGTTAAATAGGTCTGACATTAAGTACTAGGGGATTATATACTTAACCAACATGTGTTGGCTTTAGTGGAAGAGACTTTAACTGTTTAAACATGAGGTCTCGAGTTTGAATCTATAAATGCATTTTACCCTTTGGAAATTCTACATTTAATTAGGTCCAAAAATGCTCAAATATAACCTAATTAGATAGTTATATAAAAAAGAATATTCTAAATCATGTCCATAACTTAAATACCTCCAATATGCATCACAAAATTTGTATATAAGGGTGACTGGAGGACACCAATTTTGCACAAAGAATTCGTCAACCTTTGACGTTGCAAATATTGTTTCTTCTGCAATCTAATTGGAGTGAGAGAGATGGGGAGCAAGCTGGAGGCCAGTGTTGAACTCATCAACACTTCAGCTCTGAAGTTTCTGGAGATATATTCAACCAAAACATACGAGCTTACCACTATCTCCCCAGACATCTTTCAAAGCCTTGAAATTGTTTCTGGTGCCTGGGGTGCTGTAGGCCTCACCATCCTCATACACTATACCATAGGTACGTACGTAAGACAACATCATCATCTTCATCAACCTTTTTTTCTTCCTTTTTTTTTCCTTGTTTTTTGACAAACTTGTTTTCGCATATATGATGGATGACACAGATGGGACAGCACAAGCGGCTAAGAAGGAGTTGGCAAGCTTAAACCTAACAGACCTATCACTAACATTCAAAGTGATAGAGGGAGATCTGTTGGAAGTGTACAAGAGCTTCGCGATTATTCTGAAAGTCACTCCAAATGTACTGTCGGGAAGTGTTGTGAATTGGACCTTTGAATATGAGAAGCCAAGTTCAGACACTGCAGATCCAACCTCGTTGATGGAAGCTGCTATTCAAGTCTCCAAAGACATTGATGCTTATACTAGCAACCTCATCTAGACTTTAATTCTGCAAGTTGTTAATAAAACGTGTGTGTGTAATAAAAGTTGGCTTTTGTCAGCTTGTGTTGTATGCGTGTATGCTTTATATATTCTGCTTTCTGCTGCTATTTTCAGAATGGGGTTGTGGCGCTTGACATATACATACATGAGCAAGCGCAATTCTATGTAGTTGTCTGCTGTGATACAATGTAATTTCAATGCAAGTAATAATTCCCGCTCTAAATTTATAGATATGGCTCAGTGATCTCAACTTTGAAACTCTCGATCGTAGATTTTGAGATTGAAGGAAAGAATAATACATGTGTGTAGATTTTGCAATGGAATCTTTAAGTTTCAGTCATGTCTAAATGATTCTTTTTGGGGTGCATAACGGACACTGATTAGAGATGTGGGCAACAGATATCTAAGAAGCAGGCTCCTCTTGTCCTAAATGTTGACCTAGTTAGGAAGTGTGTCTTCGTCTAAGATATAAAACACTCGTCCAATTTATCTCTCACATTTTTCATTTGTTTAAAACTAATTTGCTTAACTTATAATCTAACATATAATTTAATGTTGCTTAGGAGTATTTTCGGAAGAATTGATCACATATGTTATAATTAAGTAATTTATATAGCTTTTTTATACTTCCCAAATTATATAAATAGCTCTCACGTTACGGACTAAGAAGTATTATTTAAGAGTTTTCATTAAAGAAAATACTCTCTCAATTACTCTTAAATGTAGACGCTAGACAAGTAAATATTAAGAAAATTCATTGAGTCAATTATTTGCAAAAAAATATGTGTATTGATTTTCCTAATTAAAATACCTTTGTAATGAAAAATGTTCATATATGAAAACCCTTCTTTAATAGATGCAATTGATAGGAATAGTTTGAGGGAAAACAAAATTGCAAGTTTATGAGACAAAATGAATTAATTTGGGACTGCGTTAGAACTGAAGAGGGAGTGTCATGTATTCATTTAAGTACCGCCTTATTAGTCTTTTACTGACATCAAGAAAATAATATATAATTTAACAAAAACGCTCATGCTTACATGTAAATTAGGAGTCTAAAAATTTGGGTTGAGATTTTTGCAAATTATAAGTTGAAAATTAAACCCTGAAAGCTTTATTTGGAATGGTTTTTAATTAAACACTTCTTTATATTCATTCTTCTGACATTATCAACTTATATTTTTTGGGACTGAATTTTCAACTTATATACATTGCCTTTTCAATTAATTAGCAATTAGCATTTTTATTATTAAAATATGAATTAATTGAAATTTATTTCAGGTGAGCCTTCCGGAATTTCCATCCTAAAAATCTCCAACTTACACATAAACAAGGGTATTTCTGTAAATCAGTTTTTAAATATCAATAAAAGACCAAGGTTTTCAATTGGTACATGAAAAATTTGGAGTCTTGTTAAAGTGTCGTTACTCTTTTTATTTAGTCCAAATATATCATTTCCTTCCCTTTGTTCCAATCATCTTCAATCCTCCTGCTCATGCATTATATTCCAGCTTGTTTGGAAAATGTATTTAATTAGCTACCCGCGTCTTTTCTTGTTGTTCACTTCACTCATTATGAATCATCTGTATGCACGTTTAACTGTATTACCAATATTATTAGATATTGTCGCATTATTTTTGTAAACCCTATTTTTTGAATTAGATGAGCAAGTGCTAGCAGTCTGAGGCTACAAGCGAAATCTAACATGCATGGCCTCTTACTTACATGACAGTGTGAGAGTTACTAGGTTACAAGAAGATTGACTTGTTACTTAGCCGTTGCATTAATTAATATCTCCCACGATCCTGAAGTTGGAAGATGTGGAGATTTTTTTTTTTTAGAATTTTATTTTAACAATTTGTCATGAATTTAATCCTACTTCTGATCACCTGTTCCGACCGTTCTGTGATCAACAAAATCGATCCCCTGCACTAGCAATTCGTTGAGGATTGTCCATTGGCTATTTCTTTCAGTCTTTGACTTTTGTTTTGTACTGCGCACGTTTACGTTTTTGTTTCTTGGTGATGTCGTTTTTCAGACAAATCTATTTCTCCATGATTCATTAATTTGTCATTTTGAGAATGACCGTGGATTTGGTCCAGATTTTGGAGTCAGCACAGTACTTGCATTAATTTTATGCGAATTTTGAGTATTTTAAAGTTCAACGGCGATATCTGGAAAATCTCTCTCTGTCTTTCATGATTGATTCCTCTAACTAAACCACACAATCAATCTTATCCAATCTTCGTACAATAATTAGCAACTATCATCAATTTAAATTTAAATATTAATTAATATTTCTAAATGAGATACAATACAGCTCTTCAGCCACGGACATGGCCGGTAATGGTATTTTATTCATCCACTAACCTTCGGGCTTAAATCAAATATCTTGATTCAATAGTCTGTGTTTCTTATCATATTTTTAGGCATAAATAAATAAAAAAACTATAAATTAGTAATATCTTAGAGTATAATAATGAATCATTATCAAGTGGCACAAACATTACTTTCGCGTGTCATTAAATTCGAAAACGAAATTCAAACCGCCAACCAATTTTTCCATAAAAAAATATGGCATACGAATTCAAGTATGAACGCAGGTGTCTGCTTTTTAATAATCTCAGTTTTTATAATTTTTTTAAAAAATAAATTGCGTGAGTTATTGCATAATCACTCAATAATGATAACTAACACAATATCAGTGATGAAACTTTCTCATGTAGCAAACTTCAACGATGGAACTTCATCTCACGTGAAACTGCATTCTGATTACCTGGTCAAGAAATTAAATAATTTTTTTTTGTTTATAATAATTGCTCGGAATTCGATATTGTATATGATATGGCGAAAACATAATTTGATTATAATAATAACTTCAAATATTTTTTTGGCCTGACCAAGCAACTTCAAATATTGAACATCACAAAATTTTAAAATTTCTTAAATTAAGATTATGATCTATCGACGACTATCGTATGGGTAATAACCTCAATAGTTCACATTGGTCGAGCATCACCACTGAAAAAATTAAAATGGACACCAATAAAAATTGTTTTTAAAACCAAAAAAGGGTGACCTACTCAATAAGAAGACTAATGGCTAACTACTCTATATATCTATATGTAATATAAAATTTATAATAAGCTATGAACCATGTGGTTCACCTTAGACTTCTTGCAAAGCACATGCCCACAATCTAAATTGAGTGTAAATTTGTGCAAGCCCTTGCATCTCACTTGCTTAAATACTTGGTGTATTCTATTTACTTATTTATTTTTCCGGGTTTTTTTGAATTATATGAGAGCCTCTTTGCATGATGAACTGATGCATGAGGAGTTACTGCTATTGGAACTTTATTGTTTGTCTTTGAGGATTCTGAACTAGGGAAATGCACTGTGCTTTATTGCATCCTTAGCTGATACTGAGCAAGTGTTTTGGATTCCACCTTCCGGCCACCTCGAATAGTCTCTGCTTCTCTTCGGATATGAAAAATATATAAACACTTCTCTCCAGTCTTGCACTGTCTCTCCGTAGATGCATGCTCCCTCAATAATTATCAATTGCATAACTTAACTCTATGTCATCCCTCCCTACTACCTAACCTAACTGGGCAACGAATAACAAAGTTAAAAAGCAGTGATGGAATATGGTCTCATGGAATGGATTTAGTAGCCGTCATCTATTAGGGAACCTTTAAAGAGTAAGTAAGTGTATTTCAACGTTACTACTCTAAGACCCGGCCTATATTATTTATAACCTCCTATTAAGGCTTATAATAGTTTATTGGCCAGGCAAATAACATTAAACCAAATCTATATCTAAATCACGTGCGGGCTATAATCTGGAGATATTTTATTTAACATAATGATAAGATAATATCTATATATAATCTGTATTAAATAATAAAATATTTAACACTTGACCTTAAAAATCGACTGCCAGTTGATATAAATTTATGATTATTATTTTGTCCCTTGATATCGAGCTGATGTTGTATGCGAAAGCTGGTCAATATTACGTAGATAAGTAAAACTTCGTGTGCGATGAATTATTTATTTATTCTTACCTTTTTATATTTTTCACTAAGCATATTGCATTTTGAGACTTATTTTACCTTCATTTTGAGACTCGTCATGTTTGCTACTCCACTTTTCGTAAACCAAAAGTCCATTTACAATACTTCTAAAATTCTTTGTCAAAAGCTAATATGACTTTTGTGCGGTGAAGTATCGGCATGTTGTTTTTGGTTGCCCACCCGATCAAGATAGCTAATGAACATGTTAGATTTCACAATTTCTCCTTTTTTGTTTCATCTCATAGTAACTTTCCTTCCCGGCCCTCTCTTTTAATTTGTTTTCTGGACCTCTTTCATGACAATAAGATCCTTTCCCAGTGCTCTTATCTCTTCTGTCATCTCGTCAGTCGACACAATAGATGAATTGGCAGAGGGCGCGGAGGGGCTAGATTGGGCGAAGGGAACATTGTGGTTAGGATCCTCAATACAAATACATAACAATTATTAAGTAAAACCCTTCACTTAATAGAAGATCGTGCAAATAAATAATGGTTCTAAGTTAATAAACATTAAGTCAATAATAAATTAAAAAAAATGGTCAAATACATAACGATTATTAATAATTAACCGTCATCATTTATAAAATATAATTTTTAATACTAAAATACGCGACGGTTCAATAATCCATGAAACCCTCTCTATATAAACATTCAAAAATTGAACTTCACTTATTTGCTTCTATTTCAACCTCTCAAAGTTAACTTCTATTTCAACAAAACATCATGGATAAACGCAAGAGAACTTCTTATTCATCATTTAGCAATAAATCGAAAGATGAACTCCTTCGTTTTCATTATATGCATAAAAAATGCTAATTCAACACTGATGAGGACCTTTGTCGTAATGATTTGGGGTCCACAATCAACAAATAAATCCAACCAATGTAATATAGCACAACTCGGGTCGTTTCACTTCGATGAACTTTTATTTGGTGTACTAGGCTAGACTAAATGCCATTAAAAAGTGCAATTAGCTAGAGAAAATGGGGAATTGGGATTTTGAAACTACAACTATAATGCAATGAAGATAATGGTCCTAAATTACAATATTTTTGGTATTTTTAGATACGTTGGAATGAAAATAGGAATGTATGAAGTGAATCTCTTGAAAATGGTTTGTAATGGCAATCATAGTTCAACACATAATAATGGGAGTTTAATTTGCTAGTTTAGTAAAAAAATGCCTAAAAAACCTTCTGAGCTAGCTTGAGTTAGTTTAACTAAACACTTCCACACCAGGCAAAGTTTAACCTCTCTAACTGAAACTTAATACAAAGCACTAGCAATTGCAATCAAAGTCCCTCAAAATACCAAACCTCAAACACCGTTGAGTCTAGATTAATCAATGATTATTTATAGATCTAGAAAATTATCACTTCTTAAAACAATATTAGAAACCACTTTGTATGCAATTTATAAAATTATTAAGTTTTCTAAAGTACCAAACCCCATCAACTGATAAGTCTAGTACTAAAAGAGAGGAACCCCTAATCAATTCAAAACTAAACACAAATGAAAAGTTCAAATGCTCAAGGTTGGAATCAATAAATCAATTAATTATCATTATTCAAGCTAACACAAGTCTTAGTAAGAGGTAATGCAAATGGACTAGATTAATGCTCAATTAATCAAAGAAATGTGTACAAGAGAACACTCAATGATTTAAGTGTTTAACTCATCTCACAAATGTGAGAAATTTCACTCCACACCACCTAGACTAGATCCTACTATATGCTTGTAGAAAATTCTACTCCCTCCACCACTAAGTAGCAGCTAGATTCATGAATCAAGAGGACTTTTAAAAGGGTTGTAATGATTGAATATAGTCTCATGGAATGGATTATGAAACAAGTACTATCACTACAACAAAAAGTGACTTAACATCACTAATGAACGTCTGTTTTTAAAAAACAGAAGTTAAAAAAGAGGCGGTAACATTTTTGAAAATTTGACTTGTCTTTTAATGATTGTTTTAAAGAAAACAATCGTTGAAAGTAAATTGAATACTTTCAATGACTGTTTAAAAATAGTCATGGAAAGGCACTTTCAACGGCTGTTTATAAGAAAACAGTCGTTGAAAATTATACACTAATATTCCCAACCCAGATCTGTCTCAATCCCAATCATATCTCTTTTCCCAGTCACGCCTCCGCCTCTTTCTCCCTCTCTAATCCACCTCTGAGCCCTAGTCTGACCTCCAATCACATCTTCTGTTCGCCTCTCCGACCCCAGATGCAACCTCCGGCCTATTCTTCGACCCCAATTATGACCTTCGTCCTCCTCTCCGCTAGAGTTATTGTGACCCCTCTCCTCCTTGGCCTCACTCCAATGATCAGGTTTCTCCTCCTCCTCCATTCTCTGCCTTCACCAATTTTTTCCCTTAGCTTTTAGGAATCTTCTCTCTCTGTTCTGTTAAATTGATGACTTACGCTCTACTTTTGATTTATTGTTTCTTATTTTGGGGTAAACAATTCCTCTGTAAGTTATGTATGCAATAATAAAATCAAATATATAGTTTCATGATTTGTGTTTCAGCGTTTTGGACTTATCTAGATTTAGAAAATTATACCAGAGCTCTGAAAACTCAAGTAACTGGAGGTGCAAATAACTGCAAGGGTTCTATAAATTGTGTTTCTGTTATGTTCGTCTCTGGCCGAGATCCTAAGTTCTGTTGTTTCATAATTGTTGTTAAATATTGATTTTATTGATTCTATCTTCTATTTTATGGTAGTCTCACTACAAAAAAACATAAAATTTCCCATGGAATTTGCTACAGAAAAATTTTTCGTAGCAAATTCCGACGAAAATCAGTTGGAAAAGTTTCCGACGGAATTTCTAAAGGAATGTTTTTCATGGAAATATTTGCCATAGAATTAGCTACGGAAAATATTCTGTGGCAAATTCTATCTTTTGCCATGGAAATTCCGATGGAATAATTCCGTCGCAAATTTCCAACGGAATTGAATTTTGTCACAATTTCCGACAGAATTAATTCCCTCACAAGTTCCAACGGAATTCATTTTCGTTGGAAATTCCCTCACAATTTCCGACAGAATTCAATTGAGTCGGAAAATTTAAAATTATTATTTTAATTAATTATTATTATTTTACTTAAATTAAATTTTAAAAAATTATTTTTATAAAATTTATTATTTATTAATTAATATTTTTAGTTTAATTTTAAATTTATTTTTTAATTATTATTTTCTAATTTCTAAAATATTTTTAATTTCCAGTCATAGGTTTTGGTCCCTGTAGGTGCAAAATGGTCATATAAAAATTAATTTTTAAAAAATAAAATTTATTAGTTATTAATTAATATTAGTAAAAAAATATTACTTAATAATTATTTATTAGTTATTAATTAATGTTAATGAAAAATTAATTATGTATAATAAGATTATACTGTTTAATAATAAAACGCCAAAGCAGTCAAACCCATTCGGTAAGGCATAATGCACGTACGGACAAGGTCGTGGGTTCAAACCAAAGGAGGGGCAAGCTGAGTTGCATTTCCAAGATAAAAGGGTTGTGACACGTGGCGGAGTGAGGTTACGATACGTGACTGAGTGAGGTTGCGATATGTGGTAGATCTGGGCACCATCGACAAGGTGGACGCTGCTATAGTTGCCACGCGCCACCGTCGAAGATGAGGGGGTCGTTGCCAGAGTTGTCATGTGGCCTTTTAAATTTAAAAAATAAAAAAATAAGTTTGCAACAATATTTCCGACGGAATTGAATTCCGTCGAAAATTTGTTTGTCATGCTATTATTTCCGACGGAATCCATTCCGTCGGAAACTTTAAATTCCGTCGAAAATTCAATGTTTTTTTTGTAGTGTCTGAGTTTCATATACTATTAGTATTTTTTAAAAACATTATTTGTATTTGTGAAAATTTCACTGTAATGTTCAACTTGTTGTTCGCAATCAATGATTTACATTTTTAACTAGCAACCTGTCCAGAAAGGTGTGAATACATGCTTATATTTGAGGAAAAATTACAACTTTTCCTCCACTTATCAAATTCTTTTTGTGACATCCAATCACTTATTTCAGATTTTTGTGCCTTCTAAATTGAATTCTCACTACAAAAAAATACTAAATTTCTGACGGAATTTATTTCCATTGCAAATTCCGTCTAAAAATTTTCCGGCTAAATTTTTCCGTTTAGCCATGGAAAAATGTTCCTTGGCAAATTCCAACGGAAATTCCATGGCAAATAATTTTGCCATTGAATTAGCCATGGAATTTTCCGTGGCAATTTGCCGCGGAATAATTTTATGACTAATTCCGTCGGAAAAATTAAAAAATTATAATTTTTTAAATAAATTTAATTTTAAAAAAAATATCTTCATAAAAATTTAAATTATGATATTAGTAGCAATATAAATATTTAAAAATTAGGGTTAATACCATCTTTCATTCCTCGAGTTTTTTTTTTTTTTTCATTTCGGTTTTGATCCCTCAAGTTTCCAACCATAGGTATTGGTCCCTGTAGGGGTAAAATAATCATATAAATTTTTTTTATGATATTATCAGTTATTAATTAATTTTAATAAAAATAAATTTTAATTTTGAAAATTAGACAAAAATATAGTCATATGAAATTTACTTAAGATGTAAATTTTTTTTCGTTCAAAATTAATCTATATTAAAAATTATAATAACATATAAAAATTATTTTATAGTGCTATTAAAATTATATTTATTTTTTGATAATAATATATATTTTTGTATAAGAAACAAATATATATTTATAAATAATTGATTATATATATATATATATATATATAGTATTGCAATAATATAACGCTGAAGCATTCCAACTCAACTGATAAGGCATTGTGTACGTGCAGGCGGGGTGTGGTGACACGTGGCGGGGTGTGGTGCTGGGGTGAGGTGGCGGTCACCGAAGATGCCACGTGACAACATACGGACATGCCATGTGGCATTTTAAAAATTTAAAAATTAAAAATAAATTTGCGATGGAATTAAAATTTCCAACAGAATTTTCATGGCAAATTTTCATCAGAAATTGCAATTTGTGACGGAATTCAATTCCATCAGAAATTTACAACGGAATTAAATTGTTTTGTCACGCTACTATTAGCGAGGGAATTCATTCCATCGGAAATCGTTTTCCATCGCAAATCCATAGCAAATTCAGTTGGAAACTTTGAATTATGAGGCAAATTCCGTGGTTTTTTGTAGTGTCTCTAGGAACATGGCAAATGCCTTAGGTGACTTTCCTGTACGTTCTGTTCAAAGAAGATGGATAACATGTGTATTCCTCCAATGTGAATTGCCCTTCACATTCACAACAATTAGTTTATAATAACATAATAGAAATAAGATTAAATAGCACCAATGATCAACATTTTACATTGAGACGCAACAAGTAAATACACTAATGAAGTTTAGAGAAACTATGCTATTTGAGTCTCCTAAAGCAAATGACTTGCTGACCTAGACAAAATCGTATACCAAATTTGTCAAAATCCACATCATTGTCACTCATTCTTTAGGACATTACATGTCATAAAATTAAAAACTGCACAATACAAATACTTGTCTATATTCATAAATGACAACCAGACTAGAAGGCATAAGAAGATAATAACTTAGCATGTCACATTCTTATCTTATTTTGACTTGCAGCGGAATATTAACGCATGGTTCAATGGGCAGTACCGGAATAACATAAATATACTGATAATATGTGCATGATTACAGAAAACCCTTATAAGGGTTCATACATGATACTTACGATTAAGGTAGCCGCACAAGGCTATTAGGGTGTCTAAACCCATCCCAGTGAAATGGAGACTTCTTCCTGTCTTCATTCCACTACTGCAACCCTCTCTCATGCAGTTCTCTTCTTTGATTTCCGTGTACCTTCAGTATTCGCCTGTCTAAATTGTTGGTAGGGGAGGATGAGATTCAAGAGAATCTCAATAGGAAACAGATACCATAATGCATGTATGATAGATGCTATGTGTATGACATGTTAGCTTTATCTAGATGCATGCCCCATAATGATATTTGTGCATGCTCGATGTTTCATGTAACAAAATTATGGCCATAGCAAAACAGAAACATAGCTTCAATCATTCATATATGTTTCACATAATCAAGCAAAGCAATAACATGCATCAATACACTGGCACAAATATCAAATATATGCAAGAGAGGTAAGTTCCCTACCTCAAGTCTTTTCTCCTCGATTTGTGTGCCTCGTAATGCGGGCCAACCCCTCAGGCTCTAAACTCGGTCCTACAATTCCAAATGTACCATTTAGACACTTCTATAGTATTTTTGGTGGTAATATTATCCTATAGTGAAAATTTACCAAAATGCCCCCAGGATCCCAGCCCGGTCTCGCCGTACCCAGTTCGACTGTACTTTTTCTGAAATTTTGACATGGGCTATTCTGACATAATTTTGCCCAAGGAATCCATTTCCATACTCAAAATTATCAAATTCACTACAAAAAGACAAAATTGCCCTTGGCAGCCCCATTTTGAGGGTTTCAGGGGCATTTTCGTAATTATGTTTTTTCAGGCTTTTCTGAAAAAGTGACCAACTGTAGCCCCACCTAATTTTCCCTCCTGAGTTCAATGAATCATCAAATTATTGAAAATTTAATCCTAAGGTCCTCTAATATCCTTGGCCAAAATTCTCAAGTACTTCAAGGAAAATTAGGGTTTTCGGTTTCGGCTTCGTAAACGCGTTCCTTTCTATTCCTAACTACTTTATTGACTATTCCATTAGGTTACAACTACCATTTAGACCCAATTTTGGCAGAATAACCCCTAGGCATACACATTTCTAAAATTTAAAACCAACTGCAATCCAACGAGATTTCACCGATTAAATTGCCTACAGCAGCCATAATAGTTAATATACGAAAGTTTGGAAGTTACTTCAAGCTCCTTCTAGCTTTTCTTAAAATGGTTGAAAACCCTAACTCCTCCACACCAAAATATGAGCTTCACAACCTTCAAGAATACCGAATAAAAGCTCGGGAGCAAAGTTATACACGTCAGGTAAGGATTTATCGGAGAAATTGGCTTACCGTACAAGATCTCTTCTCCTTTCTCTCTCTAGAACATGGCTGCACTTCCTCTCTCTAAATGCTGAACTTCACTTCAGTTTATGAGAGCAAAAGGTAGGAGATGAAGTTTTATTTCATTAGCTTATGTCATATTTCCTTTATTTACTAATTTCCAAAAATTACCAAAAACCAATTTTGTGTACATAAACCTATATACATGTAACTTTGCTCATTAAGCCAAACTAATATTTCCTTCTTCTTGCTACATGTAGGAGACTCCTAGGGATCCCTCCCTTAGTCTCAATTGGCTTCACAACTTGTTCCGGTCACGTATATATGTGAAGTCTTAATTTTGGTCAAAATTGCACTTTTTACTCAAATTTTCCATAAATTCATATTAAATTGACCAAAATATTCTAAATATATTTTTCCTCTTATTTTCCTTAATTAATTGAAATTTACTTCAATTAATCAGAAAATAATTAATTTTGTGCTTGTTTAGCAAAATTATAAGTTTGATATTACATTTTCTTTCATTTCGGATTTTCTGACAGATTTTCTGCCCAAAGTTTGTAAAATCATATTTAATTTTGCAGACATTGTTTTGGGGTGATTCCAAAGGCTATAGAACTCTTATTGAGTCTAGTTCTAAGGAAAAATAAGGAATTTAGTCAGTTGGAAGCACACCATTCCTAGATTTAATTTCTTTGACTGCTGCTCCAGAAAATAATCAATTTCGCCGGGCAAACTTCAAAAATTGATAACTCTTTGCATATAGCTTCAAATGAGTCATATGACCTATCAATTCAAAGCTCAGGATGTCTACTTTCACCCTATAACATATCATAATTTTTGTACATCATTTGATGATCCAAAATCCCAAGACATTCTCACTACCTCGCAGGAAATTTCACTGGAAGCATAATTACTTCCTTCAAAATTCACCATTTTATTTTCTTTAATGCCCCAAAGATATAAGAAACATTAGGGAATAGATTTGGGACACCTGCTAAATCGGGGCTAAATAGTCCGCTTAATTTAAGCTTATTCCCAAGCCTCAAATCCCAAAATTCAGGATATTACACAGCAAGTTACTTGCTGACTGCATGAGGCAAAGAATTTGGGAGCTTGAAGATTAGCCAAAAGAATTTACCCAATCTGCAGTGTGATTCAGCTTGAAATGCATGATAATGTGATTATGAACAACCCATAAAATGCAGTGGATCTTTTGGAAAGTGGTTGTATTAGTCTCCGCATAAAACTAAGGTGTATATGCCTATGTGTTTTCTACAACAGATAGATGATGATGTGTAGAGGTTTCTTTTACATAGTGCAATGGTATATTATGTTTGAATACTTGAATACTTTGCCTTCTGTTAGATTCTTAGTTTATTGTTTATATGAATACTATGAATTTTATGATTTTTGGTTTTCGTACTCGATCCTATCTGTTTCGGATTTTTATTATGATAACTAGATTTCAAAGTGGGATCGTGATTAAAACCATGGCCTTTAATTTGTCTTAAGCATTTTTTCATAACATATTGTCTTATATATTTATCTTATTTTTATTTACCAGTAGATTTTCATGTGCAGTTTTGTAGAAGAGAAAATTAGCAAAGGAAGTAATTAATTATTGTTGGTTGCATAATGAATTAACAAGGACCAGAGTTTCAGGACAATTGTCCATTGGCTTTATGGATTAGTGTTATTAGAGGCATTATGATTTGTAGAGAAGACTTTGGAAAATGATGATGAAGCATGAAGATCTAATGAAAGCATGTCATCTCATAAATCTTTGGGCTCATAAATGTCATGATTTAGTTTGAAAGTTGAAGTTTGAACATTTAAATGATGTTAGGATGGTATATGTCTAAATTTAAGTTTTTTTTTGTGTGATATGTGATGATTGAACTTTGAAGATTCAAAATTTAATATAGCAATTTTTACCTATGTTTTTTTTAAAAATAAATAGTTCAAAAGTTCAAAATATAATTATCTGGGAATTGGTGGTTTTTTAAAGGTTATAAGAAGAAAATGTGAATAATATTTTTTTAAAAAAAATTGGCTTTCAATGACTGTTTTCTTAAAACAGTGGTTGTAAGTCAGAAAACAATTGTTATATGTGACTTACAACGACTGTGTTAAGAAAACAATCATTGTAAGTAATTAACATATAACGACTGTTTTTCTTAAAAACAACGTTGACTATTTTTAAGAAAAATAGTCATTGTATATCACTTACAATGACTATTTTAAAACAATCGTCTAGTTCAAAACTTTCAATGACACTTACACACACGTCCTCCTGAAAACGGTCGTCTAAAGGGTATAAAAACGGATATTAAAAGTGCCTTCTGTAGTAGTGTACGTATGCTCAAATGTGTTCAATGACATCCATTTTTTAAACTTTAAGCTCTAATAACCACATCTCCTTGCTGATTTGAAACAAATGCGTTATTCTTTATTTCTTCTTGTCTCTTCTTCTTCTTCTTCTTTACTCTTTTTTCCCTACTTTTTCCCTCTATTTTTTCTTTTTTTCCCATGCCCTTTCCTTTTCTCTTTTTTTTCTATGTTTTTTTTCATATATAATGTAACTACATGGCATTTTTTCATATAAACAATATCAATGGCAATTTGATGATATTTGGATGTCAATCTAATGCTAATGAGATGCATAAAATACTCTTGTTAATAAATGATGGATTTTAGAATGTGAAGGGCTCAAAGGGGGTTAACAATAGATTAGTGTATAGGGTTGTGTTTGGATTATGTAGTTAATATAAGATTTTTCATCTTCTTCATTATGTTTTTCTAATTGCTGTTGTTTATATATACCATGCCAGGCAAACATATAGCTATTATTCAACTATATAGTATGTTGTACTTCTCATGGGTATGATAAAAAAATTATGTACTTTCTAATGTTTTTATTGAAAAAAAAAAAAGCAATCAGCTTATTAAAAAATAGCCTAAAAATACTCTCTCTCCCCTTAAATTTGATTGATGCCTTCGAATTACTAATTTTGGTCCTTAATATAAGAGCTTGTATAGTCCATAGTGTATATATTTAGCACTGCTATACCATTATTTAATGAAACGCTAGTACAAGCTAAGGACTTGTTTGAAAAAGTGGTGGAAAAGCACGTTTACGCAAGTTGAGACCAAACTCCTCTCATAAACTTACCTCGTATACTGTAAATAACGTTAGAAAAACAGATTCTACCGCTAACCCAAATAAATACTAAGAAGGTCATAGGACAAGGGAATTGATCTTTGCAACGTGAGAGGGCGCAGCACTGAATCACATGGTTCCGTAGTGACTAATTGTATGGCCCAGTAACAAAGACCTTTTTTCCTACATCCTTCAAATTGGGAAAAAGAAAAAGAGTTTGTGTAGGAATAGGCAATTGCAATGGTGTCTGAATTTAGTCTGGATTTAGTGTTTGGGTAACTCAGAAACCATAGTTTTAAAAGCCATTTTCCACAAGCCGAGACAAAACTCCTCTCACATACTTATTTAATTTCATAAATCGTAAAAGCTATTCTCTAAAAATTAATTCAAACACACTAAAACTAAAGCAGTGTGCGTAGACAGTGGCTATTAATTACATGACACTCTTAGCAAGCAAGCAAGTGTCAATTAAGAGGGAGGAATACAATATTTGTATAATATAAACAAAACAAAAGGTCGGATGCCAATAATGACGAACAGAAACCAAAGCCAATGAAGGTAAATCTATGTGGGAGTTTGTAAATGGTGCAACGTCCCACTGAGCAGCACACAAATTTAACAATTATAAGAAGCTTCACGAATCACGGGTAAACTAATTAAGTTCAACCTGTGACTCTTCTTCTTCTTCTCTCTTCAGCCTATGGTTACCCACAAAACAGCGCAATAAGATGAGAGCTTTGAGAGAAATAGAAAGAAGGGTTTGTTCGGGGACTAGAGCTTTCATTTGCTTCTGTTGCCTCACCTTTTCAGTTGCTGCTGCTTTGAGTCCTTTTCTGTTCACTAATATTCCTCACTGTGAAAGCACCACTGGTTTTGGAATCAGAAGGGCCTTGTTTCATGAATCATCATCATCTTCTTCAACAAACGCTCAAGCTTCGATGAGGACAAGAGATTGATTCATACCGGCCCAAACCCTCTTCATAACTAGTTTTCCTGGCTATATATATGAAAGTATCAAGTGCATAAATTATATTGATGTAACATCTTATATTTTTTGTTTCCTATTATAAATTTTGGATTTGGGAAGAATGAGAGCATAGGCTTTAGTCCTTTCAACGTTGTAGGAAACGTGGAAGGAAAATGGGATGAGAACAATGAAGGGGAGGCTAGCTAGTGTCAATACTCAATGCTCTCGTTCGTGTTTTTTTTTTTTTTTTTTTGCAGTGAATTTTAAAACTAACAGCAGTGGTTTATAGGCCCAGTAATGTTTTCATGTGTCCCCTGATCTAGCCATTCCTTGGGCGTTTAAGGATGCAACTCATTTTTAGTTGGTGCAGTTTTTCTTCAACGCTTAATCTATATGCAAATATTTATTTTATATATAATAAAAAATATGCCGCACACAACTGAATAAAAGCTACACCGTTGAACATAATTTGCACATGAGTCCTTAAACAACACTACAAAAAAAATGAAATTTCTGACGGAATTTGGCATAGAAGTCGGTGTTTCCAGCGGAATTTCAGACGAATTTCCGATGGAATGGATTCTGTTGTCAATAATAGCATGACAAACCAACACTACAAAAAAATGCGAGCTATGACGCTTAATTTAGAGAACACTATGGCGCTTAGGAAGCGCCGTAACTTCCAGCGCCATTAAAAAAAGCTACGGCACTTCTTGAATACACGGAAGTGCCATTGAGAGAAGCACCGAAGGAAGTATACTACTCCAATGGCACTTCTGGGAGCATATCTTGCACAAGTTCAAGCAGTGCAGTGAAACCCAAATCACTCAATCCATATCGCACTTTAAAGTTGTACAATTTTAACATTGCTAGCAATCTTGTGTATTTAGTATTACCGGCATATAATGGTTTCTCTGCATCACCTTTCAATACCTCAAATTCATAAGGATAGTCATGAAGAACCCCTTCGTTCGCATTTAGCATTTCTTAAAGACCAACATCCTCATCATCACACATGCTTCGATCAAACTCATTCAAAGGACCGCTCGTGGTATTCACCTGATCACTACGTGCAGCATCCATCTCACCATGCCTTGTCCATCGTGTACATGATTGATCAATTCCATGACACACTAAATGATCTAGAAAATCAAGTAGTCTAATCCGCTTTCCATAACAACAAGATAGGCAAAGACACAAGATTTGGTTAGGATCTTTTGTATACTCGCTTGCAAATGTAATAAACTCTTTCACCCCATCTATGTATTCCCTTGATCATCGATCAGATGACATCCATTTTCAATATATCTTTACCTTTAAACATATGTTTAAAAGTAGTTAGTTGCTTGTCTCTTGTAGTTACTAATTACTTTTATCTTCTGCCATTTATTGTTTTAAAAAAAATTCGACAAGACACATAAGAAATCTCTGACAATCAACATGTATCATACTAATTTTTCATCCATATTTACAGCATGTATCATGCTAATTTTTCACAACTCACAACAAAAATAAATCAAAAGAATATTGCATAGTTGAATGATATTTAACACAAGATTGTTTAGTTCAATACTCCTTTAATTTAATAATTGGCAGGACACATAAGAAATCTCTGGCAATCAACATTTCTAAATTGATGACAAATCTTCAGATACCCAACATTTAAAAGGTGCATGGAAAAATATGAATTAAAGTTATGTACAAAATATATAGTTCAAGACTTACAAGCTAGCAAAATATTTTGTAAGAGGCTGAGACAGAGAAAAAAACAACCGGCAGACCAAGCTTTAAGAAGACAACTGAAACTTTAAATAAATACCTGGAAAAACAATTCATGACCACACATATAATATTCATGGCAAATTTTACCATAAAAAAGAAGAAGAAGAAGAAGAAGAAGAAGAAAACGTACCTAAAGAAAACTTAGGAGCTAGGAAACTTCTTATACGAGGCTGAGACAAAGCAAATCATGTGGGTAACCAAGCTTTGTACTGTAACGATAGTGCGTGACCAAAAGTTTTTGAAGAAATACGTACATGAAGATAAGAAGAAACAAAAAGTAGGACCAATGAAGCTTCCAACAGCAGTCGTCAAAGAGAGGAGGTCGTGGGGACAATGGATAAAGAGAGGTATAGTGGGGGCCAATTAGATCTGAAAAATGGAGTATGGGAGGACGCACGAGAAAGACAATGTGGGGACCAATTAGATCTGAAAAATGGAGTGAGGGAGGATGCGCAAGAAAGACTGAAAGATGATGATAATGGCAGGAGCGGCAAATTTGTACACTTCGTAAGGCGCTTCTTACCTTAAGCAACATAGAAGGTATATAAAAGCTACGACGCTTGGACACCAAGCGCCATAGCATCCATTCATTATATAAAATAAATAAATAAATAATTAATTAATTAAATGGTAAAGGGAGCTATGACGCTTTCTGTAAAAGCGCCATTGCATCCCAAATATTTGTTTTAATCTACCTATGTCTTATTATTATTAGCCATTATTAGTATTCAAACGTAACCTTAATTGATATAAAAACAAATGAATATGAATAGTAATTACTATTATTATTATTAAGTCAGACAAATGAGAAGTAAGACTAGAAAGTATAGTATATATTATTATCTCTATTATTCGCGTGAAAGCCAAGTGATAAAGAAATGAATGGTGACAGTGAATCTACATACCAACTTCTTAGCTTGTGATTAAACGAACAAAATTAAACAAGTTAAAATAAAAAAATTATAATCTAAATTTCCCCTATTGAAATAATTCTAATCATTAGCAAATTAAATAGAAGTAAAGGATAATAAGATAATTAATGCCAAAAATCATATAAATTAAATAACGAAAGAAGGATACTGGCAAAATAAATAAATAATAAATAAGGAAAGAAGGTGTTGAAGCTTACCTTAATTAACGAAGTGCCTTAACTAATATTCAGCTTGCATGTCCTTAGCATATGAAGGAGGAAAATGAAGGTGATGATCCAAGCTCGATCGCCTTCTGTGATCTCTACGCTATGGTGGTAGTAATTCTTAACTCTCACCCTTAGTCTCTATGCGCACGGTGTCTATTCTCTAGCTCTCTCATTATTTTAGATAATACATAGATCGATAAAGAAGAACTCTTTTGCGCATACGACAAGGCTGTGCAGCCTTTCAGAATCTAAAGAATATTAAAAACAATAGAATGGGGACTGTCAGCAAGGGCCTTAGTAGGCGCTTGCCCCACCAAGCGCTGGCCAAGGTTTATTAAATAAACCTCTTCTAGTGCTTGCGCCACAAGCGCCGGAGGAGGAGCTGAAATGAAAAACAAACCTCAAGCGCCTAAAAGGAAAAAACAATGCTCCTCTAGCACTTAGTTCCAAGCGCCAGCCAAGGTGGCGCTGCGTTGGTAGGCCCTTGCCCTAGAAAGTGCCATAGGAGGTGCGGAAACGAAAAAAAAACCGTAGGCGCCTAAACACCAAAAAAATGCTTGGCCTTGAGGAGGGGGCCCCTAAAGCAAAAAAGAAAAAAAAAAAGTAGCTATGGGCTGAACCAAAAAAAAAGAACCAAGATTGGCCTTGGCTAGTGCTTAGTGTGACAAGCGCCGGTCAAGGCGGCACTACCTCCTTCGGTGGTTTTTGGTGGAAGTGTCTGCCAAGGTTGGTTAGGAAGAAAAAAAAACCAGTTTGCTATGACGTTTCTTTAAAAAAGGGCCATAGGAGGTGCGCCACCAAATCATTATTTTGTAGTAGTGCAATTTCCGGTGAAATTAATTCAGTCGGAATTTGTGACGGAAATTTGCTACAGAATTTAATTCCTTCGGAAATTCCCTTGCAAAATTATTTTTTATTTTTAAAATTTTAAAAAGCCACGTGGTAATTCTGGAGGCCGCCACCTTATCGCCGACGGTGGCGCGTGGTAGCTTTGGCGGCCTCTACCTTGTCTCCGGCGCCTAGATTTGCTACGTGGTGCAGCCTCACTCCGCCACGTGTCACAACCTCTTTTTTCTTGAAAATGCAACTCAACTTTCCCTCCTTTAGTTCGAACCCACGACCTTGTCCATACGCTCACGATGCCTTACTGGATGGGCTCGACTGCTTTAGCCTTTTATTATTACACAATTATATATATAATCTTATTATATATCAATCAATTATTTATAAATATATATTTGTTTCTTATATATTAATGTAATAACAATATAAAATAATTTTATATATTATTTTAATTTTTAATATAAATTAACTTCAAATTAAAAAATTTTACATCTTAAATAAATTTCATATGACTATATTTTTGTCTAATTTCTGAAATTAATTTTTTTATTAACATTAATTAATAACTAATAAATAATTACTAACTAATAATTTTTTATTAATATTAATTAATAACTAATAAATTTTATTTTATTAGTTTTTTTATTACAACGGCGGGTTCAAAACCGTAGGGGGAGGAGTGCCTAAGTATACTCCAGTGACCATGCGATCTAGTAGTGTTGGTCAATAAATTTTTATATGACCATTTTGCCCTTACATAAATCGAAACCTATGGTTGGAAATGTCGCACCCTTATCTTATTTTCACTTATTTCACAATATTTGCAGAAAACGATATGCAATTCGGCAGCAACACAAGAAAAGCATAAATATACTGATATTATGTGCACGATTACGAAAATTCCCCATTGGGGTTCGTACTTGATAATTACAATTAATATAGCCTCGCAGCGCTATGTGGGTGTCTAAACCCATCCCAGGGAAAACGAAGACATCTTCCAGTCTTTGTTCTACCACGGCATTCCCCTCATATGGTTTTCTTCGTTGCTCTTAGTATAGCTTTTGTCTTCACCTAACCTAAATTGTTAGTAGGGGAGGGTGAGATTCGAAAGAATCTCAGTAGGAAAATAATACCAATATGCATGCAAGAGAAGTGCTTAATGCACGACATGCTTGCATTACATAGCTCATGTTCACACAAAGATATATCTACGTGCTCAATGTTTCAAACAACATACGTATGGCCATAGCATAAATAGAAACAGAGCTTCAATTATTCATATACATTTCACATAATCAGGTAAAGCAATATCATGAATCAATACACCAGCACAAATATCAAATACATGCAGGAGAGGTAAGTTCCCTACCTTAACCGCTCTTCCCTGATCCTTGAATAACATGCCTTGATTTGCGTGCCAATCCCTCAGGCTCTCTACTCGGTCCTAAAATGTCAAATGCATAGTTTATACACTTCCATAGTGTTTCTGGGGGTTATATGAGTCTATATTGAAAAATGACTAAAATGCCCCTGGGAACCCAACCTGGCCCTGCCATACCCAGTTCAACCATATTTTTCCCGAAATTTTGTCTAGGGCTGTCCTGAAGTATTTTTGGCCAAGGAATCCATTTTCAGGATTGAAATATCAAAATTCAGTGTCAAATTATGAAAATACCCTTGACAGCCCCGATTTAGGGTTTTAGGGGCGTTTTCATAATTACGCTTTTCCGGCCTTTTCCGAAAAAGTGACCAACTATAACCCCACCTATTTTTGCTTACTGAATCCAATGGAACCATATATTTCATGAAAATCCAGCTCCTTCCCCCAGATCTGGTCTTGGCCGAAACATTGGTCAAGAAAAAGGTAAAATTGTTCTTTTGTGTTTTAGATTCCAAAGCTTGTACTTTTCCACTTCTAATCCCTTATTAAGTTGTTTAAACACATTCTAACCATGATTCAAAAAAATTTGGGCAGCATAAGCCCTTAGGATTAGGACTTCCCAAATTTGTGAACTTGACAAAAATCACCAAAACCAACCATAAATCTCAACAACAACACCATGCTAGAATAAATCTAAGGTCTGTAAGGTTACCTCTTAAGATCTTGAATCTTCTCTCTCTAGGAATATCCTCTCTCTCTCTACTTGAGCTCAAAATATGTCTTCAAAATCATAGATTCCATGAAGAAGAAAGGTTTAGAGAAGGTTTCTTAGTAAAATCACAAGAGAACTCTTAAGAAATCACACTTAACCTTAAACTTCTTCTTCCTTCTCTCTAAAACTTGAGAGCTCTCTCTCTCTTCTCTTCTTGTGTTGGATGAAAATAAGGAAGGGAAGCGGAAGGAAAAAGTGCTTTATAAGCATATCCCTTTACCCTACACCATTTGATTTCATCAAGGCATATGATGGTGACACTTGTCATAACCCATACCTCCTTCATATTATGTCATACATACTCCATTAGGCTTCCAATTGGTTTTGAACTAACTTCCTCCCTCTTGGTTAGCATAGAAAACCCCCCCTCTTGCTCTTCTAACCAAATGATTTTTCTTCTAACTAAAACACTATGCACTCAACCAAGCACTCAAGTTAGTCCAACCTTACACTCAAGATAATCCTTACCATCATCAATCATGATTGCTATGTACATGTAGCATTATTTTAATGCAATTGGACATGTGCTCATCTTCATAAATCATAACCTACTCCCCTCTTCATATGATAATAACACTTGGCATATTTAATTCCACAATTTACACAATTGCTAACACATTTTATTTTCATTTTTTTGAATAATGCCAATTCTGGCAGATTTTCTGCACTAAATTTAAAAAATTATAACTAAATTTGTAGACATCGTTTTAGAGTGATTCCAAAGGCTATGGAACTCTTATTGAGTCTATTTTCAAAGAAAAATATGGAATTTATCTAGTTGGAAACATATCATTCCCAGAAATCATTTCTTTGACCGCTTCTCTAGAGACTTTCCAGATTTTCTAGGCCAACTTCAAAAATTCATAAATCTTAATCCATTGGTTAGAATGGCTTATAATACTTATCAAATTAATGCTCTGGATGTCTACTTTCACCCTATAAAATTTCATAATTTTTGAATATCATTTGATCATCCAAAATCCCAAGACAATTTCACTGCCTCACAGAAAATTTCAATAGAAGCGTACTCACATTCTCCAAAATTCACCATTTCACTTTCTTTAATACCCCAAAGATATAAGAATTATTAGGCAATAAATTTGGGCCTCCTGTTAAACTGGGGCTTGGTAGTCCACTTATTTCAGGCTTATTCAATAGCCTCCAATCCTGAAATTCGGGGTATTACAAGAAACTTAAGGAGCCAAAACCAAAATGAGGAAAAACTTGAGGGATGGAAAATGGTATTAACCCAAAATTTTAAATATTTATATCACTAATAATATCATAATTTTAATTTTTATAAATATATTTTTTAAAAAATTAAATTTAATTAAACATAATAATTAATTAATAATAATTTTTAATTTCTCCGATGAAATTAGCCACAGAACTTTTCTGTGGCAAATTACGACAGAAAATTTTGTCAGAAACTTTTGCGACCGAATTTCTGTGGCAAAATTAGCCACGGAATTATCCCATCGGAAATTCCGTGGCAATCGATGAAATTTGCCACGGAATATTTTCCATACTTTTTCGACGGAATTTCTGACACAATTCCGTCGGAATTTGCCACAGAAATTGTTTTCGTAGCAAGTTCCATCAGAAATTTAATGTTTTTTTGTAGTGCAAGTTTTGAGAGCGTTTGAGTAATAAATTTTACAATTGAAGACTTTTAAACAATTTTCACTAAGTATTTTTTTGTATCGTCTCTTTTTTTCCTGGATAAATTTTCCTTTCCATAATTCATTTGTCACTTTGTGAATGATTGGATTTAGTTTGACATTTTCATCATATCTTCCCTTTCAATATACTGCTTATATTAATTTTATACCAATTTTGAGTATTTTTAATGTCCAATCATGTCAGTAAAATCTCTCAAAAATCTTACATACTCAATCTTGGATTTCACTAACTGACCACACCATCAATTTTATCGAATATACCTAGAATAATATATCAAGTATGATTAATTTAATCTAAATATTAGTTGACATATTTAAATGAGATGTACTAGGCTACCAGCTTAGCATTAGAAAAATAGGCCGGCCCATTTAGACCCGAGTCCCAAAAAACCAATGGAAATTGTGGCCTAGCTTGTTTATTTGAAGCCCTTGGGTCGGCCCGCTAGTTTCAGGCCCGTTTAACATTTTTTTTTGTTTCTTATACACCTAAAGACTAAAATACCTAATTTAAAATATAAATATCATCAAACTAATTTGAAACATAAATATTATCCATAGTTAATAGAACACAAACACTAAGATCAACAAGAGATGCCATGGCGAGAGCCCAGCCTTGAGAAGGTCAGCTGACACTGATAGTCACCCTTAATGAGTGAGGTTGTTCCGTCATGGTTGGTGGATGATGGTCCTCTAGTTGAGAGTTGAGACTCGTGAGGCGATGGTGAGGGAGAGCCGAAGCGGAGAGGGTCAAGGGTCAAGGGACTAAGGTGATAAAGTATGAGGTCTGAGTTAGTGTGATAGCATCTCCAATTTGAGGGTTAGGTCAGGTTAACTTTGCATCTCTGCCCACTACCTCGTGCCTAGTTAAAAAAAAATTAAACGGGCCTAAAAGGGCTAGCTCTGTTTGTAAGGTTAGGCCGATCCTTTTAGGCCCGCTTCCTTCTGAAGGCTCTAAATCATAAGCTTGGCCCTTGATGGGCTCAGGCCTAAACAAGATGGCTCGACGGGCTTGACCCGATTTCCCGAATCTATACTAACTCAAGGTGCCATATGGAATATATATATATATATATATATTCTTTAATTTTCCTTTGAAATACAAGGAAATCTTAAAATATTATTAAGATAACTTTATAGAATGATTAATTTGGGATTTTTTAATAAAATGCGTACTATTCCCTAATCATTTGATAATGATAACTAACCTATAAATGCATGATCATTAATGGAACTTCTTTGCACCTGAATGTAGAGAATTAAGGATGAGCAAAATCACTACTCATTCGTTTATTATAATACCGAAAAACATTAAAGGTCACATTTCAAAAATCGTATTGCTTGTTTAAAAGATACTCCTTTGGTCTTTGATGTTTAACCTAATTAGAAGCTGATCTTAGTCTTAGATATAAGACATATTTTTTATATTTATCAATTTTTTTCAAATTAGCAATATTGATATTCTCTCAACGATAATCTAGTAAGAGGGGAATTAAGGAAAATATTTAGATCATTTTAGAAAAGAACATGTTATATTAACTAGTTTGACTAATTTCCTTAATCTAATCAAATTAGTTAAATATGTCTTATATTAAGTACTAGAGGATTATATACATATGTTGGCTTTAGTGAAAGAGACTTTAGTTGTTTAAACATGAGGTCTCAAGTTTGAATCCATGAATACATTTTACCCTTTGGAAATTCTACCATTAATTAGGTCCAAAAATACTCAAATTTAAGTTATATAAAAAAGAATATTCTAGATCTTGTCCATAACTTGAATACCTCCAATATGCATCACAAAATTTGTATATAAGGGTGATTGGAGGACACCAATTTTGCAGAAAGAATTCATCAACCTTTGACGTTGCAAGTATTGTTTCGTCTGCAATCTAATTGGAGTGAGAGAGATGTTGTGCAAGCTAGAGGCCAGTGTTGAACTCATCAACACTTCAGCTCTAAAGTTTGTGGAGATATATTCAACCAAAACATGAGCTTGCCACTATCTCCCCTGACATCTTTCGAAGCCTTAAAATTTTTTTTGGTGCCTGGGGTTTTGTAGGCCTCACTACCTCATACGCTATACCACAAGTACGCATGTAAGACAACATCATTATCATCTTCATCAACCTTTTTTCCTTTTTTTTTTGATTTTAGACAAAATTGTTTTTGCATATATGATGGATGACACAGATGGGACAAAACAAGTGGCTAAGAAGGAGTTGGAAAGCTTAAACCTAATAGACCTATCGCTATCATTCAAAGTGATAGAGGGAGGTATGTTAAAAGTGTACAACAACTTCGCAATTATTCTGAAAGTCACTCCAAATGTACTGTCGAGAAGTGTTGTGAATTAGACCTTTGAATATGAGAAGCCAAGTTCAGAAACTGCAAATCCAAAGTCGTTGATGGAAGCTGCTATTCAAGTCTCCAAAGACATTGATGCTTATACTAGCAACCTCATATACACTTTAATTCTTCAAGTAGTTAATAAAAAGTGTGTGTGTGTAATAAAAGTTGGCTTTTGTCAGCTTGTGTTGTGTGCATGTATGCTTTATATATTCTGCTTTCTGCTGCCATTTTCAAAATGCGGTTGTGGCGCTTGACATATACCTTGTTAAAAGTAATGCTAGTAGTACTAGGTCATGCAACAAAGTGTCTCTCCCTAAGACTAGTGAATTGGAGTTATGGCACAAATGGTTAGATCATCTAAATTTAAATTATATGTCTCAAATGTTTCCTTCTCTTTTCTCTAATAAAGACGCGTATGATTTTCGTTGTGATTCATGTGAAAAGGCTAAGCATCATCAAACTTCTTTCCCAAAAATCCTATACCAAGCATCCAAACCTTTTTGTACTATTTATAGTGATTTATAAGGACCACCTCATACACCAAACCAAACCAAACCCACTCAAAGTATTTCATCACATTCATTAACGACCACATATATGTAGGCTGGATTTACCTATTGAAAGATTAAACTAAAGTATACCAAACATTTGTCAATTTTCACAATATGATTCCTACCCTATTTCAAACTCGAATTTAGATACTACACACTGATAACGGGATTGAATACTTCAATTAGGTCCTCTCCACCTTCGTTTCCAATCATGGCATTGTCCATAAAAGCACGTGTCCCAATACACCCCAAAAAATGTAATTGCGGAGAAGAAAAATTGCTACATCCTTGAAACTGCTAGAGCTATTATGTTTAATAGCAATATTCCTAAGTATCATTAGGATGACACTGTCCTCATTGCCATTTTTCTTATAAATTGCATGTCTAGCCAGCCCTATCCTACAAAGCACCACTACAACTACTTGACCAATACTATAATCTTCCATCCTAGAAAACACTTTGCTTCTCAAAGTGTTTGGCTTCACATCTTATGTTCATCTTCACCCCACCAACAAAGTTAACCCCAAAACCCTTCGATGTATCTTCCTTGGATACTTAAACTCTCAAAAAGTCTACAAATTTTATGACCTAATCTCTAAATGCCTCTATGTTATGAGTGATGTCGCCTTCTATAAAACTACACCTTTTTACTCCCTATTTGCAATTCAAGGGGCAAAGAGAGAATTCCAGATAAATGAGATGTCACCACCACTAGAGGATGACCTAGCCTTCATTGAGTATGTACCTAGAACAAATAAGCTTACTCTTGATAGCCCTCTTGATAACCCAAATAATTATGATAATACTGATAACTCTCTTGATAACTATAATAATCCTGATAATCAAGATAATGTGCTTAAGGAAACAAGTAAGGCTGGTTCAGGGGGAGGCACAAACAAATAGGCTAATATATACACACAACGACACAAGAAAGGTAATAAACCATAGGTTATTAGCACTAGCCAAGAGTCAAAACTAGAGACAAGTTTAAGAGAAACAATGGGAGCAGAAAATTCTAACTTTGATATGCCAATTGTAGTAAGAAAGAAGGCTAGATCATGTACTCAACATTCCATTAAAAGGTTTTTCTTCTATAAGGCCCTTTCCTCTAAATATCAAGCATTTGTCTCTTATCTTGATAGTGCCAAGGTACCAAATGGTATTGATAAGGCCATGACTACTCCTAAATAGAGGCCCTTAAATGAAATGAGACATGGAATGTAGTAGACCAATATCGAGGGAAGAAGCCAGTTGGATTTAAATGGGTATTCACTCCAAAATATAGAGCAGATGGAAGTCTTGAGAAACACAAAGCTAGACTGGTTGCAAAAGGCTTCACACAAGTATATAGGGAAGATTACATTGAAACATTTGCACCAGTAGCCAAGTTAAATACAATTAGAATTCTCTTGTCCATAGCAGTTAATCTGGATTGGGATATGTACCAAATTGATGTAAAAAATGCCTTCCTTAACAAAGAACTCAAGGAAGAGATATATATGAAGTTACCTCCTGGGTTTCCAATGAAGAAGACTAATCAAGTTTGCAAACTAAAAAGTATGGGCTAAAATAGTCACTACTGGCTTGGTTTAACAGATTCACTCGAGTTCTAAAGAAATATGGGTACATTCAAGGGCAAATCATACTTTATTCTTTTAACGTCACAAGGGTAAGATGGTCATCCAGCAATATATGTTGATGATATAGTCCTTACAACAGACGATAATGTAAAAATTAGTCAAATCAAAGTAGCCCTTGTACGAGAGTTTAAATCAAAGATGTTGGAGAAATAAAGTACTTTGTTGGAATGGAGGTTGTTCAATCAAAGGGAGGAATCTACATCTCCCAAAGAAAGTATGTCTTAGATCTTCTAAAGGAAATAGGAATGACATGCTGCAAACCCAGTGACACACCTATACAGGTTGATAAAATATAGTCTATTGTAACAACATGGTTGCAATCAACATTGCGCATAATCTAGTCCAACATGTTGAGATAAATAGGCATTTTATAGGAGAAAAGGCTTATGAGGGTATAGTTGACTTAAAGTATATACCTTCTAGAGGATAGACTATAGATATTCTCACAAAAGGATTGCCCAAGGACAAGTTTGAGTATTTCATGGGCAAGTTAAACATGATTGATATCTATAGTCCAACTTGGGGGGAGTGTAGAATACTAAAACTTAAGGAATTAAGTTTAGATCCAAAATTATAGGCGATTACTTAGGATAATTGTCAAAACCTTATCTTATTTTCACCTTTTTTAGAGTATTTGTGAAAAATGATATGTGGTTCGGTGGGCAATAAAAGAATAGCAGAGATATACTGATAATATGTATATGATTACAGAAATTCCCTATAGGGGTTCGTACCTGATAATTACAATCAATGTAGCTACACAAGGTTATTAGGGTATCTAAACTCGTACCAGTGAAATGGAGACATCTTCCTATCTTCGTTCTGCCACTGCATTCCCCTCGTATAGTTCTCTTCCCTGCTTACACCTATCTAATATGTTGGTACGGGAGGGTGAGATTCAGGAGAATCTTAGTAGGAAAACAGTACCAATGTGCATGCAGGACAAGTGCTTAATGCATGACATGCTTGTATTACATAAACTCATGCTAACATAATGGCATATCTGCGTGCTTAATATTTCAAACAACATACTTATGGCCATAGAGAGTTAAAATCATTTTCATCCCTTCCTTCCGGTAGGATTTTCAGAAATTCTTTCAAAAACTCGTCTCTATCCTGGTCTCAATTTATAATTTTGAATATAATTACCTACGCAGTTAATTCATATTCGTACATATCAGAGTGTACAATAAAAATCCCATCAACCCCTATATATAGACTAAGGGTTTCAAAATTTCCTACTAGGGGATTACACAACCATGTCTAAGATATTATTTACATTCCAAAAAGAATATATAACAATCCCACTCCAAAGTAGATAACCAACAATCTCATATCTCCCAAAATTCCTAACCGCTCTTGGTTGGCCGCTTCCCAGAGGAACTACATGCCTTGTCTGTAGGTATAACAATGGAAAAAATGAGATTCAAAAGAATCCTAATAGTAACAAATCACTTATATAATATATAAGCATATAGCATGTAAGCAATCATCAACAGCAGTATCATAGCAACACAATAACACATGTCTTTCATCACAACGACAATACTCACGGCTGAATCTCCTGACAGCTTTCACTGTATAACGCCAGTTTGTACTGGATAACAACAGTTTTCACTGTATAACACCAGCTTACACTGGATAACACCAGCTTGCGTTGTATAACGCCAGCTTACGTTGGATAACGACAACTTTCACTATCTGTATAAGCAGCAACATTAGATATCCTCACAAGCAATGATCCACACACATACAATACATTTACACAAGATATAAGAGAAGAGTCACTACCTTGTTCCTTCCGATGGTGACTAGGAAGAGGCTACTCATGGCCAGGGCAAAGGTCGAATCCTATAATCACAATCAAGAACGGTGGATTAATTCACTATTCCAATTCTTATTTTCATCATTCTTAACGTTGGTTATCATTTGGACTCTCTTTAGGTAGGTATTAGAAGACTAGACACATGCCTAAAGGGTTGGGATAACTACCCCTAAATATCCCTTTTTTAAAAGAATAACATTGATTTTGGGCTGACTTACTCAAGTGAAGATGGCCTCACTCAAGTGATGGAGGACATGCACTCAGGCGAGGATGGTTCACACCCTTAAGTATTTGGTAGAGAGCAACACCAACGACCAGAAAGTGCTCACTGCACTTGAGTGTAAGGATTTGTACTCAAGTGATGACCCCAAAATCGCTCGAGTCCTAGAAAGTGAAGCACAAGAAGTGTTTGGCTGAGCGCACAGCAAACTTAGTGATGGAAGCTCACTTGAGTACTATCCTTGGCACTCGAGTGAGGACATAGCACCTACTAGTGTCAAGACACACCCTTGGAAATTGGCTCGTGAGTGTTTGACCGAGAGAAAACCTCAAAATGAATATACCTCTACACTCGAGTAAAACCATGATCACTTGAGTGATAACCCATATCACTCGAGGGCGAGGAAGTGCACTCTTGCATCCTACCCGAGAACACCACTGAAATGCTGAAGGAAAAGGGAAATCTACTGTTGCACTCCAGTGAGACCCTCCTCACTCGAGTGAGGCTTATCAGAAGCCAAAATACAGCAGCTGATATAACTTCCCAGATTTGACAAGACTGGTACCAATGGTTTCAAAACTTATACCAAAGCTCATTTTCACCTAAAATTCCATAAGGAATCTATTGGCAACCTTACAATACTCACAATCACATTCTAACAACAATTTTGCTCTTGGGTCTCTACATTACATCCAAAACACACAATCATCAAAACTCCTACTTCACATTTCCAAAACCAATCCTATTAACTCAAAGACACAATAGGCTACCAATTCAACTATAAGACTCTATCCAAGTCCTACATTCCAAATTGATACCTTATTTAGGGAAAAATTCCAGAATTTACAAAACTTAACCAAAAATCATAACAAATATACCAAAATGCATCAAATGCTTATCTCTTTCTTTTCTCAAAGTGATTTCCTTGATTTCACAACTTCCAAATTTTCACCAATTCTCAAACATCACCAATCAAAAATCTGAAACCATAGGAACAAAGCTCTTAACACTATGAGAAAGATTAATAAAGGACACTTGGGCATCTAGGGTTAAATACTCACCTAGAACTCAAGCTTTTTCTTTCTCTTTCTTGCTTAAGCTTAGACAACAATGGAGGATGGGGGGGAGAGTGAGAATGATGAAGGAAGTCAAATTTTTCCTTGCCCCAAAGCTCCCTAGCCGAATTTGAAGAGGAGAGGAAAGAGGGAAAAATTTTGACATTTTGACCAAGATCAATGGCCCTCATATTGACATGTGTCATCATCCCATTCTCCCAACCATGAGCTCCCATATGCATATTCAATATACGATGTGCTTGGAAGTGATTTGAGTGAAATTGCCATTAACAGGGGAAAAAGGGTAAAATTGGAAATTTACCGAATAACTGGACAGTTACCAAAGAGGAAACTCATAGGTAACTGTCCCAAAATTTGAGATATTTCTGATTATTTCTTGATTTTGTATAGCATAATATCAGGATCTCATTAATGACCTAAAGTTTTGAGTGTCCTTTTCAATTCAGTTCTATAATTATTTATATATTTATATGAAAAATTTACTAATGGGACTTATAAATAAGACTAAAAACATGATAACAAATTGTACAAAATAATTCATAAAGGGTAAAATTGTATATTTATATGAAAAAGTTAATGATGTGACTTAGAAAAAGGTCTAAAAACATGAGAACAAATTTTACACAATAATTAATGAAGAGTACAATTGTATACATACATGAAACATTTAATGATATGAATTACAAATAGGGCTAAAAACATTCTCTCTGCAAGTCTACCAAAAAAATTGAAAGAGAGGAGTACCTTTTGAACTTTAACCATATTTAATATAATGGAATGAGTGAGAACCAAGAAGACTTAATAATAATTGGGCAAAAAAAGAATTAATAATAGTTATTAATAGTTTATTAATAATTAATTTAAGGGTTAAGGTGCAAAAATAGCAAAGAACTATTTCGCAAAGTGCACTCAGCACAATTAACTATTTTTTGGGTGCAAAAGTAGACATAAACAATATTTTTAGGTGCAAAAGTAGACATAAACAATATTTTTGGGTGCAAAAGTAACAACGCCGTTAACTCAAGATAACTTCCGTTACTTTAATATAATTTTACAATGGTTAAGGTGCAAATTTAGCAACAAACTATTTTCTTATGAACACCCAACACAATTATTTTTCACACGAGCATTTACAAGACAAATATGGGCATTTACACAGGAGCATTTATATTAATGATCTTACTTTTTTCATAAGAACATTTATAAGACAAATAAAGGGATTTAAAAGAATCCGGGGAATTAAAAAATTTTGGTCTTTCATATATTTATCTTGTAAATGCCTATATTTATCTTTCCACTGACAAAACCTAACTTTTACTTGACTGAATGGGGTGCAATAAAATTTTGTTAACTCACTATATTCTTTTAAATCTCTTTATTTTGTCTTGTAAATTCTCTTATTAGAAAATTGGTGGCACCCATATTTTCTAAAAGGGTTAAGCTGAAAATTTAGCAATAAACTATTTCCCTATGGGCACTAACGCAATTGTTTTTCTTAAGAGCATTTATAAGACAAATATGAGCATTTACATAAGAGCATTTACTTTTTTTTTCTAATAAGAGAATTTACAAGACAAATAAAGAGATTTAAAAGAATACAGTGAGTTAACAAAATTTTGCTGCAACACATTCGGCCAAGTAAAAGTTAGGTTTTGTCAGTGGAAAGATAAATATAGGCATTTACAAGATAAATATATGAAAGACCAAAATTTTTTAAGTGAAAAATTATTGTGTTGGGTGTTCATAAGAAAATAGTTTGTTGCTAAATTTGCACCTTAACCATTCTAAAATTATATTAAAGTAACGGAAGTTATCTTGAGTTAACGGCGTTGTTACTTTTGCACCCAAAAATATTGTTTATGTCTACTTTTGCACCCAAAAATAGTTAATTGTGCTGAGTGCACTTTGCGAAATAGTTCTTTGCTATTTTTGCACCTTAACCCTTAATTTAAATACTATTGCAATAGAAAACTTATATCAGTGCGATTTATGTTTAGGTTTACACGCAAGTCATATTTCCACTCATCATTTTACTTTAACTCTTAAAAATATTACAATACAATATGACAAGCATCTCAACAATCAAAATGACACCTGGCCATTATTATTGCATGTTCTCTGATAAAGTTTGTTTATTTGAACAAGACCCCATTGTATGCTCTTGAAAGGTTGGCATGATTTTAGGGGATGAATTTTCCTTGAAGGGTTGGCAAGCATTTTCCTGTCATTACTTATGATGACTTGTGAAATATACATAGGGAATCAAGATTAATGGTTTTGTTATGTGAAGGAGAGTGTGAGAATGTTTCATGTAAGAGATCAATGAGGGTGAATTCTGTTGGAAATTATGCCCTAAGGGCCAATCATTGTACTTTGAACATTATTATTTTAATGAAATTTCTCCATTCTGTTATCATATTATTTGCATGTTAACTGTGATAATTGTATCCTTGGATAATTCATGAAGATTGTCCTAAAATGTCCCTGGTCGATTATCTATGCGGGAGTAGAGATGTAACAAGACCAGTATTACTTTGATAAGATATGGAGATACGAATCAAAGTCTTAGGCACTTATAAGAGTACAAGGTGCTGGTCCGACCCACTATGAGAAAGCTACATGGATCAAGTCATAAGTTTTTCTCATGTATAACCACGTCACAATGCCCTTAGACCTGAGGTCATCATGGATTCCTACATGAGAGTTGCTAAGCTTTGAACTAGTCAAAAGTCACTTTTGACCGAGTGATGATAAAGGCTATGATCGGGCTTGGTAGTTTTTCATGCAGAGGAATATGAATGATCAAGATGGAATTTATCCCTCACATTAGTAGAGAGATATTACTGGGCCCCTCGATGAGTGAGTCTGAGAAATGTATGGCCATACTACAATGGAAAGAAGTTTCCATTTCTATTGTCAGGTTACTTAGGAATAGAGAAAGTAATGGTTAGGAACAAGAGGATGACATTATCCATGCCTTATCCTTGATCGATATATCGTGTGACAAAAGGGACGTGATATGGTTGTATGACAGGTTGCATTGTGATAACGATCCTCATATAATTTGGGTAGTCGTAATGTCTTGCTAGATGCCACTTGCGACTTTTGGGTTAGTATAGTTATTGGCCCACTGCCAACTTCATATGGGCCTATAAGGTCGCACACAAGAATGGCCCAACATGAGATAATGTTTAATTTAGGGGGGACGAATTTTATATTTATATAAATATATATATAATATAAAATTCGTTCATAATATTATATAGATATATATTTTCAAAATACATATCTTATATTATATATATATATATATATGTATATGTATATATATTATATATTATAGAGATATAGTATCTCAGATTTAATTTATGAAGATAAATTAAATCTAATGGCTCTTTATTTGGATTAAATAAATAGGTTAAATTAAAACTGTTGGACAGATTTATTTTAAACTGAATTTATTTAATTAGCTCATCAAGATAATTAATTGTTGATTAATTTCAAAATTAATGATGATTAATTTTGAAATTTGGATATAGTCATAATAGGTTATAAACCTGATATAGCAGATATACTCATACGCGCATGAGAATTCAGAGCTGCAAGGGAAACGCTAAAAACATTGGAGGCGCTAGCACGCAGTCTCGGTTGAAGAGCATTCGTGTGGATACCGGTAGAGGGAGCGGACCTAACGTGTTGACTCCTAGAGATTGTGAAAACCCTAAGTTGAAAAAGGTACGAGTTCTTTCTAACCTAATTTAAACGCCGTTGATAGATCCTCGATTATGATTGGTAAATTTTTTAAAATTCTTCCACTGTGCCTGCCGATCCCAACAGTGGTATCAGAGCCAGGTCAATTGTGTGTTTAAATTGAGTTTATGTTCTTATACATGTGATATATATTGGATATATATGTGTGGTTATAAGAAAACATCCAAATATGTTAATAAGAAACGGAATATGTTCAACGTTATTGTGCGTTTTCGGATAGAGCTGTGTGTTTATGCGATCTGGTGAATTGTTTTGATTACTTGCGTTATGTTCCGTTTTCAATTCTGCCACTGGCATCGTGATTTCTGTTCTGAATAGGCTTGCATGAAATCGGGTAGGGTACCTGAGATCATAGTTGGCGACAATCCAATCGGGTCTAAGTTTGGATATCTATTTGGGTAATAGGGATCCGAACTATGGGGAAGACAATTTGGATCAGAAGCGTTCTGGGCTATTGTTGTTTTTTTTGAAACTGGGCCAAAATCCCTTAAGAATTAGAGACTAAACAAATTTTTAAAAAAATTGGGTCCGAAATTTAAAATATGAAAATTTTTGAATATTTCTTTTAAAAAAAATGTGCCCTTTTTCAAAAGCTCCAGGGGCGTTGTCCCTTGAAACCCCGCACGGACACTGTCCCTTAACCCTGCCCACTAACCAACTAGTGGGACCGCCGTGGCTACCTCTATGTAACGCAATATAATCTGATCACGACATTTATTGCTTTTCACATTGTATGAATTCTTGTTGTGGTTTATTATTTATACTTGTTTGGGTATGGTGAACAACATGGCTTTAGAATTTTACAAAGGGTTGTAATATTTAAATACAACCTACGTGCTGTGCCTTTCTCTAAATACTCTCGATGTACATTCTCTTCTCATCTCACTCCCCTCGAATGTTTAAACGAGGTTTCTCTCAATGTATTTCTTTTCTTATTTAGAGAAGTCCTCTCATTGGCTTGGGAGGATTTAGGTTAGGTAAGCCATGTTGTGTCACGTTTAAATTATGCTTTTGATAAGATCATTGCATGAATACTTTTACATTTATATGTATTTATCTGTATGAGATATGACCACGATTGCATTCATATAAACAAGACTAATTAATTGAGCCCTCTAATCAAATCTTAAGTCTTAATGCCATCAATTAATGAATATCTGTCAAAACCTAGATCACTCAATTGGGGAAATTACCAAAGTGGATGCACTTGAGTTATCTTGATGAGACAAGCATAAGTAATGGTGCTGCTCATAATATTCATTATTGTTTTGACTTAATAGAGATTAACAAAACGGTTTTGAATCTTAAGGCATTTGATGGGATTAAACATACCATATCATATGATGATTAAATACCATAAACATCTAAGAGTTACATGTAATGTAATTGGTAAATAGGTTACCTACCTAAATAACTTTAATTTAAGCATCTTGCCAAAGCAGACTTAAGTTTAAGCCAAATATGGATCTTAGCCCACTAATTATTATTTAGAGGGTTGTTAATTTAGTGGGAGATTACTAACTAACTTTACATATTTTAATTGTAAAATCATGTCGACCAGTAATACTACTACGCTATCGTTGCAATCGGTCCTTGAGAAGGACAAACTCAATGGGACAAACTTCTTGACTGGTTCAGGAACTTAAGAATTGTTCTCAAGCAGGATAAAAAGGCTTATGTCCTAGATCAACCCATTCCTAAGGAGCCTACAGCCAATGCTCCAAGAGCTCAGAGAAATGCTTACACCAAGCATAAGGATGACTCTGTGGATGTAGGTTGCTTGATGCTTGCCACTATGGTTCCAGAGCTCCAAAGAGATCTGGAACTTATAGAGGCTCATGAGATGATTGTCCATCTCAAGGAAATCTTCCAACAACAGGTAAGGCAAGAAAGGTATGAGACTATAAAGGCCTTACATTCCTGCAAGATGGCTGAAGGTGCATCAGTTAGTACTCGTGTTAAAGATAAAAGCCTATATTGCTCACATTGAGAGGCTTGGATTTCCCATGAGTTAGGAGTTAGCTACGGATTTGATCCTGAACTCACTCCTGGAGAGTTATGACCAGTTTGTCATGAACTACAACATGAACAACATAGAGAAATCAATTTCTGAGCTGCATGGGATGCTCAAAACTGCTTAGTAAAGTATTAAGAAAAAGCCTAGTATAGTTTTGATGGTTCAGAAAGGAAAGGGTATGAAAAAGAAAAGGAAGGGCAAATGGAAGGGTAATGGCTCAGGTGGTAAGACCAAAGAGTCAGACAAGCCCGAAACCAAGCCTGCACCCAAGAAGGCAAAGCCTCCAAAGGAAGGAGTCTGCTACTTCTGCAATTAACCCGGTCATTGGAAGAGGAATTACAAACTTTACCTGGAAGATCTAAAAAAGAACAAGAAGGATAGGGAGGCTATCGCTTCAAGTATTTATGTTATAGACATTCATTTTTCTACTTCCTCTACATGAGTATTAGATGTTAGAACCGGCTATCACCCAAGAGGGGGTGAATTGGGTGTATAATAAAAACTTAAGAACATTAGAAATCTTTTTGAATCTTAACGAAAGCGGTAAGTATGAAGATTTATAAATTAACAGTTAGATTAAATAATATATGCTGGAAATATAAGAGCTTAAGGAAGAAAATATGCAAACTGTGATTTATCCTGGTTCGGTCCAATCTGTGATAGCCTACGTCCAGTCCCCAGGCTCCTCCTGAGATTTTCAAATCCACTATCTTCTTGTTTAATCCGGGCACAAGAAAAGCCTTTACAATCCCACAAGTTTAGCAGGGTACTTGTGAAACCTTTTACAAATCTCTCACCAAGATACTCCCCCTTACGGCAAGTCTTATGAGCAGAGCAATCCCGAAAATCTTCCTCTCCTACTTACTCATACAAGTCTTACGAGCAGCAACGTTCTCTCCTGCTTACACCCCTGTAAGTCTTACGAGCAGCAACGTTCTCTACTGCTTGCACCTTGTAAGTCTTATGAGAAGAATGTCTTACTGGCAATTCTCTCTACAGCTTCTCCCGTAAGGAAATCAATCTTCTCAAGGTCCCTCTACCTTGAGATCAACTCAGAAATATATTTGAAGGTGTTTACAGACTCTCTCACAGAGTGGGTATAATACACACTGAAGTACAATACAAATAATCACTCTCTCATTAATAAGGAAAACAGAAACTGGAAAACAAAGAGTGTTTGGGTAGAAGTAAAGGATTCATGTTATTTGCATGTTGGTGTCGTTGCTCTGTTTTCTCTGTCTCCCATCGACTTTGAGTGCTCTCTTATTTTTAGTTTATGAAGATGATGACCGTTGTGATTATTCGTCCATTGGAGTCATTTTGACCGTTGAGCATATTTGAAAAAATGTGCTACCATGAGATTTTCGTTGCAAAGCAGAGCGTCACGTTGATGAGCGGTATGTCTCATTATGACTTGTTCATCACGTTGTGGAGCGGGATGAATATGTTTGAGTTTCCAGATAATCTCTTATGGTGGGTCAAATTTTTGTCGTGGTAGGTAGCTGATGCTCGGTGTGTAATGATGCCGCCCGCAACACTTGACTCTTTCATTTGAATCTGTAAGCTCACCGTTAAATATCTTGTTTCACACTGCAAAATACTTAATCATTAATATGATGAAGAGTTAGTCATGGGTATGTTGGATCATTGGTCAAAAGCTGAATTTTTTGCTTCGGGGACTCATCACATTGAGTGAAGACTTTTGCCATACGTGACTTCTGTTCTTAAAGATGCAATCCAAATATTTAATCTCCTGTTTTACACTTGAAATATATGTTAGTTAATATTTAGAAACAATAACAAGTGAAAACATAATGATTGTATAACATTTAACCACGTTTGGATTGATGGCCATGAGAGTCTGACCTTCTACGTTGCTTCTGTCAAAACCTCACTCGAGTGCAATATGGCTCACTCGATTGCATTTGATATTTTCACGTTCTAGCTTCCTCTCCGGCAAACACTCGTTGCCTTCACTCGCATATGCTTAAGTGAAATCTCGACATCACTCGAGCACAACCATTCATGCTCGAGTACGCTTCTTGCTTTCACGTACAAGCTTCTTCTCGGGTTAACACTTTCTTGTCAAAAATTGCATGTGCTCGAGTGAGAAATGGTCTAATGCTCGAGCATGGATCCTAGTGCTCGAGTGTTGCAAATTTCTTTACGTTTCAGCTGCTTCTGGACATCACTCGCACAACTTTTTCAAAGAGTTAGTTTTTGCACTCGCGGGTGATGTGGGACCACTTTAGAAAAAATTTGTTTATTTGATTCTATTGATGTATCATAAGAAAGCTCTTGCCATATGCATTCCAATGCAAAAAGAATCAGCTCTAAACTCGTTGTATTCTTCAATTTATAATCGAAAGAGTGTCTATTCCGCTAGTCTGCACAAGCGTCAACTTCCAGAAGCCATAGCTCCTAGAATATACGTTCAAATTAGGCAAATTACCTATCCATGGAAAGCTCTTTGAGTCTAGTTTCATTTGGCATTGGTCTCATCTCAATCCGATGTGTAGTTTGTGAGTTATGTGCAAACTACCGAACCTGTCTTGAAATGTGACGGTGATTTCAGTTTCCTTTTCCACGAATCATATCTCCTTCACTTGAGCTTCTTTCAATGTGATCTTGGTTCCAATTTTACGTGTTGTGAGTCCTCTTTCATATTCCACCGGTTTCGGGTCAATCCGACGTGTGGTTTGAGAGATATGATCAAAATACCGGACCTCTGTCAGACTGAATGTAAAACAGAGTAGAACAGAGTATTCACCCCGTGCTCGAGTGAGTTCATCCGTGCTCGATTGAGTTCATCCCGTGCTTGAGTATTGAGCTCTGTGCTCAAGCATAACTCCCCTAGAAGTGCCATAACTCACATATAAGTCATCTTAGCTTCGTATTAACCTATTCCAACCATCATTTGATCATAGAAACCTCCAGTATCACTTCTAACAACTTGAATCTTGATATTCATGATAGATCTTCCAAGTTCTTCATTCTTCAATATCTTTCTTTTTGATTTTCCTTTTGATAATCATTCTTCATAATCCGAGCAAGCATCTCCTTGACTATCTTCAATTTCTTTCTTCTTCTTCCTCTTGTTCATTTTCATTAATTCAAACTTCTTCATTCTTTACTCGACTAATCTACAAAATATATAACATTAAATATAGTAGTTAGTCAAAGAAATACATTATATAAAATTTTCGCTCTTATCACTTCATATCTATATTTGACATCATCAAAACTAATCATATCTAACATTCTCCCCCTTTTTGATGATGACAAATCCTTTAAGAAAAATATGTCTGAATGAAGTGCAACATACATGTATAATGCAAAGTGCAAACTTACATATTATATATAATGCAAAGTGCAACATACATATACATATTATATATAATGCAAAGTACAACATACATATTTTTCTTACATTTTTCTCCCCCTATTTGACATCAGTAAAAAGTTTGAAATATATAAAGAAGTAAGGCTTGTGAAGAAGTAAATAGAGTAGAAATTACTTTAATCAAAATGAATGAACCAAGAAAACAATTTACACTCCCCCTATGTGAAAGTACTTTCATTTTTAATGAGGGAATTAAAAAGGATTTGGAGAGGTTTTCAAGAAAACTTTTATAAACAAGATAAATGAAATATATGAAACGCATGCTTGAAATGTAAAGAGAGAAGGTTTAGAAATGCTTATATAGATTTGGAAAAATGATGAAACGCTCCATGAAGTCCGTTGCTTTATCCTTTGGCAATGCTAGTTCATGATGATGTACACCACACTTCTATTATGTAACTCAAATATATATTCATGTTGTTTCCAGGATTCTCCAATTGATTTGAGCTTCTATTTAGCATGTTCAATGCTCAGTTATATTGCTTTGAATGTTGTAGCCAATATATATTCCTTGACTAAGCGATAAAAATATCCTCAAGGTTGATAGAGTCTTCTTGTAGTATGTTGAGGAATGCTATTGCACACAACAAATTCTCCTGTCATAAATTTAATCTTTCTTTACAAAGAGAATTGTTAGTTCAATCAAGTAACAAACTATTCCTTTCCATATGATATATTAAAATTAAGATCATGAAAAGAACAATGTAAGAATAACTCATCATCAAAACTAATCAAGATATGGTGAATATATATGAGTATATTAAAAGATTTTCTTCCCAATAGGAGATAAGCTTTCAAGATATAAAACACATATGAATGTGAAGCTCCCCCTTAATTGATGCATGGTTTTAAAACTTGTCTTAGAAAAACAGTTAATTGCTTTCCTGGATTTGAGAAACCATTGGAAACTTTATAGAGAAAATGATTTTGACGGTATGAAGATTTAGAGAGAAATTAAATGGCAATTGCTAATAAGAGGTTTTAAGAGATATAACCCAATATCACCTGAGTGGTTACTTGAGTGATTCTACTCAATCATTACTCGATTCTATACTCAAGTGATACAACTCAAGGATTTTGAATTAAGCAAGAATACAATACCTCACTCGAGTAATATCTTAATCACTCGAGTCATAATCCTCTGTAGTCCGTTGATACATCGTTGGCTAGTTACTATCTGAATATATGATCTGACGATGTAATCTCTTTTGCTACTTGAAGATACCAAGTTGAGCTCAGAGTAAGGCTTTATGCGCATATTGGCTTAGTATGTGCCCCTTGCTTAGCAAACATCATTGAGAACTTTTAATTTCACCATAGCACATAATACCCTTATTTTGTCATCCATAATCTCAAATAGAACTTTGAAGTTCTGGTTCACTAAGTCACACAGCTACTTCATCTTATCATTGACTGATGATCTCAGTATTGTTTGTAGTAAGCTTTGTGTGAAAGAGTTGAACCTCCTCTCTCAGAAAACCTTAGACAAATAGACAAAAGAATGAAGGATCAGGGAGACCAATTCTAGCAAAGTGTTGTCTCTCATTTATTCTTGAAGTCTCAGCTCTCATCCTTTATGTCGCTTGTGTTAACTTGGAGTGAGTCTTGTAGAAGTATATATAGACCTCTTGTTCTCTAACAGACATGATCTTTCCAGTATTTCTCTCCTCCTTGCTTATAATATAGGCCATTATGTGGTAATTCTTCTTAATGAAGTAAGTAAAGTTATTGGCCTTGTTCACCATAGCTCTAGTGTAGGTATAGCAGATAATCCAGTGAAAATTAGACATAGAGCTAGGATAGTAGTTGAGAATCCTCATAGGCTCATCAAGCTTGATGATTCTGTGCATCTCAACATCTTCCTCTGAACATCTCTGTTGGCTCCATATCATAGTGAAGATGTCTGATCACCTTGAAACGATAAGGAAAGTGGGTAGGCAACAAAGATTCATATTGGATAAACTTATTCTTGGCTCTGTGCTGCTTTGAAATAATCTTCACTTGGTCCACTAAGAGATCTTCCTTCTCTTTCTCTTTCTCTGATTGTATCACTAGCTAGTTATTTGCTAGTGATGGGATGTCATTTGAGTAATATCACATATTTTGCTTCAACTTACGCTGCAACACTATCAGTCATGCCTTTTTTGTTAGCCTTTGACCTTTGTATCCAAAATGAAAGCATCTTGATCAACTCCTGTAAAAGTATAAACATATGCTCTCAGGTACCCTTCTTCTTTTGGGTCCGTACAATATTAGACATAGCAACTCTTATGCTCTTATGCAATTAATGATATGAAATTTCAGCAAAGAGTATCATAAACCAACAAAGATCAAGATATAATTTTACCCACTTAAATAAATTTAAACCATTAGATCATGAAGGGTAACGAATAAGTGATATCAATGAATGGTGATTTTCAAATATCAATGACAATTTGTAAATACGTTTTATAGAAAATATGTCATTGATATGATTTTTATGCAATTCATGTAAGTTGGATCAAAGAGAGTAGAGAATCTATCCATAATGACCAACTTTTATGAAATGATGAATGAAAACAAGTTTTTCAAAAATGATAATGAGATATGCGAATTGTTTAAAAATCTCATATGTAATTTCAAATCAAAATAATGCATTGTGAAATTGAGATTTTGAATATATGCAAAAACTCATCTTTAAAATATGTTTATAATCAATGTTCATGTTAAAAATGGTGAAAGTCAACAGTTTAAATATACATATACTCTCAAGCTTCCTTTTTAGAGAACAACTAAGATAACATGTTAGACATTGGAGTTTAACATGTTTGAGAATTTTCCTAAGAGCAAAAGTCATATTGAAAATGAATTAGCCAGAAAGCTTAGCTTCAAGGATGTATATAAACACAATGACTTTGCTATTGACCAAGAGATAAACTTGACTCTTAGAGATGTGTCTTAAAGAATAGGGATATTCAACTCAAAAATTTGAATAGAAGGCTCTAGTAACTCAAAATGGATGAAGACAAATGGTAATGCATTTGAGCAATAATATGAGTATAAGAATTTATGGATGATGAAGCACATACTCATTTATCCAAATGACTAGAGTTCTATAATATTATCTCGGTAAGTTATTCCACAATAATGGTTAATGCATTAAGATTCAATGCACTAATGAACATTTATAATGCTTGGAATAACATAATCATCTAGAGATTTATGCATCAGGCATAAGGCTTTCACAAAATGAATTCCTTTTTTTTAAGAAAATACACTTGGAACTCATATAGATAGTTAACTTGTTAGACGTAAGGTCTAGCATGTTAGAGAATTAAGACTAAAGAGAGTTCAAGTATTGGATAGCACATTTAAGATCAATATGTCAATGATGGGAAAATACTTTGATAAATGAATTTAAAGCATTTCTGACTTTCAATTTACAAAAATATTAACTTCCAATTTTGAAACCGATTTAAATGCAAATAAAATATGAAAAATTTTCAAATAATGTGTATGCATTTTAATAACAAGATGAATTTGGAATCTAAGTACATTTTTGAAATGTGCATTTTGAAACTCAAATACATAGAAAGATTATGCACAATTTCACTTTCAGTCCATTTAGCAATCTAAAAACAATTTTAAAAAAAAACCATAAATGATTGATTGCTAATGGTATGCAATAATGAGCAAGTTATTCATTACCCAAATAAATAATTTATATAAGCATAATATCAGGTAAGAATAAAGAAGACAGTACCGTGCTCAAGTAATCTCGTAATTACTTGAGAAATTATCCTTTGGAGTTCATTTGTGCATAATTCCTTAACTTTTACCTTCCAATCTTCCAGTTGGTGTTATCACTTGAACATTCACTCCCAGTTGTCACGCAGTGATGATGATCACTTGATTAGTTACTTGAGTAACGCTTCACTGTGCATCTTTTCTTCCTTTATTGCTAGCTAGGCACTTGTAGTGTTGCCTCAAGTAATGCCTCCTTTTGTTTACATATTTAAGATGTAGCCTCAAGGTCCAACTTCACCAAGATTTGAGTGAAATCTTATGTAGTCATAATCTTGAGATGAAGCTCTTCCTTTCTTCTTCCTACAAAACCTTATAGATATTTTTCTTCCTTTGGTATCCAATTTTATTTGGATCCACTCATAGTTACCTTGTAGGAATCATAATTCACATGCTCTAAGAATATAATTAATTTGAAACAATTGAACATAATGAATTAAATATGTCTTTATGCATAAGAGAAATATTTTCTTTTCAAATCATTATACATGCATAAAGAATTAACCTGTTGAGCATTACAATCCCTTTATAAATAAATCTATTAAATGGCTTTTTAAGGGATGCGAAAACATAATTTCAAAATAATTTGCAATGCTCATTCCTAAGGTTCCAAAATATAAAACCTCAACAAATATTACAAACAATAGCATAGGAGGTTTGTCATTGTGTACCTTTGCCTTAGATATTTGGAGGATTGCTTTTGCTTACATATTGCATCTTTCTATGATGTTGATACTTTGAATATCTTGCTTTGGGTGCTAGCAACCTTCTCTTAAAATATATAGACTCCAGGAGTCTTTTATTTGATGCTTTAGAGATCCTCCTTTTCTTATTCTCCTCAAGATAGTTGAATGGTATTCTATGGTAGTTCATTCTTGAGATGGCATGTACTCCTTTTCTCCATTGCCTTTCTTTGTGGTTAAACTTTGCAGTTCCAGCAATGGGTGATCCGAGAGTTCTCCTAATTGATGTGAATCTCCATTTAGGTGCATGAGAAACTCTTGGCTTCTTTTTCATCTTCTCCTTACCCTTATATCCATTCTTCTTATAATCAATCTGCACACATAAAGTACTAGATGGACATTTTGGTACCCACATATACTTGGGTCCTTGATTCGGTACCCAAATATACTTATTTCTCACATGGGAATTTCTTCTAATATAGCATGTGTGAGAAATATGACCGGATTTATCACAATAATTGCAAATTGTATCAAGATATGCATTGTGGGATATCATGCAAGTATTATGTCGATCATGAGAGTAGAAATTCGAATGGATTTGATTTGAACATTCTTTCTTCCCAACAAACTTTCCAGCATATTTGAAAACATTTTTGCTTTTCTCGATAGAATCAACAATTGGTTGAGAAACAAACTTTTGTAGACTCTGAAAATTAGTTTTATGAAAATCACACAAAGAATTGGAACTTTTTACCTTAAGTTTATCTTGAGCTCCGGAGAGTGATTTTTCATGTTCGTCCATATTGAGTGCTTTTCGGGAATCCTCTTCTTCTTGTTTATCCATGTTGACTGTATGGAAGTGTTCTATGAATTTTCCATCTCCATCATCAACTTCCAATTGTTCATGTATAGTAGATGCGTAGCGTGTAGTTTCACATGAACTGTCAACACTTTCAACTTCAACACAATTGTTAGAAGCATAAATAGAATCAAGAGTGTCCCAGATATGTTTAGCATTAGAAGAAAATCTAATTTACTCAAAATCATTTTCAGTTAAAGCACTATATAGAATTTTCATTGCTATAATGTTCAACGAAAGCATTTTCTTTTCACTTTCTGTCCAATCTTTTCTTGGTTTGAAATCAAAAACATTTGTAAAAACATTCCACATATCAAAATCAAAAGCTTTTATAAAACTAGTCATTCTAGCTTTCCAAAACCAAAAATCAATATTTTTCAAAAGCGGTGGGATTGTATAATCAAAACCTTCTAAAAGTATAAAACACCCAAAATTAGCCATTGTAACTCTTGAGACGGTTAAGTCCTTTAAACAAGAGCCCGGGCTTTGATACCAAATGTTAGAACCGGCTATCACCCAAGAGGGGGTGAATTGGGTGTATAATAAAAACTTAAGAATATTAGAAATCTTTTTGAATCTTAACGAAAGCGGTAAGTATGAAGATTTATAAATCAACAGTTAGATTAAATAATATATGCTGGAAATATAAGAGCTTAGGGAAGAGAATATGCAAACTGTGATTTATCCTGGTTCAGTTCAATCTGTGATGGCCTATGTCCAATCCCCAGGCTCCTCCTGAGATTTTCAAATCCACTATCTTCTTGTTTAATCCGGGCACAAGAAAAGCCTTTACAATCCCACAAGTTTAGCTGGGTACTTGTGAAACCTTTTACAAATCTCTCACCAAGATACTCCCCCTTACGGCAAGTCTTATGATCAGAGCAATCCCGAAGATCTTCCTCTCCTGCTTACTCATGCAAGTCTTACGAGCAGCAACGTTCTCTCTTGCTTACACCCCTGTAAGTCTTACGAGCAGCAACGTTCTCTACTGCTTGCACCTTGTAAGTCTTACGAGCAGAATGTCTTACTGGCAATTCTCTCTACAGCTTCTCCTGTAAGGAAATCAACCTTCTCAAGGTCCCTCTACCTTGAGATCAACTCAGAAATATATTTGAAGGTGTTTACAGACTCTCTCACAGAGTGGGTATAATACACACTGAAGTACAATACAAATAATCACTCTCTCATTAATAAGTAATACAGAAACTGAAAAACAGAGAGTGTTTGGGTAGAAGCAGAGGATTCATGTTATTCGCATGTTGGTGTCGTTGCTCCGTTTTCTCTGTCTCCCATCGACTTTGAGTGCTCTCTTATTTTTAGTTTATGAAGATGATGACCGTTGTGATTATTCGTCCGTTGGAGTCATTTTGACCGTTGAGCATATTTGAAAAAATGAGCTACCATGAGATTTCCGTTGCAAAGCAAAGCGTCACGTTGATGAGCGGTATGTCTCATTATGAGCTGTTCATCACGTTGTGGAGCGGGATGAATACGTTTGAGTTTCCAGACAATCTCTTATGGTGGGTCAAACTTTTGTCGTGGTAGGTAGCTGATGCTCGGTGTGTAATGATACCTCCCGCAACACTTGACTCTTTCATTTGAATCTATAAGCTCACCGTTAAATATCCTGTTTCACACTGCAAAATACTTAATCATTAATATGATGAAGAGTTAGTCATGGTTATGTTGGATCATTGGTCAAAAGCTGAATTTCTGGCTTCTGGGACTCATCACGTTGAGTGAAGACTTTTGCCATACGTGACCTCCATTCTTAAAGATGCAATCCAAATATTTAATCTCCTGTTTTACAGTTGAAATATATGTTAGTTAATATTTAGAAACAATAACAAGTGAAAACATAATGATTGTATAACATTTAACCACGTTTGGATTGATGGCCACTCGAGTGCAATATGGCTCACTCGAGTGCATTTGATATTTTCACGTTCCAGCTTCCTCTCGGGCAAACACTCACTGCTCTTCACTCACATATGCTCGAGTGAAATCTCGACATCACTCGAGCACAACCATTCATGCTCGAGTACGCTTCCTGCTTTCACATAAGCTTCTTCTTGGGTTAACACTTTCTTGTCAAAAATTGCATGTGCTCGAGTGAGAAATGGTCTAATGCTCGAGCATGGATCCTAGTGCTCGAGTGTTGCAAATTTCTTCACGTTTCAGCTACTTCTGGACATTACTCGCACAACTTTTTCAAAGAGTTAGTTTTTGCACTCGTGGGTGATGTGGGGCCACTTTAGAAAAAATTTGTTTATTTGATTCTAATGATGTATCATAAGAAAGCTCTTGCCATATGCATTCCAATGCAAAAAGAATCAGCTCCAAACTCATTGTATTCTGCAAGTTATAATCGAAAGAGTGTCTATTCCGCTAGTCATCACAAGTATCAACTTCCAGAAGGCATAGCTCCTAGAATGTACGTTCAAATTAGGCAAATTACCTATCCATGGAAAGCTCTTTGAGTCTAGTTTCATTTGGCACTAGTCTCTTCTCAATTCGATGTGTAGTTTGTGAGTTATCTGCAAAATACCGAACCTGTCTTGAAATGTGACGGTGATTTCAGTTTCCTTTTCCATGAATCATATCTCCTTCATTTGAGCTTCTTTCAATATGATCTTGGTGCCAATTTTACATGTTGTGAGTCCTCTTTCATATGCCACCAGTTTCGGTTCAATCCGACGTGTAGTTTGAGAGATATGATCAAAATACCGGACCTCTGTCAGACTGAACGTAAAACAGAGTAGAACAGAGTATTCACCCGTGCTCGAGTGAGTTCATCCGTGCTCAATTGAGTTCATCCATGCTCGAGTGTGTTCATCCCGTGCTTGAGTATTGAGCTCTGTGCTCGAGCATAACTCCCCTAGAAGTGCCATAACTCACATATAAGTCATCTTAGCTTCGTATTAACCTATTCCAACCATCATTTGATCATAGAAACCTCCGGTATCATCATAGGAACCTCCAGTATCACTTCTAACAACTTGAATCTTGATATTCATGATAGATCTTCCAAGTTCTTCATTCTTCAATATCTTTCTTTTTGATTTTCCTCTTGATAATCATTCTTCATAATCCGAGCAAGCATCTCCTTGACTATCTTCAATTTCTTTCTTCTTCTTCCTCTTCTTCATTTTCATTAATTCAATCTTCTTCATTCTTTACTCAACTAATCTACAAAATATATAACATTAAATATAGTAGTTAGTCAAAGAAATACATTATATAAACTTTTTGCTCTTATCACTTCATATCTATATTTGACATCATCAAAACTAATCATATCTAACATTAGATACTGCATGTGGTTCTCACATTTGTACAAATGTGCAATGTATAAAGGATAGTAGAAAGTTGAAGAAGGGTGAGGTGGACCTACGAGTTAGAAACAGAGCAAGAGTTGCTACTTTAGTTGTAGGCACTTATGAATTAGTTATGCCCAGTGGGCTTTTGTTAGTTTTGAACAATTGCTATTATATTCCTGCTTTGAGTAGTAACATTGTTTCTCTTTCTTATTTGGATAAGGAAGGTTATACTTCCATTAATAGGAATGGTAAATATTCTATTTATCGTAATGACATTTTCTATGCTGATGGTGATTTACATGTTGGTCATTATATATTAAATTTGGAACATCTTAATAATGGGAATATCTATAACGTAACTAGTAAAAGGATAAAATCAAATTATTTGAATCCAACCTACCTATGGCATTGTCGTCTAGGCCATATAAATGAGAAACACATTTCCAAACTCCATCAAGATGGATTTCTTAACTCATTTGACTTTGAATCATATGATATATACAAATCTTGCTTATTAGGAAAGATGACAAAGGCACCTTTTACGGGGCATAGTGAGAAGGCCACTGAATTATTGGGCCTCATACATACAGATGTATGTGGACTATTAAATACAACTGCCAAAGGAGGTTATGTCTACTTCATTACATTTATAGATGACTTTAGTAGATATGGCTATATCTATCTAATGAAACATAAATCTGAATCTTTTGAAATGTTCAAAATATTCCAAAATAAAGTACAAAACCAACTTGGAAAAATAATTAAAGCACTTCAATCTGACCGAGGTGGTGAATATTTGAGCCAAGAGTTCATTGACCATCTTAGGAGTTGTGGGATAATCTCATAATTAACTCCTCCAGGAATACCACAATGGAATGGCGTTTCTGAACGGAGGAATCGAACACTATTAGATATGGTTCGATCTATGATGAGTCAAACAGATCTTCCACCATCCTTTTGGGGACATGCACCAGAGACAATTGCTTTCACACTAAATCGTGTTCCATCTAAGGCAATTGAAAAGACACCATACGAGATATGGACTGGAAAGAAACCAAGTTTATCTTTTCTTAAGATCTGGGGATGTGAGGTCTATGTTAAGCAATAAGCCTCTGATAAATTAGCACCCAGATCATCAAAGTGCCTTTTCATGAGGTATCCTAAAGAAATGAAAGGATACTATGTCTACAATTCCACTGATAACAAAGTGTTTGTTATTCGAAATGGTAAGTTTCTAAAAAGAAATTTTGTCTCTAAAACAACCAGTGGGAGCAAGGTACATCTCGAAGAAATTTGAGAGTCACAAAATAATACAGAACCACGGATGGAAATTAGAGAAGACTCACAACAAGTTGCTGAGCCTCCTCAAGTAACACAAGGTCCACGAAGATCCGATAGGACACAGCATCAGCCTCAGAGATATGGATTTCTGATTACTGAAGGCCATGATGTGTTGCTCATTGAGCAAAATGAGCCAACCACCTATCGAGAAGCCATAGTGAGACCAAACTCTAAGAAATGGCTAAATTCCATGAAGTCTGAAATGCAATCCATGTACGACAATAAGGTATGGACCTTAGTCGATCCACCTGAAGGTGTAAAAACCATCGGGTACAAATGGGATTTCAAGGAGAAAACTGACATGGATGGCAAAGTAAATGTCTTCAAGGCACGACTGGTTGCAAAAGGATTCACTCAAACTCATGGTGTAGACTATGATGAAACCTTTTTCCTAGTTGTAATGTCCAAATTAATCAGAATCTTTCTTGCCATTGCAGCATATTATGACTATGAAATATGGTAGATAGATGTCAAAACAGCCTTCCTTAATGGAAAGCTGCTTGAGGATGTGTACATGACACAATCTAAAGGTTTTGTGCGTCCAGAGGACTCTGATAAAATTTGCAAGCTTCAAAGATCAATTTATGGATTGAAGCAAGCATCTCAGAGCTGGAATCATTGTTTTGATGAAGTAGTCAAAGAGTTTGGATTCATTCAAAATATCGATGAACCTTGTGTTTACAAGAAGGTTAGTGGGAGCATATTTGTATTTCTAGTGCTTTATGTAGATGACATCCTACTCATTGGGAACGACATTCCTACCTTGCAGAGTGTCAAGTCTTGGTTAGGAAAGCCCTTTTCAATGAAAGACTTAGGTGAAGACACCTACATCCTAGGGATTAGGATTTATAAGGATAGATCCAAATGACTAATAGGCCTAAGTCAAAGCATATACATAGACAAGATACTGCATAGGTTTAGTATGCAGGATTCAAAAAGGGGTTACATGCCCATGTCTTATGGCATCCATCTTAGCAAGGATCTATGTCCTAGTACACATGATCAGCGAGATTGCATGAGTAAGGTTCCATATGCCTCGGCCATTAGATCTATCATGTATTCCATGTTATGTACTCGACCGGATGTCTCGTTTGCCTTAAGTATGACTAGCAGATATCAATAAGATCCTGGTGAAGGTCATTGGACTGCGGTCAAGAATATCCTAAAGTACTTAAGAAGAACTAAGGACCTATTTTTGGTCTATGGTTGATTGGATGATGAGCTCTGTGTAACTGGTTACACAGATGCAAATTTCCAAACTGACTAAGACAACCTTAAATCACATTCTGGATAAGTATTCCTCCTGAATGGTGGAGCAGTAAGCTGGAAGAGCTCCAAGTAGAGCATTGTAGCAGATTCTACAATAGAAGCTGAGTATATAGCAGCATCGGATGCAGCTAAAGAAGCCGTTTGGATAAAAAAAAGTTCATTACTGACTAGGGGTGGTGTCTACCATCTCAAATCAAATAGATTTGTTCTGTGACAATAGCGGTGCTATTGCACAGGCTAAGGAGCCTAGGTCACATCAAAGGACCAAGAATATACTCAAGCGATTTCATCTTATTAGAGAAATCAATTATAGAGGTGATATAAAGATATGCAAAGCAGCAGGAGAAGATAATGTTGTTGATCCTTTTACTAAGCCACTTGCACAGGCAAAGCATGAGCGTCATGTTAGGGCAATAGGAATTAGGCAAATTAGTGATTGTACCTAGGGCAAGTGGGAGGATGTTGGAAATTGTGCCCTAAAGGCCAATCATTGTACTTTGAACATTATTATTTTAATGAAATTTCTTCATTCTGTTATCATATTATTTGCATGTTAACTGTGATCATTGTATCCTTGGATAATTCATGAAGATTGTTCTAAAATGTCCCTGGTCGATCATCTATACGGGAGCAGAGATGTAACAAGACCAGTATTATTTTGATAAGATATGGATATACGAATCAAAGTCTTAGGCACTTATAAGAGTACAAGGTGCTGGACCGACCCACTATAAGACAGCTACATGGATCAAGTCATAAGTTTTTCTCATGTATAACCACGTCACAATGCCCTTAGACCTGAGGTCATTATGGATTCCTACATGAGAGTTGCTAAGCTTTGAACTAGTCAAAAGTCACTTTTGATCGAGTGATGATAAAGGCTATGATCAGGCTTGGTAGTTTTTCATGCAGAGGAATATGAATGATCAAGATGAAATTTGTCCTTCACATTAGTAGAGAGATATTACTGGGCCCCTCGATGAGTGAGTCTGAGAAATGTATGGCCATACTATAATGGAAAGAAGTTTCCATTTCTATTGTCAGGCTACTTAGGAATCGAGAAAGTAATGGTCAGGAACAAAAGGAAGACATTATACATGCCTTATCCTTGTTCGATATATCGTGTGACAAAAGGGACGTGACATGGTTGTATGACAGGTTGCATCGTGATAACGATCCTTATATGATTTGGGTAGTCATAATGTCTTGCTAGAGGCCGCTTGCGACTTTTGGGTTAGTATAGTTATTGCCCCACTGCCAACTTCATATGGGCCTACAAGGTTGCACACAAGAATGGCCCAACACGAGATAATGTTTAATTTAGGGTGGACGAATTTTATATTTATATAAATATATATATATATATATAATATAAAATTCGTTAATAATATTATATATATATATATATATATATGATAAGTAAAATATTTGTATATTTATTTTCCCTTATATGATGATTTTATGGACGATATTTGCGTTTAATATAATAAATTTGGGTGTGATTGATAAATAAATATTGTTTTTGGAATAAACGGCATTTAAAAAAAAGTAAAAAAATAAAAGCACTGTAGCAGTCAACGAGCACTGTAGCAGCCGCCAGGGGGCATTGTAGCAATCAACGGCACTGCAGCACCCGTCAAATAACTGTAGCAGTACTGTAGCACACGTTTTTTCCCCATAAATAGAGATCAATGCCAAGCTCAAAAGGAGGAGGAGAGGAAGAGAAGCAGAGGTTTCCTTCTCCGACAGGGTGAGGTCCTTCTCTGACTGGGAGAGATCTTTCTCTAACATTTCTGAGTTCATTGTATTAATTTTTAGATTTAATTTCATGCATTGCATGCCTCCATCTTGGAAGGCTTAGGATTTTATTACTTTTTGCATGCCTCTATCTTAGAAAGCTTAGGATTATATCACATTTTGCATGCCGCCTACATGGAAGGTTTTATCTCCTAAATGGACGGCTAGATTTCTTCATTTTTCATTCATCTTTTGGTTGTATATTTATGTTTGAGAATTTAATATTCAAATTTATGCAGTATTTCTGAGGATTTCTTTCTAGCTTTATATAATATCAATTTATTTTGGGTTTGTTTTTAATTTTATCATGAGCTAAATTTTCATTTTCCTAGGGTGATGACGTAACTTACTAATGACGGATTGAATCCTAACTTATTAAATCTAGTTTGAATTTCTCCTTTATGATTGAGTTTTAATTATTAGTCTTAATGCTTTTGATTGATTGGCCATCTTTTGAATGATTTCAATATACATGTTGAGACCGGAAGGAGATACATGTGTGTAGACCCTATAATTAAAACCATGACTTGCATATGAAATAGGAATATATTCATATGAGTTGTGTAGTCTTACTGAGTTCCACAAATCTTAATGCATAATTAATTGCTTAAATTCATATAGGAATATATTGGATTAGCAATTGATTATAGAATTGCTTGACCTTGGAACAGGCTAGTAATTAAATTAGGGAAACTCGACTATCAATCAAGTAAAATAAATTGGGCTAGAATAGATAAGTGATTCAATCCGGAATTTGTTAAGTGAAATATGACCCCTAGGGCTTTTTCTCATATTTGCTTTCATATCATCTGCAGTCATGTTTAATTGTCTTTCTTTTATTTTGTACTCTCAATCACCAACTAATCGATCGACTAAATAGAGTTAAAATTGCTCATTTAATTTTGGTACTTAGTGAACAATCCTCGTGGGAACGATACTCTACTTACTTCTATATTACTTGATTACGACAGTGTACACTTGCACTATTTAATTGATCATCTGCACACGTATCAAGTTTTTGGCGCCGTTGCCGGGGATTGTTGTCATTAATATCAATACCAAGTAATTTTAATCATAATTTAGTCTTCATGTAAAAATTTCAAAAAAAAAAAAAAAAGGATTATTCACAGCATTCATTCAGTTTAATCAGTGATAACTTGTCATATCTTGGTTCTTTTTCTGGAATGCATGTGAATGGAATGAGACAAGAAAATATAAATGCTGGTTGGATTGAAAATTCTTCTCCTTATAATTGTTTTTCTTGTGCTTATTGTGGAGAGTGTCGTTCTTATGAGCATTGTCCATATAGCAATACCGGTCATTATGTGAGAGATGATTTCAATATAAACCAAACTTGTTTTGATCATTCCTTTTATCCTGGTGGAATTTTGGAGCAACAAGAGTCTTTGGATCCATATGTCAGGTATTCTCCTAATCCTCCTTTCTACTCTTATCCATATATTGAAGAACAAACTCTTGAGTATAAGGAAAAATCTGATTTAGAAAGATTAATTGAGGAGTTTGCGAAATCAACAGAGAGATTTTGTAGAGAGCAAAAAAGGAAAGTGACACTAGAGTCGAGTCAAGTGTCCAAAATATTGGAATATATGCGAGTCAAATTATTGCATCACTTGAAACTATGAGGCAAGATAATTCTTTGAGTATGATTCCCACTTCTTGTGTTGATAATGATTATTGTGAGGAAGTTGAGGATGTGGAATTAAATGAAACTTTGCCTCTAGTGTTATGTGATAAGGAACTTGAAATCACTTTTGGAGAGAATAATGGATGTCTAATTGAGGTTGCCTCTGTGGAGCCTAATCTTTGTGATTTTGATATTGAAACTAATGTGGATATTCCAAAAGATGTTGTTCATGTCTCTCCTTTTGAAGTATTGACTCTTACTGATGAGAGTCAAGTGGATTTTATGGGATGCTCTAAAATTTTGGAAATTCCTAAATCTATTTGCAAATACATGCATGTTGTGCTTTATTTGAATTCAGTAAATAATTGTACTCTAAAATTGTCTATGATTGAAGAAGTACAACTAATTACTTTGAATGATCATTGTTGGTTTCTGAAATATTGTTGCTTGAAAAGAAATGAAGACAAGGTGATCCTGGTGTTTGATACTTTTGATTAGTAGTTTGTGTTTGAGAAATCTGGCTGAAGACTATAAAGTTCGCGCTGCTTGGAAGGCAACCCAAGGTTTGGTTTGATGATTTGTTGTGATTTTGTAGGACTTCTGGTAGCTCCTGATGATGTATTCTACTTTGATAGTTTTTTTTAAAATGAAAAAGAAAAAAAAAGAAAAAATATTTTTTTTACTTTTTTTTTTGTCTAGCTAAAGACGTTAAAGAAGAGCGGCTATTTGGGAGGCAACCCAAAACTTCTTTCCTACTCTCTCAATTTTCTTTCTCACTCTCTCAATTTTCTTTCCTACTCACTTATTTCTTTCCTACTCTCTCAAAACTTCTTTCCTGCTCTCTTACTTTTCTTTCCTACTCCCTGAAACACACTACACTGCATTGAGCATTTTAATTTTCATCATTTTCATTTTAAGTTACCATGGAAGAATCTCTTGCAAAGCTTAAGAACAGGTTCCCCACTCTTCCCAAAGATGTGCTCAGGAAGATCTATAACAGTCGACTTGAAAGGATGATGATATTCAATCGTTTAGGCCTTCTTGTGGATGTACGTTGGATCATTGAAGCTAAGGTACGTTTAGCAGGTGAGATTCATAATTCATTTGTTAAACCTTTGCCAGGAATGGGAAGAAATTCTTACTCCAAAAAGAGAAGAGCTAAAAGAATGAAGGTATGCCATAAATGTGCAAGGTGGAATTGTGATCAGCGCTGTAGGAGTAAAGGTATGGTTTCCATAAATCGAGAAGATAAAATCAAATTTATAAAGGATGGACTGAGTAAGGAGTCATTGGATGATATCATTTAAACTCTTGAGATGCATCCAAGTGGTGATGTTCATCGTATTCTTCTCGATTTAGCAGACATATTCAACAGAGAAAAAGAGCGCTATTATCTTGGGAATCTGACGTTAAAAGACCCTGTTTGCCAATTTATAAGAAAAATGGATGGGAAGCAAATTTGGAGTGATTAATGAACGTCTAGATGAGGTTGGAAACGTAAGCATCAACGTCTTTGGAGATTTGAATAACCTCATTCATCAACAAGGTTGGATCTGGAGTATCATCACTTAGCTTGGCTTCTCATATTCCAAAGTCCAGTGGACCACGCTTCCCTTCAGTAAATTTGGAGTGAGTTTCAGAATAAACTTAAAGCTGTTGTACGCATTCAACACATCTCCCTCTATCACTTTGAATGTGATTGATAGGTCTGTGAAGTTTATGGTTTCCGCCACATCCTTAGGCATTTGTGCTCTCCCATCCGTGTTTGCAATAGAGTTAACCTTTTTTACTGTATTAAGATGAAACTGGTTTCCCTGCTTAGCAAATTTGGTTAGAAGGGAGAGTTGGGCAGATCTTGGCCGTCAGATCTAATCTAAAATGTCCAGATATGATTTCTTAGAAGTCTATAATTGTTTAAAAAATTATTTTAATGGATATAAAATCTAAAATAAAGATAATCTATCCATCATTATATGTTCAAAAAATGCTTTTTTCATTTAAAAAATCATCATTTTAAATGAAATTCAAATCTGGAGATTTGGACGACCCAAAACTACTTAGCTCTTCTTGCCAAGAAACACTTTACTTGGCAGGCAAAACCAGGTCTGGACTGGGGGCTGGGGAAAAATATCATAAGCGAATAAGCAGTGTAATTTAAGAAAATGGATTAAAGCTGACGATGTTGTCTTAATTACCTAGGGTATAGTTTACTATGATGGTGAAGCCGACAGTGCCCCCATTAACCAGAAACAATTTGGAGACTTTGAATGATGTCAGGCTAGTTAGTGGCAAGCTCATATGTTTTGGTGGCAAATACTTCCAGAAACTTCAACGTTGAAGTTTGGAGTTCCACATCTGCCTCCAGACTACTCACCATCTCTCCCTCTCACTCGACTATATAGATATTGCAGAGAAATAAAACTTCAAAGAGATGATGACAAGTTCTACTGCTTCAACTTCCCTTATATTACAAATTTGGGGCGTATGGGAGGATCTATTATTGTAAGTTAGATAGATAAGACTATATATATTTGCCTAATTAATTTTCTCTTTCCGGCCGGGATGTTCGATCGAGCTCTTGTTTTTTGTCATATAATATAATGTTACATCAATTATTAGGTTGGCATGAGCGGCACGGGCTTTTGTTAGATTAATTTGAAGCTTGTTTTCTCAAGGTAGTAGAACTACCACAAAATATATATTTTAGGATACTACATATATATCTGGTAAAATATTTTACGGTACTGATTACAACTTAACCTTTAATTTGATGTCGGTAGCATTTATTTAGTAAATATTTCGATTTGGACTTTGTGACAGGCTGACAGCTATAGCCTAATAAATAATATGCAATATTTAATTACATGATCGACTATCCATTTATTTGATCTTTTTTTGGCCAATAATCCATTTATTTGATCTTAGTGCTAGCAATTGAATGAATAGAATTTATTTTTATTTTTTTTTATTAAGACATATATATCCGAAAGCATATATGCATTCTTCATCATCATCATCATCAATTCTCCTCCTCGTCCTCTTCCTCCTCCTCAGCTAGAAGTTTTCACAAGCTTTTTTGTTGATTTCCCATTTTATCCTAATTTAGTTACTCATATTACCCATATTATTATATTCCCTCTAGTTCTTAATGATATATTTACCTAATTTGATTATATTAATGAAGTTAGTAAAGTTAGTAGGTGTTTGGATCCACGATTGGACCCATCAATCGTGCGATCCAAAGGCATAAGCCCGATGAGCAATCGCAATTGTTTTTTTGAGTGTTTGGTTGCAATGCTCTGCGTCAAGAGCTTTTGCAATCTTAAGTAGCTTTAGCAAAAACAAGAATGTGGAGCTTATAATTGTGATTGAGAGAGAGAAAGAAATAAGAAAAATATTTATATGCATTACTAATTTATACTTCTTCTGGTCCTAAATATAAGATAGAGTTAGATTTTTAGAGACATTAAGAAAGCTAATTAAATTACTTTAAAATATTTATATTTTTCATTTTTTCTAAACTATTTTGCCCAATTTATAAACTGACATATAATCCAAATATACTAACTCTGATGTTAAGTTTTCAAACTGGTTTTTAAATAGCATGTAATATCAAAAAAATATTTTTTTAGTGCTTTTAACTCTTTAAAATATTTTTTCAGTTGTACCCAATGTGCTATCAGACTTATTGCAATTTTACCATTAATGTATTTTTTTCAGCTCCAAAAATTACTTAAAAATATTTTTTGGTGCTTTTAACCCTTTAAAATATTTTTTCAGTTATACCCAGTCTTAGGAGACTGACTACAATTTTACCTTTAATATATATTTTTTTAGTAGTAAAGAGCACTCAAAACTTAGAATATTGATTTATTGATTTTCACCCACTCTAAAATATTTTTTCAGTAGCACCTAATATTTTTAAATAATTTTTAAATATTTACTTGATTTTTTAAATATTTTTCCACCCACTCTCTCTTACTATTATCACAAAAGTCACTTATGCTTAAATTAATCCAAACAAGTTTTACTTTTATAAAAGTCATTTATACAACCGTCAATTCAAACATAAATCACATTACATAATCTGACTTTTACCAAAAGTAGGATTGCAAAAAGTCAAATTAAAAAAGTCATTTTTGCAATCGCTATTCCAAACACACTTAGTATGACAAATTTTTTTTAAAACACCCAAATCATCTTCTTGAATTCCCTTCATCTCTCTTTTACTTGATTATTGTTGAGAGAGTATCGCTAAGGGTAAATTAGAAAAAGATTTACAGAGAAGGGAAATAGGTCTTATCTCTAACCAACAACTTTAACCAACATTTTGATTATCAAAATTCGGTTAACTCTCTCTTGTAAAAATTAAACTAAACGAACGAGGAGGGAGTACTTCATTTGATTCTATACTTCTTCATTTGTAAGGGTTCATGGGTGATCACCATCAAAACTGGCCCCCACCCAAAAATAACAACAACAATAAGAAAAAATGTATAGAACATAGGATGAACTACTGTAACAAATGAAAGATCAAACTGAGTTTAATTTGAAAGGGATGCGTCATAGCTTTCAATTAATATATAGTCCCCAATGTTTTACTTCAATCTCAATAACTATAATCAACATCATTGAGAGTATATATCATCATCTCTTATTCTTAATATAAGAGTTAATTGACTTCTTTTGGAGAGATTAAGGAAGCTAAGTAAATAAGTTGATTTAAAATATTTATATTTATAATTATTGTTCAAATTAATTTTCTTGACTTATAAACTAATATATAATTGGGTAAAGGTGTAAAAATAGCCATGAACTTTGTTCAAAGGTGCAAAAATAACAATGAACTATTTTTGGTAGCAAAAGTAACCATGAACTATGTAAAATAGGGCAAAACCGTTAAATATGTTAATGGTCAACGCACGGTCAACGATCATATTTAACGGTTTTGCCCCATTTTACATAGTTCATGGTTACTTTTGCTACCAAAAATAGTTCATGGTTATTTTTGCACCTTTGAACAAAGTTCATGGCTATTTTTGCACCTTTACTCTATATAATTTAATGAAACACAATAAATACTATGATTAGATAACTTATTTAGTTTCCTTAATCTTTAAAAAAAAAAAATCAACAAGAGAAAGTATGTAGGAACAAGTCCCATGTTGTATTTTATTCAGAAGTTGCTACGTACAAATGCCAGCTTGCTCACGATACACGATATATATATATATATATATATATATAGAGAAGCTGACAAAATCATGCTTTTGTTTGGCACACCACTTAACTTGATTGCACACAAGGGTCAACGGGCAGCTTAAGCACTCGTACAAAAGCAATTTGGAATAATTAATGAATGCCTAGATGAGGCTACCAACATAAGCATCAGCGTCTTTGGAGACTTGAGTAACCTCTTTCATCAACGAGGTTGGATCAGGAGTGTCATCGTTTGGCTTCTCATATTCCAAAGTCCAGTGCACAACGCTTCCCGACAGTATATTTGGAGTTAGTTTCAGTATATACCTGAAACTATTGTACTCACTCAACAGATCTCCCTCTAAAACTTTGAATGTCATTGATAGGTCTGTTTCGTTTTGGCTTTCCACCACCTCCTTAGCCACTTGTGCTATCCCAACTGTACTTGTGCACACATGTATGGTTATCCTTTATTTTAAATATAAGACATATTTACTTAATTTATGTATATTAAATAAGTTAGTTAATATGATACTACATCTAGTTTTAAATATAAAACTCAATTGATTTTTTTGGAGCAATTAAGAAAGTTAATTAAGTTATTTTAAAATATTTATACTCATCACTTTTCTCTAAGCTAATTTGTCTAACTTATATAATCTAATGACATACAATATATGATATGATTAACTAAATTATTTAGTTTCCTTAACATCTCAAAAAAAATTAACTGGATCTTATATTTTGATTAAGAAAGAGTATGTTGGCTAAGATTTACTCCCCAATTAGGTGATATGTTAGGGACAGGAAGGAGTAATATCATAAGCGAAGCAGTAATTTAAGAAAAAAGGATTATTAAAGCTGATGATGTTGTCTCTTACCTACGGTATAGTGTACGATGAAGGTGAAGCCTGGAGTGCCCCATTCACCAGAAACAATTTCGAGCCTTTGAATGATGTCAGGGGAGATAGTGGTAAGCTCATATGTTTTGGTGGCAAATACTTCCAAAAACTTCACAGCCGAAGTTTTCAGTTCCAGATCTGCCGCCAGAGTACTCACCATCTCTCTCTCTCTCTCACTCGCCTAGATTGCAGATCAAATAAAATCTTCAAAGAGATGATGACAAGTTCTATGGCGAAATTTGTGTACTCCAATTTCCCTTACATAACAAATTTGTGGCGTATTGAAGGATATATTATTGCAATAAGTTAGTTGAATAAGATTACTCACACACATGTTTGCTTGATTTTATTTTTCTAGCCAGGTTATTGGAGCTTTTTTTTTTCCCTTCAAATAACATAATGTTTGATTAATGCCAATTATTAGATTGGCGTGAGCGGTAGAGAATTTTGTCATTTAAACAAGTGGTTAGAGGTTTGAATCCTACCTTTAATGTGTGTAGAAACCTAATCAGGAGAAGCTTACTTTTTGCCCCTCAAATATTCTGAAGGATATTAATCTGTCCTATCAAAATAGAGTATACTCATTGTGTTTTTATAGGTCAAGTTATTAATGAAAATATTTTTTAAAATTTTACTGAATTCAATATTTGAATCTATTGAGGTAAAAAAATATTTGAATTTATTCTCATAATCAAAGTGATTTCTAGGCATATCAAAAATCAAATTTCGAACAATCATTTTACAGAAAATAGTCATGGACTTTCGTAATGAATAATTATTTCCTGACCAGTGGATCATATAATGCAGTTTCACGTGTTCGGAAGTTCAGTCATCGATAATAATGTGTTCAATGATTAATTCCTAATTGTCAAATGATTAGTCAACGTTAAATGATGTGATCACATGGACTCAATTTTGAAATAATATTGATTTAAAAGTTTTGCTATCATATATCGTCTCCTATTGGTTGGCGATTAATATTGCTTTTTTATGGACTAAGGTTGGAACAAAGATCAACTAAAAATGGCATTGATATCCAATACGATACAATCTTTGAAAAGCTTTGAATTACAATTTGATAAACATCTCTTGCAAATAAAAAGGAAAATAATGGAAAGAACATCCCTAATTTTCATTATCCAACTTCGATTCATTTTATAATGCAATTTAACCTAGAAAATAATGGAGAAATGGGTTTTGGGTTGGCATATGATCAATTTGATATATCTAATAATTGAGATTACTTTCGTGTTTGAAAAATGCGGTGTTGTAACAAAAGAAGATGAAGCGATACGGTATTAAAAAAAACTGATTATTTAAGTCAAACTAATTATTTAAGTCTAATGATCAAATATGCAGTAATGTGCGAGCGAGAATGTATATTTCACACTAGAAGACAAAGGCTGGTGTGATATCTAAATTTTTTAAAATTTATTTTAAAAATAAAAATTATAAATACTTTAATTAGTGCGTATATTATATTTACTCCCCCGTCACATATATAAAAATCTTTTAATCAAATCGTGAGATTCTAAAAAATAGTTAAAAGTGGTTAAATGTAATAATTATGTAGGAAATTTATTTGTTTTTCGAAAATGACCTTATTTATGAGAGAGAGAGAGAGAGAGAGAGAGTAATAATGAAAAAAGGATGAAAGAAAATATATATAGTATAATAATTAATTGAGGGCAAATGGGAAAAAATGTGTTTATTATTGAGATAAACTTAAAAGGGATATTATATTTAGGGACAAGCCCCTTCAAAAAAAAAGACTCTTATATATAGTGACGGATGGAGTATATGCTACGAGATCTTGAATTGATCGGGGATTTGAATTTCTTTTTCAAACTTAATAATCAATATATTAGTTGAAAAGATATGACCATTTCCAAATTGTTGCACGTTTGGTATATGAGAGATAATATATTCGAACCACCACCCACTCGCTTAATTGATTAGAGCCCATATCGCCCACGCCAGCTTAATTAATTGGTTAATTGAAGATTAGTTTTATTACATTAATTAAAATACAATGTTATGTATTTAATACTCTCCTGATCTTTAAAATAAGAGCTAGTGGCTAGAGGAATTTGCTTGGACCATAAGGGTTTGTTTGTTATGAGGGGGGGAAAGTGGGCGGAGAGAAAAAATTTTTGAGATAGATTTGAAAAAATGAAAGGCATGGAGTATGAAATTTTTAATTAAGTATTCTTACTCTTTAATCTTACATATTATCTATGTTAAAATTTTATAACCCCACTTCTCCAATTTTCTTAAATCCAACTCATAAAAATTTTCCCTTCCCTCTTCCCCTCCAAATGAAAGATATCAATGTACTTTATTTCTCAAATTAATAATTTTCCCCCTAAACTCTCTGTATTAATCGCATGTACTATAAGGAGGTTTTTCATTAACGGAATGAAAATTATTAAAAGAGGAAATTTAAGAAAGAGAATACTTATATCAAGTTTCTTATATTTATAATGTCAAATCCTCTAATCACATAACTATCTGTCTTATTTTTTCATATGAGTTTATTGTTTAAAGATAATATTTTAAAAATAGAACACATGACATGACCATGTGTTATTTGAGAACTTAATATAATATATATAAGCAATTTGACCTAAATATTGTCTTTTGAAGAAAACCAACTCACATTTTTTTTTTATAAATAACACATTTAACTAATTTTCTTAGGGTCTGTTTGGTATGAGGGATTTGGAGGGGAGGGAAAATTTTTATGAGTTGGATTTAAGAAAATTGGAGAAGTGAGGTTACAAAATTTTAATATAGATAATATGTAAGATTAAAGAGTAAGAATACTTAATTAAAAACTTCATACCCCATGTCTTTCATTTTTTCAAATCCATCTTAAAAAAAATTTCCCTCCGCCCACTTTCTCTCCCCTTCCCTCATACCAAACAAGCCCTTAATATAATCTAGGACTTGAGGGAGTAATATTTATAGTTATTATCCCAATATTAACTAGTTGTAATTCTAAAATCAAGTTAATTTTAGGGAAAATCGCTAGTAAATACTAAATGAGGAAATTAGTTGCTATTTGCCATCAACAGACATGGGATACTGAACTGTCATTAAAATTGAACTTAAAAAGACAAAAAAGCCCTTAGTTTGACAAGATGATTTTAGGCGGGAGGAAGGAGAAAGTGCACAGCTTCTCAGAACTCTCTGAATCCCTTCTTCCTCTTCCATTTTCGGCATTCTGCAGAAGTTCAGCGTCGTCTCCCCTTACTCGACCGTCTCCTTGGCTTGTGTCCTTTAGCAGTGTCGTCTCCGGCTATTCCTCCAGTGGTCGCCGTCTTGTTGTCTCGAGTCCTTGGGCAGTGTCATCTCCGGGTGCTCCTCCAGCAGCCACTGTCTCCTTGGCTCGTGTCCTTTGGCTCTGTCAACATAATTTGCATTACTATGCTCACTTGCATTGGATGACCATTGGGCATGTATGACAAAGATCCATTGTACAAAACGGGAGATCAATTGCACATCATGGAAGAGTAATTGCACAAAATGGAAGCTCGGGTGCACATCATGGAAGATTAATTGCACAAAACGGGAGATCAATTGCACATCATGGAAGAGTAATTGCACTCAATGGAAGATGAATTGCACTTCATGAAAGATTAATTGCACACAACGGAAGATCAGTTGCACTTCATGAAAGAGTAATTACACAAAACGGCATATCATTGGCACATAATGGATCATCATCCTTTACACATAACATGGATGACCATTGGGCACGTATGGAAAAGCTCCATTGCACAAAACAGGAGATCAATTGCACTTCATGGAAGAGTAATTGCACAAAACAGAAGCTCATGTGCGCATCATGGAAGATCAATTGCACATCATGAAAGATTAATTGCATAAAATGGAAGGGCAATTGCATATCATGGAAGAGTAATTGCACAAAACGAAAGATCATTGGCACATCAAGGAAGAGTAATTGCACACAATGGAAGATCATTGGCACAATGGATCATCCTTTACACATCATGGAAGAGTAATTGCACAAAACGGAAGATAAATTGCACATCATGGAAGAGTAATTGCACAAAACGGAAGCTCGATCAATTGCACATCATGAAAAAGTAATTTCACATTATGGAAGATCAATTGCACTTAAATGAAAATAATTACTTTGTCTTCTTCTTAGATATCCAAACTTCAATACTACGCATTATCCATCCCCGATGTTTGTTCTTCGCATGGGAGACTTCACATAACGAAGAACATGAGCCAAGGAGACGGCGGCCACTAGAGGAGCACCCGGAGACGACATTGCCCAAGGACTCAAGCCAACGGGACGGCGCCCGCTGGAGGAGTAGCCGGAGACGACACTACCGAAGTTCATAAGCCAAGGAGACAGCCGAGTGAGGGGAGATGGCGCTGAACTTCTGCAGAATGCCGAAAATGGAAGAGGAAGAAGGGATTCGGAGAGTTCTGAGAAGCCGTGCACTTTATCCTTCCTCCCGCCTAAAATCGTTTTGTCAAACTAAGGGCTATTTTGTCTTTTTAAGTTCAATTTTAATGACAGTTCAGTATCCTATGTCTGTTGGTGGTAAAGAGCAATTAATTTCCTTATTTAGTATTTACTAGCGATTTTCCCTTAATTATATTATCACCCTGTAGAGTAAGCAAAGTCGACTGATTATTTCTCTACAGTCAATGAAATAAAAATTAAAATATATCTGGTGATCATATATGTATTTTTTTTTCCATTTAAGTGAGGTACAATATAATGTGAAGTATTATTCAGGCTTTTCCATCATTATTTCTATATTTTTCTCACTGAAGTTTTTGTTTTTCTGATTTATAAACATGGGGTTCTCTGGAAAGTGGAAATTAAGCCACAGATCGCCGGAAAGAGGCTTTGAATCGTGTTCCAATGGTTCATCGGAATTACTTTTCATTTTTAGGAAAAAAGGAATTCATTTTGTGTTGGTCAACGGTATCAGTCCCCTTCAAAGCCTCCTCAAGAATTCCAAGCGAGGATATATATGGCCAAAGAAATGTCTAAGCCCATCAGTGAGGACTAAATTAAAAATTTATAAATTAAAATAATTCAATTATAATTTTTAAAATAAATAAAATTTTACCCAAATGATTTATATTAATATAACCAACATCTCATCATTAAACATAGAAACAATTTCGGTGCCCATCAATAAGAACTAGAAACTCATCAAATCTGGATTATCCAAAACTAATATAAACCGTACGGTGCATATCTGATGAGCTTGTGCCGCCCATCACTTAACTGGTTCCGCATGGCATATGCACCTTTATTCTGGACACACAATAACAACATTAAACTAGATGGGTTCACACGCTTGGATTAATTAGACAGGTTCCATTTTCCCTTAATTACATATTTTGGATTGATATTTATGCCTTCAAAAGATGAACATCGATATCTATAGTGGTGTTAACGAGAAAGTCCAAGTAGGCTGAGGAGGAGGCACATCGTCACGGAGCTTCTCATATTCGCAACGGCACTATTATTATTACTAACGCCCTTGTCAAGCACCTGAAGCTTAGACTTGAAGGTCTTGTACTGGTCGCCAACATGTCCATCAAAAATGTTGAATGTGATCGACTTCTTCTTTTGATCAATCTCTTCAAGTAAATTAAGAATGAAGCTCAGCACAATTTGTTATTATTTGGAATAAAATCATGCTTTATCAGATATATAGGTAAGTGAATATGGGTGTGGAAGGCTTGTCCAGTGCTTGACGTGATCAGAACCAATCCTCGATGCACCTTAGTTCCATGAACGTGATCTCTAATTTAGTAGTAATATGATCTTAGAGGGGCTTCTCAGTTTCAACAGTTGTTGTTTGATACACAATTAATTGAATTTCCTCTCAAGGGCCCCCATTTTACTTGCTTTAATAATCGGCTTGGAGATGCATCAGTGTGAGAAAAAATTGATAGGGTGTTCTATAATGTTCAATGGCTTAACCAATTTCCTCAAGCTATAGGTCAGGTTCTTCCTATGGTTGCTTCGGATCATGCCCTTCTATTGTTGGATACAGATTCATATCAAAGACCTCATTGGCCTCCATTTCATTCTGAAAACTTCTAGCTCAAATTTCAGGAATGTGGTCTGTTGGTGAAATGAGTTTGGAATAGCATAAGTTCCTCTCATGTGGACTTTCAGCTAATTAATCGTTTAGAAAATTTAAAAGAACTTATTAGATGGAATGAATCTAAGATTGGTAAGCTTTCTTTCAGAATCCTGTCTCTGGAGCAAATGATTAAAAACCTTCAACTAAGAGGTAACTTAAATAATACTTGTGAATGGATTATAACGCTGAGAAAAGAGCTGGAGGAGTCACTTAACGGAGATTTCCACTCATGGTGGTATAGACATCCTTGATTAGAGTGAGTGGGTGAAATATTAATTAAATAAACTAATACAACTGACATTAAATTAAATATCAATCAACTTAATATTATTTAATTAAGTCAAATAGCCTTGTTAAATATATATCTGGCATGCGAATCCAAAATCCACAAATGAACCATATATCAAAGGGTTGACTATACGTCAATGGCCTCGTGGCAGAAGGACATGTGAGCTCTCCTATAAGCACATAAGAAGTCGTGAGTTAGATCTCGTTTGTAATATTAAGCTGTTAGTACTTATCCTTGTAATTTGAAAGAAAGTACACTAGACACGAATATAACAGAGAGTTTACAAGACAGAACATAAAAACTTATACAATTATAAAAGCTACCCACACTGATGGCCAAATCGAAGCGTCGAACAAACAGAAAGATAAAAGGATACTACAGCCAACTTCCAGTAGCACAAGTAGTAAATCTTGGAAGATCAAACACTTTATTACAACCACTGCAGATGAGCATATAGATAGGTTCACTCGCTTGGTTCGATTTGCTCTTAATTAGATATTTTTGTTTGATGTTTAATTAGGCCTTTAAAAGATGAGCATCAACATCTTTAGTGGTGTTGATGAGAAAGTCCAAGTAGGCTTGTGGAAGAGGGACATCGTCACGGAGCTTTTCATTGGAGAAGGCAGTCGGGTAAAGGAACAGCAGCAGCCACTACAAAAAAACTGTGATTTAGTAGCGGTTGAAAATGTGTATTAGTAGGGGTTTTAACCACTACAAACGACATTATTACAACCGCTACAAAATCCACTGTTGCAAACGTATTTATAGCGGTTTACAACAACCGCTACTCACGTAACACAATTGCTACAAATTTAGTAACCGCTACAAATGTTAGCACCACAATTTCACGTGGTGGGAAATAAAAAAATGAAAATTTGGCTCCAATTTTGTAGCTGTTGGAAAACTGCTACTAAATTCAAATGGGAATTTCAAAAGTAGCACCAAAAATTTAACCATATTTTGAGTTTAAATTTGTAGCGGTTCTATTTGGGAATTTTTTTAAAAAAAATATACAATTATTTGAGTCCATTGTTATAATATTGTGTTGAATAGTTTATTATTTAAGTAACTTAAATGATAGTAGTTATTATTTATAAAGAATGATTAAATTAAGTTAGATAAGTATAAACTTTATATAAGTAATATTATTGAGAATATGCAGATAATGAGTATAAATATTATGAGAGGGGAAAAAATGTTGAAATCAAAGAATTGAAATTTGTTTTACTATATTTATCACTTTACTCAGCTTTTCGGCTCTTAAAAAAAATTCAGATGAGAGCAAACAAAAGAGAAGAAGGGTTGAAAGAAATGGAGGAGTGTTTGAAATGACATGTGCTTGGGGTATTTATAGGGATCTGCGTAGCGCTTGTAGCGGTTAATGTGACAAGTTTTGTAGTGGTTGATATTTGTAGCGGTTTATGTGACATTATTTCTAGCGGTTTCACATTTGTAACGGTTTTATTTGATTTTTTAGCGGTTTCATAACCCCTATAAATATTGATTTTTTTTATAAAAATATTTCACACTTGTAGTGGTTTTATTTGATTTTGTAGCGGTTTTATAACCCCTACAAATATTTGTCTGATTTTTTTAATAAAAATATTTTAAACTTCAAATGTTCAATTTGTAGCGGTTTGTTTATAAAACCGCTACAAATATTTATACTTTGTAGCAGTTTATACATAAAAACCGCTACAAATTCATTTTTTTATTTTTTTTATAAATATTTATTTCAAATTCATTTTGTAGCGGTTATACGATAAAAACTGTTACAAATTTTCACCACCGTTTACAGGATTTGAAATTCAAATTTTCAATATGCAACACTTTGTAGCGGTTATGTCAAAAAACCGCTACAAATGTTCATGACTGTTGGCGGGAATTAAAATATTCAAATTTTAAAAGAATACTTTTTAGTGGTTAGTATTGAGAAACTGCTATAAATATTCATAACCGTTGGTAGGAATTAAAATTTTTCAAATTTCAAATGTTCAATTTGTAGCGATTTTGTTTGTCAAACCACTACAAAGTTACGTATCACTTTGTAGCGGTTTCATCCATTTAACCACTACAAATATTTATATTTTGTAGCAGTTTTTATATATAAACCGCTACAAATATTTTATTTATTCTTTTTTTAATAAATATTTATTTCAAATGCATTTTGTAGTGGTTATACACTGTAACCGCTACAAATATGAGTTCAATTTTGTAGCGGATCTCTGTAACCGCTACAAAAAGACAGCCCTCTAAATTCCGTAGCAGTTACTATCATAAAAACTGCTACAAAAGAACAGCCACAATAGTCGCGCTAGCTTCGCGCCAAGCTGGTACCACATTTGTAGCGATTAATATAGACTAACCGCTACAAAATAACCGCAACAAATTTGGCGTGAGTTTGGCCCCAAAATTTGTAGCGGTTGTCTTGTAAACCGCTACAAGTAGCATTCCCTAACCCACCCGGCATTTGGCGCGAAGCATACTGTTGCAAATTTGTAGCGGTGTTGCTTAAAACCGCTACAAATCCTTATATTTGTAGTGGTTTATTTTAACAGCTACAATGCACAGCTACATATTATCATTTTTTTTGTAGTGAGCGGCAAGTTGAGAGCTGCCGCAACTTGGAGAAAGCTGAGAGAGAATGAGAGCAAAGGGGAAAAGGAAGCGTGACTGAGAGAGCTGGGGGTTGTGGAAGCTGCTGCAAGCTTCAGGTTTTCTTTAACGAACACCACCTCGCCCACCGTAACCTTCACTTCCGTCCACTACCATCTCACCTTAATTAGTCATCATTGTCCACGACCTCTGGCAAACTCCTTTTTTTCTCTATCATTTCAAGCTATAGCTTCCTCTGCTTTTGAATTCATTATAGCCATAGCTTCTCTGTTATGCCTCTGGATTAACTTTCAGCCCTAAGCTTAACTTGTTTAGTGCTAATTTGTTAATTAATTCATTGTTTTACATGGCTGGATGTTTGAATCTATCAAAGTGTGATTATATTTCCTGAAGTTTTTCTCATAAGTGGCTAGGCAATTTTGTGCTCTTGGACATGAATTGGAGATGACTTGAGCTCACTTGTGCTTAAAATGGGAGTTTATTTTATCTATATATACTACTACAAATAAGATAATTTATGACACTAATTAACGACTATTTTCAAATAACAGTAGTAGAAAAGCAACTGGGAATTCAGGGAAACATTTCAACGACTGTTCTTAAGAAAACAGTCGTTGAAACTTAATCTTCAACGACTGTTCTTAAGAACAATCATTGAAAGTGCCAAAATAAATCCCAGCCCGCGCTTCTGATGATAATCACTTTCCCTTTCCCGCCCCCTGTCCGACCTTGCTCCTCTGTCACTTGATCCCTTTGTTTCTGTTTGCTCTGTTGCACCCCCACTCACTTCTTCGTAGGTCTCAGATATCATTCTCCGGCCCCCTCTCCACCCTGTCAGCCTCTGTTGCAGCCTGCATCTCCGCCCCAGCTCGCTACCTTCTTCTCCGTCAGTTCAAGCCTGCAACACTCCCTTCTTTTTCCTGGTAATTCCCTGAATCCCCTCTTGTACATTCTTGGCCTGGTCTATTATGTCTTTGTGATGGAAATTAAAGCTGAATGCTTGCTTATATTTTGTTCACAGAGTTGAAATTTAGTGTTAACGGACTAGAGATTCACTTACATTAGAATGATTTGTAGAGGGCAAAACTAAAAGACAATAGCTAGCTAATGGAATTGTTATTTTAAGAAGCAGAGATTCAGTTTTGATTTCTTTTTTAATGACCTGATGCCCAGATTCTTATAGTATTAGCTGGCTTTCTTGCTTGATAGTTCTTCCCCATTATTGATGACTTAGCTTTGTATACTTTGTTCTGTGATCTAAAGTGCAAACAATATGCAATAACGCATATGATTCAAAACCTTGAGGAGGTAGGTGTTGGTATTTGAAAACAGATTTAGTACCATACTATCATATCTTACTTGTTTATTTTCAAGTGATTTTGTGTTATACAAAGTAAAGAGTGACAATAATTTTATCTCAAGTAAGTGAAAAAGTGCTTAAAATAAATGCTTTCAAACTGGAAGTGTGCTCATTCCTTCTTTTGGACAGTCTAAATCACAACTTGATGTTCCAGATTTAATTTTATTTTATTCTTAAAATTTTAATATATTGTATTTTGAGTTATGCCTAATTAATCTAATTTAGAGAAAATCTTTTAACTAATTATATTTTAAGAAAATGAATTTTGAGGAAATTTTTTATCATGTACTTATTATTATTTTTAAAATTTAAAATTGGTTATTTATTATTTTCAAATTAAACCATAACCCCTGCCTGAGTAAATTTTAATTTTAATTTATTTATTTTACCGTGCCTTTAATTACCAAACTGGATTTGTGTTTCATACATTGTACAAAGTGAAGATAATAAAATAATACTATTGTTTATGACTTATGGATATCATATATAACTAACTTGAGAGTGTGAATGAACCAAGAGCAAGGCATCCCTTTTCTTGATCCATATTCATATCATAATAACAATTGGTCTAAAATTGAGTATTGTTGAAAATGGCATAGGTGGTAATAAAATGGGTCACCGTTGGATGAATGCTTTGAGAACCAGTAAAGAATATGAGAATGGGGTGGAAGAGTTTATTAAATTTTCTAGAATGAATGTCGCGCCTAGTAAAAATGGGAAGTATTTTTCCCCATGTGTGAAGTATTTAAATGAGAGTCTACGTGATATTGATGATATACGAGATCACTTATTTTATGATGGAATAAATCTTTGGTACAAAAGGTGGATATGGTATGGTAAGGAAGTAACCGCTTGTGCATCCCACAAGAAGGAAGTTTTGGAGGTTGGTGATGACGATAGAATAGAGAAAATGATTCATGATGTTAAGGTTGAATGTTGTGCACAATCGCCTGTATATGATAGCATGCAGAGTGATGCAGAGACACCTTTGTACCCTGGGTGTACTAAGTATACACGCTTGTCAGGTATTTTTCACTTAGTCAACTTCAAGGTAACTTGTGGGTGGATCGATAGTAGTTTCACATTGTTACTTGAATTGTTGTGTGATATGTTTCCAGAGGATAATGTACTTCCAAATCGTATGTATGAGGTAAAGAAAATATTATCTACGATGGGTATGGAGTATAAAAAGATACATGCTTGCCCTAATGAATGCGTATTGTATAGAAATGAGTATGAAGGATTAAGTAAGTGTCCGAAATGTAAAACTTCCATATACAAAGTGAAGAAAGGTACTAGGTGTGGTGATGAGATAATTAAAAAACAACCTTTAAAGCTTTTGTGGTATTTTCCAATCATACCGCGATTCAAACTAATGTTTGCTAATGCAAAAGAAGCAAAGAAGCTGAGATGGCATTATGATGACAGAGTATGTGATGGAAAATACCTTCGACACCCGGCTGACTCTCCATAATGGAAGATAGTAGATGAAATGTATCCTAGATTTGGCAGCGAGCCTATAAACCTTCGGCTTGGGCTTTGCATAAACGGAATCAATCCCTATGGTTCTTTTAGTAGTACACATAGTGCATGGCCGGTTCTGCTAATGATTTACAACTTACCTCCTTGGTTGTGTATGAAACGCAAGTATATGATGCTTTCTATGATGATTTCGGAACCAAAACAGCCAGTGAACGATATCGATGTCTACTTGGCACCTCTGATAGAGGACTTAAAGAAGTTGTGGGAGGATGGCGTAGATGTGTTTGATGCATATAAGCAATAGTCGTTTAAGCTACATGCAATGATTTTCACCACGATTAACTACTTCCCTGCATACAAGAACCTGTCAGGTTATAGTGTCAAGGGTCATAAAGCATGTCTGATATGTGAAGCAAGCACACACTTCCATCAACTCAAGCCCGGTAGAAAAATGGTCTACCTTCGTCATAGACAATTTCTTCGTCGGTTCCACCCGTACCGTAGGCTAAAGAAGGCTTTTAACGATTTGCTGGAGAATGGAATGGCTCCGAAGCCATTAACTGGAGATGAGGTTTATAGTTGGGTGGAAAGAATCAATGTCACTTTCGGTAAAAATCTAAAGCCTACGGGTGAGAAGAACATATGGAAGAAGAGGTCAATTTTCTTTGATCTTCCATATTAGCGTAGTCTTGAAGTGAGACATAGTATTGATGTGATGCATGTGGAAAAAAATGTATGTGATAGCCTTGTTGGCACACTTTTGCACATACCAGGGAAGACTAAAGATGGAATTAGTGCGAGACTAGACTTGGTTAAAATGGGAAAAGAGAACGACTATATTCACAACTAAGAGATGATGGTAAGAAAGCGTATATAGAGCCAGCAGCGCATACATTGTCAAAAGCTGAGAGAAGAAGTTTGTGTAGGTATTTGCACGACATTAAGGTGCCACAAGGGTATTCTTCTAATGTAAGTCGGCTTGTATCAATGGAAGATTTGAAGTTTGTTGGAATGAAGTCCCATGATTGTCATGTCTTGATGCAACAACTATTACCAGTAGCTATTAAAGGCATTATGAAAGATAATGTGCGAAGCACGATAACAAGGTTGTGCAGTTTCTTCAATGCTATTTGTGGCAAAGTTGATGACATTGCAAGGTTAGACGAACTGAAAAATGAGGTTTATGCTATTCTATCCCAACTAGAGATGCATTTTGCTCCCATATTCTTTGAAATAATGGTGCAATTAATAGTTCATCTGATAAGGGAGGTAAGACTATGCGGCCCAGTTTATCTAAGGTGGATGTACCCTTTCGAGTGATACATGAAGAACTTAAAAGGGTATTCTAAAATTCCTTATCGACCTGAAGCCTTAATTGTGAAAAGATATGTCGTTAAAGAGGCTATAGACTTTTGTAAAGAATATCTATCAAAGTCAAAGGCCCAATCTCATCATGAAAAGGGTATAAGTAAGGGAACACGGGGGCTCACATTGAAGAGTATGCGTCGTGAAGAGGTTTTGCAAGCACACTTATATATCTAGAATAATACGAAAGAAGTTCAGTCGTACTTAGCCAAACACAAAGAGTTTAAAGGAGATATATCCAAGAAAAAATGACATGGAGATAGGTAATGAGCAAAACAAGACTTTCATAGAGTGGTTCAAGGATAAGATAGCACATAAGACCAATGTGTCTGAGACAACCAAATAGTTAGCTTGGGGGCCTTGTTTTGAGGTCATAACTTGGAGTAGCTTTGATATAAACGGGTATTCTTTCTATACAAAAGCCCAGGATAACAGAAGTACTATGCAAAATAGTGGGGTGATGGTGGTAGCCGAATCAATGCACTTTTCTAGTTCGAAAGACAAAAACCCCATTTTGGCATCCATGGTCTATTATGGAGTTATTAAAGACATATGGGAGATAAGCTACACTAAGTTGAGAGTTCCTTTATTCTAATGCAAGTGGGTTAACAATGATGCTATTGAAATATATCAATTTGGATTTACCTCAGTTGATCTTGAAAGAGTCAGTTATAAAGATAAGTCATTCATTCTAGCAAGTTAAGCAAAACAAGTGTTTTATGTCATTGATCCAACAAATGAAAAATTATCTATTGTACTCCAAAGTAAAAAATAGAAGGATGGTGATCCGAGTTTGAATATTGACGATACACCGCCTTTCACTGCAAATCCGCATATGCCATCTGAAGTGGAATTGGTAGATAATGAAAATATGCAGCTAGAGTTGATCATTGTAAAGGAATTTGGGAAAAGACTTAAAGTAAGATTTTGAATTATTTAAAGTGTGCATATAATTTCAATTTACTTATCATATGTTACATTTATTTCTTAGCAGAATCATGGCACGTTCAAATTCAGGCGACTCTGCTGGCTCACCTGTTAAGAAAAAGGTTAGAGGAAGCACGAAGCTATGGTCGGTGGTCAAACATCATTAGGAAGAACAGGCGAGGGTTCATGTAAAATTTGATGTTGATTTAAAAGCTATCAGCGAAGAGGGAGATAAGTTCATTAGCTACGTTGGCTTTTTGGGTTGGAGCAAAGTTAGCGTTCTAATTCCTACCTGGAGGGAAGTTTCGAAGGACACGAAGTCTATGATTTGGGAACAACTTTTGGTATGTAAAGTTGTATTGTTATCTCTATCTCTATTTCTATTTTTTCATATATAACTATTATATATTTTGTTTTGTAGCAAACCTATGATGTTCCCAATATGAGGCAGATGTACAACCATTGGATGGGAGAAGTTCATGAGTGATGGAAAGATTTCAAGTCCACGCTCACAACCAAGTATGTTCGAGGGCCAAGGAGTCATGAGGATCCTTGTAAAGAGTATTCGTTTCTTTCTCCAAATGACTGGAGGTTGTTTATGGCATCACGACAGAATCCTAATTTTCTGGTACATTTTATTCATCTTAGTGTTAAACATTTTAATTGAACTTACTTGACATCTCTAACCCAGTCATCATTATTCTTTATTTATATAGAAATTGAGTCAAGCAAATAAAGAGAGGTGAGCGAAAAACAATTATCCTTATTACATGTCGCGTGTGGGTTATCGGAAGATGGAAAAGAAGATGATGCAGGCTGAATTGCAAAAATTGGAGGAAGCAGCCTGAGTTGATCCTAGTATTATCGTGCAGGCGCTACCTCCTCCCCCGCGTCACAAAAAATGGAAAGCAGGGAGGATAAAAGGAGAAAAATATATAAATCCAGTCGTTGCTAATGTCGCTAAAAGGATTATGAGTATTTAATAACAAGTATATTTAAGAGTGTTTCATTTTCCTAACAAGATTGCATGTAATTACTTTATATTTATCCATTGTATGCTGTAGGATGAACTTGAAAAGCAGAGCAGCCAGGTTTCCTTCACTCAAACTAGAAGGATGGACATCTTAGCAACGGCGCTTGGGAATCTAGATCACCCTGGTCAAGTTAGAGGGGAGTCAAGGGGAGTTGGTCTCTCTAAATACTTTGGATGAGGTTCACAAGCTTATGGACGAGGTGAAATGAGTCAGGAGTTTGTGGCCAGGGTTCAAGAGGAAATTTGAGCAGAGCTAGCAGTACAAATGCATCAATTACTTCGAGACGAGCTTAAAGAAGAGTTGTTGAGTGAGCTACGTGGTGAGATGAGTACGATGGTGTTGTCTCACATGTAAGGCAGGATGTGTAACGTGGAGCCTAAATCCAAGGTTTGTAAATAATTTCATTTAATATAATATTAAGTTTTTCCTTACATTATTTTAATTAATTCTTTCATTTCTCTTACTCAGGAATCCCCGGCCTTTCCCAACACCAAAGGCAGTTACAATCCGCCAGAGATTGGATATGGCGACCCTGGTCCTTCACTAGAGCTTGGAGAACCTTGCACTCTGTATTTGGAAGTCCCGTATCCACGTGTTGTTGCTGATGTTTTCGTATACATGCATGCCACCACCCACCATAATAACCAAATCCGGGACAATCAACGTAAGGTCAATGTCACAAGTGTTCGATTGGGGGAGGAATGTGTAGATGTCCCATTCCCCGATGGTGAGGTTGCCAGACTAGGTCAGGCAATAGGATCTTTCATCTTGTGGCCTATACATCTTGTTCAGACTGTGCCAGTCCCTCCAATGGTAAGAAACACCTTACTGTTACTTCATCCTTGACATTCTACTTATAATCTTTATTTTGTGTGTTACTAGGAAAAAGATTATACAAAATTTCCCTTATTGGCACAACTACAAAATATTCATCAAGACATTAACAAGGTCGACTTGAAGATGCCTTGTAGGATTGTGGGTCGTAGGATCTCGTATAATTATGGACTTGATAACAAAGATATTAGAGAGTTCCTATCTTTGGAGGAGATAGACATAGGATGGGTCACATTTGCAATCATGTGAGTTTAGTTATAATTTTTAACTGTAATTAATGCACTGATATTTAGGATTTTTAGGTTTCTACATTTACTGAGTCATTTCTCATTTCATTTATGTGGTAGTTGCTTCCACAAATTGTGTGCCGAACGAGAGCTCAGCACTACATATGACTTCTTATGTCCTGGCAATATGTCACAGCGTAATAACCAGAGGTTAGAAGATCAGATGAGCTATGTAGGCTATACAATAGGAGAGACTCAGCTGCCTTGTTATCTAGTGCCAATTGTTGAAGGGCAAGTAACTTTATTTGATATATTTATACACGTTCACTTTTCTAAACAGTATCATGTTATCTAACCTCATTTTAATCTATATATGCATGTGATTATAGTTATCATTGGAGTCTTTGTGTTTCTTGTCCCTCGATCCACATCATCTTTCGGTTTGACTCATTAGGTCGCAAGCCAGACGCAGATATCAAAAACATTTTTAACACGTAAGTAAATTTATTTGTCAGTCATTGATTTTTTATTTTACTCAATTGTTTTAATGTCTTCTGTTTATCATTTTAATTATTACAGTGCACTGAAGACATATTATATAATAGGTGGGAAGCGTGAAGGTAAAGGTGGTCCGACAAAGTAGTTCCAGCTAAACGTAAGTTCTTTACATTCAAGTTCTTTGATTGACTATTGCTTTACTTAGGCCTTTATTCTTTTTTACCGTTTGCTTTTGATGTATAGTGTCCTTGGCAAGTAGGGAAAACTGAGTACGGCTTCTATGTTATACTATATATGTATAACATCATTTTCAGTGGCCTTACTACAAATTTTGAACATGTGATCATTTCTTGATTCTCAACTGAATTTCATTTCTTTTCATTGAATTGTTAGTTATTTCATTCAAATTATTGATTTATGTTAATATATTCTCCATTTTGCGCACAGATTTTTGGTAATCAAGACCCTTACACAATCGAAGACATTAATTTGATATGAGACCTTTTGTCAGGACATCTTCTACAACACATAGAGGGGTCATGATGTGTAGAAATTTTTTTACATATTGCAATGGTTTTGTACAGTTCTATATAAGTTTGCATATTCGAATACTTTTCCTAATTTCTTATGTATGAGTACTTTGAATTTGTTAAAGCATTATGCTTTATAAAGAACACTTTGGGAAATGATGATGAAGTATAGGGATTTCATGGAATCATGTCATCGTCTCTTTCACCATACGATTGTCATGATTTTACATTGAAAGTTGTAGTTTGCACATTGAAATGATGTTATGATGATATATGCGCTATATGTCATGATAGAAAATTTAACATACGCTTTTCCCTTCCATGAAATAATAGGGGAAGCTAAAGAGTTAATCATAAGATAATGGTTCATGGATCTAGTTTTTTCTTTTAAAGATAGCAATGTACAGGTTAGAGAACTCGTTAGTATAGGTTCATCTAGCATTGAGGTTTCAGGAGCCTTTGATCATCAATCACTGTTAGTCTTGAGGTTGTAGATGATGAAAGGAGATAGATTTTAGGGACAATGTAACTTTGTAGATGATAAAAAGGAAGGGTTATTCATTCCTGTGTAACCTACCAATTACTTGCCCACTTTGAAGATTCAAAATGTAATTATCTAGGTTGGTGTTTTTCCAATGGCATTGCTAGTTGTAATGAGTAAAACGTAAAAAACAGCTAAGATACAACGACTGTTATTTCTAAAATAGTCGTTGTAACTATGAAACTACGACTGTTTAAAAACAATCGTCTTTTCTCAACTTTTCAACGATACTCACATAAACGTCCCCCCAAAAACAGTCGTCTAAAGGGCAAAAAAGTGGTCGTTAAAAATCCCTTATGTAGTAGTGATAACTCATTAGATTTGTGATTTCTTAAGTTTAGGAGTTAAGTTATTGTGATTTGGGATTTGTAATGAGGATTTGTACTCATCAATATATATAGTTATATATATGTTTCCTATGATTCTATTGATTTCTATATATTTAACATGATATTGTTGAGTAGTGTGATTGAATTGGAATTATAGTTGAACCTAAATACATTGCTTATTCCATAATCACTCTCTAAGGGGTTTTAATAATGCTTAAGTGAATGGGTTCATGAGTTTAAGCATTAGACTCATCGATTGATGGGGTTTGGTATATTAGAAAATGTAGAGAACTCATTACACTAAGAGGGCTTAATAGCATTTCAAGAGTAGGGGTTCCTCTCTTGTGATGCTAGACTTATTGGTTAATGAGGTTTGGAATCTTAGAAGATTAGTGTATTAACTCTCCAAATATCTTAATTGAGCTAGGATAGTAATTGAAAACCATTTCCAAGAGTATCTTCATCATTTGCATTCTTCACCTATTTCCATTCCTCCTTATTTGAAAATCCCAAAAACATTTATTTTAATTGCATACAACTTATAGTTTTGAAAATCAATCAATCATATTTTACTCTTATCAATTTTGCATTGTAATTACTTAGTTTACTAGGAATTAGTTTCTTAACCGACTTCTCAAAGTGAAATGACCTGAGTTGTGCACTATATTATATTAATTCGGTTTTATTCTTAATAACCCCGAGAAGACTAAGGGGCTATTTCATTGATTCTATTACACTACCCTATGATACATATAGCTTGCACGTATAATAGTTTTGAAATTGAAAATATTGATGATTTGTGAGAGAATAAGCTAAAACAGTTTTTTAAAAAAACATTAATGAATAAAATACCGTAATATTCCTTTCCCGTGTATTATTCAAGTTAATGAAAGTGTACAAAATCAAAATATCTTTTTGTTATATTCTTTCCACATGCTGCGAACCATTTTAAATATTTTAAAAGAATACTTTTTTTTTTTTTGAAAAAATATCTTATATGTTAGGCTGGTTGACAATTTCAATTATTAATTTATTTTTTAAACAAGGTGGAGAAGTTATAAATTCCAACGTTTTCCTTGAATTATTCTTTGTGCTTGCTCTAAATTAGATATTTTTCGTAGATAAACCTTTTTTTTCCTTTGATTAGCGCTCAGAATGATATATATCATCTCACTCTTTCGTAATGCCATTAATATGTAATTATATCAAAATAAATAATAGAGTTTCATCATTTCATGAAGGGAAAGGTAATCCTCAAGTCTTTATAATTTAATTACCTCAATTTTAAATTATGTCTATACTTTATTTTGTTTTAATTGGACACTTATAATTGATTTTGATCTATTATAGGAATTCTTCCTTGATTGTAAAAATTATTAATTTAATTTATAAAATTTTAGGGAATTTATGAAATTTCATTCATATCATTTAACACCATTTTAATGACCGTACATTACTATAAAAAATTTTTATAAAGCCTATAAATTAAAATTATGGGATAAAACAGTAACTCATTCAAACAAAATAAATTATAATTAAGAATCTAATTCAAAATTGAGGCAACATGCATGGAGATGTGGTCAAATTTTATTTTCATGAATTATATAACTGTGAAGCGCTAATCAAAGGAAAAAAGGTATATCTACGAAAAATATCTAATTTAGAGCAAGCGCAAAGAATAATTCAAGGAAAACGTTGGAATTTATAACTTCTCCACTCTTGTTTAAAAACTAAATTAATAATTGAAATTGTCAACCAGCCTAACATATAAGATATTTTTTCAAAAAAAAAAAGTATTCTTTTAAAATATTTAAAATGGTTCGCAGCATGTGGAAAGAATATAACAAAAAGATATTTTGATTTTGTATGCAAGGACAATATATATATAGACAAATTAAATTGTCACACCCTTATTTTAATTTCACCTTTACCAGAGTATTCACGGAAAATGATATACGATTCGGTGGACAACACAGGAATAGCATAAATATACTGATAAAAAGTGCTCAATTACATAAATTCCCATAGGGGTTCGTAAATTACCATCAATATAGCCACACAGAACGACCAGGGTGTCAAAACCCGTCCGAGTGAAATGGAGACATCTTCCCGTCTTCATTCCACCATCGTAATCCCCTCGTACGGTTCTTTTCTTTGTTCTCAGTGTATCTTCTATCTCCTCCTGTCTTAGACCTTTTCCACCTCGAACTGTGTGCTTCGATTCGCATGCCAATACCTCAGGCTTTCAACTTGGTCCTCAAGCTCCCTCTGCTCTCCCTTGCCTTGATATGGCTGAACCCTACTGTCATATTTCATTATTTAATAATTTTTCAAAATTTTTGGATTTTTACAAAATTTCTAGCAGATTTATGTGCAAACTTTGAAAAATCATAACTAATTCTAGAAAAATCGAAATGAGGTGATTCCAAAGCCTATAAGACCCTTATTGAGTCTAGTTTCAAGAAAAAATATAGAATTTTGCTAGATAGAATCACAAAATTTCCAGAATTTCAATATTTGGATGCTGCTCCAAAAACTTTCCAGTTTTTCTGGGCTTACTTCAAAAATTCATATCTTTTTGTATATAGCTTTAATTGAGTCATATGACCTATCAAATTAAAGCTTAAGATATCTACTTTCATCCTGTAAAATTTCATAATTTTTGCTCATCATTTGATCATTCAAAATCATATGACAAGCTCACTCCCTCATAGGCAATTTCACCGAAAACATAATTATATTCTCCAAAGTTCACCATTTTACTTTCTTAATACCCCAAAGATATAGGAATCATTAGGGGATAAATTTGGACTCCTGCTAAATTGGGGCTTAGTAGTCCACTTAATTTAGGCTTATTCCCATGCCTCAAATCCCAAATTTCAGGGTATTACATTTCTCCCCCCGTTCAATAAATTTCGCCCTCAAAATTTGAACGTCTACAATTTAAGGATTAATCATATCTCATTCTATTATCACATGCAGGCTCAAAAGCCATGTAACACCGTAGTCATACTTCCATTACTAATCTCATATAGTATTCAGCATTCATCATCCAATCTGTACACAGTAGGTAGCATGCAATCAAACACAGGTTCCCACAGCGTTTGGTTCCATAGGCCTTACAGCCTCTTCGGGATTTCACCTGGATTCACACAATCACTTTTTTTTAATGGCCCAATCCTGGACCCCCTTAACAAGGTCTGTTGGGCTAGTGAGCCAGCCATGGTTCACTTCATTAGGTTCCTCCCATGGTAGAATATCGCACCTCATGTGAGACATGGTATTATTGGACACCAAAACGTTTGGTCACACTGGTCTTACTGCCTCCGCTACAACCTGGTATGGTTTGGATGTTCTGCCAACCTCAAAACATTACCTTAGACACATTGGCCCAATGTCATCCCTCTAGGCATCAACCACAATAATAGACTCACATGTCTTATAGCCTAGGGACACCACCCTATACAACCTTGCACATCGGGTCTTACCTCCTCGAGCCTTTGCTCAGTACAATTCTCACACACATCATATTCTACCAGCCTAAGGACTTACTAGTCCATCAGGTCTTATGGTTTAAGCACATATAATTCATCATCTTTGTTGAATACATATCGAGACTAATATCCTCAAACAAATCATTGGTGCCTAAAGATTAAACATAAAGTTACTATGCTTCTGTTGCCCACTCTGAGGTCCATCTCCTCATATGAGCTTTAATAATATCAGGATGATTTAATAGGAGTCCTACAGGAACCTCCCATGACACCTGACGGAACCCACAATCTATATTCCTCTGTACCCACTCTTTACCCGTTTGAACTTGAATCATTCTGAGCCATATAAACTCTTATCTCAAGAAAACCTATTCAATGTGAGATTCACTTCAATGCACCATTGTTGAGGGCCAACGTTTCCCTAGCTCTACTCTACGATTCAACTTCATGGCAGCTGTACTCTAGGGTTCGTCATCATGGTGGCTACATTCGCGGGTTCATCATCACGGTGGCTGCACTCTAGGGTTCTGTACTCGGTGCTTCACACAGGCACCTATACACCTGGTCAGCCCCCTTCTGGTTAGAACTTTCCTTAGGTAGCCCTTTCCGATCAGATTTCACCGTAGGTAGCCCTCTCCAATCAAATTTAATCGTAGGTAGCCATCTCCGATCAGATTACACCGAGGTATCCATCTCCGATCAAAACTTTCAATCTTTGTGGTCGCAATACAACTCCACAATTATGCCATAAAGGCAACGTTTCCCGATTCAATACAAACATTCTTATCATCAACTCAAGATTATGGATGGAATAGTTCAATTCCCGAAGCTTCAGCTGACGAGATGCGCATGCCCTCACTCGACTCGCATCAATTCTCATCTCGATCTATGCCTGCTCGTATCTGGGGATTCAATTCCCTTCCCAATCCATGCCATCTGGTATTAGTGAAAACAACAATGGCCCACTATGGATCTAGGATTATCAATGTTGGTACTCTAATAAATTTTTCACTTCAGCTTTTTGAAGCTCCTCTCACAATCATCATCCCATGCATAATACTGAGTTCTGGGAAATTTCGATATAAACATCTCATCCTTTTTTTATTATTGTCACACCCGTAGCCCTTCTTGGCCTCATACCCAAGTCCCTTAGGACGTGGCTAGCAGCCTCGTCGAGTAGGGTGCCTTTTTATTCACACCACATGGCCCTCCATAATAACCCATAATCATCCATAGAAAATATGATAGATAAATATGTCATGCACCATATAGTGTAAAATGAAAATCACATCAATCCGTGTGTGTACACAAAGTTCAGGGCCAAACACCCAGTTAAAACAACAATTCGTGTGTGTACACAAAGTTCAGAGCCAACCATCCAGTTGAAACCCTTACGTGTACCTCAGCCGAGTCACCGACTACAGCTAGGTAAATCGTGTATCATAGCTGGGTCCTTACTAGGCCGAATGGTACATATACACTTACCATCAGACAATACATATACACTTCCCGCACCACAGCTAGATAATATTTGTGTACCTCGACTGGGCACCCAACCACAACCAGGTAATGTATGGATATAAGAATTAATTTTTCAAGGAAATAGAATAGAATCTTGTATTATTGTTGGTCATATATATATTTGATATATATGATATGAGAATATAATTTTATTCATATATTTGGTGAACAAAAGTAAAGTGAAAATAGAAAATAAAGATGGATAAATAATAACATCAACTCTTATAGTACAAAATTATTAAATATTTACCTTTTTTTTTATTCTGATTTATTATTTTTAAAACACTTTCAATTGTTTTTAAACAACTTGATATTTTTTTCCTCAACAAGTATTTGTACTTAATTAACATAAATATAATATTTATAGCATGCCATGATACGTAATGAACATGAAAGGATTAAATGTCTGTGCAAAGAGATGAGTGTTGCAAAGGTAATTAACAAGAGATCAAATCAAAGTTTGAAGTTTAAAGTTCATTGGAATTGGAATAAAGCTTCTTCTTTTCTTTTCTTTCCAAAGATTTCATGCTAAAGCAACATTTATAATCAGAATGTTGGAAGCAAAAGAGATTATTGCAATGTTATTAGTTGTTCTTCATGCATGCATGTCCTTAAAAAGTTCATAATCATAATGCAAGTTTCAGCTTAATACATATACAAATATTATTTTTACATCATTTAGAAATTTTGTGCAAAATAAAGATTTACAATATTTGCCCATGGATTAGTTTTTAATTTTAAGATTTAATTAATTATATACTAATGTTAAGTCATAAAAGATTGCTTATTGTCAACGGCAAGTTGCCTCAGTGATAGCACCACCCATCATGTTTGGATTGAGTTTTAGAGTTGAGTTTAAAGTTGACATGTTTGTGTGCATGCATATGTGTTTAATGGTCCAAAATAAAAAGTCATAAAAGATCACTGTTGTATGATCAACAATGACTAATCGAGTTATGTAGAAGGAACTCGACTCTAATTTCTTTCAAATGGAAGGTTTCACGATTTTCATTATTTACTCTTTTATATCTCAAAGCATGCATGCCTTCTTTAGATCACAAGTTCAATGCTTTTTCAATTTTCTCAGAGGTAACCCTTGCAAATCATCTGTCTTAATCAAGCTTTTCTCCCTCTCAGTGGATTTAACAGTGTCATCTAATGTTACTTATCAAAATATTGAGGAGCTCCTCTATAATTTTATTTTTAAGCAAGTTAGCTTTTCTTCTAATCTTTGCAGCATTAATTTTAGTTTTTTTAGGAACTACTATAATATCTTGAATTTTGGGATTTGAGGCTTGGAAATAAGCCTAAATTAAGCGGATTGCTAAACCCTGGTTTAACAGGTGTCTCAAATCTATTCCCTAATGTTTCTTATATCTTTGGAGCATTAAAGAAAATAAAATGGTGAATTTTGAAGGAAGTGATTATGCTTTCAGTGAAATTTCCTGTGAGGCAGTAAGACTGTCTTGGGATTTTGGATGACCAAATGATGTCCAACAATTATGATATTTTATAGGGTGGAAGTAGACATCCTAAGCTTTAACTTTATAGGTCATATGACTCATTTGAATCTATATACAAATAATTATGAATTTTTTGAAGTTAGCCCAGAAAAACTTTGAATTTCCTGGAACATCAAGATTTAAAATCTGGAAATTTTTTACTTCCAAATGGTGAAAGGCTGCATTTGTTTTCTTCAAACTAGACTCAATAAGGGTTTTATAGCCTTTGGAATCACTCCAATTCAAATTTTCTAGAATTAGTTATGATTTTTTAAAGTTTGTCCAGAAATCTACCAAAATTTTGTAAAAAACTGAAATTTGGAAAATGATTAAAATACCATAAAGTAAAATAATAAAAGCTTCATCCTCTTCCCTTGGCTGCCATAAACTGATGCCATATCAGTTTTAGAGAGGGAGGAAGAGCTCAACATTGTAGAGAGAGAAAGGAGAAGAGATCTTGTACGGTAAGTCGATTTCTCCGATGATTTAGCTCCTAACGCATATAACTCTGATTCTAAGCTATTCCTCTATGTTCCTTAAGGTTTGGAAGCTCATATTTTGGTGTTAGAACAGCTAGGGTTTCAACCATATCAAGGGAAAAGCTAATGGGAGCTTGAGATAACTTCTAGACTCTTGTATATTGACTATTCTAGCTGCTGTGAACAATTTAATCGGTGAGATTTTGCCAGCTTATCTTTGTTTGTAATTTTTGGAAATGGGTTTCCTTAGGGTTTATGCTACCCAAATTGGTACTAAATGGTAGTTGTAACCTAATGGAATAGTCAATAAAGTGGTTAGGAGTAGAAAGGAACACGTTTACGGAGCCGAAATCACAAAACCCCGATTTACCCGGAAAACACATATATTTTGGCCAGGGATGTAAATGGGCCTTAGAGTTGGATTTTCAATGATTTTATGGTTCCATTGATTTCAGGAGGAAAAATTAGGTGGGGTTACAGTTGGTTACTTTTTCGGAAAAGGCCGAAAAAGCATAATTTCAAAAACGTCCCTGAAACCCTGAAAGCGGGGCTGTCAAGGGTATTTTTGTAATTTGAAAGTGAATTTGGTAATTCCGAATCCGAAAATGGATTTTTTGGGCAAAAATATATCAAAATAGCCCTATTCAAAATTTCAAAAAAAGTACATCCAGACCAGGTACGGCGGGGCCGGGTGAGGTCCTGAGGGCATTTTAGTAAATTTTTAGCATAGGATAATATAACCACAATAAACACTATGGAAGTGTTTAAAATGATATATGGATAGGTTATAACCTATTTCTTGTATATTTGGTAGTTTAGAACCAAGTTAGGAGCCTAGAGTTGGCACGTTCCACAAGGCGAACATCTCAAGGTTAATAAGGGTGGAGATAGGGACATTATCCTTCATAATTCATGCCTTAGTCTATATGAATGTGTGGTTACCATGGTTTGTACTTTTATTAATTAACATGGTATGCTTAGAAAGGGCAGTTAGTACCGGAAGTGCACTTACACCTGATGGATTGGATGAGAATCCAACTGGTGTATGAGTAATGGGTCTGGAGCCCTACTTATGTATACATGACAATGTGTTATATTGTTTAATAATTGGTGCATTCATAGTGCATATCATATTTACTTATCGCATGTTATGTGAACGATAATATGTTTCTACTGAGATTCCTCGGAATCTCACCCCTTTTTCTAAATAAAATACCACAGCGGGTGCCAGTGGCTCAAAAGGCAAAGAAAAGGATAAGGGAAAGTGGCAGGCACATTTCCCAAGATAAAGATTGTGGTTATATCTAGTCTTTAATTTTGAATATGTCGAGAAATTGTATACATTACCTAACGCTGAAGGGAATTCCTTAATGTAATCATGTACTATATATCGGTTTTTTTATGCTATTCCTGTGTTGCCCACCGAACCGCATATCGGTTTTCGCGAATACTGTGGTAAAGGGAAATTAAAATAAGGGCATGACATTTTGTTATCAAAGCTTCAAGAGGTTCTGGAGGAGCTGAAAGTGGTTCTGGCAGGGTGGCGGTTCTGACAACAGGATAGTATATTGATATGGTCTGATTACGAAGTGATAGAAGATATGCATGGAAGGGAGTACCAAAGGAGTGAAACACCCTAGTGTGTGAGCTAGCCCCAAGAGATCAGCGAATATCTGAAGGCCTGTAAGTAGTGTAATACCGAACCCAGGATGTTATGAAACCTGAGGAGGCGGGTACGGCCAAGGGCAAAGTGTAGTCCACACACAGTATTTTGACAGCCAGAGACAGTCGGCATGACTCATGGATAAAGGCAGTCTCAAAGTACAGGTTGTTAGGAGCAGATAAAACCAATATTTGTGTTTTGGCACAGGTACACGAAAGTTAAGCGTGCTCAACCCAGGGTAATCTAGAATGGGTAACCCCTGGGAAGTTAAGTTGTTAAGGTCATGAAGACTTGAGGAATAGTGAATTGTCTTAAGATTTCTCCATGACTAATGATCATCTTAATTAGACGATATGAATAATGTTTAAATGTACAATGTGATGATATAAGTATTGATTTTAACACAGAACATTTTTGTTGTAGTGAGTACTGCCAGAAAGGTTCATTTTATAAGGTTATGGGAACTTGAGGCATAATAAATGTTTTGAGGTTTCTCCATGTTAAATGGTGATCCCTAGAAACACCGTTGTGACAAAGGAATATAGGAATGATGTATAGTGATATATGAGGCATGATGATTATGCCGTATGTTGATCGTAGAGGATCCGATTTGATGATATTGAAGGTTAGGGATAGGCTTGAATCGAGTCTAAGCTAAAATAGTGCTTAGGTCGAAATGTTAATCAGGTTGCACTATGGTTCTGTTGCATGACAAAAGTTTGAACCTTGTGGATATTATTGAACCTTCAGTAACGTTTTGAGGATTTTTAGGTTAGAGAATCTAGGTTGTATGATCTTACAAGCCGCATATGTTGTAGTGGACCTGTGTGTCCAAAGGCCCTAAGACCTAGGGGACTAGTGTGCTCTTAGGCTGGCAAATATACTCAAATTTATGTTGGGTTAGTGATGATTTATGGAAACGAGGAAAGTGATTTCCTGGCTCAGCTAATGTTGAGGTTCTAAGTATTGAATTGCGACCTAAGGATCAAACTCAATAGTTGACCTGATACTTAGGAATTTGATTTAACTTGGATGGTTTGAGGTACTAGAACATAGTATTAAATGAATCAAAATGTGTGAGGTATCTCAAGGTTGCTAGTTGCTAATCTAACATAGGGAAAGATCTTAATAATAGAATATTCCCTTATTGAATAAGACTAGTTCTTGATAGAACAATGAGTAGCCACGAGATATGGTCTTAAGGTTGAGACAGATAATAGAATGTATGAGTGGCTTTAGGATTCTACAATGATACTTCTATTTATAGACTACTAACTGGAAAGAGCTATCTATGGAGGATTCGGATCGGAGAGGGCTACCTACGAAGAGTTCTGATTAGAAAGGGCTACCTATGGAGAGTTTTGATCAGAGAGGGCTACCTACAATGAAATTTGATTGGAGAAGGCTAGCTACAGAGAGTTCTGATAGGAGGGGCTAACCAGTCAGTTGATTGAGTGAAGTACTGAGTACAGTACCATAGTGTGTAGCCACTGTGACGACGAACCCTAGTGTAGAGCCATCGTGACAATGAACCCTAGTGTGCAGCCGTCTTAACGACAAACTGTGGAGTACAGCCATCGTGATATTGAATCTAGAGTAGAGCTACGGGAACGTTGGCTCTCAATGATGGTGTATTGTAATGAATCCCACATTAAATGGGTTTTCTTGAGATAAGAGTTTATATGGCTCAGAATGATTCAAGTTGAATCAAGCCAAGAGTGGGCATAGAGGAATATAGATTGTGGGTGCCGTCAGGTGGCATGGGAGGTTCCTGTATGACTCATATTAAATCATCTTGACATTATTAAAGCTCATATGAGGACATAGACCTCAGAGTGGGCAGAGAAATCATGGTACATTTATCTTAATCTTTAGGTACCAATGATTTATTTGAGGTTGTTAGTCTCAATATGTATTCAGCAAAGACGATGAATTGTATATGCTTAAGCCATAAGACCTGATGGACTAGTAAGTCCTTAGGCTGGTAGAATATGATGTGTGTGAGAATTGTACCGAGTGGAGGCTTGAGGCAGTAAGACCCAATATGCAAGTTTGCATGGGGTGGTGTCCCTAGACTATAAGATGTAACCCCCTTCGCTAACAGGGCCGAGATTAAGAGTTTAAACATGTTTAATTATGGAATAAGAGATCCGGGATAATTAAAAACTTTTTAAAACATCTTTACAAATAGATCTCCATTCATTTCATTCATAAAATCAATAGGCCTGTTCGGTTTGTCACATGTATAATATCAGAGTAAGCACAATTCCCGATGTTAACTTGGGATAATAACATTAATCCAAAATATTGTACAAGGCATCATTGCCCATCTCAGTATCCATACTGGGGATTACACAAAACTATAATTCTATGATATATTCAATATATACATTTATCCAAAATGATAACCAGTCCAGTATAAAACCAAAATATCTAAGACTACTGCCGGCAATCCTAATCGCCCTTATCCACTTGCTTGTTCCTCGATCCACTTGCCCTATCTAAAAATGTTATTTGGAAAGAATGAGATTTTAGAGAATAACAGTAGCAACAGTTTACGAATATGATGCATATATACAAAGCAAGTAAACATATATCACAATGCAGCAATCAATATTCGAGGCCGGGCACACTGCAACGTCCCCTTCACTGTATACGAGGTCAGGCTTTTGCCACGTCCCCTTACTGTATCTATATTCAAGGCCGGTCTTTCACCATATCCTATCAACTGTATCTGTATTCGAGATCGGGCTTACGCCACGTTCTCTTCACTATATCTGTATTCAAGGCCGGGCTTTCATCACGTTCCCTCACTGTATTCAATGACTAATGCATACAAGCAATACAATATACATGATATAGGATAAAGTGTTACTACCTTGGTCTTTCCGTTCTTGAGCAGGCACAGGCCTTCTATACTCCGGGCAAATATCAAATCCTAAAGTCATAATTAAGGACGATATGTCACCACTTATTCCAATACTCAATATCTTCACAATACTTAAATTGGTTATCATTACTGTCTCTTTAACACTCATATATGCCTCTAATAAAAGCCCTAAAGGGTTGGAAGAACTACCCCAGGGATCCCCTTTTGGAAGCACAAACACTGACATTTTTCACTGTTTCACTCAAGTGAAGACGGCCTTACTCGAGTGGTGGTACAGTCTGCACTCGGGTACCAGAAAGTGAAGGATAGTAAGTGAGCACCCGAGAGCACAAGAACTTTTCAAAGACAGGGACACTCGAGCACACTAGACCTCACTCGAGTGATACCCAAATGCTTCACTCGAGCACTAGCGAGTGAAGTCCAGGAAGTGAGAACCCAAGAGCAAATGGAATTTCAAAGAAAGAGGAGCACTTGAGTACTGGCCTTTGCACTGAGTGATACTGAATGCTTACGAGTGTAAAGACACACTCTTGCTCTTTTGCAGAAGTGAAACACCGAAACTGAAGGGAAAATAAAGAATTTCACTGAATCACTCGAGTGGAACCCAACCACACCCAAGTGATGTTCATCCCTCACTCAAGTGACCATATCAGAACCCAAAAAATGCAGACAAAATGACAGTTTTCCAGAATTTTTACCAAAGGCTACCAATGGACCCAAAACCTTAACCAACTCTATCCTCACACAAAAAAAAAACTCAAGGAATCCAATGGACATGTCAAAACCACCAAAATCCTATTCCACTATCATGCTTTGGTCTTGGCAACATTAAACACTAAAATTCCAAAATCACTAAACTCAACCATTCAATTCCCAATCAATCCTATCTATCTATACACATTCCAAATATACCATTCTCATACCAATAACATGCCAAATGTCCAATGATCATCATTTTTTGAAAATGGCCAATAAATCCCAGAATTTCAAAACTACTCCATTTGGCACAAAACTTAGATAGATAGGTTGGTTTCACTTTCCTCTTCAACTTTTCTAAAAGGACTTCTTGATCCTTCAACTTTCACAATCTCTTGAAATCACAAACCAACACCAATAGATAAGCTATAACCATCAAAATAAAGCTCATTACTCAAGGAACAACTTTAATTAATGGAATTTGAGCATTAGAGATCATTTTCCCCTACCTTTTCAAGCTTTTTCCTTCTCCCACTTCTTCAACAATAGCACCGGAAAAATGAGAATAGGAGAGAGAGAGATGGTAGCTTGTAGGAGATGAGGAAATGATCATACTCCCCTCCCTAGCCCATGTCAGTCGAAAAGAGGGAGAAGAAAGAGAAGAAAATACTTTAAAATTGTATTTGACTTTTCCCACTTATCCCTATACATGTGAGCTTGCCAAGTGTCCACTCCTCATTGGCTCACATACAATAAGCACCCAATTAGCTTATCTAACTCATCCATTAGCCATTTAATCATGCATCTCATTTCTTCTTAGTTAGTAATTAATTTTCCATTAATCACCAACTTAAGACCAATATTTCTATTGTATCAATTTTCCATCAATTATGACATATTAAATAATATTGTCACAAATACAAATTAATTCAACTTTAATCCACAATTACATTCTCAATAACCCCCATTAGTCCTTAATCAAAATTTGGGGTGTTACATAAGACTTGTGTACTTGGCGTTATGGTTGATGCCTAGCGTGATGACATTGGACCAGTGTGTCCAAGGTAATATTTTGAGGTTGACAGAACATTCAAACTATACCAAGTTGTAGCAGAGGCAGTAAGACAAGGGTGACCAAGCTTTTTGGTGTCCAATGGTTCCATGTCTCACATGAGGCACAATATCCTACCATGGGAGGAACCTAGTGAAGTGAACCAAGGCCAGCTCACTAGCCCAACAGACCTTGTTAGGTGGGGTAAGGGACATCCAACAGACCTCTTAGGTGGGTAAGGATTGGGCTATTATGAAAAAAGAGGCAGATATCCTTTGGGCTCTTGACTACCCCAGAGTAGGCTAGACTGGGAGTGCCACGAGTCACACACTCGATTAACCAATGGGCTGGATTGGGGTGAGTGCCCCGATTACCCGGAGGGCTAGATTGGGGTGTGACAATAAAAAGGTGATTGTGTGAATCTGGGTAAAACTTGAATAGACTGTGAGGCTTACGGAACCAAGCGTGTGGAAAAGGACCAGTGGGTTTTATACTTGATTGCATGCTACATACTGCATATAAAATGGAGGACAAATGCTAAATACTATATAAGATTAGTGATGAGAATATGACTATAGTGTTGCATGGCTTGTGAGTTTGCACGTGATAATAGAATGAGATACGTTATAAGGCTAAGTATATTGAGGTAGTGTTCCAACAAGGAAATGAGGCCTAGGATAATATACTGAGCGTCCTAATGGACAATCAATATAATAAAGGGTTGGGTGACCCATGAGTACAGAACGTGCCGATTATGTAAGAGTTGATATGTAGTTCAACCACACATATCAGGTAAATTGTGGTGCATACTTTATAAGTATGTATAACCTAGGGATAAGTTACACAGTGAGATATGATTAATCCCCAAGTTGTAAACGTTCAAATTTCAACGACGAAATTTATTGATCGGGGGAAGAAATGTAATATTCCGAATTTTGGGATTTGAGGCTTAGGAATAAGCCTAAATAAGCGAACTCTAAGCCCTGGTTTAGCAGGTGTCCCAAATCTATTCCCTAATGTTTCTTATATCTTTAGGGCATTAAAGAAAATAAAATGGTGAATTTTGAAGAAAGTGATTATGCTTTTAGTGAAATTTCCTGCAAGGCAGTGAGAATGTCTTGGGATTTTGGATGATCAAATGATATCCAAAAATTATGATATTTTATAGGGTGGAAGTAGACATCCTAAGCTTTAAATTTATATTCATATGACTCATTTGAAGCTATATACAAATAGTTATGAATTTTTGAAGTTAGCCCAAAAAAACTATGAATTTTATGGAACAACAAGTAAAGATTTAAAATTTGGGAAGTTTTTTCTTCCAACTAGTGAGTGACTATATTTTTTTTATTGAAACTAGACTCAATAAGGGTTCTATAGCCTTTGGAATCACTCCAATTAAATTTTTCTAGAATTAGTTATGATTTTTCAAAGTTCGGGCAGAAATCTACCAAAATTTTGTAAAAATCCGAAATATGGAAAATGATTAAAATACCATAAAGTAAAATAATAAAAGCTTCATCCTCTTCCCTTGGCTGCCATAAACTGATGCCATATCAGTTTTAGAGAGGGAGGAAGAGCTCAACATTGTAGAGAGAGAAAGGAGAAGAGATCTTGTACGGTAAGTCAATTTCTCCGATGATTTAGCTCCTAACGCATATAACTCTGATTCTAAGCTATTCCTCTACGTTCCTTAAGGTTTGGAAGCTCATATTTTGGTGTTAGAACAGCTAGGGTTTCAACCATATCAAGGGAAAAGCTAGTGGGAGCTTGAGGTAATTTCCAAACTCTTGTATGTTGACTATTCTAGCTGCTGTAGACAATTTAGTCGGTGAGATTTCATCGGATTGTCTTTGTTTGTAATTTTTGGAAATGGGTTTCCTTAGGGGTTATGCTGCCCAAATGGTTACTAAATGCTAGTTGTAACCTAATGTAATGGTCAATAAAGTGGTTAGGAGTATAAAGGAATGCATTTACAGAGCCGAAATCATAAAACCCTGATTTTTCCAGAAAACCCATATATTTCGGCTAGGGATGTAAATGGACCTTAAAGTTGTATTTTCAATGATTTGATGGTTGCATTGAGTTCAAGAGGGAAAATTAGATAGGGTTACAGTTTGTCACTTTTTTGGAAAAGGCCGAAAAAGCATAATTTTGAAAACGCCCCTGAAACCCTTAAAGCGGGGCTGTCAAGGGTATTTTTGTAATTTAGAAGTGAATTTGGTAATTCCAAATCTGGAAATTGATTCCTTGGGCAAAAATATGTCAAAATAGCCCCAGTCAGAATTTCAAAAAAGTACATTCGGACCTGATACGGCGGGGTCGAGCTGGGGTCCTGAAGGCATTTTGGTAAATTTTCACCATAAGCTAATATAAGCACAATAAACACTGTGGAAGTGTCTAAAATTATACATCGATAGGTTATAACCTATTCTTGTACATTTGATATTTTAAGACCGAGTTAGGAAACTGGAGTTGGCACGTTCTACAAGGCGAGCATCCCAAGGTTAAAAATGGTGGAGGTAGGGACAATATCCTTCGTACTTCATGCCTTAGTCTATATGAATGTGTGATTACCATGGTTTGTGCTTTTATTAATTAACATGGTATGCTTAGAGAGGGTAGTTAGTGCCGGAAGTGCACTTACACCTGAGGGATTGGATGAGAATCCAACTGGTGTACAAGTAGTAGGTCTGGAGCCCTACTCATGTATACATGACGATGTGTTATATTGTTTAATAATTAGTGCATTCATGGTGCAAATCATATTTACTTATCGTATGTTATGTGAACGATAATATGTATCTACTTAGATTCCTCAGAATCTCACCACTTTTTCTAAATAAAATACCACAGCAGATGCCAGCGGCTCGAAAGGAAAAGACGAGGATACGGGAAAGTGGCGGGTATGTTTCCCAAGACGAAGATTGTGATTATATCTGGTCTTTAATTTTGAATATGTCAAGAAATTGTATATATTACCTAACGCTAAAGGGAATTTGTCAATACTCGTTTCCATTTCGATAATAAAAGAGTAATAAAGGAGGAATTCAATGGGCATACAGGAAAGTACAATTATACTAATAAAAATATTCGTTTACAATTCCGATATTGTTCGTCGACGGAAACAGAAAATACAGTGGAAGTTTTATATTTACAATTTCACTAAAATATCACAAAATAGACTAATTATGCCCATGATCTTATCCTCGCCTTGAGACACGTGCTGTTCACTTTCTGGTGTCTACGTCTTTCCCCTTTGCCCCACTGGTACCCGCTGAGGTATTGGTTTCAAAAATAGGGTGAGATTCTGAAGAATCCCCGTAGAGACATAATATCGTTCATAGAAAATGCGAAAATTAAATATGTCATGCGCCAAGGTATGCACAAATTAATGAACAATATAATCACAACATCGTCATGTACACATGAGTAAGGCCCAGCCCCACAATCTACACCGGTTGGACTTCTGCCAACTCCCAGTGTAAGTGCACCTCTGGCACTAACCGCCCCTCTCTAGGAAAATCATGTTAATTAATAAAGTGCATTTACAAAACAATGGCATCCACACAATCACATAACTTATGGCATAGTGTATGAAGGATAATGTCCCTACCTCCAAGCTTTATAATCCTTTATTTAATAGTGTCTCGTAAAGCGTGCTGTCCCAGCATCCGACTCGGTCCTAAAATATTAAATGTACCAGAAATAGGTCATAACCTATCCAAGTATCATTTTATACTCTTCCATGGTGTTTATTGTGGTTACATTAGTCTATGGTGAAAATTTACAAAAATGCCCCCGGGAACCCTACCCGGCCTGATGGCACGTTTTCCCAAAATTTTAACCAAAGCTATTTTTGACTTATTTTTGCCCAAGGAATCCATTTCTAGGTTTGAAATCACCAAATTCAGTGTCAAATTACGAAAATGCCCTTGACAGCATCTATTTAGGGATTTCAGTGGTGTTTTTGTAATTATGCTTTTTCGGCCTCAACCAAAAAAGTGCCCAACTGTAACCCCACCTATTTTTGCCCACTGAGTCCAATGGAACCATTTACTTCATGAAAATCCAACTCCTACTACCAGTTCTGGTCCTGGCAGAAATATTGAAGGAAAAATAGGAAAAATGAGGTTTTGTGCTTTAGCTCCCAAAACTTGTACTTTTCTACTTCTAATCCTTGATTAACTTATTTAAACACTTCTTAACCATGATTTAAAGGATTTTGGGCAGCATAACCCCTTAGGGTCATGGCTTTTCTAATTTTACAACTCAACCCAAAAATCACAAAACCAAACAACAATCACCAACAACAACTTCAATACACTAAGAAGTTGAGATTTTGGAGATTACCTCTTGATCCTTGGTGTTTCTCTCTCTAGGACGTCCTCTCTCTCTCCTCAACCTTGAAGATTAGCTTGCTAAACCATGATTAACATGAAGAATAAGAGATTAGAGGATGACTACACAAAATAAGAAGCTTAAATCACTTTGGAACACAAGCTCTTACCTTGATTTTCTTCCTCTTTCTCTCTAACCTCAAGAGCTTCACAAACTCACTCTCTCTCTCTCTCTCTTCCTCTTTCCTTGAATGAAATACACATGAAGGAGGAAGGGAAAATATGTATTATTTAGTCATCTCTCTTCCTAGCCCTTGATTTAATCAAAGGTTGAGATCTCTCCACCTTTCATGTACACCATCCCTCCCACCATACTCTCTTGCTTTAGGCCACACTCTTCCAACTTTATGCCATGCCTTCACATCATTTATGTCTAATTGGATTGGGACTAGATCCCTTCTAGTTACCCAAGTCATCCACTCTTCCCTTTACTCTAACCAAACTCAATTTTTCCCCTTTATTCTCATGATTGGGCGAAATTTAGGGTGAAGGAGAGAAGAAGATGTTTTTCATAAATTCCATAATTCATATAATTGAACTATGTAATATTCCCCCTAATTTCCCAAATTCTTGATTTTATTCTACCAAGAATAATCCCTTTTATGCATTTTCCTTTATTTTCCTTGATTAATTGAAATTAACTCCAATTAATTGGAACATAATTAATCTTGGGCTAAATTGGCAAAATTATGATTTTGCTATCCCCTTTGTAATTTAATTCAATTTTTGAATTAATATGTTCATTTCCTTATGAATATGAATATTTCAAAATTCACAAGATCCAAATTCATAGATATTCACCATTTTATTGAATTATTCAAATAATTACAATATATTTTTTGTGAATAAAATTTGGGGTGTTACAGAATTCCTTAATGTAATCATGTACTATATATCGGTTTTTTTACACTATTCATGTGTTGCCCACCGAACCGCATTTTGTTTTCCCCGAATACTGTGGTAAAGGTGAAATTAAAATAAGGGCTTGACAACTGCCACATTTTTTAGCTGATGTGTAACTTTTTGACATGTTATTAGTTAATATAATCTTTTTTATTAATATGCATTTGACTTTACTTCAAAAAAAAAAGGAACTCAACTCTCCTTAAATAAGAACTTCAAACCTTATGGATAAAAAAAACATATTACAAGAATATAATTATCTCGACTTGGCGCAACAATACTCGAATATTAATTAGTAATATCATATACACACCAAAAAAATTGTACATAAAAAATGCCCTTCAAACAGGTATTGTCATTTTACTAAATGAATTTTTGAGTGACCTTGGATGTTGAGAATAGAATTGAGATACGAATATATACATGCATCCACACATATATGGTACATCTTTTTCCATGTTTGATGAATATGAGCTCAATTTGAGAGGTTGATGTGAAACAAGACAGCTTTAAGAATATAGAAAGTGAACAAAGTTAGGGGAACCAGAAACACACAACATGATCTGTAGGCTTCAAGTGTGTTTGGGAAAAGTAAACAGAGGGGGGGAGACAAGGCGAGAGAGAGAGAGAGAGAGAGAGAGATTCAATATCAAGCAAGTTAGAGTCAAGTTCAAGCAAGTTAGAGTCAAGTTTAGACAATATGTTAGGAAGAACCTTATGGTTAGGGTTTATTTTTAAGTTAGATGAGGTTAGGTGAGGGTTAAAGATTAAAAAACCTTACTTGGTGAGAAGGAGGGGAGGTGAAAATTTTTTATCTTGTAATGCCACCTCCCCTCCTTAGTGAAAGCTCAAAATTTGGGGTATTTCTTAAGTAAGAGAAAATTTGTGTTCTACTGTGACTAAATTGCCCGTAGTAATTTTTCAATATTCCAACACTACCCTTGCCACTATAAACCCTTTTTCCCTCTGCCATTCGTTGATTTCTCCCATTCTGAGTCATCTCGCATGTCTGTTCCTCTAATGTCTACTCCAACCACTCCTCCAGCCGCCGCTGCCTGCTCCTCAAGCTACCATCGGTTTCTCATCCAAGCTCACTGCCCATCCTTTTCTCTTGTAGATCGTGAAATTCCAACCTCCATGGAATATGGAAATGACCCCAGGTCCGGTGACATGGCTTGTTCCTATCGAGATTAGTAACAAAGGTAGAACTACAGTTTAGGTATATAACTTTGAATTTCTTTTTTAGTTTTTGAATGTCTCATTTACATTTCAACTAGATTTTCATTTTATTTTTCTATAGCTGAAAGAGGAATTGCCAATGGGATTAGTTTTGCTCAACATACCAATATATTGACTGAACTTGTGATACACAGAACTGTTATAATCATATTGTTAGGATCATATCCCATGGAATCAAGGAATGTACATTATTATTATTATCATGGCATTAATTAGGTAGATACTCGCCTGTATATATATAGGCTCATTATACATGTTGAACTGAAGGAATTCAGATTCTAATTTTCTGTTTCTAGCATTCCATTACATGGTATCAGAGCGTTTTGCCAAGTTTTTTTTATGATTGTTTGTCAGTTTTCAATTGAATTTCGAGTTGCCACGTATAGAGAGTCTATAAGTTTTTCAGATTATCTACTTCTAGCCTTCCTCTCACTCCACGCCCCATACCATCGGACTCCTTAGATCAAATCTAAAGGACACCCAAAATTTCACGGTCAACCGACACCTCTAAGGTGGCGCGTGGAACTTACGCGCCCTGTCTTCAACTTTCAGCCACTGGCCCGTGAAGGCCCGTATGGCATTGTTTCCACCAGTAACTTGCTCCGTTCTCCTCTTCTCAACAAACCTAGTCTAACATTGTGGTTGTTTTGATCATTTGATATCTTTTTGGTCTCTGGTTATCTCTATTTACTTCAGATTTCACCTTTTTCCGGCAACAGTTAGTCATTTGTACTCAATTTTTTGGTATTGCTTCTATTTAAGGATGTTTTCCTTCTTTGAGGTTGCTATTGCATCTAGTTAGAGGATCTAAAAGTCCTTGTTTACTCTGTTTGTAGTATTTTAGAATTTGTGGATCTTCAGGATTTCATTAGCATTGTTTTTTTATTGCTATTTGGTTAATTTTCCATGGATGACTCTAAGACTTCTGATATGTTGCCTATGTCTGCCAAGATTACTGCTTCACCATTAAACTGAACAAATTATAGTGATTGAAACAAAACTATTAGGGTTTATCTTTTAGGTATTAAGCAGGAAGCTCATTTAACTGAAGATCCCCCTTCTGGTGATGAAACAAAACTTTTGGCTTAGAATAGAGCATATGCTCGAATTTTGTTCCAAATTTGGAACTCTATTAAACCACGGATTCTATCTTCTGTTAGACACTGCAACACTATCAAGAAATTATGAGTTATCTGGAATTTATGTTCTCTGGTAAAGGGAATATTACTCGGGTTCATGAAGTATGTAAAGGCTTCTATAGCTCTCAGTAGTAGGGTCATCCCTTGAAATATTTCTTCTTGAAGTTCAAGAGATTATATGAAGAGATGAAAGTGCTCATGTCTCCGCAGGCGGATCTTCCAACCCGTATCAAGAATATGGAACTTCAGGCTATAATCAGTAACAAGTCTAAGGTTACAGAGCATTCGCCAACTTTGATAGGTATAGCATTGCAAGCAAATAGAGCAAAGAGCTTACCATTTCTTATTCTATTTTCTTGAAGCTCTTGACCCTTCATATGAGACCATTCGCTCTCAAATTCTATCTAGTCATGAGCTTCCATCTCTTAAAGACGTGTTCTCACGGGTTCTTCGTGTTTATAGTTTGGTTCTCCCGTCCATTGATCCGAATACTAGTACTTTGGTTGGGCGTGGTCCCTTTGAAAAAAAGAATTATGGGTCTAAATATGAAATTAGTACTCTGAACACGCCTTGTGGCAGTTTTCTCTATAATTATTGTAAGGAACCTGGTCACATTAAGAAAAATTGTCATAAATTGTAGAATAAGCTGCAACATGATCAACAACGTGGTTTGGCTCATGTTGCCCAAATACCTTATCAGTCTGATTCTAGACCATCCTCTGCAGGGGCCCTAGTTATAAGTAATTTGTCCTTTGGTCTTGCTACTTCTTCCATGAAGTGGGTCATTGATTCTGGTGCTATCGACCACGTGACAAGTAACCATCATTTATTTTCATCATATGCACCTTATGCCAACTCATCCTCCATATTTGTTAATAATGGTTCCCTTGTCTATGTCCTTAGGTTAGGCATTGTTAACCTCACTCCATCTATTTTGTTATCCTCTGTCCTCAATGTTCCTTACCTTACATTTAATCTTCTTTCTCTTAGTAAACTAACTCGTGTCATTTGAACTGTTTTATCTCACTATTCCCTAAAAATTGTGTGATTCAGGATCTGTCGACCAAGCAGATTATTAGTAGAGGGTTTGAATCTGGTAGGCATTACATCCTCGATGATCAGGTGCCACGTTCTATTGCTTGTTTTGGTGGGTCGTCTCCTTTTGAAGTCCATTGTCGGCTTGGTCATGTGTCGCTTTTGTTTCTAAAGAGGTTGTATCCTCAATTTTCTTCTATGTCTGCTTTAGATTATGAGTCTTGTCAGTTTTCCAGACATCATTGTGTCCATTTGGCACCTCGAGTCAAGAAAAGGGTTGTGTCCCCCTTTGAATTAGTTTATTCTTTTGTTAGGGTCCTTGTTCAGTTGTGTCTCAAACTAGTTTTCAATACTTTGTCACTTTTACAGATGATTATTCCCAGGTAACTTGGATTTATTTCATGAAACAGTGTTCTGAATTGTTTTCTCACTTTCTTCATTTCTGTACTGAAATTAACATTCAGTTTGGTACCCCTGTGAAAATTCTTTGAAGTGATAATACAAAAGAATATTTTCCGCCCAATTCACTAATTATATGCACCAATATGGCATCCTTCACCAATTCTGTTATGTTGATACATCTACTCAAAATGGTGTTGCTGAAAGAAAGAATCGTCATCTATTAGAAACTGCCCAAGCCCTCATGTTTCACTTATGTGTTTCTAAACCATTATGGGCGGATGCCGTGTCTACTACATGTTTTCTCATTAACTGCATGCCTTTGACTATTCTTAATGGTCACACTCCATATTCTCTCATGTTCTCCAAAGCTAAGTATTTTCCTGTTGATCCGAATATCTTTGGCTGTGTGTGTTTTGTTTGGGATGTTCATGCCATTGCCATTAAACTCGATCCAAAGTCTTTGAAATGTGTCTTTCTCGGTTATTCTTGAGTCCAGAAAGGCTATCGGTGTTACTCACCTAATCTCTATCGTTATGTTGTGTCCATTAATGTATCCTTTCATGAGTCCTCTTCATTTTTTAAGACTTCAGTATTATATAAGTCTCCCTCCCTGATTGATACATTCGACGATGTCTTGGTCTATCGAGTCCCTATCTCACCAATATAAGCAGCTGTTCCAGCCCCTGTTCTAATCAATGGTGATGATGTGGCCATTGTTCTTCCTTCACCAGTACTTGCCTCAGCGGTTGATTCTATTCATGACTCCCCTATTCCTAATTCCCCTAATCTTGTTATCCGTGTCCCTGCTTCCCCTACTTCAGACTCTATAGTCCCTAATATACCTGTTGACCCATCCGATTACCTACCCATTACTCTCTGGAAAGGTACTCGTGCCTATTGCCTTCCACAGAGATATGTTAACTGTGCTTATCCAATCTCCTCCTTTGTATCCTACCAAATTTGTCCTATGTTTCCTCTTCCCTTATTGCCACTCTTGATTCCATCTCTACCCCTACCACTATTCACCAATCCTTAGCTCACCTTAGTTGGTGTGCAGCAATGGAAGAAGAAATGATAGCCCTCAAAAAGGCTGGTACCTAAACTCTTATTGATATACCTCTTATAAAGAAGGCTATTGGCTGTAAATAGGTGTTTGTTATTAAGACTAAAGCTGATGGTTCCTTAGAATGGTTGAAAACTCAGCTAGTTCCCAAAGGTTATGCCTAAACTTATGGTATTAATTATTCTAAAACTTTCTCCCCAATGGCTAAGTTAACTTCAGTTCGTCTACTTGTCTCTCTGGCTGCCACTTATAGTTGGGATTTGCATCAGCTGGATGTCAAGAATGTTTTTATGAATGGTGATCTTCTGGAAGAAGTTCATATGGAGCAATCACCTAGGTTCGTTGATCAAGGGGAGTATGGAAAGGTGTGCTATTTCCGGAAATCATTGTATGGTCTAAAGCAAAGGCCCCGTGCCTGGGTTGATAGATTTTATGGTGTGGCCAAGAAGTTTGGATTGAATCAAAGCAAGTGTGATCACTTTGTGTTCTACCAGCAGTCAGATGCAACTGGTAGTGTATGACGATGATATTGTGATTACAGGGTGTAATACCTTTGGAATCTCAGAACTTAAAGTCTTTCTTAACTCTCACTTTTAGACAAAAGACTTGGGACCCTTGAAGTCCTTTCTAGGTATTGAGGTTATGAGAAGCAAGAAAGGCATCCTCCTGACTCAGAGAAAGTATCTGCTCGATCTCTTAAAGGAGACTGGGAAACTTGGAGCTGCACCAAGTAGCATTCCCATGATTCCGAATCCATTTCTGGATCTTAATGACATGTTTAATGAACTCCTTGATGACTTGAAGAAGAAGATTGATCAAGAGAAACTTAAGCCATTTGCATTTCCTGAAAGGTATAGGAGACTTATTGGGAAACTGAATTATTTGACAGTAAATCGCCCTGATATAACTTTATAGTCAGTATACTTAGTCAATTCATGCCATCCCCAATAGTGGCACAATAGAAAGCCTTATAGCATATTTTGTATTATTTGAAAGGTTCCCCAAGTCATGGCATCTCTATAGAGATTATGGGCACACTAAAGTCGAGTGTTTCTGTTATGGGAATCATACAAGATCAAAGGCCACAAGGCAATCTACTACAAGTTACTGTGTTTGTTGGTGGAAACCTGATATCTTGGAGAAGTAAGAAGCAAGAGGTTGTGTCAAAATCTAGTGTAGAAGTAGAATACAAAGCAATGTCCTAGTCAGTACAGGAAATTGTGTAGGCCTTTCAACTCATGAAGGAGATTGGTGTTGCCAAGACACTACCTGCAAAGCTATGGTGTGAAAATAAGGTGGCATTACATATTGCATCGAACTCTATATTCCACAAGTGTACGAAACATATTGAAATTGACTATCATTTTATTTGTGATAAGATCAAAGAGAACGTTGTATCTACAAGGCACGTGCGATCAAGTGACCAATTGGTATATCTTCTAATGAAAGCCTTAAGTAGGACACGGGTTGATTATCTTTGTACCAAGTTAGGTATGATTAATATATATGCTCCAACTTGAGAGGGAGTGTTAGAATCATATTGTTATGATAAAATCATATTGTTAGGATCACATCCCATGAAATCAGGGATTGTGCATTATTATTATTATCGTAGCATTAATTAAGTAGATACTCGCCTATATATATAAATAAGCTCATTGTATATGTTGAACTCGAGGAATTCATATTCTAATTTTCCTTCTCTGTTTCTAGCATTCCATTACAACAATTTCATCTTGAGAAAATTGCACAAGCTGAAGGTCTGAATAGTCAGAATAAACTTGTAATTTTTTCACTTCCAAGATGCTACAATATCCCATTTAACCCTTCTTATACATCTCTCACCCTCAGCTTTGGATAAATTAATTAATTACAATACTCATTATTTATTTATCATTCTGAAGGAAGTTTTCCTAATTGGACTATACTTTCATCAATGATGTTGATAAAACTATAAAATGGAATTTGGCTTTATGAGTTTCTTTTCATTCAACATGGGATAGAGGATCTGCTATTTTACTTAACTTTATGGCAATCAAGTTTCTTTTAAGTTTAAATTATCCTAGCCAAAATAATTTATGCATTTTTTTGTGCGTCCTATTTCTTGCTCAGGCTCTAGATGACACCTATTCCTTGTTCCTACTGTTGTTTTTATTTGTTCCATCTTCTGCGCAATCTAAACAAATAGGAAATTGATGGGTTCTAGTGCTATAAAGGTTGAAGACATGGACATTAGACTTACATTGGGCATGGAGAATCAAGAAGGACCATTAAAGTTGTGTTAGTGCAAGCGTTTCACCCAAGAGGGGGGTGAATTGGGTGATCCCAGAAATTTCGTTGCGTATAAGAAAATTGACGGAATATTAAAAGCAGTTAAGAACAAGGAGAAATATCACCGAAGTGTACACCAGGAGTTATACTGGTTCGGCCACAACCACTTTGACTTACGTCCAGTCCTTAGAGCATCTCTGAGAGTTTCACTATATTCTCCAAGATTCAGTGGGTTCTTGGCACCTCAGTACACAGTAAGTTCATTCACCTGGACACTCGCTCCCCCTTACACGTTGTAATCAAATCCCCAACTCAAGGTTCCACTACCTTAAGTTGTCTCAATAGCAAATATTGAGTTTGTAATGAAAAACTCTCTCACAGAGCAAATATGTAATCACTGAAGTACAATGAATGAGTATAAGTAAACAAAGCACTAAGAATGTGTTGATCAATGTAATCTCAGTTGGTGTCTTGTTTTTCTTTTCTTTGAATGCTCCATATATATAGATGATTTGTAGTGTCCGTTATAAGCAATTCAAACTTGTCCGTTAGAGTCGCGCAGCAACGGTTGACTATTCTTCGAATTTGAAAACTATTCGTTTGCGGAAGGTAGCGTTAGGTGAACGTTCGGAATTTTGTTTGACTTTTCACTTCTTGCATGATCTCTTCATTGTTTCTCTACAAATGTACTTAGGATACTAATGAAATGAAGAGTTAATCATATAGATAACAAATCAAAAGATATTCGATGAAAAACTTAATTTCTGGACTGCCATACTCGAGTGATCAAGTTTGTTACTCAAGTGGTCCCTCGAGTAAACTTGTCAAAAACATGGCAATGAGCAAATCAACATTTTACATCAGATATCACTCGGGTAAGACATGGAGTGATATATTGCAAACCTTGAAAATACCTGATTACTCGAGTGGCTACTCGAGTGGCCATGTCTTTAAATTCACAGTTTACTCGAGTGCTGACTGTGGTAATTTGGTTACTCGAGTGGCCTTCATATTTTTTTCATACCTCACTCGGGTGGTGACTCGAGTGGCTTTCAAATAACCCGGCAGATTACTTGATTACTCCCTCGAGTAATTGCATCAATTTCTTGGCTGAGACTTTGCTTTCTGGTTACTCGAGTGGCCACTCGAGTAATGCTTCAAATAATTCTGCAGATTACTCGGGTGGTCCCTCGAGTAATGGCTTTTTCTCACTAATTACTCGAGTGGCTACTCAAATGATATGTTGCATTTCTTGGCCGAGAGTCACTGGAAGATTTTTGGCCTGGTTACTCGAGTGATGCCTGTGAGAATAACGTTACTCGAGTGGTTACTCGAGTAATGATCTATATAACTTTGCAGATTACTCGAGTACTCCCTCGAGTAACTTCTTCCAAATTTTAGCAGTGCTTCACTGGATGAAATTTTTCTTGCTTACTCGAGTGGCTACTCGAGTAATGGCTTCTCTTACTCAAGTGGCTACTCGAGTGAGCCTTCACAAAACTTGTTTATTACTTCCTGTGCTTACTTCAAGTAATGCTTTGCCACTTGTTCAAATTCATTTTTTTGTTATCAAATCCTTTCATATTATTGATCCAATCTTTGTTATCATCAAAACATATGGGATCTAACAAGTTGGTTCTGAAGGACACTAGGTGTGACATAAAAGACATTTCAATTAAATTGGATGGAGGAGCATCTTGGCTTTATCAAGGGTATGGCCATATTTTCTTGTTACTTCTATTATAGAAATCTTGTTGGCAATAGATATGTTATTTTTCAGTTTACATTTCTAATTGTTGGTTTCCTATGGTTAACCTACATATTTGAGTGCCTTAATTCCCCTACATTTATCTCTAAATTAGAACAATATGTTTGTAATTCACCAAAAATTTCAGAAAATATAAAAAGACTGCTACTACAAAATGATCTGATTTGTAGCTAGAAAAACACAACAAAAAAGAGCTTTATATGGCCTTCATATGTGCAGTATGCCATTATCTATTGACATATTCTTTTGGTGCATTTTTTTGGGGTTGTCTCGTAAGTTGTGACTTAATACTTTTGCTTCTCATCTGACAGGATAGTTAATGCTTTTGAAGGGAAAATTAGGTCAAGAGTAGATAATGCTATCACCAAGAAACTGAAAGATGGAATTTCAAGACTTGATTCATTTTTCCATATTAGGAACTAAGAAAATAGAGAGGGAGAAAAGAGTGATAGAAGAAAAGGGAAGAGTCCAGAATCAGAGAGAGGAGAGAAAATTCAAGGAATACTCAATTCAATAATTCCCAAGTGGGTTGTAGACATATATAAATACTCGTTGCTTACTCTAAAACGATCGAAGTTCATTTCTCAACAACCTGCTTAATGAAAAAAGACAATTATACCCTTTAAAAAAATTTATTACCATATCAGTACCCCCCCTAAAATCATCCTTGTCCTCAAGGATGTAAATCTGCAACAAACGAAGGAAAACCTACTAAGCTCAACCCAATCCTCCCAAGTGGCCTCATCCGGCAAACCATTAGTCCAAAGCACCAAGACCTTAATGCAAGCTTGATTATGCCGAGGAACCACATGCCAATCAAGAATAGCAAATGACTCTTTAGGAACACCTCCTCCCAAATCAGTAGGAATTGGCATATACGGCATAGAAGGATCTGGACATGGTTTTAAGAGGGAAACATGAAAAGTGGGATGAATTTTAGCTCCTTTAGGTAAGTCCAGGGTGTAAGCCACATCATTAACACGTGCTAGGATCTTAAAAGGTCCATAATATCTTGGTGACAACTTGGCAAAAGTGCGTTGACTCACTGGAGATTGACGCCAAGAATGTAACTTCAATAGAACCCAATCGCCAACAATAAAATGTTGATCTGAGCGATGACGATCAGCAAGTTGTTCAATCAGTTAATTGCTTTGTGGAGATTGTCCTTGAGGCATTGAAGCAAAGTTTCCCGAGCTACAAAACTTCTGTCAATGGAATCCATCATTGTTTTATGAGGAAGGTATAGTAAATAGAGTGGTGGTGGCTGTCTATACATCACTTCAAATGGTGTAACATCGGTAGATGTATGAAAGGTAGTATTATACCACCACTCTGCCATAGGAAGCCACTAAGTCCATTCATGGGGATGTTGCCAACAAAAACAGCGCAAGTAATGTTCAAGGCATCGATTAAAGACCTCACTCTGCACATCACTCTGAGGATGGTGAGTAGTAGACAATCTTTGTTCAATGCTCAACCTTAACAGAAAATCTTTCCAAAATAAAGTAGTAAATAGTGGATCTCGGTCACTAATGATAGTGGCAGGAGTACCATGCAACTTATAAATGTGATCGATAAAAAACTGAGCTAAATCAACGGCAATAAAAGGATGAGCAAGGGCGAAAAAGTAGGCATGCTAGCTGAGATGATCTACAACCACCCAAATAGTATCTTTGCCTTTAGAATTAAGTAACTTGACAATAAAATCCATTGCAACACTTTGCCATACACCCTCAGGCACAAGAAGAGGTTGGAGTAATCCAGGGTAAGCAATAGATTTAGATTTGCATTGTAAACATATTGAACAATTCTTAATAAAGTACTAAATAGAAATGAGCATTTTCTTCTAGTAGAACAAAGACCAGACCCAATGAAAGGTTGCTTTAATGCCTGAGTGTCCACCCTGAGATCCTGAATATAGCCATTGAATAATAATGTTCTGCAACTCTACATGTTTAGCCTCGATAACTAGACGACGTTTCCTTCACAACATATCATTCTGCCAAACAAATTTAGGATAAGGGGAAGGATTATGTTGAAGGTCAAAAATAATAGATTGTAAATCAGCTTCTTCACTCTACTGGTGATAGATTTTATCCCATCATTCAATGGAAACTGAGGTAACAAACAGATAAAGTAATTCTCCATGAGTTGCTCGAGAGAGAGAGAGAGCATTTGTGGCTCTATTCTCTCTCTCTCTCTCTCTCTCTCTCTCTCTCTCTCTCTCTCTCTCTCGTCTATATTTGATCTCATATTGTAACCCTATAAGTTTTGTGATCCATGTATATTAAGCTGGTGTAGAGAGATGTTGCTCAATCAAAAACTTCAAACTTCACTGATCAATAAGAATAGTAAAAGGCCAAAGAGATAGGTATTGATGTCACTTAGACACCGCATATACAATTGCCAGCAATTCTCTTTCATAAACCGATAACAACTGATTCCTAAGAGACAAGACCTTGTTCACATATGCCACAGGGTACCCCCCTTGATCAGAAATGCTCCTATTCCCATATTAGAGGCATTTGTTTCGATCATGAATGGTTGTTGCAAATCAGGTAAAGACAAAACAAGTTCTGCTACTAATGCTACCTTAAGAGTATTAAATGCATGATTAGCCTCCTCTGACCACTTAAAACCATCTTTCTTCAGTATATCAGTAAGTGGCTTTGCTATAATACCATAAGCTCGAAGAAACCTCCTGTAATATCCTGATAAACCCAAAAAAGATCTGAGCTCCTTGATATTTTTAGGAACTAGCCATCACCCTACCACTTCAAGCTTCTTACAGTCAGCCACAACCTGTCCATTACATATAACATGCCCCAGATATTATACACGGTCAGTAGCAAAAGCACACTTTTGACTTCTTAACAAAAAATTGATTTCTTTGTAGTATCTCAAATACCCCCCTCAAGTGATTAACATGAGAGGCTAAATCAGGACTATATATAAGAATGTTGCCAAAAAATACTAATACATGTTTCCTTAATAATTCCTTAAAGATGTGATTCATTATAGATTGGAAAGTTGAAGGTGTGTTTGTCAAGCCAAACGGCATCACAAGATACTCTAGTGACCCTTATGAGTCTGAAATGTGGTTTTGTGTATGTCATCCTCATACATATGTATTTGATGATATCCTGAGCGTAGATCTAATTTGGAAAACACTCTAGCCTTCACCAATTCATCTAATAAATCTTTGCTCAAAGGAATGGGAAACTATCACGCACTGTTACTTTATTAAGTGCATGAAAGTCCACGTGCATTCTCCAACTCCCATCTTTCTTCTTAACCAACACTATGGGAGAGGCAAAGAGTGAATTACTATGTTGTATAATGTCTTGCTTTAACATATCCTTTACTATTTCTTCAATGGCAGTTTTCTATGTTACAGGGTATCTATAAGGCGGAATTTTAATAGGATTAGTGCCATCTCTCAGTGTTATTCGATTATCCTAAATACCTTTTGGCAGTGGTAAAGGTGTTGGTTCTTGAAACAGTTCGTCAAATTCAATGAGTAAGTCATTGATAGCTTCAGGAATAGATTCAGTTGTAGGCATAGTAAGCATATCAGATTTCCCACAGGGGATGAGTTGGAAACAAAGAGCTTCAGGTTAGAGCTGCATCATCTTAATCATTGTACTTTCAACCATTATTCAGTTTTTAGAGACAGCATGAGCAGATAAAGTAACAAATTTACCCTTTTAATTGAATGTCATAGACAAATTCTTACAATCCAATTGAATAGGACCAAGTTTTTCCAGCCATCGTAAACCAATCACCATATCATACCCTGCCAAAGGAAGAAGGTACACATCAGTTTCAAAAAAAACCCCATGAGATGACCACTTCATACCTCTGCAAATTTCTCTTCCTACTAGTGATCCTCCACCTGCCACTGTAATACACGCGGTGGTATTTGTGTAGTAGTTAGCCCTACTTCCTTAGCTATGGCAGAATCTACAAAATTATGTGTACTTCTTATATCAATCAAAATGTATACCAGCCTCTTTCCAATCTTGCCTCTTACGCGTAAGGTATGATCCTCAACCTCACCAAACATTGCATTGAGAGATATAGTTGGAGTCATATGGTCTGATTTCCCTCCTGTTGCCTCTCCTTGTTCCAGATTATATTCTGTTGCTTCCACATTTTCCACATCATCATTCATTTCCATCATGAATTTGCATCCTCTTTTGCTGGCAACAATTATGACCAGGTGTATACTTTTCTCAGCAATAGTAGCAAAGGTTTTTGGATCTGCATTCTTCCAATTCAACTGGAGAAAGCTTCTATTTAAACGTCAAATTAAGTTTGCCCAATATCCCTTTTGAATCACTGGCTGTTGTAATGGATGACCATCGACCATGGAGGATTTCTCTTTTCCTGCAAGTGTGAACGATCGTGCTGCTGTAGTAGGAGTTAGTAGTAATCCTTTAGATGAGCTATAACTCACTTTAGTCATCATCAAACTACAAGAAACACGTTGAAGAATCTCCCGAATTGACTCTTGTAAACAAGCCAATTTGTTTGCCTCAAGTAGAGTCTATAGCCGTAGTAATTTGACTCCCGCTGCCACTTCTGGTTTATGTTTACCAATGAAGCAACTGAGCCTCTTTGCCTTTGGTAAGTCGATCTTGTGCATAAGAGTGTCAAACACACTTTGATATTCCTTAATGATACCTTCCTACTTGAGATGCATAAGATCCTCAATCGGATCATCATTAAGCAGATCGAATCTAGTACGAATTTCTTCCACAAACATCGGCTAGGGTATCACACCATTCCGTCCTTCTCAAAATACCGAAACCAATGATAAGCTTCGTTATCTAATGCAATACTGGCAAGAGTGGTTTTCCTAGCCTTTGGTGTTCTGTCTAAGGTAAAACACCATTCACATTTACTAATCCATGAATCCACATCCAACACAATAAAATTAGGAAAATCTAACTTCGTATACCTTGTCGGCGTATAATACTTAGCTTCTCTCGACTCATAACGTCCCCTAACATGCTGATTTTAGACGTTGATGAACTGCAATGACAGCTGACACATGAATTCCTGAACATCGTTTGATAAAAGAAGGGTAGGTGAAAGTTCGAGCAAGTATAATCTTGAAGGCTCGTCACCAGAGTAAAAACAAATTTCAATGTTGAAAGAGTATTTAAAAAATTGCCAAAAAATTATTACCTCTGATCCTTAATATAAAATAGTTGACTAATTTTGGTAGATTAAGAAAGTTAGTTATTTGTAATAAGTAACAAATATATATTGGTTTTTCTAAAATACCATCTTTCATCATATGACTACTTTTAATATAAACTCTTTAATATGTGCAATTAAATGGATACTTTAAAAAAATTATAAATTTGAGAGACAAAATGGATTAAGGTTTTATTTAGAACCCAATTTAATCACGAGGTAGCTCTTATATTAAGGACCTGAGGTAGTACGTACCAACGAAATCTTGACATCAACAAGAACGTAAGGCCTAATGCTCTTATGGGATACATGTGGATCGTTTCTAACATGAAAAGCGTTCATTTTCTGTGTGGTAGCTATAGTTACAAGAAATACTAACATACTTCAAGAGTTTAACACTATCTGAACTTTGTTTAATGAAAACATAATAACTCATATCATTTTAATCCTAAATGGCTAATAACTCATTCAAAACAATTCATATTTTGTTTTGTTTTTGAGAAAAATAAACCTTTAATTTGAAAAAAAAAAAAACTCCACCAACTAGAATTAAAAGATTTATTTTTAAAAAAATAAAATGAAATGTGAATTGTTTCATGAGTCACCAACAACTAAGATTAAAATCATATAAGTCGTTTTGTTTTTATTGCATAGAGTTCAAATAATACAAAACTTCTAGAGAATGTAAGTATTTTTCTATAGTTACTTGCACATATTTAAAGTTAAAGAGAATTTTATACAATATAGTTGTGTGAGCTTGTCTATTATATGTACATAAAGGTCATAACATCAGAAATCCAAGAGCATTTTGACATTATTTACTTTGTCTATATTTTTAGTGAAAATACTGAATACCATTAATTCATAACGGGCATAGTCCCACAGGACATCAATATCCAACTTCAACAACCTCCATCTCCTAAAACAGAAAGGTGGAAATTGCTCAAAGATACAATAATGGGTAAATAACATTTTTGTCCCTCAAATTTTACCTCATTTTGATATTTGTCCCTCAAGTTTCAAACTGGAAGATTTGGTGTAAGGGCATAATGGTCCAGATTTTTATTGAGTTATAAGGACCAATATTTTAAAAGAAATGAAAAGGGATCAAAACAAAAATGAAAGTATACTTGAGGGACCGAAAATTATAATTATTAAGTAAACTATGAGAGTGCTTGGCAAGATCATCTGTCGAAGAGCTTTCATCTCTAGAGTTATGGGCTAACCTCAACCTGCCGTTCTCTACAAACAAGCAATTGAGCTTCGTTGATCACATCCTTAAATGGGTGGGTGTTTTCACATCCTCTCTGCAATAAATTGATCGCTTCAATACAATAAAAAACAAAAATATTTTCCTAAAACCTATCTAGACCATAACAAAGAGAGGCTGATATCTAATATGGAGATTTAATAAATTTAAGGTAGGACATTAGTATCACAAATGAACCAAACATGCAAATCCTTAATTCCTTGTTACTTCACGTTGTAGGATCTTAAAAATACCTTCGAGTTATGTTGACTCACGAATGCAACAGTTAACTTGATAAGGACATAATAGGAATTAACACCTTAGAATATCCATATATATTAAATTAGGTTATTTTTGCCCGAATAGGAATTAACACCTTAGAATATCCATATGTATTAAATTAGGTGCACTATACTATTTGTACAAAATTTGAAAAAAAAAAAATCATACTCCCTTCAATCCTTAATATAAAACATATTTGAAAAGTTGATTTTGGTCCTAAATATAAAACATAATTTTTATATTTATTAATCTTTTTCTAATTTATCCCTGTTGATGCTCCGTCAACAATAATTAAGGAAAAGAAGGAATGAGAGAATTGATGAAGATGAGTAGTGTGTTTTAGAAAATACATTTCATATTAATTAACCCAACCAACTTTCTAATCTAATCAAAATAAGTAAATATGTCTTATATTAAGGATATGATGAATACTATTTATATTTATAATATGTAAGTAACATGACTTCTAAATTTCAGATTCGATATTTTTGGCAATGATGATTATGAGATGAAGTTCACATGTAGCCCAGCATGTTGGGTAACCCAGGGTTCAGCCCAACCATGTGAATTTTATAAAAATTAAAAAAGTAGACTAGGACTAGCCCCAATGAATAAGTGTCCCAAATTGATGCAAGAAATAAGTCCGTAACAAGCATTTTGCCTTTTGTAAAGTCCATGAGGATTTCCTTCAATAATCATGCAATAAGGAGTTAAAGACAGTAAACAAACATGTGAATACAAATTAAGAAATCGATACTATGACAAGTAATTGAGAAAGAATTACTATGCATATGTATTTATACAAGATAAAAAAATAATATTAAGATAACAGAAAGTTGTTATAACTTTAACTGTTATAACTTTAACTAGATGACTCAATACGTGACACCCCCTGCAAGCTTGAGCATATATATTTTTCATGCCAAGCTTGGAAATGAGTTCATGAAACATAGTAGGATGTCGTGACTTAGTGAAAATGTCAGCTAACTGGTCAGAAGAACAAACTAACATAAGGTGAATGACTTTAGCTCATTTTTTCATGAACAAGATGACAATTGAACTCAATATGTTTAGTCCTTTCATGGAAAGTGGGATTAGTATCAATTTGAAGAACTGACTGATTATCGTAGTATAGAAAAGCTAGATCAATGTGATTGATATCAAAATCATTGAGCAAGTAAATAAGCCACCGCAATTCATAAGTTATAGATGCAAGAACACAGTACCCAGCTTCATAAGAGGATTTGGAAACCGTGGCTTGCTTCTTGCCTTTCCAAGAAATCAAAAAAGAACCTAAAGAAACAGCAAAGCCACTGACAGATCTTCAAGTATCAACACAACTGGCCCAGTTAGAATCACTAAAAGCTCACAGCTAAAGATAAAAAAATACCAACACCAGGGGATGATTTAATGTAGCGAAGAACACGGTAAGCAGCTTGAAGATGAATGTCCATCAGTTGTGACATAAACTGAATTAATTGCTATGCAACAAAACTCAAGTTCGGGCGAGTTGTTGTGAGATATTGTAATTGGCCAATCAACTTTTGATATGGATGTGGATTGGCTAAATGTGTGCCCTTAGCCTTAGAAAGTTTTAAATGAGGATCCATTGGAGTAGAGGCAGGTTTGCAAGCCATGTAACCTATGTCTTCAAGAAGTTCAAGAGCAAACTTTCATTGAGATAGAAAAATGTCATCCTTTGAACAAGCTAATTCTAAGCCAAGAAAATACCGCAATTCACCAAGATCTTTGATAGTGAAAGCCTTGTCTAGCTGTTGCTTGATATGATTGACTTTAGAAAGATCATTACTGGCTAAAACAACATCATCAACGTACACCAAAATAGCAGTGAAAGAAGTAGAAAATGCCTTAAAAAATGAAGAATGATCTGAGGCAAATTGGATATAACTAAAAGAGATTAAGGTAGCAGACAACATTGAATACCACTGTCTACTCGCTTGCTTAAGACTATAAAGTGACTTTTTGTAGCTTACATACCAAATTTGGTTGAGGAGCAAAAAACCCTTGAGGAAGCTCCCTATATATCTCTTCATGTAAGTCAAAATGTAGGAAGACATTATTAACATCTAATTGATGTAAATGTCAATATTTAACAGCTGCAATAGAAAGCAATAAGTGTAAAGTAGTCATCCTAGCAACAGGACAATCAAAGTAATCAATGCCCTCGGTTTGAGTATAGCCTTTAGCAACAAATATGGCTTTATGTCTCTCAATGTCACCATTAGCCTTAAACTTAGTTTTAAAGACCCATTTGCAACATATAGGTTCCTTCCCTGGAGGCAAAGTAGTTAGCACCCAAGTCTAGTTTTATTCAAGTGCTTGAATTTCTACACTCATGGCATCCCTCCAAATAGAATGTTTAAAAGCCTGATTATAAGTTTTTGGATTAGAATTAGTAGTGACAACTAAAGCAAATTGTATATAAGAAGAGGAAAGAAAAGAGTAAGAAAAAATTGAAGAAGGGAATATCTCGGAATACCTTTGCATGATGATTAGGCAGTAGAAGAAATAAGGGCACAATGATAATCCTGTAGATAAGATGGAGGGTGATGAGGATGATAAGAATGATGAGGTGGAGGAGATTGTAATGCAATAGCAACAGGGGAAGAAGGATCAAAATAGGGGGTAGCAAAGTTAGATGAAGGCAGTGGTAGAGATAAAGTGGGCGATAGTGAGTTGCTGGATGGTAAGGGATCATCTAGGACGGCAGGAAAGGATTGAATGGTTGGCTCAGGTATAACAGAAGGAGATTAGGGGGAAGGTCTGGTAGAAGAAAAGGGAAACACAAACTCATTAAATAAAACATCTCTAGATAAAAATATATGATTAGAAGAAAGATAAAGTAATTTGTTAGCCTTAGAACTAGAATGAAACCCTAGAAAAACACATTTCTTAGCTCTTGAATGAAACTTTGAACAATTGTGTGTGAGATTGGAAGCAAAACATAAGGAACCAAAAACTTTAAAATCATAATAAGAAGGTTAAACATTATATAAATGAGCAAAAGGTGTAGAATCTTGAATAATAGGGGAAGACAAGTGATTAATAATGAAAATAGCACATAATACAGCAAAAGACCAATAAGAAATAGTTATTTGGAATGAAAAAGTAAAACTCTAGCAACATTTAAAATGTATTGATGTTTGCGCTCTACTAAACAATTTTGTTCGAGAAGAGCTACACAAGATGTTTGATGAATTATCCCCTTAGAAGCATGAAAATGTGGCATTAAGAATTCATTACCATTATCAGACCTCAAAATCTTAATAGAGGTATTAAATAGAGATTCAACCAGAGATAAAAAATTGTTAGTGTGAGTTTGTGCCTCTGACTTATGATGCATTAAAAACAATCAAGTGTAACATGAATAATCATCAATGATTGTGAGCAAATAACGGTGACCCTGATTAGAAGGAATAGAATAAGGGCCCTAGATATCAACATGAATTAAATAAAAAATTTTATTGCATGAACTTGTGCTTACAGGAAAACTAAGTCATTTTTGTTTTGCAAAATGGCATGTATCACAAGGAAGAGAAATGGGAGTACAAGCTATATCAGAAGCATGTTTATTTAGTATTGAAAGAGTAGAATTGGAAAGATGGCCTAAACGAAGATGCCAAAGTATAAAATCTAACTCTAACTTAGTTGAGGTTGAATGAACTGGAGAAGTATGTAATGGTGACATCTTATCTATAGTAAGGAGATAAAGCCCGTCGAAAACATTAGTTGCACCAATCATTAACGAAGGTTGGTTTAAGTGGATCTTACACAAATTAGAAGAAAAGGTCATTGAACAATCCAAGGAAAGTGTCAAGCGAGAAACAGAAATGATGTTAAAAGTAAAAGAAGGAAGGTAAAGAACATTTGTCAAAACTATAGATGAAGAAAGAGCAACAGTGCCAGAAATTGAATTAGTAGCCTGAGCACCTATAGGAAGACTAACAACAATAGGAGAAATAAAATGATAAGAAGTAAACAAGTCTAAGGAACAACAAACATGGTCGGTTGCACCACAATCAATTATCCAAGTGGCAAGATGCATAGAAGAAATTGAATGACAAATACCTGTGACAAACAGAGAAGATGTAGAAAGGTGATTTATGAAAGAAGTTGAAGCTGAAGAAGAATTCAAGAGTAAGAAGACAATGGTATTGATCAACAAAAAGTTGAGAAAAAAAAAAGAAACTATTACAGAGGATTGATTTGGAGGCAGAGGCTTGGCATCATGAGAATCTTGAACAACACTAGAATCTTGAGTAGCAAAAGTGTTTGCCGAAGAGGAAGAACCAGAGTTGCGGAACTTCAAGCCCAGTGGAACACCATGCTTGTGGTAACAAGTTTTCTCTATGTGACATGGCTTACCACAGTAGGGATAATGTTTGGCTGTCAAATTATGAGGATGTGCCTTCAAACCAAAGAAAACAAGGCAAGAACCTTTTGTCAATAGCACTTTTGGCTCAGAAGGAAGATGAAGTTCACATTCTTGCTGAAGAACTAAAGAGAAAACTTGATTGATCGGTGGAAGAGGATCGAGCAACATAATTTGTCACTTGACCGAGGCATATTGCTCATTTAGCCCCTTTAAGAATCAAATCATGTGATCTTCCACTCGGTGATGAAGTGCACTTGTAGTAGAACCACACTCAAAGACTTTCAATGGCCGAATATTGGACAATTCGTTCCATAAGATCTTCAGTTGAGTATAAAATTCATTGACACTCAAACTCCCTTGTTTCCAACCATATATTTCCTCTTACAGATCAGCGATATGAAAAATGTCAGACTGAGAATACCTAGATCGCAAATCGATCCATATATCAGAAGCCTTATTGAACCGCAAGATGCTCTTGGCGATAGTCGGAGAAAGCGATTTCGTGATCCATCCTTGAAATAGATTGTTGCAATGTTCCCAAGCCGGAAAGAAAGGATCAATGGTCGGCGGTGGAGAGAACGATCCAGCAATGAATTTTAGCTTGTTCTTGGGCGGAAGTGTCATACGCGTGGCCCCAGCCCAACTATGGTAATTTGGCTCCGTCGAGCGGTGGCACAACCAGCACTAGAGTTGGATTTTCATTGGGATGAATGTAGAATGGACAAGTTTGATCAGTGAGAGGGTCAGAGGCCATTGGATTGAAAGAAGAGAGGAAGAAGAAGACACAAAGAAAGAGAAGGTAAAAGATAGAGAACTTGAGGGGGGGAAAATTTAGAAGAGAGAATTGGTTATCTGGTGATACCATGTAACAAGTAATTGGGAAAGAACAAATCTGACTATTCTCATAACTATGCATCTGTATTTATACAAGATAAGGAAAGAATATTTACATAACAAACTAAATTACATAACAGAAAGTTGTTATAACTTTAACTAAATGACTCAATACTTAACAAATACTACCTCCAACCCTTAATATAAGATCTTATTTCTAGCGTAAATTACATTACAAATGAGATTTATATAAAGAACGGAAGATAAAATAATACCCATCCATGAGGACTTCCTTCAATATATTCATGCAACATTAATTTTGCCAATTATGCTCTTTACAAGAGAACTTCAATCTATGAAATGCTGAAATTCCATCTCTCCCACACTTGTTTCCAAGTATAGATAAAACTTGTTAAAGAGACGATAAAGCAAAACAATGAAAGATTATTATATGATGAGAACATAATCTGTACATAAACGACTTAGGACCAAAGACATAGCCCCCTGCCCTCCCACTTCCCCATGATCATCTCTGTACTTCTCAAAAAAAATAAATAAATAAACTAGGACCTACATAGCATCGCTGTGTGGCTATAAAACCAACAAAAATCTTTCTCACAGCTCACCATAAAGTTAAGTGAAGCACTCAAACTTGGAGGCAGCAGATTGACTATAATCTAAAGTGGCTTCCTTGGCCTCAAAATTTCTAATACGCCTTCACATTATGAACTTCTGATGGTATCCACCCGATCAATGACATGCCTCCTTATGGAGAACATGCATTTACTTTCACTGATTTGGGAATGGCTACTACTCTTGCTCAGCCTATGGTGTTTGCTCAGCCGACTCTTGGCTGTGTCAAATTCCTGGCTCTTACTAATCCCAGGTGTCAATTTCCTCTTGCTGACGTCTCGAAGCATTTGTTGATCCTTAACTGTTAGCACAGGCGTAGAGCAGGTTTTCTGAGCAAATAGTTGCACTGTTTATTGGTTAGGGGAACGGATTGGGGATTTGATTGGAGACCTTATTCCTCCATCGCCACTTCTTGCTTGACTGATGGTATCCACCCGGTCAATGACATCCAAGGCCTTGATTCGGTCGATACCGAAGTCAATGACCGGAATAGATAGCATTGATCTGGATTCATTCAATTCCGAAGTCAATGACCGGAATAGATAGAACATGCATTTAATTTCACTGATTTGGGAATGGCTTCTACTCTTGCTCAGCCTATGGTGTTCGCAACTCTTGACGGTGTAGAATTCCTGGCTCTTGCTAATCTCGGGTGTCAATTTCCTCTTGCTGACGTCTTTGTTGATCCTCAACTGTTAGCACAGGAGTAGAGAAGGTTTTCTGTGCAAATAGTTGCACTGTTTGTTGGTTAGGGGAACGGATTGGGGATTTGATTGGAGACCTTATTCCTCCATTGCCACTTCTTGCTTGACTGACTAGATGATGAAGCCACACCACAAGTTCAAGAATATAAGCTTCTGTTCGTTCCTTATTGGCATGGTGAAGTGTTTCTATCCTTAACAAGTCCGTCTCGCCAGTAGGTTTACGGTTAACCTCATACCTAAACAAAATTGATTAGTAAATACAAGTAGAACATGAATACGCCTGTATAAAATTGATCAGTAAGCATAAGTAGAAGATGTATATAGAGTGGGTGCTTCAAGAAACAATTCTAAAATTAAAACTTACCCTGTATTTGCCCATTCTCCAACCCATCCAAAGCCATGAGCTCTGAATTCACCCAAAGACATAATTAGGCAATCAAACACAACACACAAGTCAATGGAAATAGGGAATTTGACAAAATATAGTACTAAAGCTCGAAGGTATAAGAATTGTAGCGCAAGGGGATGTAAACTTACTTGGTCGTGTTGGTGGCAATAGGAACAAGCCACTGCAAAGTTTTATCCATTTCAGCTTTGATTTGCTGGACTGTAAGCTGCAGAAATGTTTCTCTAATATCAGATTAGATCTAAGAAACTGCTAACAGGCAAATGGATCACAGACTCAACGGCAATGGAATAAGAAAGGTTTGACAAAAAAAGAGCGCCACATACATATATAAAGAGAATAATCCAACTTATTAGTATAACAGAGCGCCACATACATATATAAAGAGAATAATCCAACTTATTAGTATGCATAAACTTATCAATTCTATTTATTTTAAATATGACATTAAATACAGAAAGAACAAAAATTTCTCCAAAAAAACATGCAGGTTTTGCAACTATGGTATGAGTTAATCTAAATACAACTCGTGATCATTATTGGTCATAAATGCAACTTTGAGAAGACAATTCCAATTAAATTTGTGGCAAGCCGTGCTACTATAAGTCATGAACAGTACAGCTCACGACAATCTGTGAAATGCATGGAAAAACTTGTCTAGTTGGATGCACAAACACCAAATGCTCATGTGCTTAATAAATAAATTAGACATGGGTAAAGCACCTCTTCTTTGGGTTGAAATGATCGTATCCTTGAGCGTAATGCTGATTTAATATTAGGAGGCAGCCCTTGATATAAAGCATCCCTTGTATTAGGAGGCACAGAACTTGAGCGTGACACCTGAAAGTAATCAACTGTCTATTCAGGGCTATCTTTAAAGAGATTTTGCAAGATAACTATAAAATTTTCCAATACTTTGGCAAGTCATATGATTTTGATGAATTTGCAAGAAAGAAGTGCCAAAATCAAATAAAATTATTGATACGACCATGGTTGTGACATGATTAAAAATGCTCTAATTTTAAAATAGAGAGGACAGATAAGTTCTCCAATAACTCACTATTATGCTAGTATGTACTCCTACAGTTTTTAATACAGGACATATTTGGGGACGTGATCTTAGTTCTAAATACAAGACATAGTTTTCATATTTGTCAATTTTTTCCTCATTTGCCCCCATTGATGCTCCTTCAACAATATTCAAGGATGAGAGGGAATTGAGGAAGATGGCTAAGGTGTTTTAAAAAACACACATCATATTAACTAACTCAACTAACTTCTTTAACCTAATCAAATTAGGTAAATATGTCTTATATTAAGGACAAGTATAAAATTATATTCACTGCTTTCCTTTTTTGGTCATGACAACCCCCCCTCCCAAAAAAAACAAAAACAAAAACAAAAAACCCACAAAATATTTGAAGAACCTTTCAGAAGGAGGGGCTAATGAATCTACAAGCCAACAATATATCATGGATTATGAAATTAGAGTAAAATTTTCACTCACAAGAGTATCAATTTGAGTAATAATATTTGCATAATGCAATGCAAGACCAGCAGAACCCAACTTTTTATGGCTTCCTGGAGAATCTTTTACTTGACTAACAGAGTCTGCAAGGTTGAACAGCGGATTAGCCATGAAAGATACGATATTGCATCTGCAATCTTTTCCCAAAAAAACATAGAAGGAAAAAAAGAAGAGAAAATCTCCATCCTACAAGGGAAAGAAAATGAAATAAAACTGTTTAAGATCACAAAGAACAAAAAACAGGATTTTACATCAAGGTTGACAGGTAGAACACTCATTTTCAAACAGAAGTTTAATACAACGGTCAAAAAATACTATATACTAAGATGCAAATCTATTTTACTCACATTTACTCACACAACTCACAAAGCATATTTTATTCTCATCTAAACTATGCATAGATTGGACCCTATCTTCCTTTGCAGAATTAATTTATCTCTAAATGACACCAGAAAGCTCCGTCCTTCAACACATAATAAACCTTTCTTGAAATCGAGCTCCAGAGCTAAACCATGTTTGTTGTATAGAGGCATGGGATGAAAGACAACTTTGATACTATCGATAATCAGGGAACTGGGAACAATAGATAAAGGAGAAACAGACTCTCAGCTAATCATAACCATCTATTTTCATTATCTTGAAGCATACCAGCACTACCAAAGGCTTGATGTATCTTCAAATGAAGAAAATGAACAATGTCAACAAGCTTCTTCATGACCTGCGAATTCAGAAGCCACAACAAGGAAAATAAAAACAAAAAAACATTAGATTCAAAAGCTTGAAAGAATCTATATCAACTGAGACTACGAAAAAGACAAGTAATAGCAATTCCAAGTCAGAGTGTATGCCCTTTAGGGCTAGCCTCTAAAAATGAATTGTCATATTATAAAAGCAAGTTTATATTAAATTGATATCTTCCATATCCAACCAAAAATTCTAAAAAAATCATGCTGTCTTCTTACCTCTTCCAGTATCCTGGACCATAGCGATTTTTTCATTAAATTTTTTACATGCTTCTTTTGACTCTTCAATTCTGCTCTTAAAATTGCAAGGCTGTCTCCTACAAATTTAATAACCAATGGTCACCAAAAAATAGAAGTACTCATTGTGGTAGCAAAAATAAGCTTCTTTATGAGATTCTTCTCTGCTTTTCCCCAATAATGCTTTGAACATACATCTGCAAACTGACCAATCCACTAAAAATAAAACCAAGCCATGCACACCAAAATTGTTGTCAAACGTAAAGGAAAACGTGTTCCACAAACAGAGCAGAAAATGATTTCATGCTATTTTTCAATGAATGTTTTAATAGAACACAGCCCCCAAAGTTTAAGGTAGCACCATTCATCATAATCACATCATGTACAATATTGAAGACTAATGATAGACGGGTAAATTGTTATATATGAAACACGGCAATAACTTGAAAATATAATATTTTCAAGAAACATAGTGAGTAACAAGGAAACAATATTAATATATTCTAATTTTTCTTGAAATTCTTATATTTTTTAGGAATATGAATGAATTCACATTTATTTTATTTTATCAACTTGTATGTTAGATCTTATTACTTAGCTTTACATTTTATTATTTATTTTGTTTAATATTATCACACTTTATTTTAAGATTTCATATCTCACCTTTTATTCTTTATGAAACATCAGATTTCAATTTAAACGTACTATTTTAGCATTTAATTATATTGTATTTGTTATTTTTGTTGCTTCGTACTTTCTGGAAGTGTATTAGGCCAAGCGTCAAGGATGGGCAAGAGCCTTTTCAGATTATCAGAAACATTAACCCTATAGGAAACTTTTTTTTAATTAAAAATACAAGTCGACAGGATTTGATGACCTTGGTACAGGGGAATCCAGGTGTATTTTACCTCCTTGTGTGGCATTTGTATAGTCTTCTTGAAGTTTGCGCCGATAATCTTGATCAAATCTGTCCAAGGCTTGCAATTCATGATATAATTCCTGCAATCCAAGTTCTGTTCTTTAGGTTGTTCATACAAAACACACAATAATGCAACATCAAGCAACAAGAACCAACAAGATCTGTCTTTTAGTACTGTTTATTACAGGAAAATGGAAAGGGGTCAAACCATTTTTTTATTTTTAAAACCTTGTATCAATTCTAGCAAATAACTTTGGCTGCTTATGTCAACTCCCAATTTTTAATCAACTTCCATCAGGTTGCTTGCTTTTGTTATAGGCACGCTGCAGATAGGAAAATCAATAGGCTTCTCAAGTTCAATCAAAATGCACCGGCATTGGCAAAGATCACAACCAAATGAAAAAAACCTTTGAAAGCTTTACCGAGAGCCGGGTGCAAAATAGATAGTAAAAGGTGGTCCAATGCATAAGGATTACACCAGGTGAGGTTTCGAGAGGAATAGATGTATGTAGCCTCACTCTCGCAATAAGCAGAGAGGTTGTTTCCAAGATTTGAACCTGTGACCTTAAAGTCACATAGCAGCAACCTTAACGTTGCTTCAAGGCTCACTCTCAGGTGCAAAATAGATGGTGCAAAAAATTAATTGCTGACCAAATTATAGTCAAATATAAAACTAAAAGTATAATTAATGAAAATATTAGATAATTTGAAAATGCAGAGGCAAATCAGATTTTTACCGGCCTTTTCCTTTCAGCTACAGTACTCCTCCTTTGCCTTAACAATGGAGTGATATTACTTCAAATTTATAGCTCGGGAGTGGGTTTCCATCAAAGCAAACATAGGTAGTGACAGGCCCCATAACATTTGCCTTTCCTTTCAATAACGTTCCAGGGAACTTGGGCATGGTCTAATAGGATGCATAGTTTTGGGTACATACAATTACAAAGACTTTAAGCCTACATATTTCTCAGTCTTCATATGCATAGAATTGGCCTGAGGGCTTACTAATATATAATTCAATATAAGTAATACTTTATTTTGACACGTATGGTATCTGAAAGCCACCAAAATTAACAGAATAAAAGAGACCATCAACATCTACTTTTATGGAAAAATCTTAATGGAATAAGGGGTCAGAAATTTTCTTGGAAGAACTAAAACACAATTTTCTCCCACTTCAGCACAAATTGTGAGAATATCTACATTCCTTTAACATATGGACCATACAAGATTCCAACACACACATAAATGAAGATGATATAGAGTTATGATGTTAGAATAGAAACTTGAAGTCAAACTAGTTATATTCTCCATCACTGATAACTTGTATACTCACAGCTGTATACTGCTCATAGGTCATTAATTGCTGCATCACCATCTCTGCCTCATCTTTCAATTGCTTTTGTGGTATAAGCTCTGTGCCTAACCTAAATATCAAAAGATATGAATGAAACCATGACTATAAACTATTTTGGATGTTATAAGGAAAAAATTCAAAATGAATTCAAATCAATTCAACTATGGTTACTTCTCAAAATAGCAGTCGAGATTATGCCATTGAGGATCTTTACAATGATTTCCAAACCGCACAACCTCACCAGAAAAGATTTTCAGTTCTTCTCTGCCACAACAAATAAGAGAGTCACGACTCATGTTCAAGTGCATGATGGATTCTATAGAGATAGGCCTCATACTAAAGGTAGAAAAATACAAAGAGCATGAATCAATTTGTACAAACTAACCTCTTGTCAGCTGCAGCAATTCTAAGGAGTTCTTCCATATCTCTTGATATCAAATTCTGCACTCCTTCAGATGGTAGAACAACCTCTTTTAAATGTCTAATGTTCTCCTTTGAAAGAGATTGCATCAGATTGGCACCCTTAACAATTGTGTTTGCAACTTCAAAGGCCAAAATTGAAATTTTATTTCCTTTAGTTGTCACTCCAGATGTGAAACCGCTACTCAGGTTCAAATTTGTCATACTGCTAACTAATGTGTCCAAAACTTCTACTGCCTTGCCAAGGCCAGCTGTACCAGCTCTGCCCAAAATTGAGCTCACTTCTGAAACCTATACCACAACAAAAACAGAATGAACTATTAAAATATTGGAAACATAAGTGCTTTCATAGATGTAAATGCTTGTTTACAAACTACATATCGTTTGGCACAAATTTTACTCATACTATCAATTGATTATCTCACAGTCTCACACCAAATATCTAGAGAGCAAGTAATAGAACAGTAAACTACAATTATTTACAAGCATAGCAGAAGAACAGAAAATCAACTAGAGTCTTTTCCCCCCTTTTGACGGTAAGATACACAATACAATTTACTGGATGGTAACTTACACAATATAGATATCCTCCTATTACAGCACACTTGCTGCAACCAAACAAATGAACTTTTTGCATAGCTTGAGAACAAACTTGGTTTAAGATTATTTACATTCATTCATTTGTTGATAAAATGATCCCACAGTGAAAATCTCACTAGCACCAGTGAACAAAACAATAGGCTTAAGGACCTACAAATTAGTCAGCCAGAAAAAATACTAACATCAGGCTCCGAAGACCATAGAGAAGTTATGCAGATATAAAACCCAGATTGAATAGTCTATCATCACGCACTAATCAAATGCGCAAAACCAAATCCACGCATACAAAGCAGGACTCAGAACAACTTTAGTCTCCTTTATGCTATTAAGGAGTAGGGGCTTAAAAATATTGAACAGAGAATACTTTCCCATCTATCCAAAAGAAATTTCTCCCTCTGTCCCTATTTATAAAGGGCGGCCCAATACACAAGGCTCTCACTAGAGTCAGCATTTCCTTAACTACTCTGTGAGCTTTCTGCTAGAGTTGGACTTTAGGTTGGATTGATCATGCTTCTATAGTTCAAGTTCCTTATTATGCCTCAAATACATTTTGAAGTTCAATTGCTTCTTGGTCTAAAGGTTTAGGGGTTTCAAGCTCAATCTTGAGCTCAAGTTGCATGGGTGCAGAGGCAAGTAGTTCAGTATGTCTCTCAACTAAATATGTCCTAACTAAAGAAGGAGAAATAGTTTACATGACATGTCCTAACTAAAGAACAAACAGCAGATGTTCTTACTAAGGGGCTTTCATGATACAATTTTGAAGATTGCATTAAGATGTTGAACATGATCAACATTTATGATCCAACTTGAGGAGAACATGGTGATGATAATAGGATAACAACAATAAATATTCCGTATTGTAAATAGTTAAAGGACCAAGTCCTTATTAAGATCCGATTGTACGCTGATTTTGAGGCATCCTATACGACTATGTCACACACAATCTCAGCATAGTTGCTGCATATATGATTAACCCCCCTGGGCGTACTGTTTAGATAATGAAATTGGCACTTTAGCCCACAAAGGCATAGGCACTTTACCTTAAGCTACTTCATTTCATATCTGATTCTAAACCCACCCCCGTATGACCAAACTCTATTACTCTTTCAAGAAATATCTGATCTAGCTGCTTGATCCAAAAGGCCAACGAGAATTTCATAACTTGATTAACGGAAACCTTTTGGATTAAGCTACAGTAGACATTCTAAAGAATAAAATTGTTGGCAAAAACATTGTTACGAAACAGGAGGTCAGGAGGAGAGGCAATCCAGCCGCATAAAGTACAGTGTTACGAAAAAAAGAAAAGAAAATGAATACATAGAACGAAAAAGCCATGGACACGTACCTTTGTAACAGCAGCCTGCTTAGACTTGGTAGATCTAGACTTGTACGATAAAACCCTAGACAGGCGAGGGATCCCATCATTGATGTCATCTGCACTTGGCCCATGTGAAACCTCCCTTTCAGGGAATGAAAACGATGCTCGTACCTGCTTATCCACATCATCATCAACAGGAGGCGGGACGGAGTCGCTATTTGCTTTTCCCGGAAGTTCGTGAGACTGATAATTCACTCGAGACTCATTACTAGAATGACCATTAGCTTGTCTCGAGCGTTCGCTAACGCCATTATCTACAACAACAACACCTAGGACGGATTTCTTTGACCTTGAGCAATCACCGCCCATAATTTGTTCAAATCCTGAGGACTATCTTCAGTCTCTATGCACAATGGCCATGCAATTTAACCCGAAATTTTTACTCCATTCTAGCTAAGAAGCCCGGAAGGAAAATGTAAACTAAATTAACAGATAAGAGTAATTATTCAGATATAGCCTTTACTTGACAGGAATGCTATACTCATTGCAGATATTTTGATTATTCTGGGATGAACTCGGACACAAATCAGGCATTCCAGCAGAAGTAACACAATACCAATTCTGGTCACCTTTACAGCTCCAGGCCTCCAGTCCATCAATTCCTTCTAGCTCACCAAATCTGGAAGGAGAAACCGATAAAATGAACACAATCATGTAACCAAAGGGAAACAAAAACAAAAGTAACAAAAAAAAACGAACACCAAGCAAACCCAATTCAAAATGAATAGAAAAAGAGGAAGAAATACCCGTACCGCTCTAACCAAGACAACAAATTGAACAAAAATAGATACACAGAACGCAATAGTCAATCCCATTAAGTGAGCCATGAGTCATATGAGTCAATATCAGTTCATAGAACCAGAAACGCACAAAACATCAAAGGAAAAAAGAGAGAGTAATTTTATCTAGTACTAGTTGATCCGAGAGGATACCAGAAGCAGAGATCTGAGAGAAATTGTCCGGGCGTCATTCTGGCACGAAAGAGGCGCGTTGTACAGAAAGTGAAGCAGCCAAAGCAGAGCTTGATGCTGCTAATGGCGGAGGCGGTGGGTGAAGGGATCGGGAAGCAAACAAGTCGACTGTAGAAAGTCGGAGACGAGAAATGCAGTGAGAAGGAAGAGAGAAGAAAAGGAGGGGTGATGCAATCAGTGGTCGCACGCTGCGACACGCAAAAGGACACAAGACTCTTCGTCTCTCTCCGACCCACAGCGAGAGAGGGAGAGAGGGTCAAAATGCGAAGCGCACCGGCCTCGAATTAAGTGTGTGTTTAGCAAACACTAAAATTATGATTATAAATCATGGTTTGTGTAGTATGAGATAAAACTCCTCTCACATATTTATTTCGTAAGTCATAAAAATTATTTTAAAAAACTAATCCAAACACACACTAATTGACTGTGATTGTGAAATTTTTTTCTTTGCTTTTATTTTATTATGTTTTTTTTTTACCTCCGTTTTAAAGCTGCCTCGTTTCTTTTCTTTCTTTTTTTTTTTTTTGAATTACAATGACTAGTATTACACTTGGAGTTTTCCTACACATTAAAACAGTCTCAAAAGGATATCAAATAAGCCAATCTTAGCATAAATATGCTAACATTAGCCTCGAACAGGAAGGTGATGGTGATTGTATTATAATTAGCTCCCTGTTCACATCAAAATTCAATCTAGCCATGTAATTAGCGCATATGAGAATTTCTCTATGAGAGTGGAATATCTGTAGGTCCCAACCAGAATAAATAAGAGACCTGGTATCTAAAATCAACTGGGAAAAAGGGTGATCCTCACCACAGTCCGACAACAATATTTGAATTGCTTCCAAGGAATCCGTGTGTAGATGAATCTTAGACAATCCTTGACTCTGACATACCTTCAACCCAGCCTGAATCGCTGCTATCTCTGCTACCGTCGATGGACCGAAACCAATTTGCTGATGGAACCCAACGATCCATTCACCCTGCGCATCCTGCACCAAACTGCCACACACAGCAACATGATTCGCAGTTGAAGAGCCATCCACGTCGAGTCTTACAAACCCTGTTGGCGGCATTCTCCATCTATCTTCGTGTATGTCCATTAACTGAAAAATTCTATGTCTAAGTTTACCCTCTTAAATCTCCTCTTGCAGTATATGTGAGCATATGTAAAGAATGTTTACGGGTTGAGTTTTGGCATCCTCAAACACTCTTTTACATATGTTTGTCCATAGTAACCAGCAAGCTAATCCAAAAATTCGTAGCCAATGCCATCTCTTGAACTTTCGTGGATTAGGTTCATTCCTTGCACTCCATTCGAGGCACATCTGCAAATTACCACTAAAAAAAGAGCTATAGTATATAGGATCAATTAGTGAAATCCACACACTGTTTGCAATCTCATAGTCTCTCAAGGTATGCAAGATAGTTTCCTCACATTGACACTTAAATGAACAACCCGCCTGATCACTCAAACCTAGCTTTGCTCTTAGGGCCTGTTTGGCTTAAAGGGAGGGATGGAATGGGAGGGGCTCATTATCCATCCCCTCCAAAACCCCCCAATTTGGGGGGAACAAAAATGAGGGGATGGGAGGGATTGAGAGCCCCTCCTTTGGAGCCCCTCTCTCCAATTTTTCAAACCAAACAAGGGGAGGGACTCATTTTTCATCCCCTTCCATCCCATCCCCTCCCCTCCAACCAAACAGACCCTTAGGGAATTTATAGGTAATCTCTCATGAAACACTTGCCACATAAAGTACTTAGCTCTTTCTAGAATCGACCATCTCCATATATGCCTCCACTGACCAGACTGATCCACCATATTCCCCTTATGCACCATTTTATAAGCAGATTTGACATTGAAATGACCATTTGTGGAGTTCCTCTATAGAAATGTATCAAACCCGTACCCAAGTGGTAGTTGAACCTGTTGTATTTTTCCCAAAACCCAAGCTAGTAAGAACATGCTCCATTTCTCCAAATCCCAATCTACACTGTCGGTTGTGAAATCTCTCATCACACTCTCATGATTGATGAGATGATGATTCCCTATCATATAGCTAATTAGGGGTCTTTCTAATGGCAACCACATTTCCCACCAAGCATTAGTGTTAAGGCCGCTATTTAGCTTACTCCCAACCGCGGATCTGAATAGGTCCCACACAGCAACTATGGCACTCCATGTAATACCCCAAATTTCAATTACGGGCTAATGATAGTTATTGAGGATAAGCATGGAGTTAAAGTGGATTAATTATGTGTTGTATGGCAATTTTAATTAATATGCCATAATTATTGGGAAAATTAAAAGAATGGCTCTAAATTAGTGATTAATGGAAGAGATTAATTACTAATTAAGAGGGTATGAGATGGGAAATTAATTGGCTAATAGAGGGATTAAATTGGCTAATTGGTGATTTATTGTGTGTGAGCCAATGACCTTGTGACATGTAGCAAGAAGAGATGAAGCATAAGAGTGAGAAAAGTCTAATATAATATTTTAATAGTTTCTCTCTCTCTCTCTTTCTCTCTCTTTGTTCGGCTGAAATGAAGGGAGTATTATCATCATTTTCTTCCTCCTCTCTCCATCTCTCTCTCATTCTCTCTCTTCTCTCTCTTGTGCAGCCATTGTTGGCCAAGAAAGAGAAAGTGAAAGCTTGCATTTAAGGTGAGTAAATGACCTCTAATGTCAAAACTTCCTTCTATAAATTTGTTCCTTGGAGTGAGAGCTTCAATTTGAAGGTTGTAGTTTCTCCATTGGTGGTGATTTGAGGAATCACGAAAATATACAAGTTGGAGAATCATGAAGTGCCTTTGGGAAAGTTATTGAGGTAAGTGAAAGCTTCAATTTCATATAAATTTTGTGGCCATTGGTTAGGCCTTGAATTTCTAGAATTTTAGCCCTAATTTTTGTGATTTAGGGTCATGGGGAGTATGGTATGTTGTTGCTATGGAAATGGTGCCTTGTTTGGTTTTTTGAATTGATAGAATTGCATTGAAGCTTAAATGTGAAGTTTGGCACCTTTTGTGTTGGTTTTGTGCTTTGGTCAAAACAAGGCATGTAAATGGGTTGTGATTTTGGTCATTTTGAGGTTACCATTGTGTTCCTTGTGGAAGATTGTATGGGAATAGGTTTGGTTAATGATTTTGGAGTTATTGGACACTTTGGTAGAAAAGTTGGAAAATCTGTCTTGTGTGAACTCTGTTTGGGCAGTCAGTTTGTACGAACGTTTTGAATGACCAAATGGTGTTGGAAAATTCTGAAACTTTTCAGTCTTAAATTTCACATCCCAAGCTTCAAAATGGACATATATTTTGTGTCATTTCATTTAGTATTCTATGAGATATGGTTGTCCAAAGTTTGGGATTGAAACAGAACTCTGTTTTGGGGCAGTGATGAGTTTTGTGTAATTTTGGGATTGTATGGTGATTTCCAGTAATGGCTCATATTTGTTCTATGAAGAGGACTAAAATAGTTTTCAATGGGCTTTGGGATCACCTCATTTCAATTTTTCTACAATTAATAATGAATTTTCGAAGTTGCCTTGGCTGCAACAGAAAATCTTGGCTGCAGCGTAAAAATTTTTGTGTGCGTTTTGGCCGCAGCCAGAAATTCTTGGCTGCAGCCAAAAACCTTCTGTGCACATTTTGCCTGCAGCCAAAGGATTCTTGGCTGCAACCAACCCCCATTTTCAGCATTTTGGGATTTTTAAAGGTGATTTCTAACCTAGTACTTCCCAATCCTTTAGGCTTTCATTGACCTTATTATAGCCACCTAAAGGTCATGAATGGTAACCAACTTTAAGTGTTATAAAAATGAGAATTTGGAAAAGAGAATGATCCTATGTCCTTGATTTGGTTATAGGTTTGGGTATTCGCCCTGATCATGGTTTGATATTCGCTCGGATCGTGAGTAGCCGATGCTGGAGCATACGTGGAAAGAAAAAGTGTAGGGAACTTACCTCTCTTGCATGTATTGATATTTGTGTTTGTGTATTGATGCATATTATTGCTTTGCTTAATTATGTGAAACATATATGAATGATTGAAGCTCTGTTTCTATTTATGCTATGGCCATGAGTATGTTGTTGAAACATTGAGCATGCGGATATATCATTATGTGAGCACGAGTTATTATGATGCAAGCATGTCATGCATTAAACACTTATCTTGCATGCATATTGGTATCTGTTTCCTACTGGGATTTTCTATAATCTCACCCTCCCCTACCAACATTGTAGACAGGACAAGTGGCTCGAGGAAGGAGCAAGCGACTAAGGGCGGCGAGAATCCCTTATGGGCATTTGGATTTGGTAGTTGGTTATCATTATATGCTAGGATAATTGTATATGTTCAGATGATAGACTAGAATGTATAATTGGATATTGGATGTATATGTGCTTGGATGTCTATTGGGTTATTTGGTTATGTATTGGAGATGGATTTGTGTAATCCTCGTTGAGGAATTGTAAAGGGTGTATTGCCCTATAAATCTTTAGTGAAGGTATGAATCCGGGTTTGCCGGTATTATTATTGTGCACTCTAATATTTATGTAAATGTGATTTATCTACGAAGTAATTGTATTCGAAATATGAATGTGAGACCAGGTTAAAGTGTTTGATAAATGTATTTGTGAAAATCCTATATTAAGGATGGGAATGTAAATGAATTTTGATTATTATTGGTCTCTATTTCATTTTTAATCACGTGTTTCGGATATAATTACGGAGGGGGTTACACTCCATGTGGCCGATTGTAGTCATTTCTTTACAACTTTAGAAAACTTCTATTCCCCACAACCATATTTGCTTCTTAGACATTTGACCCAAAGAGCCTCTCTTTTTATTAGGAGGCCCCAATACAGCTTCATTATAAAAGCCACATTTTGACATTCAAGGTCTTTAAAACCCAGTCCACCCTCCTCTTTACCCTACTGAATTTTATCCCAGGCTATGAGATGCATCATCCCACCCTCATTCCCTGGTTCCAAAAGAACTCCCTACTAGTTTTGTCAATTTCCTTGAGCACTCCCTTAGGAATCAGAACTGTTTGCATCTGATAATAAGGGATAGTAGATAGGACAGATTTGATCACTACAGACCTTCCCGCTATACTCAAAAATCACCCTTTCCAGGCCACAAGTTTCTTTTTAACTCTGGATAGAAGAGGCGCAAAGGTTAGCTTAACCATGCTTTTATGAAGTAGAGGTACCCCTAAGTACTTCCCCAAATCGCCAGTGATGTTAATTCCTAGCATTTGACTGAATTCCAGCGCTCTATTGATATGAATATTTTTGGATACAAACATCCTTGATTTTTCTAGGCTGATTCTGTGACTTGAGACTACACAGAAAAGTTTCATGGCCTCTCTCACTCTCTCTACTTGTTGCTTTGACGCTTCACAGAATAAGATGAGGTCATCTGCAAAGAATAAATGGGAAATGGATGGTTCATGGGTATTCATTCTTAGTGGTTTCCACCTCTTTACAGCCACTTCATGACAAATTAAGTGTCCCAATCATTCCATACACAACACAAAAAAGTAAGAACTCAAGGGATCTCCTTGTCTCACACCTTTGGTAGGCATAAAAGATTCAAATAGCTCTCAATTCCAGTTGATTCTCATTGAAGATGATGAAACACATTCCATGATAATCTTGACGAATGTCTCTCTAAGGCCAATCTCTCTCAGATTAGATTCAATAAATGACCAATCAAGCCTATCAAATGCTTTTTCCATATCAACTTTCAAGGCTATATAGCCTTTCGTACCACTCTTCTATCTCATTTTGTGGATAGACTCCTAGACCAAGATTAGCTGCTTTGACGCCCCTGTATGAAGCTACACTGTTCTGGCTGAATAAGCGTTTCATGAAGCCTCTCAGGCGATTGGCTAATACCTTGCTAAGGATCTTATAGGTCATGTTGCATAACGATATTGGCCTAAAGTCCTTCATCGTGGATGGTTTATCTACCTTGGGAATTAATACAATGTTCGTCTGGTTAATGTCTCTTATCATTTTTGGGTTGCTATATGCCTTCTTTAGAATCTCACAGACTTTCGGGCCAACTACCTCCCATTGAGTTTGGAAAATGTAAGGTTAGAGTCCATCTAGCCTTGGTGCTTTGAAAGCTCCCATTTCAAAGGCCGCATTCTTAATTTCAACGATTGACAAGTCCCTTTGGATAAACTGAATTTGATCATCTTCCAAATCAGGGAATGTTCTCGGCCAGTTTCTCATCTCATGCACATCTGAATTGAAGTGTTGTGGAGCCATATCTTTTAACATAGCCTGATCATCAGCCCAATCCCCAGAGTTGTTTTGAAGAGCCTCAATCTGATTTCTCTTCTTTTTCATCACAGCTGAGGTATGAAAGAATTTTGTATTTTTTCCCCATATTGAAGCCAATTGCAGCAGGCTTTCTGGAACCACACAAGTTCCTCTTGATTCACGATTTTGATGTACTCTTTCCACAATTTTTTCTCTAGTCTTTCAAGGCATATATGGGGAGAGCTTTGCATCCTCCTGTCAATTCCTTCTAATCTTCTTATAATCTCCTTTTTTTTTCTTGGGTCTACTACCTATGACAGAGTCATTCCATTGTGTGGCTGTTTTCACACATGCCTTTTTACCCTCCTCCCAATTTTTATCCTTCCAGGCTTTCTGAACTAACTCAGGGAATTTGTCTTCAAGGCACCAAGTAGATTGGTATTTGAACTGTGGACTCAACCTGGGGTAGTTTGAATAACTGTTACCAGAACTACTACTACTCTATGGTCTGATTTGAAGTGAAGATGATGAAAAGATTTATAACTAGGATAGGCCATCTCCCACTCCACATTACTGAAAGTCCAGTCCAGGCGTTCTTTAACCTCCCTTCTTTCCCATGTATAATGGTCGCCTACCACAGGGACTTCAAGGAAATTACAAAAGTTAATATAATTCCTAAAATGTTCCATCGACTATTTATTAGGCTGGGACCCACCTTTTTTATTAGATATATCCATCATAGCATTAAAATCCCCCATAATTAACCACTGATCATGAATTTCTTCAGCTAGAGCATGAATTTGATCCTATAGAGGCTTTCTCTATGTCATACAAGGATCCTCATAAACCATGGTTAGAGAAAAATTTTGACCAGTACTAACTTTTGAAATTTTGCATTGGAGAATTTGAATTGTAGAACACACATATTGGACCTTTATCTCACATTCATTCCACAATAACCAAATCCCCCCTGTAAAACCCGTGGCCTCAACTCTCACCCAATTATTAAATCCCAACTTTCTAATAATATTGTCAGCACGAGAACCACTAACCCGAGTTTCCATCAAACCCATGACTTGGATTCCATATTTCCTAACAATATCCTTAACCATTCGTGGAAATGATTTACCACCAGTTCCACGACAGTTCCATGATGACACAATCATAAAAACCAAAATAATAAATGAAGAATTAAGAGATCAGAGCTTACTTGTCTGGCAGAATTCCTTCAGCAACTCCTTGAGACCCTCTCTAATTTTTCTTATCCTCCAACATTCTAGATTCACCGTGTTCAGACGGACCAGGACCTCGATCGCTGTATGCTTCTAAATTCAAGATATCACTTCTTCCTTCCGGTGCAGTGTTAGATCCCACAGCTTCCATTACTCTAATCTGGTTTTTTATGTTGGATTTCCTCCCTAACCCATCCTTTGCTAGTCTTTCCTCTTTTTTAAGCCTTTCTTTTGAGCCCATTTAAGATTGACCTATTTCCTCCATGCTTCCCTCAACTACACTGTGAATTCTCTAGCCCAAATTCTTTGGGCCTTGCTTTTTCTTTTGCTCCAAATTTTTTTGGCCCACCACATTATGGGGTCCTACTTCTAGTGGTATGCTTACCTCAACGTCTATCCCTCCAGGCTTGGAGTTCTCTTTGCCTTTCGCCACATTGGCGTTTTTGTCTCCTTTATGGGCACTATTCCCTACCTTGCTTTTTGCTACAACTGAAGCCTCTATTTTCCTTTGATTTAATTCTCTATCTTCATACACTACTAGTGCATTTACCATTACATCACTCTGACTAACTTTTGAATTCTTCTTAGTCTTCAGATTTTCAAATCCTCCTCTCTCTTCTTTCCAGTCTACCAGCACCCCATACCATTGCTGTCTTAGTTGTCAATTTTTTCTCTCTCCTTGGGTTATATCCTACACTAGCTACACCTATGCTTCCACTTTGCCTCTTGGATAACCGAGCCTTATTTTCCTTCTGAACAAGCATCCATGGGCCAAATTCTTTGCCCTCCACTGGAATAGAATGCTTCGGCGAACGGATTGGGGTTTTCATTACCAGGGCTGGTTCTTTTCTTTCCTCTGCTGGGGAGCTAGAGCTTACTTTCCATTGGCATTTTTCCTTGCGATGCCCATATCTCCCACACTCAAAACAAATCATGTCAAGGCCTTCGTATTCTACATTGTAAACCTTTGAAGCAAGAATGACTCTTGGAACTAACTTCTTCTGGAGATCTAACTCGACACATATTCTGGCATACCTTCCCCTTGTTGCCTGTGGTTGATTGGGATCTTGTTGATTTAGAGTATGCATATCAACCTTCAGGGTTTTACCAATCATGTCCCCTAGTATTGATATATATTTGCTTGTGTAATACTGTAATGGCATGTTCGGGATTCTAATCCAACTTGCTATTTTCCCAAGAGGGTTATGGAATGGATCGAAATGAGGAGACCACCTTTGGACAAGTAGACTATGCTGGGTAATCACCCAAGGCCCCTCCAGGAGAATCCGTTTATAATGAGATCTCCATGTATCATTATTAGTGAACCTCACAACATGATAGTTATTTGGTAAATCAATAAGCTCAAATTCGCTGAACCTCCAAGCTCTGCTCAACATCTCTTTTAGCTTTTGAAGTTGGATGCGCGCCCCCAGGACAGTGATCACCAGCGCATTGTTCCATGGCAAGCATATCTCGTTAAATTCATCCTCAGATAGCGGCATGGTGGGATACAGTGACATTAGTTTCTTTACATCTTCAGATGGCTCAGGAATTGTCCATGATTGGTCTAGTAAATCAGATATCAATATATCCTCCTCTATGTTCGAGGAACCATATGCTACTCCATTAAATTTAGTCCCTCTAAAACCCATCAGCGAGTCTTGGTATGAAGCTGTCTTTCTCTTCAGGGCTAGCTGTGGTTTCTCTGAGTTCTCATATTCTTTGGCCTAATACTCCACATCTTCCACATCGATCATAACGTCTGACATAATGGCATCTTCTTTTAGCTCCTTCTTAGATTTTTTAGCAACAGATAATAAGCTCAAATCTTCCGGTTGTCTGTTTGGCGGAATTTTCTGAGAATTACCTTCTTCCATTGCCTAATACACACGTGGCACGAGTTTCAATAGAGAGAAAACCTTTGATCATCTTCCTTTTGTTACTCTCTATAAGTAGATCTAAAGCTGCCTTGTTTCTAGGTTGACTATAAAACAAACAGTTGTAATTTATTGATTCACACTTTGTTTGTAGTAGTGAATACTCATTAATGTAATTTGATTTATTACATTTTATGTGTAACTACTCTCCCAGACCCAAAGCTGGGAATACGAGTTGTGGGCACCAACCTGCGGGCCACATAGTGTAGGCCTGTACAGCCCGCACTTCTGCAGGCTGGCAAAATACCAACTTTAACCCACAATGTGCGGGATGCGGGTCAACCCGCGACCCCGCATTTTTTTGAAAAAAATTCCTATTTTTTAAAATAGGCCGAAAATACGAGACACGTATATATGAGTCATTACATTTACCTTCCTTGCATCAACCATTCCTCTTATAAAAATTTAATCTACAATTTAAGAGATAAAGTTATTAAATTTGTCAAAGTTTATAAAAAAATATAAACTCATTCTCAAGTAACTAAGATATAATAATTTTGTTTAAAGAAGAAGGGAAGAGGCTAAGATTTTTTTTTTTTGGATTGAGAGGTACCAAGATAGGAGTGAAAAAAACTTATAAGTTTTATAAAATTATTATTTGTTAAAAAAAATTTGTGGGCCAGCCCGCGCATCAACCCGCGGGTTATGCGGTACAGGCCTATGCGACCCGTATTTTTGCAAGTTGGGATTTTCCCAACCCGTGGGCCAGCAAGTTGAGCCTGCGACTTAAACCCGTATTACCGGCTCTACTCCCAGTTCATTTTTTAGGGCTTGTTTGGATAATTGCAAAAATAATTTTTTTCGTTAGATAAGATGCAAAATTAGTTTTTATTTCAATGGTTTATTTTTTCAAATTGAAAGTGGGATATAAAAGGGGGTTGGATCTAGCTAAAAGGGTTAATCCCTTACAATATGGTGAATCAAAGTTTGAAAGAAGTACCCATAATTATCCCTATGTTTGGATGAGAAGAAAATTAGGGAGGAAAACATAGTCTAAGAGGGAAAACTCTTAATAATATTAAAATTTTTTACTATTTTGACTTTTCTTTTCAAGTACTCCCCCTAGCCCCTAATAACTTTTCCCTCTGTCCAAAAGCATGGTTGCTGCCTAATGACTCCTTGGCGAGGAATGATTCCAATAAAAGAATACATGTGTCTAATAAATTAATTATATTTTTTAATAGGCTAAATTATATAAAACCCTCCTAATTTTGGGTTAGTTACATATAGCCCCCCTGACATTTCGAAGTTTATATTTAACTCCCCTGACCTTTCAATTTTTAACTATCAACCCCCTACCATTAAAGTGATTGTTATCTTTTTAATAAAAAATGTCACATTAGATTATGAGTTAACACATGGCATTCTATGCAAATTACCAATTTCATAAACCCTCGAACTTTGAATGATTGCAGATAACAATCATTAAAATTTTGATTACTTTAATGGTAGTTGCAAATAAACTAATTTCAGGGGAGTTAAATATAAACTTCGAAATGTAGGGGGGGCTATATGTTGATTTATAATATTAAACTGGATGTTGTTACTTTTATTATTTTAATATATTTATTAATTTTTTACTATCATTTGTCAATTAAAATAGTTTTCTTGTATGACACAAACCAGAAAAATAATATTTAAAAAATGTAAAATAAAATTGTCATTATTTGCATAATATTTTATTATTTTCTTGGGATAATTGAGCATTTATAGTATAAAAATGTTATCATTTGAATTAAATATATTCTTAGAATGATTGAACATTAATAGTTCAAATATTACGATTGTTGTCAACACCCATATCCATTTCGATAATTGAAGAGTAATAAAGACGGAGTTCAATGGGCATACAGAAAAGTATAATTATACTGATAAAAATATTCGTTTACAATCCCACGTCGTTTGTCAACGAAATACAGAAAATACAGCGAAAAATTAATATTTACATAATTCTCCAAAATATCTAAACATAAACTAATTATAACCACGATCATGTCCTTGCCTCGCGACATGTGCCAATCACTTCCCAGCGTCTATGCCTTTGCCTCTTGACCCACTGGCACCCGTTGAGATGTTTATTTAAAAATAGGGTGAGATTCTAAAGAATCACAGTAGAAACATGCTATCGTTCATAGAAAATATGAAAAGTAAATATGACATGCGCCAAGGTATGCACTAATTAATGAACAATATAAACACATCATCATCATATATACATGAGTAGGGCTTAGCCCCACGATCTACACCGGTTGGTCTTCCGCCAACTCCTAGTGTAAGTACACCCCGGCACTAAATGCCCTTCTCTAGGCAAACCTTGTTGATTAATAAAGCGCATTTACAAAAATTGGCATCCACACAAGCATATAACTATGGCATGATGTATGAAGGGTAATGTTCCTACCTCAAAGCTTTATAAATCCCTTTTTAGTCCGGCCTCCGACTCGGTCCTAAAATATTAAATGTACAAAAAATAGATCATAACCTATCCAAATATCATTTTAGACTCTTCCATAGTGTTTCTTATGGTTATATTAGTTTATGGCGGAAATTTACCAAAATGCCCCCATGACTCGGCTTAATGGCATGTTTTCTCAAAATTTTGACTTGAGCTATTCTGACGTATTTACGCTCAAGGAATTCATTTCCGTGCTCAAAATCACCAAATTCACTGTCAAATTATGAAAATACCCTTGACAGCCCCGATTTAGGGATTTTAGGGGCGTTTTCGTAATTATGCTTTTTTGGCCTTTTCCGAAATAGTGACCAACTGTAACCCTACTTATTTTTGCCCACTGAATCCAATGGAACCATTTATTTCATGAAAATCCATCTCCTACCCCCTAAAACAGTGCTAGCCAAAAGTTTCAAGAAAAATGAAAAAATTGGGGTTTTGTGTTTTAGCTTCCAAAACTTGTATTTTTCCACTTCTAATCCCTTATTAACTTATTTAAACTCATCTTAACCATGATTCAAAGACATTTGGGCAGCATAACCCTTTAGGGTTATAGCTTTTCCAATTTTTCAACTCAACCAAAAATCACCAAGCTAACAACAAATTTTAAAACCAACTCCATACAAGTATAGATTTAAGTTTGATGTAATTACCTCTTAAGCTTTTTGGTTTCTCTCTCCCTAAACGTCCTCTCTCCCTTCTCCTTGAGCCAACAATATGTCTTCAAGGTTATGGATTCATGAGGAACAAGAGTTTAGAGAAGGATCTAGGGAAATGCTACAAGAGAAACTTAAAAAACCAACACTTACCTTAACTTCTTCTTCCTCCTTCTCTCTAACTCTTCAAAGTGCTTGAAGCTCTCTCTCTCTCTCTCTCTCTCTCTCTCTCTCTCTCTCTCTATGTTGGAAAAATATGCACAAGGGAAGAGGAAGGAATGGCTTCATAAATTTTCCTCCATTCGTTCTACACCATTGATCTCATCAAGGATTGACATGGTGACACTTGCCAACCACCATACTTTCACCCATACCTTCTTCACTTTATGCCTTACTTGCCCCATTAGGTTTCTCTTGGAATTGGACTAAATTCTTCCCCTTGGTTTGCTCCACAAACCATCCCCCTCTCCCTTAATCTAACCAAACCAATTTCTCTCCCAACTAACCAAACTAACACTCAATTTCACCCCTCCCTTCACTTACTACTCCCTTACCATCACCCATCATAATCACCATGTCCATACCATCATGTAATATACACCTTACCATTGTCATTATTACTATCTTCATGTAGTATTTTGACATGTGCTCATGAAATTCAACTTTTCTCCCTCATTTTCATGTGTTGGACGAAATAAGGGAGGAGAAGGGAAGGAAAATGTGTTTCACCAATCCCATAATTTTCTTAATTGATTTATGCCCAAGTCCCTCTAATTCTACAATTCTTGATTTATTCTATTAAGAATATTCAATTTATACATTTTCCTTTATTTTCCTTGATTAATTGAAATTAACTTCAATTAATTGGAAAATAATTAATTTTGGGCTAAATTGGCAAAATTATGATTTTGCTATCATTTTTATAATTTCATTCCTTTCTTGAATTAATTTACCCATTTCCTCATGAATATGAATATTTCAAAATTCATAAGATCCAAATTTCATGAATATTCACCATGTTATTGAATTTCTCAATTAATTAAAATATATTTTTGGTCAATATAAAATTTGTGGTGTTACATTTGTGTTAGATGATAGTTTTTATCCTCATTAATTTTTTTATTAATAATGCATATTTTTTCTTATATAAGAGATTCAATGTTTATTTTAATATTTTTCTAATATTATTCTTCTAGTTTTTACCATACAAATGAGCTATTTTAGTTGACAAATGATAGTAAAAATCTTAATAAATTTATTAAAATGATTAAAGTAACTGCATGTGGTTTATTATTATAAATCAAAATTTTAAAAGAGTTAAATTTAAATTTTGAAATGTTAGGAATTTATTTGCACCTGATCAAAATTCAGAGATTCTCTACAATTGTTCAAAGTTCAGGAGAGTTTTATGAAATTGGTAATTTACATAAAATGTCACGTGTCATCTTATAATCTAATATGATATTTTCCTTTAAAAAAATAACATTCGCTTAACGACAGAAGATTAATAGTTAAAAAGGTGAAATGTTAAGGGGTTAAATTTTAACTTCGAAATGTCAAAGGAATTATATGTAACTGACCCAAAGTTCAATGGGGTTTCGTATAATTTAGCCTTTTTAATATTATTTTACTTAAAATTTGACATAATTTTTAAATTTTAAAAATGTAATTCATTGTCTTAAATATAAATAAATTTTTAAAAATTGTTTTAAAAAGAAGTTTTGGGAAATGGTTGAAAATAAGCGTACTATCAAGGGAGTATCTATCTAATTTATATGTACTATTTAGTATTTAGCAGGGATCCTTTAATTTAAATACGGAGAATTGCTGATAAATACATTTTTGGTAAATTAATTGCTGAATGCTACCATTGTACATAACGGAAGATGTTTTGCACATAACGGAAGATGGCTTGCACATTTATACGGAAGACTTTTGCACACACGGAAGATGATTTGCACAAAACGGAAGATCGCTTGCACACTCGGAAGATCCCTTGTGTCAACACCCGTTTCCATTTCGATAATCAAAGAGTAATAAAGACGGAATTCAATGGGCATACAGAAAAGTACAATTATACTGATAAAAATATTCGTTTACAAACCAACGTCGTTCGTTTACAATTCCGATATTGCTCGTCGACGGAAACAGAAAATACAGCGGAAGTTTTAATATTTACAAATTATCCAAAATATTAAGGCATAGACTAAGGCATAACCACGTTCATATCCTCGCCTCGAGACATGTGCCGCTTACTGTCCGGCGTCAACATCTTTGCCCTTTGGCCCACTGGTACTCGCTGAGGTATTTGTTTAAAAATAGGGTGAGATTCCGAAGAATCCCCGTAGAGACATAATATCGTTCATAGAAAATGCGAAAAGTAAATATGTCATGCGCCAAGGTATGTACAAATTAATGAACAATATAAACACATTATCATCATCATCATGTATACATGAGTAGGGCCCAGCCCCACAATCTACACCGGTTGGACTTCCGCCAACTCCCAGTGTAAGTGCACCTCTGGCACTAACAGCCTCTCTCTAGGCAAATCATGTTATTAATAAAGTGCATTTACAAAACAATGGCATCCACACAATCACATAACTTATGGCATAGTGTATGAAGGATAATGTCCCTACCTCAAAGCTTTATAATCCTCTTTTAAATGTGCCTCGAAGAACGTGTCGTATCCGGCCTCCAAATCGGTCCTAAAATATTAAATGTACCAGAAATAGGTCATAACCTATCCAAGTATCATTTTAGACTCTTCCATAGTGTTTATTGTGGTTATATTAGTCTATGGTGAAAATTTACAAAAATGCCCCCGGGAACCCGGCCCGGCCCCGCCGTACCCGGCCCGATGGCACGTTTTCCCAAAATTTTGACTAAGGCTATTCTGACTTATTTTCGCCCAAGGAATCCATTTCCGGGCTCGAAATTGCCAAATTCACTGTCAAATTACGAAAATACCCTTGACAGCCCCTATTTAGGGATTTCAGTGGCGTTTTTGTAATTATGCTTTTTCGGCCTCTACCGAAAAAGTGCCCAACTGTAACCCCACCTATTTTTGCCCACTGAGTCCAATAGAACCATTTATTTTATGAAAATCCAGCTCCAATTACATATTTACCCCGACAGCCCCTATGTGAGGGTTTTAAGTTATTTTTGTCATTTCACTTTCTAGGGCTTTTCTCATTTTGCACCCAACATGAACCCTACACAATTTTCCATTCTAAACACAATGGAATCATCAAAAACACCAAAATCCAGTCCCAACACTGTCCAACACAGATCTGGACGAAATTCTTTAATAATTGGAGAAAATGGAGTTTTATGATTTCAATCCATAAAACACTTTCTTATGACCTTTAATCACTTGTTTAACCACTTAATCACATTCTAAACATGATTAGACTAAATTTGGACAGCACCCCCCCTTAGGGTTAGGACTTTCCAAATTTACAAACTTGACAAAATAACCAAATCCAACCACAATCATCAACAACAATCACATACTAGCATAGTTTTAGGATTGGAGAAGTTACCTCTTGAGTTCCTTTCCTCTCACTCTCTAAACATCCTCCTCCCTCTCTTCTTGGGCTCAAGATGAACTTGCTAAACCATGGATTTCATAGAAAATAGAGATTAGAGAAGAAGCTTATGCTAGTTTAGAAGGAAATATTAAGGAATCACAAACCTACCTTGATCTTTCTCTTCCTCCTTTTCTCTAATCTTCCAAAGAACTCCAAGGCACTTCCTCTCTCTCTTTCTCTTGTGTCATGCGTGAAGTGTATGAAGGAAAGGGAAAAGAACATGTTTTATTAATTTCCTCATCTTTCCTCCTAGCCATTGATATAATCAAGGGTCAAGATTACACCACCTTGCATGCACACCATTCCTCCTCCCATACCTTCTCATTATGACCATCATGCACATGCCTTCACTTAGAGTGCACTCTACCTTTGTCATCATTGAGAGATTCATGTAGCCTTTGACTTGCTTGCTTCATTTGATTTCCATTTTTGTGTACACTCAACCTTGCCATGCTTCCCTTTTGTGTACACTCAACCTTGATTATGATTTTCTTCTCCCTTGGTTAGTCAAAAACGTGCTCCCTCTTATGCTCCAACTAAATCAAGTGTTCCTTCCATTTACTCAAGTCAATTGGTGCAAAAGTTGGCCACCTAACCTTATGACATAAGTAAGGACTTATGACACAACAATTATCTCCATCATCTTTCATATGGTGTTGACACTTGTCTTCTCCTCCTTCATCCCTTAATTTCTAAAATAATTAAGAGAAAAAGGAAGATTACTTTACTTCTCAAATTTTCGGAATAATGCCAATTCTGGCAGATTTTCTGCCTTAATTTTGAAAAATCATAACTAATTTTGTAGACATCGTTTCAAGGCGATTCCAAAGCCTATGGAACCCTTATTGAGTCTAGTTTCAAGGAAAAATATGGAATTTTACTGGAAATGATCATATTATTCCCAGATTTTCAATCTTTGATCTCTGCTCCAGAAACTTTCCAGATTTTCTGGATCAACTTCAAAAATTCATATCTTTTTGTCTATAGCTTCAATTGAGTCATATGACCTATCAAATTAAAGCTTAGGATGTCTACTTTCACCCTGTAAAATTTCATAATTTTTGGTCATCATTTGGTCTTCCAAAACTATATGAAAGCCTCACTGCCTCGTAGGCGATTTCACTGAAAACACTATTCCACCTTCAATTTTCAATATTTAATTCTTTTGGCCTTAAATATTCATCATTTCATTGAATATATATAATAATTACAATATATTCTTGATGAATAAAATTTGGGATGTTACAGTTCTCCCCCACTTAATTAAATTTCGTCCCCAAAATTTGCTATGCTTACATAGCTATAAACTCCGAGTAACGCTTTCTCGTATTCAGTTTGTTTTGATTATCACCATACTACAAATCTTAATGATCGCAGTACAACATTACAGTCGCACCATAAAGGTACGTCTCCATATTTTCAGTGCAACACAGTTGCTGCTAACTCAAGATCATGTGTGGGAATTTTTTTTCTCTTTCCATTAGGCTTCCATTAGCTAAATGCATAAGCCAATACATGACTATGCCACATTAAAACACTTCCCAATCCTGCCTACTGGCATCAATAAGGACAACAAATGCCCACAGTGGATCATGAATTCTCAATATCAATACCAACGTTAATTTTCGTCTTAGCTCAGTGAAGCCCTTTTTCCCAGTTACGGTCCCACAGATAATGTTGAGTTTTTCAAGTTAACCTAGTCAAAGGCAAAACTATTCTGGAGAAATTCAGTATGCATCTTTTGTAATATTCAGTAAGACTCAGAAAACTGCGCATTTCAGAAACAGTCTCTAACCTTTTTCAGTTCAATACTGCCTCTACCCTACAATTAATGAATCCCAGAGACTATATGGCCCAGAAACTTAAGCTCTGGAAGCCAAATTCCACTACCTTAGTTGGATCCCACTTGACCTTTGTAGTAACACTCCATCGTTCATAGAACATGCGATAATGTATATGCCTTGCACCATATAATGCAATAGTATACTAACACATAACTCAGTTCAGTCGGAAATGTGTTCAGAGCCAACCATTGTTGCAACCCCTACACATTCCGTACCTCAGTCCTCGACTAGGCATATCAATGTACCCAAAGGCACTGCCCGTAGGCATTATTCATCAGTGTACCCGAAGGCACTGCCCGTAGGCATTATTCATCAGTGTACCCGAAGGCACTACCCGTAGGCATTATTCATCAGTGTACCCGAAGGCACTGCCCGTAGGCATTATACATCAGTGTACCCGAAGGCACTGCATATCATACATATTGCAGAAGATGGCATATACAAAGCATATAAACATTCACAGTGTTTGGAGGATAGAGTTACTACATTGACCCTTCCTGGATAATATTGAATTTTTAATCTTCCCCTGGTCTGGGTTATACTACATCTCTCGCAGCTCATTACTATGATCCTTGATCATTACATACCACTTATTATCGATAATGCATAGTTCAGTGTACCCGTAGGTACTCAATTCAATTCAGTGTACTCGTAGGTACTATGTTCGATATACTTATAGGCACTATGCATCAATTTTGGTAAGTCTGCCCCTGTTAGTAAGCCCAATCCCACATCTATTTAGTTTCTAGTGTGTTCTGTATAGTTTTCAAATCAAATTCGCAGTTGACTCATGCCCCTCGGCATTTGTCACACAGCTTAAACAAACATTGGCCGTGACAAAAATTTTTTTTTTTTCTAACACTCGTGGGTATAGTCACAGCCTAAACATCGGAAAGTTTACGTGCTCTCAGGCCTAGCCGTCACACATAATTACATGCCATAAATGAATGGTTGACTAGCACCTAAATCATGCATCAATTATATTAAACTGCCTTTTTAATAAATTGTACCTGGAGTCGGTTCAGGAGATTTCCTGGTCTCTTCGTGGGTCATCATATAAACTTTGCCCTGTACTCTTGGCTCAGGCTTAGCAGGACGTTGCTGCTTCTGTGGGCAATTATTAGCATAATGCCCCCACCTACCACAGATATAGCAATTATTTGGGTGGTTTAAGTCCTTATGTAATGGAGCACCGTTACAGGTTCTACCAGGATGGTGTGGCTTTTGGCAAAACCAACACGTGCGACTTCCTGAGGATCCTTGGCCTTCATGGCCTCCAGTCTGATTCAGCCTTTTCGTAGATCCCCCGGAAGGTCCACCTTGCTCTTTCCTCTTCTGTGTTGAGCTACCACTCCCGGAACCACTGCGATTCCCAGTTTGTGTTGACCAGCTTGTCAGACGTTTTTCGATGTATCGGCACTCCTCTGCCGCCTTGCTGAATTCCGTGAAGTGTTGGGAGATCAGCCTCTCCTTGAACTCAGGTCTCAGCCCTTCTATCATCATCTCTGAATTCCACTCATCATTGTCGTTCAGCTTGGCATATGACGAGTAACGTGATAATCGGATGTATCGGGCCAGATAGTCATCAAAACTCTCCCGGTCGTCTTGCTTGATGCTGAGGAACTCTTTCTCTTTCTCTCTCTTGACAGTTGGAGGAAAGTACTTTTTGTTAAATTCTTCTTGGAATAGTTCCCATGTGATAGGAACATTCTTCCCCTTCAGGATAAGGTCCATGCCTTTCCACCAGCGATCGGCATCACTCTCCAACTTGTATATAGCTAGTCGAGCTTTTACTTCATCTGGACACTGCAGCATGTTAAAGATCTTGTCCAGACGAGCCAACCAGTCCTCCGCCATCTGAGGATCGAACTTCCCTATGAATATGGGCGGCTGCTGCTTACTGAATCTACTCAGCCAAGCTTGGATATCCACCTCAGGCTCCGGTGATAAATTCGCTAGTGGAGGTTCCTCATGTATCTCTTCGTGACCCCCCCACATGAACTCATCCATACGGTTCTCCAAGTGATCTTGTCTCTGCTGCACTCCCCGAATATCAGTTTTTATTTCATTCATGGTATGTTGTTGTTGCTCCAGCATCTCTAGTATTCGCTGTTGAATAGGGTCAGGCCTCGGCTCACCCTCGTTGTCACCCTGTCTACCGCGCCCTCGGCCTTGACCCCTACCTCGGCCTCTACCGCGGCCCCTACCACCTTCCTGGGGTTGTATCATTTCCATAGTTCACTCTACACGAAATTTAAAGAAGAGTAAATTTTGGATACAAGAGCAAGGGCATTTTTTTGTCATTTCATAACAATCAGGGTACAAATATGTCATACTTTGTACATCACAACTATTTACAGTAGTTATGGGAAACTAAACACATTACACAACTTACAAAGTACTGTTCATCACACGATATCAATTCTGATACCATTATCAGAATTGTTACTATTAGCGTTCTGATATCGTCATTGCGTATATCGATTGTTTCATCCAGCACCCTAGTTCCCCTGATACCGTTGACTGGGCACTGGTACCTCCTTAGCTTGTGCTAACTCCATTATCTTCTGATACCGCTGGCCCTATTCTGATACCGCTGGTACTCTCCCGATACCACTATTATCACAAGAGCGGCTATCATTGTTATATGCACTAGAACCATTGATACCATTAATTGGGTTTTGTTACTGTTTCTACATGCACTGATACTACTACTTCATGATACTACTGATACCATCCTGATACCACTGATATCATCCTGATACCACTGATACCATACTGATATCATCTCCAGGTGTACCAGTACCACCGATACTGCAATCTGGGTACTGATATCACCTCTAAGTACTTTGATACCCCATTCCCTGATATCGAGTTTACCATCTCGATACCGCTCAGTCACGAACCTGCTCCTCCGGTATCCTTGTCTTAACATCGTCAATAAATACTAAGTACTGGCCTCTGCTTGAGACTCGCTGTCGCTCAGCTCGTCCTCTGATATCTCCTCTGGATCGTAGTCAAAATCATACGCCTCCAGTGCATCTCCGATCTCTCCGACCTCTATCATTCCTGGGGACGCCGGCCTCATATTTAGACCGTATACTTACAGTCTCGGCATGCACTTCCATGCTATGTATCAATACGAATTCAGCCGTATCCGAAGTAGTCGATCGTCAGCCCTCTGTTTGGAACACGCTGGTTCACCGTCGTCTCGCTCGAATTATCCACGATCACGATCATCGGCTCACTCGGACCATCCATGAATAGTCCGGTCGCAATGCAAACAAAACCTTATCAGTATACAATTCTGATAATGCCAGAACCGCTTATTAGCTCTGATACCAAAAATGTCAACACCCGTTTCCATTTCGATAATCAAAGAGTAATAAAGACGGAATTCAATGGGCATACAGAAAAGTACAATTATACTGATAAAAATATTCGTTTACAAACCAACGTCGTTCGTTTACAATTCCGATATTGCTCGTCGACGGAAACAGAAAATACAGCGGAAGTTTTAATATTTACAAATTATCCAAAATATTAAGGCATAGACTAAGGCATAACCACGTTCATATCCTCGCCTCGAGACATGTGCCGCTTACTGTCCGGCGTCAACATCTTTGCCCTTTGGCCCACTGGTACTCGCTGAGGTATTTGTTTAAAAATAGGGTGAGATTCCGAAGAATCCCCGTAGAGACATAATATCGTTCATAGAAAATGCGAAAAGTAAATATGTCATGCGCCAAGGTATGTACAAATTAATGAACAATATAAACACATTATCATCATCATCATGTATACATGAGTAGGGCCCAGCCCCACAATCTACACCGGTTGGACTTCCGCCAACTCCCAGTGTAAGTGCACCTCTGGCACTAACAGCCTCTCTCTAGGCAAATCATGTTATTAATAAAGTGCATTTACAAAACAATGGCATCCACACAATCACATAACTTATGGCATAGTGTATGAAGGATAATGTCCCTACCTCAAAGCTTTATAATCCTCTTTTAAATGTGCCTCGAAGAACGTGTCGTATCCGGCCTCCAAATCGGTCCTAAAATATTAAATGTACCAGAAATAGGTCATAACCTATCCAAGTATCATTTTAGACTCTTCCATAGTGTTTATTGTGGTTATATTAGTCTATGGTGAAAATTTACAAAAATGCCCCCGGGAACCCGGCCCGGCCCCGCCGTACCCGGCCCGATGGCACGTTTTCCCAAAATTTTGACTAAGGCTATTCTGACTTATTTTCGCCCAAGGAATCCATTTCCGGGCTCGAAATTGCCAAATTCACTGTCAAATTACGAAAATACCCTTGACAGCCCCTATTTAGGGATTTCAGTGGCGTTTTTGTAATTATGCTTTTTCGGCCTCTACCGAAAAAGTGCCCAACTGTAACCCCACCTATTTTTGCCCACTGAGTCCAATAGAACCATTTATTTTATGAAAATCCAGCTCCAATTACATATTTACCCCGACAGCCCCTATGTGAGGGTTTTAAGTTATTTTTGTCATTTCACTTTCTAGGGCTTTTCTCATTTTGCACCCAACATGAACCCTACACAATTTTCCATTCTAAACACAATGGAATCATCAAAAACACCAAAATCCAGTCCCAACACTGTCCAACACAGATCTGGACGAAATTCTTTAATAATTGGAGAAAATGGAGTTTTATGATTTCAATCCATAAAACACTTTCTTATGACCTTTAATCACTTGTTTAACCACTTAATCACATTCTAAACATGATTAGACTAAATTTGGACAGCACCCCCCCTTAGGGTTAGGACTTTCCAAATTTACAAACTTGACAAAATAACCAAATCCAACCACAATCATCAACAACAATCACATACTAGCATAGTTTTAGGATTGGAGAAGTTACCTCTTGAGTTCCTTTCCTCTCACTCTCTAAACATCCTCCTCCCTCTCTTCTTGGGCTCAAGATGAACTTGCTAAACCATGGATTTCATAGAAAATAGAGATTAGAGAAGAAGCTTATGCTAGTTTAGAAGGAAATATTAAGGAATCACAAACCTACCTTGATCTTTCTCTTCCTCCTTTTCTCTAATCTTCCAAAGAACTCCAAGGCACTTCCTCTCTCTCTTTCTCTTGTGTCATGCGTGAAGTGTATGAAGGAAAGGGAAAAGAACATGTTTTATTAATTTCCTCATCTTTCCTCCTAGCCATTGATATAATCAAGGGTCAAGATTACACCACCTTGCATGCACACCATTCCTCCTCCCATACCTTCTCATTATGACCATCATGCACATGCCTTCACTTAGAGTGCACTCTACCTTTGTCATCATTGAGAGATTCATGTAGCCTTTGACTTGCTTGCTTCATTTGATTTCCATTTTTGTGTACACTCAACCTTGCCATGCTTCCCTTTTGTGTACACTCAACCTTGATTATGATTTTCTTCTCCCTTGGTTAGTCAAAAACGTGCTCCCTCTTATGCTCCAACTAAATCAAGTGTTCCTTCCATTTACTCAAGTCAATTGGTGCAAAAGTTGGCCACCTAACCTTATGACATAAGTAAGGACTTATGACACAACAATTATCTCCATCATCTTTCATATGGTGTTGACACTTGTCTTCTCCTCCTTCATCCCTTAATTTCTAAAATAATTAAGAGAAAAAGGAAGATTACTTTACTTCTCAAATTTTCGGAATAATGCCAATTCTGGCAGATTTTCTGCCTTAATTTTGAAAAATCATAACTAATTTTGTAGACATCGTTTCAAGGCGATTCCAAAGCCTATGGAACCCTTATTGAGTCTAGTTTCAAGGAAAAATATGGAATTTTACTGGAAATGATCATATTATTCCCAGATTTTCAATCTTTGATCTCTGCTCCAGAAACTTTCCAGATTTTCTGGATCAACTTCAAAAATTCATATCTTTTTGTCTATAGCTTCAATTGAGTCATATGACCTATCAAATTAAAGCTTAGGATGTCTACTTTCACCCTGTAAAATTTCATAATTTTTGGTCATCATTTGGTCTTCCAAAACTATATGAAAGCCTCACTGCCTCGTAGGCGATTTCACTGAAAACACTATTCCACCTTCAATTTTCAATATTTAATTCTTTTGGCCTTAAATATTCATCATTTCATTGAATATATATAATAATTACAATATATTCTTGATGAATAAAATTTGGGATGTTACACCTTGCACGCTTGGTAGCAATCAGCAATTAATTTACTTCCAAAGTATTTTTCAGCAATTCTCCCATTTAAATATTCAAAGTCAAATTTTTTTAAAAGAATATTATCGTGTGAAAAATTAAAAGTAAGATTTCTTTAATTCAAACAGTCATAGAATTAGAAGCATCAATTTTTTATCAGGATTATTGAGTAACCTCCAACAAGCATGTAATTAATAACTTTTGTGCAAAAAAAGTAATTAATAACTACTTTCTCACTCACGTATTCAATGACCGCATTTTCTTTTTAAGGCAAAATTTGAAGTTAAATCTTATGTTACTTTTTCCTCTAAGCCGGCGAAAGTCTTTCATTTTAAGATAGAGTATTTTTTTTTTTAATTTTTAATATTAAGATATGTAAAACCATTTTCGCAAACTTTGATGAATATTATAAAATGAATCATTAGCTGTTGAATATTCACCACAACCACGTTAAGTTAAATATCATCCTCTTATTGAGTCAATTTGAATTTATACTTTCTTAAAACTAACTATTACTCCATTCAGTATTAAATATAAGATAAAATTAATTTTTTTAAAATAATTAAGAAAATTAATTAAATTATTTTAGAGTATTTTTATTTTTATTTTTTTCTCAAAACTAATTAGTTTGACTAATAAACTGATATATAATCTAAGAATACATAATATATGATATAATTAAGTAATTTATTTAGCTTCCTTAATTTCTCTAAAAAATATCAACTTTGTCTTATATTTAAGACCGGAGGGAGTACTTGCCAACAAAAATTGATCCAGTTCATAAAGAGATTGACTCATAATTATAAGGTTGTGTGTTCAAATCCTATTGATGTGAGGATTTTGTTGATAGACAATTTGTAAATATCTCTGTAAATATTCTTTAAATTTGAAGGCATGTTCTAACTCTCGTGAGCCCACATGACCCAACTTACCTAAACTTTTTCTAATAAAAAAAAAATCCTTTTGGATTTGGACTGATTCAGAAGTTTCATACTTGTATATATTTTATATTGATATTCAGCATGTTTGTTTCACCGTTTCATAGGCCAATCTTTGGGTGGGTTAATCGTGTGTGAACAGTGATTTTTTCATTTTGGTGCATTTGGTTTGACTATGGGCTTTAAGGAAAAAGTTAAAAAAAGTCCCAATCCTGATAAGCTCAGAATTGGAGCTTAAAATTGCTTAGGAATGAGCCCCATGCGATGACTTCTGTTTTGAGAATCTTTGAGGATCAATGAGATACTCAAAATCACTTCTAATCACAAAACTTCTTTTATAAAAAATGTTTTAAATAATTTTCTCTTTCTTTAAATAGTAATCTTCTGATAATTAGAGAATACTTTGAGATAAGAGTTTAAGCAAATTTTGAGTTTTGTCAATATATGACTGTAGAAATGTAGAGAATAATTAATTTTTATCAGTTTAGATTTATTATTTAGTTGTTTTATGATTTTATATTTTTTTCAAAAGCCACTTATGCAAAAACTAAACCAAACATCATTCACTTTTACATAAGTCATTTATCTACTCATCAATCCAAACATTCATATTTTATCCAAGCTTATTTTTTTCTAATATTAAGATTTTATAAGTTAAAATAAAAATAAGTCATTAATCCAATCATTAATCCAAACATATTCATTGATTCTCTTGTCTTCCAGCTCACACACACTCCGTACAAGTACAACTTGTGCCCACGTGACTAATGAGAGAGGAGGAGGGGAGAGGTTTACAAACGATCAGATCTTGTCATCAACATCAAATATCGTGCATCGGGAAAAATAGGGTATTAGCAAATTATGGTCCAAAAAATAGAATTTAAACTGTGGTCCTACGTAAACAATTTATTTACCCAAAAGTCCCTTGAATTGCCAAAAACACAAAATGCCATTAACTGTTGTCATTTTCTATATAGGATCTTGTTATTATATGTTACTCGTTGTAAAAAAATTTCGTGATTAGATTACTTATATGGGACTACAAATTAATACTCCAAAAAAAATAAAAAGGAAAGCATAGAACAAAAAACTGGACCGGATTGGCCGGTTCGACCGAAAATCGGTCAGTGGTCCGGTCTGATTTGATGGCTAAACTGTGAAATCGATTGGACCATTCAAAACCAGTCAAAACTGACGATTCAACCAGTTGAACCGGTTTCCTTTTTTTTTCTTCAAAATTTTATTTTGTGATTTTTGAGGGGAAAATAGAAGGTTGAAGACCAAAATGAAGAGAAAAGTAGGTAAAAAAAGAAAAAATCTAAAAAAATGAAGAAGATAATGAAAAAAATTATTTAAAAAAATATAATAATTATAGAAAAGGAGATATCATTGCATAAGTATAAGCATTATAACTAATACTAATAGATTTTAAGCTTTTTTTTTCTAAAAATCTTCATTTTTATCTATAGAAGTTTAAAAATATATTAATATATATTGCCATTAATAAATTATAATATTTTAATATGACCGTTTTAACTACCGGTTAGACCCCGATTGACCAATTAACCCTTGAATCTATGCTGTGACCGGTTCATTGCCCAGTCCAGTTTTTCGTCCCTTGAAGGAAAGAACTAAGAGAGGGGAAAAATGCTCCCACCCACCAGGGGACAAAAATACAGCGGTTTGAATTATTATGAACTTAAAGCTATTCTGTTCTCCCATAGGCTTAAGTTAAAGTGTTATAATAAAAAGGATGCCCAAGGGAAATTTTTCATGCCTGCAAATGTACCTGAAAGTCTGAAAGTAATATGCGTTTAGTGCTGTTGGCAAAAAAAAAAAAATGCATTTAGTGAAATTCACAATCTCTCCCAATTCAAATCAGGTGCATGCATTGCATTGGTATTGCTAGACTACAAAGGAAATGTTAACATATGTGTCTATATAGATAGTGGCCTCTTATAACCCAGTGGCATGAAAGCTACCTGTAAGTAGGGCTGAGCATTCGGTGAAAACCTAAATAACCGAATAACCGAACTTAGGCATTTTTAAACACCGAACCGAAACCGAATAGTTTATAATAACCTAACCGAATTAACCGAAATATTTCGGTTCGGTTACTCGGTTAACCGAAAAATCAGATAAGACGTTCAAAACTTATGCCATCTCATGATACTGAAGATGCTTCAACAATGTCCCTTATACATTGCACAGGCTAAGGAATCAAAATATTAATTTAAACTAAGTAAAATACTGATTTACCGATGCAACTAAGAGTTGTAATATTTATTGTAAAATCCAAACATAAATGATAAAAAGAAGAGATTGAAAAGGGAGAAATTGAAAAAAGAAACTGCACCGAACCGCGTGTCATGATTCTCTACAGAAAAAAGGAGATTGAAAAAAGTCTACACCACAACTGTTATATCTTAATTTGCAATTAAAAAAACGAAACATAGGAAACCTTATACCTCTATAAGCAAATAAGAAACTGATGAAGCAACAGATGAAGTCGAGCAACACTGAAAAAACAAAGATCAAAGAGCAAAGGTGAGAAGGCAACAATCCCAGCAACGCTGACAGTGGGTGGAGACAGGAGAGTGAATTGTGGTCTAATTATGGCTTCAAGAGAGCAACTAAGCGGTGAGAGGGAGTTTGAGATGCAGACGAAGTCCGACCTTCAAAGTTAGAGAGATGACATGTGAGAGCGAAAGATTGAGACGCGGCACACAATAGGACAACTCTGACTTGGGGTTAGTAAGAGAGCTAGGGTTTAGAATAACCTTGGGCTTGGGCTGCTGACATGTTTTGTTAAAAAAATAATGGGTGTTGGATTTGGGCCACTGACCACACAAATAACATATACATACAAGCCCACCAATTATATATGCTATTTCGGTTATTCGGTTAAACCGAAATTTTTTTTATAAACACCAAACCGAACACCGAACACCGAACTCACTTAAAAAAATAACCGAAATAAAATAAAAAACCGAATTAACCGAACCGAAAAAACTAAATTGAGTTCGGTTCGGTTCGATTTTCGGTTTCGGTTCTGATTTGCTCACCCCTACCTGTAAGTAGCAGGTCATATAACCTCAGGACATTAGTATCTAACCATTTTAATTCAAAAAACACATGCGTCTGCAATTTATCATGCTCCCAGGAGAATGGATTGAATTAACAAAGATACTACAGAACTAATGGATGATGAAAAATGGATAAAAAAGATTGGTTGTTCACAAGGGCTTTCAAGACCAGAACAGTGTAGGAGGCTGCAGAATCTTTGCAAAAATAGAAGCGACAGAAGAAGTAAAGAGCATACCCTCCTCATTGCTGATGATGATTAGAAACAAGTTCATCCAGTGCCTCTACTATAGCTTCATAGCAGAAATTGTACTGGCTCTGATAAGATGCAGAAAAATAAAATAAACACGATGAGATGTTAAGAAGTTGATAAACAAAGTAAGTGGAAAGTGAAGAATATGACATTGGAAATTGGATCAAACATAGGAAAGTGAATTCAGACCCCAAAAACAAGTTACTCCCCATCCTCAGACTGGCACATTTGGAAACGATCCACAAATAAAATTTTAACATGATAACTTTTTCGTATACAATCGTGTTAAGAATCTCATTAGTGTTTGCAATCGACTCTTGGACTCATCTTAGTATTTCATTAGACATTAGTTCAATCACATTGTTGGTGGAATTTACTCACTTAAGTGCTATAATAAACACAGGGGAATGATGAAAAAATATGGGCCTAGAAATATTTATTAAGCCCTTGTTATCATTAATCAACAACATCTACTTTATCATCATTATTGTTAAAGAAGAAGTATTGGTATGAGTTATTTCCCGTACATTTCATTCACTTTTCACCATTCTCTTTCATTTTCCACACCTAATATTCTCCCTAATCAAACATAGCCTCAGGGTTTTTCTGATGGTCCCAACCAAGGGACAGAAAGCAGAATTATCTGGTTAGTGAGAAGTGATAGAATCCTGCAGGCCAAATCTAATGTACTGTAATTTGTTGAAGAAATTCAAGAGCTGCATGCTTGGTAGTACCATAAATAACATTTTGACCTCCCAGAGTATGCGCTTAACAATACAACAATAAATCTCCCAAAAATACAAAGAAAGAAAGAAACTAACATTGCTTATGGTTGTGGGAAAGAACATAAACATGACATACGGATAAACTACATGTTTTTCTCAGTAGTACCATAAATAACATTTTGACCTCACACACATTGTGAAAATTGGATTGCAATAAAGATGATCTCCACACAGTGATCAGCAAGGAGTATTCATTCAATAAATGACAATGAAAAAAAAAAAAATGCCTGATTGCAAGTCAACTCCCTACACCCCAAAATTTAAAAAAAAAATGTATATGGGAAGAGAAGGAGGCATAGAGAGTGACAAAAATTAGAGTTTACAAACAAAAGGCGAGTTACAAGCATATTTAAAAACAAGGGACGGGTCTAGAATGTGATGTTCTGGAACAGGGATGCGGAATTTTGGTAAATCAAATATACAAATAGTTCAATTTTTTTAATATTTATCCTAAATAATTTTTGAAATAACTTAATTCTTAATATTTTAATATAATTAATTAAATAAAATATAAAGTTCTTAAAAAAATAAATAAGAAACATTTTAAATTTAATATTTTCAATTTATTTTTATATGTCACTGCATATAGATAATTTTCAATAAAGGATTATGATAGATCTTCAAATTTTACAAAATGCAACCCAAGATATAATATATATATATATATATAAATCTAAAGAACAATATATTTTTTCAACAATCTTAATTAACATTATATCCAGATTAAATAACCAAAATATTATTTTCATGCAATAACACACACACACACACACACACACACACATATATATATATATATATATATTCCCAATTAGTTTAAAAAAAGAAACAGTTAACGTGCATTTTGCACATATTAAATTTCGCCTTTTTTATTGATGAAGAATTCATATTAAATCATATTATGAATGTTTCAATAAGTTAATAAAACATATATGATTTTATTTTGGGAAATGTCAGCTAAGTCCCAAGCTAGAGAAAAAATACCACAAAAGTCCTTTTGAAAAGTCAACTGTCAGAAAAGTCCCTAGACATGAATTCCCAAAGGCCATTTACCAAAATACCCCCCAAGCAATTTAACAACTGTCATTTGTTACAACATGTTATACTACATTTACAACATCGTAAGTCATATTAACAACATAGTAAGTTACGTTTACAACATGTATATGAAATGCGTGATTGTGTTGCGTTTACAACCTCTTCAGTTACGTTTACAACTCATTAAATATAACGTAACATGTTGTAAACGTAACTTACTATGTTGTTAACATGACTTACGATGTTGTAAATGTAGCATAACATGTTGTAACAAATGACAGTGGTTAAATTGTTTGGGGGTATTTTGGTAAATGGCCATTGGGAATTCATGTCAGAAAAGTTCTTAGGGACTTTTCTGACAGTTGAATTTTTAAAGGGAGTTTTGTGATATTTTTTGTCTAGATTGGGACCTAGCTGACATTTTCCCTTTTATTTTCTCCTTTCACCAAATATATTTTTATTTAATTAACCATAAGCATTACTGTTATTATCTATGTTATTAGCCTTTTCGGTGAGCAAACGGGAGCACAAGGCTCGAGATTAAGACAGAATTACAAATAGAGCCTCTTGAAGCCAAAAAAACAGGGGGAGCCGGATAGGCACATGACGCTCATTTCATTTAGGCTGTTGAGATGAGATATGAACTGTTCAGATTTAATTTTTTTATTTTTTAATAAAAATATTATTTTTTAAAAAAATATTAATTAAGAGATTATTTTTATTTTAGATTTTGTACCTATTAAAATGATTTTTTAAAAAAATAAAAAATAAAAAAAGTAAATCTGGATCATCCAGATCCATCTGGACATCTGAATGGCCCAGTTGGGAAGAGTTCTCCCAACAAATCCTTCCAACGTGCAGAAAAGCTCGTTCCGAGAGAGAGAGAGAGAGAGATTGGCACTTGTCTAGGACCTTGTTGTGTGCAACGAGCTCAGTGAGATTCACAATGACGGGGCAACGGTATTGGATTACCATCTCCCAGA